>CANSZD010000704.1:555000-1230000 GCA_947648045.1 Beta corolliflora
TTGATGTTGGGTTTTGCTTGAAAACACTGTTGTGTAATGTTTGGAATTATAAGAGAAAAACTAAAGTTTGAACACATAAAACTAAAACTGGACTTGATGCAGCAGGGGTTAGAACAAAAGAAACATTCATTATGATTAATGTGCCACCATGCCCGAAGAGGCTGCTTGAAGAGGTTGTTGTTTGAGGATTTTTGTGAGAAATTGTTGAATTAAGGCTCTTTAAATCACAATGCTCATTCTTATCTCATTTCTTGTTTTTACAAGTAATACAAATGTGTGATTGTGCTCCGTTAATTTTCATTGTTTTTGTTGAGAATTGGTAACTTATTTACTAATACAATTGTCGCTTGTGGTGTTGTTATCATTGAGGATGTTTTGTGATTGAGCATATGTTTGAGGATTTTAGTGAGAAATTATTGAATTAAAGCTCTTTAAATCACAATGCTCATTCTTGTCTCATTTCTTGTTTTGCAAGTTGTTTGAATCGTTTTTTACAAGTAATAGAAATGTGTGGTACGATTATAAGTTCAAATAGGCGCATTTCAAATCGTAGCCCTCTATGATAATTTTTCGGTTTTTTGCACTCTTTTGACACAATGCATATAAAAATGAGCAATTTGTAACTGTGTTACAATCTTTGCACCGAGTAGAAGAATAGATGACTCAATCTCTACGCCTAAGCATCGCTGCTCTAGCGCACTCTTTTGACACAATGCATATAAAAATGAGCAATTTGTAACTGTGTTACAATATTTGCATCAACCCCCACCGAATCCTCCCCTAGGCACTATAAATTTGCTTTTGTGGTTTACATTTTGAGCATGAGCAAGCAATTAAAAAAGTTATTTTTTAACAGATGAATAATACGACTACGGGTGACGTAATTAGAAGCTCTATAAGGGTTTTGGCCACTTATAACAAATCTTACTTGGAGGAGCGTATGTCTCATGACATAAAAAAAGCCAAGTCTCCTAACCTAAATTGCGATGTCAGTGGTTTTGGGAAAACTGCTGTCTTACTGCTAGGTTCTACAGATAAGCTTAAATATCTAGAAGAAATGGGATTTATAAGCTTGCTGTTTTTGGCCGGAAAGACCCTGCCAAGACAATTGGCCTATTACCTTTTAGCTTGGGTAAATATTGGAGATATGTCCATACGAGGACAAAAGGGAGAAAATTTTTTAATAGACAAGGCCAAAGTCAGGTGGGTGCTGGACATCCCGGCAAATAATTGGAAAGCAATCGATATGGGAAAGCTAAAAGGAAGGAATGAGGTCAAAGCGTTCAATGATAGGTGCAAAACGAAAAGGGGAATGAGTGTTCATGCAACTGAGGGTATTTATAAGGATACCTTGAAGACTGCAGTGGAGACTGCTTCCTCCGAGATAGAGTTCAAACAAGCATTTCTAATGCATGCTGTTTGCTCTTTCTTATGTCCTTCAACAAGTGATAGACTCCAAAGCAAGTACCTGCCTCTAGTTTCTCTTGCAAGTGAAGCCGAACAATTCGATTGGAGTGCCTTCATTTTGGAAGATCTCAAAAGAAATGCCAAGAAGTTTCTTCAAAAGTTCAACGATACTGGAGTTGTGAAGGGATGTGGAGGTTGTGTCTACATCCTGGCGGTAAAAACTCTCTTTATTCATACTTTTTGTTGTTTTTGGTTTGTAATTTCAAAAATGAATTGTAAAGTAGTTGATGTTGGTGGGCATGCAGATCATATATTTGGATCACCTAGACCGACAACCTGTTTGTTGGAATGTTCATCCCAAAACTAAAGTCTGGACAGAAGAATTAGTTCATGAAGTAAAGAATGCTGACAAATGCGTGAAGGGTGATTATTACTTGTTTTGGGGGCTAAGAGTCATGGTGTGGTTTTGAGGTCCTCAATACATGATGACCAAATGTAAATTTTTCTTGCAGTTGCTACATGATGTTTGGTATGGACGGAAGCACCCTAATGAGATAAAAGATGTATTGCCATTAGAGGATCGTACAAGTACAACAGTTCTTACAGGATTATGAGAGGTATCTGTAATTTTAATTCATTAGTCTTGATCGAGTCCTCCGCAAGCATCCCTAACCCATGCATTACGTGTCTAGTCTTTAAAGAGACCTGCAATCCGGAGAAAAAACAATTTGTGTCCCTATGATTATTTACAAGCGGCAAAAAAAAAAGAAGAGGTGATGGTTCAGTTTTGATTTCAATTTTGCAAGTGCTTTTTTGCTTTGTTTTATAATATGTTTCATAATGTTAGATGCTTCGGGAGCTTCATCAAGTGAATACATTGTGGGATCAAATTCAATGTCTGACTCTGAGTCAGAATCTTCAGCAGAGGCAAATTCAACAACTCCAAGCAATCCCTCACTGAGGTCTGACTCTGCGTTAGAATCTTCAGCAAAGGCAGATTCAACAACTCCAAGCAATCCCTCACTTGAAAGATAACCAACAAGAGTCGCGGTCTCTGGTTAACACTAATGAAGAGTCAACTTATGGTATGTGTAAGCATTCGTGCACAATTCATCTTTTACATTTTACATGTATGTTTGTTTTTTGGATTTTACATGTATGAATATTTTGAATAACCAAGACTAAGGATGGACAGTAGTATAACCTGGGATGATGTATTTTACTTTGGATTATTGATGTACTGTGGATGATTTCTATACTTTGTATGATAGAATAACTTAGGAGGATTCATCGACTTCGGATGATACAATACTGATTTTAACTCCATGCTCGTACGGGTTCAAATCAGTCTTGCATCAGTATTCACCCCCCCACCTTCTAGGAAGGGTTGAGAGGGCAACCTATCATGTGCAGATAATAACCTACATTATAAACATACTCTTTTGCTCATCATCAACTCTAAGCGCAATTAAAAAAAAATAATTTTCCTAAAAACCCGCTTGCCATGACGTAGAGACAAAATCCTCTCCCAAATATTGGAGCTAAACCCGACATTGGAAGAATAAATGGCATAATAGGCTTCAAATAGGGTCACGAGCACATTCCAATTGAATAATGGTCGCCAGTAAGTAATTGACCATGAAACAACAACCACGTAATATAAATACTCATAGGGGAATTCCCCCAAGCTACTTCGGGGAATCGGGATGATCACCCCGGAGCTTCGGGTAGACTCTTTTAGTGCTTAACTCGCTTCGCCCGAGTACTATATCCCGACCACCCAACCCATTAATCACTTTAGCACATTTAAGCACTTGTTTCAACATCCAGCACACTGACTTAAACTCTCAATTCTCAATAGGTTTACCCTTGATATAATACTCATGAACCCATTGAACTCATAATTTGCCAGCTTTCAATTCAAGAGCCCATAATAATTTACACGCAACAACAGTATTCCATAGCTCAATATTTCACACATTATACCCCCCAACAGTCTTGGGAAGACAAATCTTTTCCCATAGCTAATCTTTTCCCATGTTACATGTATGTTTCTTTGCTTAAATGGTTATATAATTAGTGTTCTGATGTAACACCAACATGCAACTACTTATTATATGTTGTAGTTTTCGATTATCTTTTTTCACGCGTTTTACTTTAAATATGTCAGGATCTTTTACCCCACGACCTGTAGAAGATGATAATGTTTCATCACTTGTAATGGATCATAAGACCTCTCCCTTAAAGATTCTTAGTCCCACTCCCTTGAAAGCATTAAACAGTTTCGATGAGAATAAGAGCAAAAAAAGGAGAATTGCTATAAGTACGAAAGAAGAGGCCTCCTAGATCAAATGCTCGAGTTTTATTTCCAAGAGCAGGGTGGCAGCAAGAGGAGGGTAAATCGTTTAACTTGAGAAGCCGTTATAGTATATTAAGAAATAAGAATACATATGTTTTTCCACAATAAAAAAGGCCGATTGATTTAAAGATACATGCACCTTCATCCAACATCTAACTAATGGCCTGATTATGAGAACCTCTTATCATAACTAATCTTGATCAATGGACTTCCTTGTAGAGACGCAACCGCCGTGCTTGAAGAGGTTGTTGCTGAGGGTGCTGAGGATGATGATGGTGAAGTTGACGGGTGCTGAGGATGAAGATGGTGAATATGAGGGGGGGCTTTTAAGTGTTGGATTTTTATTTGCATTAATGTACCGTCCTTTTACTAGAGACAACTTTAAGTTTTATATTTGTTTGACTTTTCTAATACTTATGCTTTACATGCAAGTATTCTGAAACTTGGAATGTTGTATGTCTATGCATGCTTTATGCAGATTATTTTTTATGGGGTCTTTTATGCTTGTGTTGACGTGTTGACGTGTATGATTCAATAATCACTCTTCAATGCTTGTGCGTGTATAGAAAACCTACGCTAAGTATAAGAACCTCACTCTCAGGGGCGGATCTCTTAAGGGGTGGGACTGGGCCTGACCCTTAAAAGATCTTGGAAATTTTTTTGCAACATTACTAATTTGCTCAGCCCACCAAGAAAAAGGCCCAAATTTGCTGAGTGCAAGGAAAAAATAATAACATTGTACTTACCGTGTGATAGAAAGGGGAAGAAGAAATAGGAATTGGCCGGGACCACAATTGATGTACTTTACAACTGTCACTCTGTCGATGTACTGATGTTTGACATGAAGATGATGTTTTTCCCATTCCTACTTTTAATAACGTTTCTTTCTTTTTTTTCTTTTTTTTGAAGGTGTTTTTTTTGAAGGGGTTTTTCTTTTATTTCATATTGATCTTTTTTGTTTCTTATCCAATTTTTCTTATTTTATGCATTTTTAAAGTTTGAACTTATGGCTATTCTATTTGTCTTTTTGTGATGTTAAAAATTAGGAAAAATTCACAGGAATAATCCCAACTATTGACTGTCTTCTCAGATTAATCCCAACAATGCATTATTCTAATATAATCCCAACTTAGGGGGGTTCCTTCCCATTTTACTCTGTTAACCTTTTGTTACCTATTGGAGCCGGTAACCTTAGGTGTAGTTTATCATGTGTATGTCACATGACTCATTTAGGTTAAAATCTTCCCATTTTACGCCATTGCACGCCATTGCTTCTTCCTCAACAATGGCGTCAGCTTCTTCCTCAACAATGGCGTCAAGGGGTTTAAAATGTCGCCATAATCTCCCAGCCATTGTCAAAACTGTGAAGCGTGGGGAGAACATTGGAAGGAGTTATTGGAGTTGCAAACTTTGGCCACCGGTAAGTAAATTTTTTTTTTTCCGAATTCAATTTCGAATCACTAAAACACTAATTCATGTTGTAATTGACAGTGCAAGTTTTTTGAGTGGTATGTTGATGATCAATTTGGGTTCGTTGGTGATGATGAAGCTGACAAAGAGAAGCGATTTGTGGATCTCCTTGCTCAGAATAAAAAACTTGGAGAAAAGGTTGAGAAATTGAAGATGAAGGCTTACAAGCATGAAAAGGGGGAAAGGACTGCTCTTAGAGCTCTTGTGTTGTCTTGGATTTTTTTTGCTTTTGTTTTGTGTTGGATTTTAGGTCTTCGTTATGTATGAACAAAAGTAGGGGCTGCTATGTATACAGACAAGTAGTATTGGAGTGTTGCAATATGTAATGAACTTCAAAAATTATGAATGAAAGAAGTACTTTTTGCATTTCCAAACCAATAAGTTCAATTCCAATTATAAAGTTGCTTACAAAATAGGCTACTTGACATCATAATTGGTTCAATCCATCAGTTTGGTTACGAAAAACCATCAACTACAAAACACTTGAATATATCCAACAGTTGAATTCATCACTTTGGTTACAACAAACCGTCAAGTTCAAAATCTAAGAACTATCACTAACTTAATTCACCCTAAACATTAGTTTGAGAAGCATTTTCTGTGACAACACTTTGTTGTGATGGTTGACCACCAAAGTGTGCATTTCCTGCTTCATCAATGAAGACACCAACACCTTGTGGTACCTGTTGAACCAAAAAAATACAAGTTATCAGTAGTTTGCAACAAATCAAAAACACACTTTCTACAAACAGTAGCTTACATTTACCAGATTTCTTCCACCTCTTACCTCGCCCTTGCTCTTGCCCCCGGCCCTTCCACTTCCCCGCCACCTTCGGTTGTTGCTCCACCTCCAGCCCACAATGCCTCGCCACCAGCAGAACCCCTGCCTCTACCACCAGCACTTCCTCCTCTGCTACCCCCTCCTCTGCCCCTGATGATTGTCCTCCCATTTCTTCCTAAAGCAGATGGTTCAGCAGTGATATCATGATGCTGATTTTGATGTAACACTTCACCCTCTTCCATAGACAGTTCTACAACCTTCTTTGGTCTACCTCTACCTCTTTTTGTTTGAGTTTCAATTGCCTTGTCTTTGTCGGGGCATTTTCTTTTGTTATGTTGTTTTGATTTGCAAACACTGCATGACATTTCTATCCCATGCTTGGTCAATTTGCCCGGTTTATTTGGGTCTTCATGAGGGGTTTTCCTTCTATTTCTCCTAGGTCTCCCTGGGCCTACCTTGATTGGGGGAGGGTCTATTGGGAGATCAATCTTGGGCCAATGTCTTTCTCCAACACAAGGGGGAATTGAAGAAGAGTAAATGCTTACATAAGTGTCCTTCTTGTAGCAACCGTCAACATAATCCTCAGGGTTCTTTGTGCATAAAGAAGATACAAGCACATGCATGACAACATGGCACTCCAGGTTAACTACCATACATTTGCATGTGCATGTTCTCTTTTCAATGTCAACGATCATGGTGTCAAGTTTGTAAGACACTTGAAAAAGAGTTGCAGTGGAAGGCATCACACCACATTCGGCGGCTTTCATCTTATCAAAATTCAATTTTGTTCTAATTCTAGGGCAAATCATGTCATTTGTTTTTTCCATAGCTTGTTTCTTTGTTACCATTCTTGACATCAAAGTGACCTAATGTCTTCTAGCATGAATATTAGGTGCTTAGTCCTTGCATTTATGATATATGCATTAAAGGTTTGACCATATTGTTAACTATGACATCACACTTTGTGTCCGTGCTTACAAATGCCCTACAAAAACACTTGGGATTGTATGACTTAAATGCATCAACAACAGCAGGACTTACTTTCTCCATTTCGCTAGTGCATCCTTGTAGTCCGGTAGGTTGTAAGCCTTTTGCTGCATTCCGGAAGAGCATCTTCATTTCATCCCCTCTAAACCATTCGTGCCAATGAGCAAAGACATGTCCGGCACGGTGTCATGCTCGACTTTGGAAAAACACTCTTAACTCCATTCAAGATGGCCCGTTATTCACAAATTAGAGTAGGTTAGTTGTATATAGTCACTTAACATACATAAATAGAGCATACACAAGAGATTCTAGGGCAAAAAATTGTACCCGAGCTTCATCTCGATATGAATGTCATCCCTGTACCATCTGTGCCATCCAACACGCTCTTAGCTCTTTGAAAAACCAATCCCAACTATCATTTGTCTCACCCTCTACCACTTGCCCAAACATAGTGGATACATTTGGTCATTGGCGTCTCTGCTAACCGCAGTATGTAAGTTGACCTCCTAAAAAGGTCTTGAGGAAGCGACCATCTACACGAGCACTCTTCTACAACCATCTACCCATCCTTTCTTCACTCCTTCAAAGCATACAAAGAATCTCTCGAAAAGTTGGTGGATCTTGATCGTGTACAGGTGGTGAGTTTGAAGTAACTATTGGGACTTGTTTCTTTCAAGTGCCATTATGTAGCCGCTAATCTTGTGGTAATGCCCCCTCATACTTCCATGTAATTTCCTGTGAGTGTATTTCACCTTGTAGGCAAAATTTTTCTTCACAATTACTTTGTATGCCCTCCTTACGAGTCTCAATTATGTCTTTTGCGGCCAATGAGGCCTACTCTTGAACACTTCTAAGAATTGTTCGGCCACCCAACTAGATTTCATCCGCCTATTGCTTTCCATATTCCTATTGCATGTATGGTCTAGCTTAACGAGACTTGAGAACAAAGCATGCCCTCCTGTTCTCCCGACTAGCATAAATTCGAATGGACACTTACCAATGCACTTTGCACCTAACCTTTCTTTGCCTTCTTTTTGTCACTAATAGACCAAGTACAAATTCCTCCCTTGTGCTACCGCATACTTAATGACAGCATCTCTAAACTTCTCCATGTTCTCAAATCTCATACCAACCCTCCATTGTAATGTGTTGAAGTCTGTGTTGTGGTCCACAATAGGTACTTTGACCTTCCTTCTCCTATTCAGTGTTCTTTCTTCCTTATCAGAATCTGGTGTATCATTTTCCTCATCGGAGGCCTCATACTCACTCAAGAAGTCGGTGTTATTAGTTTCATGTGCACCAAGTGTTTGGTTGTTCTTGTCCAGCCAATCTACCCTTCTCGGCTTCTTTTTGTAATCGTGCGCCTATACCTAACACTCTTGCATTCCACCCCTTCGAGTCTTTGCTCTTGTGCTAACATATTCCTCATCACTAGTGCCTCCATCAGAAGGACAAACTTGCTCCTCTAATATTTCAGGTACTTCAATACCTTCACCATCTACTTGCTGCCCATCCTCATTCCCATGTGGCTCAGATTCATCCCCATCCTCATCTTCTGGTACCAAGCCACTCACCCAACTAGATTCATCTCCTCCCTCATCATCTTCGCCTCTAAACTCGAATCATCGGTATCTAATCCGGATGATTCGGCTTCATATCCCCACAAAAAAGTGGTCCAATCAATCGGACTCTCACTTCTTGGATCAATCCAACTTGTAGTCCTCATGCACCTTGGGTTAACTGTGAATTCAAGTATATTGATTTTGGGTTTGGGATTCTAAAAGAGGATTATTTTGTGGGTTTGTGTTAGTGTTTCGGCGGTGTATGGAGCTTCACCGCATTGTGTTTGGATGTAAAGAGGCTCAAAAGGTTCATTTGGTACAAAATCTGGACCACTTTCTTCATAAAACCTATTTTTAGGTGACCCCTCCCCAGGTGACCCCTCCCCTGGTGGTCCCTACCATTATTGTTCTTGAGTCACCAAGACTAGCTTTACCGAACAAACCTCACCTTTTCCCTTAATTAAGCTGTTTTTTTCTTCCTCCTAGGTGTGTATGCCTTTTTCCTACTTACACCCCCTGGTTTAGGTGAGCTATAAATACTAGGAGAGAGAGGAGCACTCCACACACCCTCTAAAACGACTCTGGGAACCCCATTACCCTCTCCTACTTCGGGGTGGGCACATGAACTCCATGAACAACAAAACAATCAACACACCTACACTGTAATGCAACTTTAATCATCTCCCTCACCTCATCATCCTTCTCATGAGGGATAACTCTTAAACTTTGTTCAAAATCATCAACCCAAGGTAGTACATAAAATTTTTTGTCAATGTCTGAATAATCACCACACTTTTTGGCAAACGTAACCAGCTCAAACCAAGAAATCTCATCACAATCCATCTCAAATGTCCTTGCTTCACCCCCAAAATAATGAAGTACCCCATTCCTATCCCTTTTAAGTTTACCCCCATGCCACAATTTCAAGGTTGCACTGGAACTCATACCTAAGCAAAAATTACTAGAAGTTAAATGGCGAAATTCAAAGTAACTAGAAACCCTAATGTACCATAAAGATTGAATTTTTAACTTAAACAAACACCATTTCATATAAAATTGAATGCAGCACGCAATCTACAATAAAACAAAAAAAAATAAAAATAGAGAAAGAAGAATTACCTAAATCGATGGCGCGTTGATACTCCAGCAATTTCTAGCAAATTTGAAAAAAAAAATTAAAAGAGGAGAAGAGAAGATGAATCAGGAGGAAGGAGAACAGTGAAGCAGTAGAGTGAAGGAGAAGAATAAATGCTTGGGTTGGTTAGGAGAACAGTGTTAATGGAGGGACAATGTTAAAAAAAAGGGTCAAATACGGTTTTGGAGGGAAGTTTACGATCGGCGGGTAATTAGTCATAACAAGAGTAAAATGGGAAGGAACCCCCTAAGTTGGGATTATATTAGAATAATGCATTGTTGGGATTAATCCGAGAAGACAAGTCAATAGTTGGGATTATTCCTGTGAATTTTTCCTAAAAATTATCTAAAAACTAAATAAATATCATTTATCTATAAAGAAAAAGTTGTACCCTTATATCTATGTCCAACTTTAGGAATAATTAGCTAGGATGGTGTCCTGCAATATGTAATTTTTAGATTTGTCGTATCGGATACCCTGATTTGTACCCGTATCCAACACTAGTACCCGCATCCGTTAGTACTTGTACCCCATACTTGAATTTGCACCCGTGTCCTATACTTGTTACCAACCCAAGTAAATAAATATCAACTAAAAGTCTAAAGTAGGTAATTGGTCCTCAATAACAAAAGTTCCAAGATCCGCCACTGCTCATTCTTAAGTATACGAACCCTACGCTAAGTATAAGAACCTAAGTATACGAACCCTACGCTAAGTATAAGAACCCTATGCTAACTTCATACACCCTACGCCAAGTGAAGAAAACTTACATTAAGTGTAACAACCCGTCCCTTTATAGTGAAAGGATTGCGGAAATATCCTCTCAAGACGCTTTACTAAACTATAAGGATTCAATATCATATATAATTTAAAGCTAAACATTAACTACCACTAGTAGAAAAAACCTCAAATGCTCCGGTTGTTTATGCCCCAAATGCTCTGTATTTAACGCGTAGCAAACGTCATACGAGCATTTGAGCATTTTACAAATGCTCCGGTTGTGACCGAAGCATTTGGTAGCTTAAATGCTCCGGTTCTTTAGAAAACCGGAAATTTCAGACATCAAATGCTCCGGTTGTTAAGACAGAACCGGAGCACTTGTTCTACAAATGCTCCAGTTTTCTCTAACAACCGGAGCATTTGTTCTATTTTTGTGTTTTAAAAAAAATTGCAATACAACAAGCATGCTGTTACACTAGGGCAGCAGTACACAATAGTTTCATCAGTAGCAGCACTCATCAAATCCAATAATACACCAGACACTCTTTGTGCCCTTCCCTTCAAACACCACACACCTCGTGTTCCTCTCATTTACCCAACATAATATACAAAAAACACGCACACAAATCGTACATCCAACACATTCAAAATATTATTAATAAAATGAAATAAGTGTAGATTTGAGTTACAAAATAAAATAACCAGAGAATTAGATGTATTAAAAAGCTCTTGCCAGAAACTCTCAGTCTCGAATATTCTTCAATACTTCACAATAATATTATGTTGTTGATTGTGGGAAAGTTATGGCCAAAACTAGAACAGTATCCATTCAGGCCTGTAGATACATCATGCAGAATAGACAAGCCTTCAAGTAGCAGTAATGCAGGGTGAGACAAATCTAAAAACTCAGCAGATTTAACAACTTAAAACTGCAAGAAGTTTCTCGTAAAAGGCAGTAGAATCATAGCATAGACATATAAGATGTCATGGACAAGTATAATGATAGATAAATGATAATGTAGGTATGAAATTAGGGGTCTATTAGCAACTTTACACATTAGCATCAAGCATCGAACAAAATCAGCAGATGAGGTACGGATTACTGATATGTAAAAGTCACAGAAATAAAGTTGTAAGAACTCAATAATATGCTTATCTGATTATCACTGTAGAAAAACATCTAATCCAATGAAATTTAAAACTAATTCATAAAGAACTACAAACATAAACTCTAATCTGAAAGATAAAACATGACAAAGTAGTAACAATAAAAATAAGTGAACAATGATAAGTATATATTAAGTTATACACTTAGACTCCAAAAGTAGCAGCAATGAGAGAGAGATTTACCTTTGAACAAATTACTCCAAAATTAGGTAAAGCGAAAACCCTAACTTCAAAAAGCTGTAGAAAAAAATACACACCTTAGAACACGTAGACGGTTTTAGTTATTTGAGAAAAGCTAAACCATTGAGCTATTGACGATGAGAATAAAGCAATTCACCGACATAGCCATGAATCCATCAAAGATAAAAACACAAGACGGTTTTAGCGATTAACTTGTAAAAGAAAAACTTGAAACCAAATAACGCATACACAGTTTTAGTGATTAATACTAGTACTCTTCAGGTCATGTGAATGGATACCATACATATGAGAGGAGCTATGTATCCAAATATACACATCTCATGCAAAGATCAGCTTAAACAACAACCTTCTAACAAGTTGCCCTGCTGATGAGATGCTTATAGAATTACAGCGTAAGAGCAGGGGCAGTAGGAGACCGTGATAGCAACAACAGCTCAATACTTTTATCAAAGAAAGACTAGTTTCGCAGCCTTCCTCTATACTTGCTTAACAATCAACTCATAGAATAAATTTATAGCAAAACTATAACCATATTGTAGTATAGCCTTCTTTCCGTGGTAAATTCTTCCTTGATAGCCTTCGTTTACATATATTATGTGTGTATGGACTGCGTGGGGGGGGTAGTCTCTTCGCCATCCTTAGGAACACTTTTCTAAGAGCTCAACTTTAGATCATATTACATATAACATTGGCATAGAGATAGATCTATGTCAGCTACCATCTATATTGAAATATTACCCCCAACACTTGTTGTTCAACAATCCGTCCCTCTGTAGTAGCACAAAGACCCAAATAGGCAAGGTAACACATAAGCATTTTAGTAGTTTTAGTCTTACCTGCCCCACATTAACAAATATGGAATTGTTTTTTCCCTCATTTATCATTGCCCTGTGGGAACAAAATTTGAGTAAAATTTAAGAAGCCTTCAAGCAACATAAATAAGTATACAGTTTCAGAGCTAAAATAAATAAAATTTACGCTTGTCATGTACTATAATGCAACTGAAGCTAAATGTGCTTCCAACAGTAGTCATAAATTTGTCTGAAACAGCTGGACACAAACACATCGATTCTGGTCTATGTTCGCGTTGGCATCCACAGTTGGCCACCAATAATTCGAAGTAAAAAATCTGCAATTTCCAAAGGAACCTGAGGAGAAAATAAATTGAACACTCTATATATGTTCTGCATAATAGAACACTTGAGAGTAGGAAACTACCTTTGCTACTGCAGCTTGTGGTGCTGCCAGAGAGATGCTACTACAGCATACGGTATGTAATTCTCAGTCACTTGAACAATCAAAGTTTGATATCTTCTTAATGCCCACCTTCGACTTCCTTCGATCTAATTTTCAAAACCTTCATTGTTATTTCAAAGATGAGAGAGAGAGAGAGAGAGAGAGAGAGAGATAAGGAGGAGCAAGAAAGAGGAGCTAAGGAGGAACAAGAAAGGGGCGTGATGGAAAAAGAGGACAAAGAAAGAGGAAGAAAGGACAGTAGACATTCCATTAGCTCTAAATTTTCAACTCAATAGCTTTTAAAGTATAGCTTATATATAAACTACTTAGTTTCTTGGAATCAAAAGGGTATTCAAAGCGAAAATTCGAAGGTGTGCATGGAAGTACCTTCCTCTAGGTGCGCACGGTCTCCAATGAACATTTGTGGGACCCACCTCAATTTCTCTTTCCTCAAAATTTTCACCCCATGTGCGTTGTAAACCAATAAACATCAAGTTTATTGCAATGGACATTGTAGTCTAATGAACACACGCTAATTTTCATTGAACATTTGCAATTTTGGAATGAACATTTGTGGGACCCACCTCAATTTCTCTCTCCTCAACTTTTTCACCCCATGTGTGTTGTAAACCAATAAACATCCAGTTATTCCAATGAACATTGTAGTATAATAAACACACGCTATTTTTTATTGAACGTTTGGAATTTTGGAATGAACATTTATTAAAAATTTAGTGTGATAAACACATTCTTTCTGTTGAATGAACAATTGCAATTTTGGATTGAACATTTTCGCCTAATTTCAAAATTCAGTATGTTTTCGAATTTTAAAAATTCAAAATTGACACTGATTTTCAAAATTCAAATTTCAAAATATTTTTCAAATTTACTATTGTTCATTTCTCACTTCATTAACATATTGTTGATTCAAATGTTAGTTCGTTCATCCCAGTCTTCAAAATGTTCTTTCAAATTACTTATATGTTCATTGTGATAAATATTTATGTTGTCATTACTTATATGTTCATTGGAGATAAACATATGTTCACTTCATTAACATATTGTTGATTCAAATGTTAGTTTGTTCATCCAAGTCTTCAAAATATTCTTTCAAATTACTTATATGTTCATTATGATAAATATTTATGTTGTCACTACTTATATGTTCATTGGAGATGAACAGATGTTCTTTCCGTGCGTTTTTGGTTTAATGAACCCGCGTTTTATGTGTTTGTTACTGCGTTTTGGATGGTGCGCACCATCCTCTACCTACACTCGTGCGCACCATCCTCTACCTACACTCGTGCGCACCATCCTCTACCTACACTCGTGCGCACCATCGACAGACTGGTATTCAAAGCACAAACATAGTATGATCAAGTGAAATTTAGAGGATAAAAGGCCAATATGCAGCAATTAAAATGAGTGTGTATGACCACTCTTATCAATTCAAGTAAATTCAAGGTATAAATGTTAGCCTTGTTCTTCTTGTTCATCGTCATGAGTAGGGGTGTGCACAAACCGGAATTTGGACCGGGAATTTGACCGGCCGAATTTGGACCCAGACCGGAGATTCGGTCCGGTCCCCGCCCGCCGAAAATCGGGATTCCGGCCCACGGTCCGGTCCCGGTCCAAACCCGGAAAATTCGGTCCGGACCCGGTTGGACCGGAATTTCTATTATTTTAGTAAAAAAAAGTTTATATGTTAAAAAAAAATTTAAGGTAGAAAGTTAGAAACTTAAAAACCTACTATTTATTCTTTTAGGATTATTGACATTAAAATTATTAATTTTTAATGTATATAATTTATAAATATATTTAAATAAAATAAAAACGTTTTTTTTATTGGACCGGAATTTTTCAGGTCCGGTCCCGGTCCAAGAAAACCCCGGATTCCGGTCCACCGGTCCAGCCGGTTCCGGTCCGGTCCGGTCTTGGACCGGTGTACACCCCTTGTCATGAGTACTATAAATTATTAAAAAAATGAAAAAACCCACAAAAATCCACCTCAAAATCATTGAAGGAATTAAACAATAGATAAATTTAGCACCCACTTACACTAAAACAGGAGAAAATCAACATAATGAAAGAGAAAGAAGGGGAAGAAGAGATGATACCTCGTCAGTTTGGACAATTCTTCTAGGGTTTGTGGTTGGTGATGGTGCGCAATTCCTAAGTAAGTTGGTGCTCTCCTCAGGATGCGTAGCTGCCATTGTTATTATTCTTCGTACTTCCCAATTAAGTTTGCCGATCTCCTGATAATTCATAACCAAATTCCAAGTAAATCAACCAAATTACCACCTCTATTACAAATGAATATAGAGATTTTGCTTTTTGCCATAAAAGAAAAAAGGTAAGTAGGTCAAGCTTCTAATTCCAAACCAACCAGGAAACTTGACATTGCACATGAGGCTCAAAGATGTCTAATGTGAGTTATAATTCCAAAACTAACAAACAACTAGCGAAGGAAAACAAATGGTAATCAAAAGCAAAAGATAGAAAATTAAATTTTAATCGGATTCACTTGTACAAAAAGAAACACCATTGGTCAAATTTGCACAAACAATAAATGCACATACATGAATTTCACGTGTGTGGCATTTATATTTTGATTCATAACATCTTAATTTTTGTTTCGTGAGTTTGGTAAGGACGTTCTTGTAACTTTATTTTGTGTTGAACTTATAACTCTACTATATCTTATTTAGCAAACTCTTCAACTTATTTTTACTTATTTTAAAAAAAAAAATTTAAAAAATTATCAAATAGTTTATAGAAAAATGAATGAAGTTCTTGAAAAATTCTAAAAAAATTTCAGAAAAAACAAGTGGAAGTTAAGAAAAAGTTGAGAGTAGTTTTGAAGTTTTTTAATAAAAAGGTTCAAAAAGTTCAGTAAAATTAAGAAAATTTCACAAAGTTAAGAAAATTTCTAGATATCCTAATATTTCTCTTTTCTCTCTCTTCCTCTCTCCTCTTCTCTCGCCACGGCTACTGCCGCCGCCTGCCATGCCTTCCCTCCTTCACTTCCCTCGGCCGCTTTCTTCTTCTTTCTTCTCTTTTCTTTTCCTTGCGTTCTTCTTCTCTTATTCAGTTTTCAGTCAATTGTTTTGCTTTAATTTTTGTTTAAGTATTTTTAATATATATGATTAGATTATATTATTATTATCATGAATCTCATAATTTTGTTTTATAGTAATTATATTTAAATTTTGTATTTAAAGTATACAAATATAATGTTTAAAGTATTAAATTGTTGGTTTTAAAGGTGAAAAACAATAGTATGTTTATTATGGATTGAAAGGTTGGAACTTTGACGTTAAAAAGGTGCTTTTAAAGGTTTAGAAGACTCTTAATGTTTAATTAGTTGCTGAAATTTTATTAGTAATGGGTTATTGATTGATTGTTGTAATAACTTGTAGGAGATTGATACTCGTTTAGTGACTTTTAACGCACGAAAGTGGCACAAAGGATAGTTTACACGAGGTACATGCATGTCTAAGAGTTTGGACATAGTATAATTTACTAAGAATTTTTATTGAACTTAGTATCATGTCTAAGAGTTTGCGATGGAATATGACCAGTCATTATGACTGTTGTGTGGAAGCATGTGAATCTATATTTGTTATACATTTGTATGGATTGTTGTTACAAGCATGTAAAAGGAATTAGATTATTTATTTATCATGGATTATTTAATACTTTTGAAGGGTAATTGTTGGTTATTGGAATACATTGATGTATTATCCCATATCTTTTTTTTAAAGGAACCCCCAAAAGGGAACAACTATATTTAATCAGCACTAGCAAGAGAAATAACAAAGTCCGGAACATCATTCACCCAAAGCCTTTTGCCATCTTCCACAGGTTGGAAGTGAGCAAGCTCATGAGCTACCTTGTTTCCCAAGCGTTTAACAAAAGACCACACAATTGCATCAAAACTAGAAATTAAAGCAAGAATATCCTCTATAACTAAATGGAAATCGCTAACACCTTTAGAAGCTCCATGGAGAGCTTGAACAACAAGCAAGCTATCACTCTATACCACCACTTTTGAGCAACACATCTCCAGAGCAAGATGAACCCCTATCAAAGCCGCCATCGCTTCAGCCACTCTAACCTCCCACGACACCAACTGTTGCACCACCGCACAACCATGGACCCCCCCACTATCTCTGCAAACCATCCCAAGCCCTACGTCCATCTCTCCCACTTGTTCCGCATCCACATTGATCTTCCATCAAGACTCGTCTGGCGCTTTCCACTTCGTCGGATAATGTCTTATTATCTTATTACTCCTTCATGATCGTGGATCTTTATTGAGTAAAGGAAGGTATATATGTCTTATTGACATTGGTTAATTTTTTATTCTATTCGACAATGAGATTAAAGGAACTAATGATTATTGAATTGGCATATTATGTGATTATCACTATTAATCGAAAATAAAATATATATATTTACTTTGTGTTGTGGATTGTGTTGTAGTTGTATTAACAATTGGTTAATTTTTTTTTGAGGGGATTAACAATTGGTTATTGATTGTTCTTTTATTATATAAAGTGGAAGAGAACGAGCAATAAAACTTCGGATTTATACACATCTTGAAGACTAGACAAAAGGAGTTGGAATACATGGTGGTAAGTCATGGCTTTACGTATGGCAGATCGATTAGCGCGTCCCTCTTTATTTATTATAGATTTTGATTGGTTTTGGGGTACAAAGTTGCATATGTTGCCTCGTCTTCTTACTAAAGGTTGTTTTGGTTGGATAACTCGTTCGTTGCTTATTTAAACTCATTAATAAACTAAGTTTCTAGTTGAGTCTTTGTATTGTTTGACTAATTATCTATTGCCTATAATGCATAACTTTTTATTTGCTTTGTAGTATGATGTTAGGTTGTTTATTTTTATTGCTCTTAGACTGTATGTACTCAGCTTTGCTAATTGTGTGCTTTGTATATATATTCATCATGGCTTACGCCTTATTGGTCTTGTGACGATCCATCTTTATAATTGTATTGTTTGGCGAACAATCATATGTATCAATGGGTCATGCATTTGGGAAAGACGAGTGCTAAATTGTCTTTCTTATTTTGAGTTATGTGGGTATTTCTTTAAATTCTCTTTCTTATATATATGTCATACTCCATTTTCCCTTTTAATTAAGTTGCTATATTCGTATTTTAAAGGTCAGTGTTCATAAACTTCGACTTATTTTCCCTACTAATATATAAGAGAAAAAAATTGAGAAGTAAGATCTTATCAAATTTGTCTCCATATGTATTAACAAATAACAACTTTTCATAGTCTCCAACAATACACAAGTAGAATTATTAATATTCAAAGGTTAACCTTGAACCTTGTAAGAAGCAAATGTAGCCAGTGGCGGATCCAAGATTTCCAACCAGGGGTAGCGTAATAATGTGATAGTAAAGAATACGGCAAAAAAATGCATACCATTATCAAAACATAACAAAATCCAAATACAACTTCATAGTATTTTAATAAAGCAAAATTACAATTGTTCATGGCGATTCTTATATTTTCACATTGATTTTGAGATGGAGTCATATGACTAGATGGAGAAGAATTTTGTTGTCTTGGTTGTCGAGTAGAAAGAAAAAGTTAATGCTTCCTTCGTTTTTTGATACTCGAAAGATTGAAATGTGCACAAGAATATAAGATAAGAGAAAGATAGAGAGCGATAAAAAAAACCTCACAACTCACATATATTAACCATATCACAATTTGTATATTATTCACTGTTTCATATATTATAATTCACAAACAACTTACAAGTTATAACTCACTAACAAATGTAAATTTCCAATTCAAAATTTACAAATTTATAAATTGACACAACTCATAATCTATATAATCTCAATCCAAATTCTAAAAATTATTGAGAAATGCACAACGTTAATTAAACATTAAAAAATACGGTAATTTTTCTCACACTTCTCTCCACTCCCTCTCTTTCTCTAAAGCACTTACAAACTTTATCTTTCCTCAAAACAAACCAGAAATGGTGACAACAAATTCAGTAACAACAAAAAACTGGTTTACAGAGGAGGTCGGATTGGTGAACCATTTCTTTGTCCTCCAAATCGATAAAAAATAGCAACAACAACGAATTTAGCAACGAAGAAACGCTGGTTTGCGAAATGGTTGATGAACTTTGGAGATGAAGAGTACTGAACTTTAGTCTTAGGTTTCCATAGCTCAGACTTCACATGATCAAATTATTTTTCCTCCATGATGTGTCAAAATATTGGGACTTGTATTTTACCCATAAATTAAATACCAAGCTATAAAATGTAGAACAAACTTGAAGCAAGTATTGGAAAGTAGTCGATGCATTCTAACAGCGGCTGTCATTTTTTACCTTTAATTGAGCTTCATATGAAGTAAGTATGTGATTAACTTGTCAAAGATTTTTTGTATTGTGATGAGAAATTCGTTCAATCTACGCTCTATATACATTTCCATTTAGAATTAGTCAAATATTTAGTGAGAGTAATCTTTGCAGAATACGGGAAACAAGATTTAAAATGGCTAAAAGTTACACAGCTGGGCTTTTCTTTCTTTTTTTAAGCAAAAAAAGTACTATGTTTTAAAAAAAAAAATCAGGGGTAGCAAGAAAGCCAACTACTACCCCTCGTTACTTACCGCTCCGCCAACCGAACGTAGCTAGAGGAAAATAGACAAAGACATAATTAGAATAAATCCGTAGGGCAGCCACCACTTCAAACAACTTGAGCAATTCTTGATTTAAAACATCTTTATCTTGATAAATGACAGATATACAAACAAAAATAATTCTAATCCACGCAAGTATGTAGATTTTGATTGTCAGTGTCTCAATGACATCCAAGAAGGGACTTAGCCTTCGCCCATGGGCATGCACCAAGTCAATTTGGTTTTAAAGAGTACCAACATGTGGAAATTATCATAGATAAAACAATTTACTGCCGTGATGGACGGAGTCCACCATAAAAGGTGGCTTTGAGCTCAAGTGTTCATGAGCTCAGAAAGGACGTCAATAAGTGATATATTGATGCCTTTTTCTCTTACCTTTTTTTGCCAACTCCTTTCTAAATATTAAAGGAAAAAAGCTTCGATAATTTGTATTTTAACATTTAAATCTTTTGATAGTAATATGCTTCATCAAAAATAATAACCGCACTTGTCTCAACCTTTCATATTTTTAAAAACAACCACCCCATATAACACATCATTTTCTAAAAACTGATCCAATTTACCTTTTTATTATTCAAAAACAAAATAAATTTTAGTTAAAATTGTTTACATTCCTTACTAATTAGACGTGTTTCAACAACAAATAAGATACGGGTTGAAAAGCGGTCATCTTACGTGTCTCCTACGCTACGCTCTCAACTGGATCACTCATTATGCACCCATTCTTTGAACAAGACAATAGATTTAAAACAAGTCGCAAACTATACGTTTCACAGGATCAAATGCTTTTTTTTCCGCAATGGGGCCTATCGGACTACTACACAACTAGACCTCTTGGAAATAAGGGGGAGAATAAGGCACCCCAACCTCAAAATGCAGTTAGTGAGATTTGATCACCTGACCTCGTGGTTATGAGATACAAACTTTTACCACTAGATCAAAATATTGCTTGATACCAGATCAAATATTATTATTTACAGCTGTATTGCGTACTTCACAGTTAGCAGTATTGTCATCACCTCCCCCCACAAAGAAAAGGAAAAAAAGGGTTAGCTCTCCACGTGTACTGTCTTCCTTGTTCTTTCAATCATTTTATTCAAGCCACCCATCTTTGTCCGGGCAGTACTATAAGAGCTCTATGGCTTGTCTTCGCCATCTGACGCCTCTAGTCCAGGTCAATGTGCTAGACAATATCAGCAGCAATGACAAAACCACAAGACTTTAATCAATTTGACGAATATGTTGACTGGGATGCAGAGGAAAGCACAAGTAGAAGAGCATCATAACAGTTCGATATCAAATACCTGGTATTCCTGTAATCTGTATCTTCTACAACTAAAATGTCATGAGAATACTTCAATAAGATCATTTTGGGACTCCATCACCACTTTTTAGCACCCAAGCCCCTCCCTTTGATATGCAAAATTCGGCGATGACCTAACAGAAAGAAAAATGAATGAACATATTGAAAACACTGCAAGTTAGTGTCTTTGGTTTGAGTACCAGAATAGGATTTTCCTATTTCAGATTCAAGGCATAATATGAATTATTGGAACTAGACAAAGTTATATCAAGATATCTAATTTTAATTCTTCAGAGCATTCACTTTTGAAAAATGTCAAGTTCCACCTGCTGGAATCCTTGTATGTCAAATACAATTTCATATGCTGTAAAAGATCATAGTAGTAATATTCTCTAGCCTTCTCACCTGCTGTTTCGAATCATCAAAGTCAACCTCTAAATACTATCTCAAATTTATCCCAATAACTTAACATCTATCATTAGATGCCACGACCACCAATATATTACAACAGATGTTTGCTATCAACAAACTATTTAAGCAACACTTAGGACCATATAGTACAGCAGCATATAATAGAATTTCTCAATTAGTTCGAGTACAATTTCCCGATCACCAAAAAAAAGACAAGTTAAATAAAACAATTCCCATTACAATAGGGTCGACTGCATGAGTCAAGATTTTGTTTTGGTGGTCATCTACATGAAATAACAGACACAAAACACATCACAAATTTACTTCAATCTAATGGGTCAAACAATCACTCAATCATCAGTTTCAGACCTCAACGCCTGATTACAACTTCATAATCTGCTTTATCAAAATGTCTTCAATTGTAGCAAATATCAACAAGACGAGCATAAAAATGATCTCTAATGTAAGGTCTAATAGTTGGTTCTCGAAGATAATTGTTTAGAATTTAGATCTTAGCTAGAAGGAAAATGATTTTTTGATTTTTACCACCTTTTAAAATCACAATTTTCATATAAGTTCATTTTTCTAAATAAGCACCTTATATGACCTAAATCTCTTTAAATACATACCAATTGATAGATTTCGTCCAAGAAATCATTCTTAAAGAAGGGTTTTTAAACCTTATATACTCCCTCTGTCCCATAATATAGTGCTGACTTCTTTTTTTTCACGAAAATTAAGGAGATTGGAGAAAGTAATCGGATTCTCCATAAAAAATATTTAACGAAGTACTTATTCTCTTAGTACTTTTGTCTTGGAACTACTTCTTTATTTTCTTTTTCCATTAAAACAAAATAAAAAAAAAGTAATAAATGTCTCTTGGAATGTTGTAAATCAATAAATAGGGGCATACATTTTGAAAGAAAGGTAGGGGTATTTTGGATAATTTGTGTAAAAATTGAGGATAATTTAGTCCAAATAAGTTGATATTAATAAATTAGGCACAATATTTTAGGACACCTAAAAAGGAATGTAAGCACTATATTATGGGACGGAGGGAGTAGTTTCAAGTGAATAAAGGTGGAGGTGATGCAATCGTTCTTAAACCCTTTTTGAGGACTATTTCCTTGACGGAATCTGTCAATTGGTAGGTATTTAAAAAGATTTAGGTTATATAAGGTGGTTATTTGGAAAATTGAAAATATAAGGTGGTTATTTTGAAAAGCTTGATTTTATAAGGTGGTTAAAGCCAAAAAGTTCCGAAGGAAAATCGCGAAATAAGAATCATCCATGGTCTGTAAAATATGATCTAATTCAAAATTTTAATACTTAGCATCCCTAACTCTGCACATATAACCCTCACCTGTGATGCAGTATTCTGGAAAACTTCTGCAGGAATTCATCAAAACAGAAGCAGATAATTCTGTCTTCAATAAAAGACTTCACTTTTGGGGTTTTGCTTATTTTTTTCTTTTCTTTTTTTTTCTGTATAAATTTTGTTTTGTTTAAGAACTTTGAATTTTTTTTCCAGTAAAGCTTTCCTAGAATATTCTGCCATCAGCGAGGGCATATCATATAGTACAAGTATGTTTAATGTTGTGACGCTGAGTGCAAATCTTCGGTTCACAAATTATAGTGCAGATTGTAAATTGTCAATTTTTTCTAATTACAACGCTTCATCCGTTCTATCCTTGCCAAACTAGAGCAAAATCCTATAAGAGACCATTATTATCATGAATTTCTATATGCAGCATGAACACAGAGAAAAACAGAATCTGAACTCATGCGCAGAAAGAAATTGCACTGACCTTCTGAAATTCACTATTAGTTGGCTCCTTTTGAAGTCTAATCTTGGCAGCTTCAATGAATTCACCTTTCTTAAGCTTTCCATTAGGTCCGCTTCCAAGAAAATGTTCAATTACTAAATTTCTGCAAGGGAATTGAGAAAAGTTTAAACCCCTTTAGAGATAGAAAGAGCAAAAAAAATAAACAAGAAGTCCATAATGCCTTAGTGTTTCAGAAAGACCAGGGAAAAAAATGAAAAAAAAACCGCCTTTTAAGGTAACAACCAATCGTATGCTTGCTAAATGCTAACCGGTTACCAATTTGGTAAAAAGGAGGATTCAGTGAGTACTAACCCAAAGGGACAAATTTACAAGAGTGTCTTCGGTGGAAACATGATTTAGGAAAAGTGGTTTAGTAATTTTACTTTCTTTGGTTTGTAAATCGTGGAAAACATGTTCCTTTCTACAGTATAGAATGCCACATTCCCCCCCAGTCTTTACCTTACTCCTTTTCTCCTCCCATCCATCGTCTTCTCTCCATTTCAATTGTTCCTTTCCTGTGTAACTTTTCTTGCAAGGAACCAAACAAAGGAAAATTAATCAACAAATGTGTTTTCCCTGAAAAACATTCTTCTTGGAAAATGAATGACCATTCAAAATGGTTTCTGTCCAACTAAATGTAACCTAGATCTCAAAGTGAATGTCCTTTGGTCTTTATTGCCAATGAAATGAAGTTATTGATACTCTATATCAAGCTGATTGTCAAATTAGTATCATAAAGACCCAAATTCTTTGGAGGCAATTGCTATCCATAAAACAACGGCAACCATTGGTCTATAAGGAAGGGGATCCTTTCTAATGCATAATTGTCTATTCCATTCTCTATATCATATCAACAACAGTAAAAGCATCAAGTTCAGAACAAAATGGTAGATGGAAAAAATTGGGTTATTAAACACTGGACATACATACGGGCACAAAGACATCAGACTTGTTTCAAAGTCTCTCTCTCTCTCCCCCACCTTACCCATGCTTCTTTATTTGTCGGGGCTCACCCAAACTCTTTTGACATATTTTAGGGAGCTTCATGAGAAATTAGGAGATATGCAACAATACAAAGTCCATATGATTGGTTAGAAGGATGCAGCTTAAACATTTCATCATTTTTTTCTATTTCTATCGAGCGACAAGTCATTTCAAATTCCTTTTCTCGAAGGAATATGAATGATATGCCTACAAGTTCAGTGAACATAGGATATCACCGATGATGAGATTTAAGATCTCATGATTGAAATTTTGTGCCACAAGAGCACGTCATAATTATGATTCGTCACTTTATATTGAAAATATAATCAGCGAGAAGATAAGGGGAAAAAAACCTTAATGGATCATATTCTGGATGCTCTGAGGATGACTTCAACACATAGACACCGTGGACATTAACTGCAACTTCACATATAGCAGCCTGAAGCTCTTCCTGAGGGGCATCAACGCCCCTGGCTGCAGACACAGCAGTAGCAGCAGCTCTGGGATCTGCCTTTGGGAGGGCAGACATAGAAACAGCCATGTCCCTTAGGCCTTGGCAAATTGTTTGAAAGCTGTCAATATGTTATAGATCTGTTATGTATCTATTTTGATGATAGCAATTCATAGGATATGGTGACACAGCATCCAATAAATTTTCTTTTAGAAGTAATAAGAACATATATTTTCTTTTGAAAAACAAGGGAGTACAACTCTGCACAGAAGGAGGGATACCATCAGAATATGATGCAATGCTTACAATTTACAATTGACTTCAGCCATACAACCATCTCAATATAAACATTCACCCTTTTTTCCCAGGAGCAAAATGTAATAGTAATAACAAGTAGTAAACTACTCCTAGCACAATTACTGTTGCTTTTGGGGCCTAGCTGAGCTACCAATATTTGGGATCTTCCAAGCTACCAATATTTGGGATCTTCATCTAGGGAGGCACCTTCATGACAGGGCGATAGCTGAGCTCAACTTAATTTTCGAGTAACTGTCTCCTCAATTATTGGAGGGAGACAATTCGAGAAGGGTGGGTGATTCTTCGGAAAGCTTTTCTTGCAAGTTCATTCTGGTTTACTTATCTTTCCCTTCAAGGTACACACTTTTCCTGGCTCACAGACTTATTTGGAAGACTAGGCGCTAGTCTTCCTCTTAATTTGAGAGCTTTTGTGTGGACTTTGGCATTGCGTAAAATTAACACTTAACACTAACGATAAGCTCCAAGGGAGGAAACCAGTGAGTAGGGCCGATTATTTCAACAAAAATGTGCATGCTGCGTCATGCCAATGGAGAGTCTTGCTGGCACGTCTTTCATTGTTGTGAGAAGGCAATTAATATTTGGAGACTTTTTTCTGTGCATGGAAATTCTTGGGTTTGCTCTCGTACCATTTTGCAGCTACTGCAGGTTGTGTGCTTTGAAGGGTAAAGGAGAATATTGTGCATAGTACTTTTATGGCAATTCTGTGGTGTTGGTTAGAACAGATCAGGAGACACAAGTTTTCTTCTGAGGATAAGTTTATCCTCTCTCTGTACTCTCTATTTACTGTTCACATATAGATTTTTCTTTAACCAAAAGAAAACTCCAGTATCACTATACACTTCTTCGACAAAAATTGGTTGATATGATACAAAAGTTTGAATTATATGACACAATTCGTAGATCGCAAGGTATTACTGGCGGCACAACTCCTTTCAAAGGCATAAGTCAACCAATCTTAAACATGAAAAAACTTCCGACTTTATTTTTGACTCAGAGGGAGTAGATAAACGACCAACAAGACAAGAGAACTATAAAACATTGGCGATCAAACCAATGGAACAGAAATCTTGAAACTTTCTCTACCACTAAAATGTCAGGTTCAGGCATCTTATTGCCCTGAAGTAGTTGCATAAGTTGAGAAATCAAACAATGATTATCAAAGTCAAAGTAGAACAGAAAAAAAAATGCTAACATTTTGTCAGGGATCCTGCCAAAGCTGAGGCAACCCTGCATAAGGGTTAGGCTTTAGAAATAGCATAAATAGAACTTCAATGGATCAGAATGCAAGTAGAATTATTACCGCATCTATCACTCGACTTCAACGGCACAGACTGCACACTTCTTTCTTTAGAAAAGAGAGAGCCTTTATTAGACAAGGAACTATGAGTTATAAAAGGTCAGTTGTCCTCAAAGACAGTTAAAGAGCAATGTCCTATCAACTATCCTAGTAAGAATGACCATAATTGAGCCGAGAAATCTACATATCCATCTACCATCAAATAATCTCAAAGTAAGAAAATAAAAGCTCCCTCTGTATTTAATTTTATTCACACTAGGGGTGGCACAAAGATTGAGAATGCTAGTAGAGGTAATATAACATACGTGGACGTAGACAGAGGTGAAAATGATTCAGGATAGAGAGATAAGAGTAGTCTTCAACTCAAAAAAGAAGCGTGAGTCTTTTTAGACAATAGAAAGAGGAAAGTGTAAAGTGTAAAGAACATTGATGAACGAAAGAAGCACTTCTAAATAAGAAAGTAAATAAGTAATAGGAGAACTTATATCAACAGATTATAACAGGCATTATGAATTGGAGTAAATTCTGAAAGCATTGACGCCTTAAATTATAGACAGGGGAAAGATTGAAACAATAGAAGGAGGCCGAAGATGGAAACATGAGGGGAAGAAAGAGAGACTGAGGAGAAAGCCTAACAAGGCTCTTTCTCTAGTTGGGATAGCAAAATAAAAAATTTCACGGCACAAAATAAACATAGAACAATTTTTTTACAAAGTTGAAAGATAGTAGATAATAGATGCTAACATTTTGTCAGGGATCCTGCCAAAGCTGAGGCAACCCTGCATAAGGGTTAGGCTTTAGAAATAGCATAAATAGAACTTCAATGGATCAGAATGCAAGTAGAATTATTACCGCATCTATCACTCGACTTCAACGGCACAGACTGCACACTTCTTTCTTTAGAAAAGAGAGAGCCTTTATTAGACAAGGAACTATGAGTTATAAAAGGTCAGTTGTCCTCAAAGACACTTAAAGAGCAATGTCCTATCAACTATCCTAGTAAGAATGACCATAATTGAGCCGAGAAATCTACATATCCATCTACCATCAAATAATCTCAAAGTAAGAAAATAAAAGCTCCCTCTGTATTTAATTTTATTCACACTAGGGGTGGCACAAAGATTGAGAATGCTAGTAGAGGTAATATAACATACGTGGACGTAGACAGAGGTGAAAATGATTCAGGATAGAGAGATAAGAGTAGTCTTCAACTCAAAAAAGAAGCGTGAGTCTTTTTAGACAATAGAAAGAGGAAAGTGTAAAGTGTAAAGAACATTGATGAACGAAAGAAGCACTTCTAAATAGGAAAGTAAATAAGTAATAGGAGAACTTATATCAACAGATTATAATAGGCATTATGAATTGGAGTAAATTCTGAAAGCATTGACGCCTTAAATTATAGACAGGGGAAAGATTGAAACAATAGAAGGAGGCCGAAGATGGAAACATGAGGGGAAGAAAGAGAGACTGAGGAGAAAGCCTAACAAGGCTCTTTCTCTAGTTGGGATAGCAAAATAAAAAATTTCACGGCACAAAATAAACATAGAACAATTTTTTTACAAAGTTGAAAGATAGTAGATAATAGATGCTAACATTTTGTCAGGGATCCTGCCAAAGCTGAGGCAACCCTGCATAAGGGTTAGGCTTTAGAAATAGCATAAATAGAACTTCAATGGATCAGAATGCAAGTAGAATTATTACCGCATCTACCAATCGACTTCAACGGCACAGACTGCACACTTCTTTCTTTAGAAAAGAGAGAGCCTTTATTAGATAAGGAACTATGAGTTATAAAAGGTCAGTTGTCCTCAAAGACACTTAAAGAGCAATGTCCTATCAACTATCCTAGTAAGAATGACCATAATTGAGCCGAGAAATCTACATATCCATCTACCATCAAATAATCTCAAAGTAAGAAAATAAAAGCTCCCTCTGTATTTAATTTTATTCACACTAGGGGTGGCACAAAGATTGAGAATGGTAGTAGAGGTAATATAACATACGTGGACGTAGACAGAGGTGAAAATGATTCAGGATGGAGAGATAAGAGTAGTCTTCAACTCAAAAAAGAAGCGTGAGTCTTTTTAGACAATAGAAAGAGGAAAGTGTAAAGTGTAAAGAACATTGATGAACGAAAGAAGCACTTCTAAATAGGAAAGTAAATAAGTAATAGGAGAACTTATATCAACAGATTATAACAGGCATTATGAATCAGAGTAAATTCTGAAAGCATTGACGCCTTAAATTATAGACAGGGGAAAGATTGAAACAATAGAAGGAGGCCGAAGATGGAAACATGAGGGGAAGAAAGAGAGACTGAGGAGAAAGCCTAACAAGGCTCTTTCTCTAGTTGGGATAGCAAAATAAAAAATTTCACGGCACAAAATAAACATAGAACAATTTTTTTACAAAGTTGAAAGATAGTAGATGTAACACCTCAGCCCACCACTCCTCTACTGACGTATGCAAGGCGTAACAAAACAGGGAATGCAGGGAAGTAATTTCTAAAAAGGGATAGTGGGGGAATATGTGGATATTTTACTGAAATAAGGGTAGTGGGTGTCAGAGTTAGTTGGAGGTGAGAGAAAGTAAGAGAAATGCTGTATATATAGGGAGTGAAGTTTATTTTGAAAGGTATTCAGAAAATTGTGGGGAAATCACTTGGGAGAGACGGAAGGCCTCTCGAAAGCTCACCAAAACTATCTTGTAGTTGTTGCTGAATTCATCACTATCTAATCAAATCTAGGTTACTATGCTTGTGTGTTGGGTTAATTTTGTAACTTTGTTACCTTCTGTGATTGATTTGTTGTTTTGAGGTGTGAGTCCATTACAACTTGGTATCAGAGCTGTACATCCTGGGGGAGGAGATGGCACCCCCAACAACCACTCAGAGGTTGGATATCTTGGAAGGACAGATGGCCAATTTGCAGAACTCCATTGCTGAGCAGATCACTTCATCAGTAAGCTTAGCTATGGAAACTGTCAAGGGTACTATAGCTGAGCAAATCTCCGAGAAAATAGAGGAGGCAATGAGGAAGAGTAGAGAGGAGATGGAGATTGCAAATTACCAGTTGGGGGAAGGATCGATCGGACCCGAGAGAACATCGAGGGGGCGATGTCGATGATCCGGCTTGAACAAGCGATGTTTCAGGAGGAGATGCGAGGAACCTTGGAATCTCTTCGAGTCCAACGCAACCCTAGCGTGGAACCAGTAGGGCCAAGAGCGGCCAACCGTGGTCATGAGGGTGCTGGGGAAGGAGATGGTGGAAACCGAGGAGGGAGAATTGGGGCCAGATCTGAGAATATCTCGGGAGTTCAGGGACATTTTGGACGAGAGGGCCTGGTGGAGGTCCTGGACACACGTGGGGGAGAGAGGGTGGCAGTAATGGCGGTGGAAACTGGAGGCATAAGAAGTTGGATATGCCGGGTTTTGAAGGATCGGACCCCGACGGGTGGTTCTTGAGAGCGGAAAAGTTCTTTTCATTTTATGGGTTGACGGAGGCGGAGAAGATGGATGCCGCGGTGGTGGCCATGGAGGGCGACGGCTTGAGGTGGTACCAATGGGAAAATAAACGTAATCCGATCAACTCATGGGAAGCGTTAAAGGAGTTTATACTCCTTCAATTCCGGCCGACCAACTGTGGTTCGCTGTATGAGCAGTGGTTGGCCACCACTCACGCTACCACGGTGCAGGAGTATAGGAGGAGGTTTGTAGATATGGCGGCACCGCTGGACAGCATCCCTGAAGCCATTTTGCTGGGGAAATTTATTCATGGGCTGAAAGAGGAGATCCAAACTGAGATGAGGGTTTTTAACCCATTAAACCTGGAGCAAGCCATGGACCTAGCGCTGAAAATTGAAGAGCGAAATCGGGTTATGGGGTCGCGTAAAGGAGGGCCCAGTTCGCAAAGGACAGGTACTTATTACATATATAATAAGCCCAATAATTCTGTTGGCTTGAGTGGGTATGGAGGACAAAGCTTTGTTAGTGGAAGAAATTGGGCTCAAGGATCCAACGAGTCTCAAGCATCAATTAACTCACCCAAATCCTCATTAACCTCAAATAGGCCCTTTGGAGAGATGAGAAGACTGAGTGAAAAAGAACTTCAAGAAAAAAAGGCCAAGGGCCTGTGTTACCGTTGTGATGAGAAGTGGAACGTCGACCACCGTTGCCGGCGACATGAATTAAGCGTGATGCTCATTGATGATTTGGATGAGATCAGTACAGAGAACGGATTTTCTTTGGGAGAACCACCGATCTCACCCACCGAGGAAACTCCACCGGAAGTGTCGCTCAATTCGGTTATCGGGTTGACAAGCCCTAAAACCATGAAGCTGTTAGGGAGGATCCACAACCAAGAAGTGGTGGTTATGGTCGACCCCGGAGCCACACATAATTTTCTCTCATTGACCACTATAGCCCACCTGAAGATTCCAGTCACTGAATCTGCCGGTTTTGGAGTCTCACTAGGCGACGGGCAAGCTGTGTGCAGGGTACAGGGGTATGTAAGGAGGTGGTTTTACAATTAGATGGAGGGCTCATGGTGGAGACTGATTTTTTGCCCTTAGGATTGGGGAATTTTGATGTTATCTAAGGGGTTCAATGGTTAGAGACCCTTGGTACAGTGGTCAGGAATTGGAAAACTCAGGAGATGAGTTTTGTGGTGAATGGGGAGCAGCACACTATTAAGGGCGACCCTTCCTTGGCTCGTTCTCGGATTTCTCTCAAGGCCATGATCCGGACCTTGAGCAAGGAAGGGGGGGACTATGGTTGGAGTTTAACCAACTGGAAGAGAAGGGCTTGGGTACTGACAACCAGCAAGCCATTCCAGAATTTTTACAGGGGGTATTAGGAGAGTTTCAAGGAGTGTTTGCTGACCCAGTGGGTCTGTCACCACTAAGAGGGCATGAGCACTCTATAGTATTGAAGGAAGGAAGTAACCCAGTAGGAGTGCGACCCTACCGTTACCCACAATTTCAAAAAGATGAGATTGAAAGGTTGATTAAGGAGGTGTTGGCAGCCGGTATCATCATACCATCCACGAGTCCATTCTCTAGTCCTGTGATCCTTGTCAAGAAAAAAGACGGTTCATGGCGATTTTGTGTAGATTACCGCGCTTTGAACAAGGAAGCGGTACCGGACAAATACCCGATACCCGTCATTGACGAATTGTTGGATGAGTTACATGGGGCGTTGATTTTTTCGAAGTTGGATTTGAAGGCGGGATACCACCAAATTTTGGTGAAGGAGGAAGACACCCACAAAACTGCCTTCCGGACTCACGAAGGGCACTATAAATTTCTTGTGATGCCTTTCGGCCTTACAAATGCTCCGGCAACTTTCCAATCCTTAATGAACGAGGTATTTCGTCCTTCTTTACGTCGCTTTGTGTTGGTGTTTTTTGATGATATTTTAATTTACAGCAAATCTGAGGTTGAGCATGTGGGACACTTGTAATTGGTTTTGAGGGTTCTGGAGGAAAATCAGCTGTTTGTGAACATGAAAAAATGTGATTTTGGAAAAGTGCAAATCGTCTACTTAGGCCATGTAATATCCAGCAGTGGGGTGGCTGTGGATATGGAGAAAGTTCGAGCATGTGGACAGAACCCAAAACACTCCGTGAACTCAGAGGATTTTTAGGCCTTGCGGGCTATTACCGTAAATTCATCAAGCAATATGCACACATTGCTAGACCTTTAACGGAACAGTTGAAGAAGGATTGTTTTGGGTGGTCAGAGGATGCCACTGCCACCAAAGCATTTGTGCAACTGAAGAATGCTATGGCCACAGCTCCCGTGCTCGCTATGCCAGATTTTAGCAAACCCTTCGTGCTGGAAACAGATGCTTCGGGGTTCGGTATCGGGGCTGTTTTGATGCAGGGGCAGCAGCCTATTGCTTTTTATAGCAAGCTTTTGGGGCCACGGGCTCAATTGAAGTCGGTATATGAGAAAGAATTGATGGCGGTTTGCTTGGCGGTGCAAAAGTGGAGGCATTATTTACTTGGGCATCATTTTGTAATTCGTACCGATCAACAAAGCCTTCGTTATATTATGCAACAAAGGGAGATAGGGGCTGAATTTCAAAAGTGGGTGAGTAAATTGATGGGCTATGATTTTGAGATACAATACAAACCGGGGTGTGCTAATCGGGTTGCGGACGCTTTATCCCGCAAAACGGTTGGTGAAATAGAGTTGGGGGCTCTGGTAACAATTCACAGCATTGATTGGAAGAGATTAGAGCAGGAAGTGATGCAGGATCCTTTTCTCCTTCAAATTCAGTAAGAAATAATGTCCGGGTCTAAGGAGCACCATCACTTTACTCTGGTGGATGCTAAGCTTCTGTTCAAGGGGCGTTATGTGATACCTTCAACATCTTACATCATTCCTACCCTTCTTCTCGAGTATCACGATACACCGATGGGGGGTCATATGGGGGGAGTTCAAAACATATATCATATTGGCTGCGGATTGGTATTGGAAGGGGATGCGTAGGGATGTGACCCAATATGTGCAGCGTTGCTTCATCTGTCAACAGCAAAAAAGTGTCTCACCAGCACCCTAGTGGGCTCCTACAACCCCTACCTATTCCCTCCTTGGTGTGGGATGACTTGAGTATGGATTTTATTGAAGGCCTTCCACCTTTTAAAGGGGTGGACACTATATTGGTGGTAGTAGATCGCCTTTCCAAGTATGCTCATTTTCTTACGTTACGTCATCCTTTTACAGCAAGGACAGTGGCAGAATTGTTTGTTATGGAGGTGGTGCGTTTACATGGGTTTCCAACTTCTATTGTGTCGGATCGAGATCGGATATTCATGAGTGTTTTTTGGAAAGAGCTATTTCGCCTTCATGGGACAGCCCTCAAGAGGAGCACAGCGTATCATCCTCAAACGGATAGACAATCTGAGATTGTCAATAAGAGTGGAAACATACTTACGTTGTTTTGTGGGAGGTCATCCGAAGACTTGGTCTAACTGGATTTCATGGGCAGAATTCTCTTATAACACTTCACCTCACCTATCCACAAAAATGTCACCTTTCAAGGTGTTGTATGGGCGTGACCCTCCACATGTGTCTCGGATTCACAAAGGACACACAGCTGTTGATAGCTTGGAAGCTATGTTACAAGAGCGTGATGCCATACTTGATGACTTGCATAACAAGCTCACCCGAGCCCAGCAACGCATGAAGGTGGCAGCAGATGAGAAACACAGAGATGTGCATTATCAGGTAGGAGATTTTGTCTTCCTTAAGTTACAGCCCTACCGCCAAAAATCTCTAGCCCAGCGCCCATATGAGAAGCTTGCGGCTCGCTTCTATGGCCCGTTTCCCAGATTTACATATGAGGAGCACAGAGTCCATTAAAACAACACACCTCAAAACAACAGATCAATCACAGAAGGTAACAGAGTTACAAAATTAACACAACACACAAGCACAGTAACCCAGATTTGATTAGATAGTGATGAATTCAGCAACAACTACAAGATAGTTTTGGTGAGCTTTCGAGAGGCCCTCCGTCTCTCCCAAGTGATTTCCCCACAATTTTCTGAATACCTTTCAAAATAAACTTCACTCCCTATATATACAGCATTTTTCTTACATTCTCTCACCTCCAACTAACTCTGACACCCACTACCCTTATTTCAGTAAAATATCCACATATTCCCCCACTATCCCTTTTTAGAAATTACTTCCCTGCATTCCCTGTTTTGTTACACCTTGCATACGTCAGTAGAGGAGTGGTGGGCTGAGGTGTTACAGTAGATACCTATAAAGTAAGGCTCTTTCTCTCGTTGGGATAGCAAGATAGAGATTTTCCTACTCGAGGCTCTTGCATTTTTAACAATCAATCTAGTTTGCTTATAAACTTTTTCCAGCAATTTAACAACAAAAAGGGAGGTGTTATCCATCGTGCAATATGCCAGCTTAAGTGATGATATAAAATCAAATAGATTGCGGAAAACACGAGTATATGATGGACTTATGGAAAGGATTTCGTGGTTATGGATGGATAGTCGAAGGACAGGGTTAGTTTAAGGTTCCTATACAGAATTTAATCACTAAGGATTTAAACTAAGGGTTTGAAGCTTAAAGAATTTAATCACCCACTTTCAGATTGAAGAGTGCCACCGAGTTCCTATGTGATACAGGCCTCCCCCAAAGATTGAAGGGAAAATTCTACACCACACCACGCCAATTAGACTGACATTGTTGTACGGCACGGAATGCTAGGCAGTGAAACATTGTTACGTTGGATGTGTGCCTATACATGAAAGGATTGATTGAGGAATGAGATTATTAGGAAGAAAGTAGGGGTCAGATCGATTGAGTTTAAGATGATGGAGAATCGTTTAAGATAGTTTAGACATGTAAAATGGAGACCAAGTGATGCCCCAGTTAGGAGGCTGGAAGGGTCGCAAAGTGATAGAGTTGTAAGGACCAAGGGGTAGGGGAAGACCTAAGAAAATTTGGATGAAGGCGATTGAGAATGATACGAGTCTACTTGGGATTCAAAAAATTATGGCGTTGGATACGGCAGAGTGGAGGGAGAGAATATATGTTGATGACTTGACATGACTTTATATATATTTCCTTTTGACCCCCTCTTAGTTTACTTCTTGCGTTTTGCAAACCTTTTGCATTGAACATTCTTTACATATTCCCTTTCTTAAGGTTGTCTCTGACCTTTTCATTTGTTTCCCTACAAAGTTGTTTCTTCTCTTTCCGTCTTTTCTTGCTCTCTTCTACATGATATTTTCAAATGTATTTATTTTATTTATCTATCCTTACATTTTTCATTTTTAACTTTTCTTATTTTTCTTACCCCTTATGTTATTTTTATTTAATTTTTTTCTTCTTGTTTTACTTTTATTAATTTCACTTTCTCCATCTTCCTTGTTTATTCTTTTCAAATTTTACTAATTTCACTTTCTCCCTCTTCCTTGTTTATTCTTTTTAACTTCCCACTCTTCTCTTGTTTCATTTGTCACGGTGACGATTTCCTATGACGATTCATGTTAGCCGACCCCAAATCATTTTGGGACTAAGGCTTTGTTGTTGTTCTTCCAAAATCGTTGCGAGCACAAGGTACTTGAAATTATCAAAATTAGTTATATTTCACTATGCAAAAAGTATACTACAAACTAAGCTATTTATACTCGAAAATAGAACTCCTATTATGCTGAGGACAAGTCCCTAAGTCATACTCCTAATATATCTCTAACTAACAACAGATAACTACTAAAACAATTAAGATAAAAACTAAGAGTCCTGGAGTGGTTAAAAGAAAAACCTATTCCAAGTGGAATAGTAAAAACTTGTAAGCCAAATGTAACTATAACTAGGATATGAAGAGTCCTAATTGAACCCAACTAAGGCATGAATTACATGCCCCTTTATGCTTGTTGTCCAAGGTTAGTAACCATTCATCCTACCACCTTTGCAGTAATAAAACCAAGAAGGAACGAGCCATGTATACTTTCTAATTCCAAGTGAGAAATTTTCAGTCCAAGGGAAACTAATAGAGCATCATCTACTCCTGTATCAAGTGACTATGGATGTGATGTGATGTAAGTAAGAACGGACAGAGCTAATGAGATCACAAAAAATGGGGCTCATTATTCCATGCGGCCCCATAGGATAAAACTAGATGATATCAGTTCACAAGATAAAGGATTAAGGAATCAATGAATGTAGGATTTTTACTACAGCTGCTCCACAAAGGGGTGAAAAATTATCCTATAGGTCAGGAAATGCTAGCCAAAGTACGATGCTTGAACTTGCACAAGAATTTCAAGCGACATCTTAGTAACTCAATCAAAGCAGAAAATATGAAAAGTTTCTTGGCAGATCCAGGTTTGGCACAATGCTTTTCTGGAAGTTCTGAATTTCTGATAGATGATACTTTTCATGCTACAGCACAGAATTTTCCAATTTTATATACATAACAACACAAGCTTATATATAGTCACAATTATAAGAAGTTCATACCTGCAAACTTTGTGAGTTTGGAATAGCTTTGTCAAAAGCTTAGGCAGCGCTTCCTTAGTTTCTTTTGACATGGATGTGCTCGTACTCCGTGTTACATTAGCTCTTATGGCACCTTCATTCGAATGCGGAGATGGTCCAGGCCTCATAGAACCTTTTGAACCTGGTCCAGCTTTACGCTTTGAGAAAAGTTGTGATAAGCGTTGCTCCTGAGATTGCCATGAAATCTTTTGTTGCTCAACGACATCCGGATAAAGTTTCATAAATGACACATCTGTGGACTCCTTGAACTTCCAATCTTTACAATATGGTCTCTCATCTGCTATTTCTCGAAGTACTGCTTTTCCAGTAGATTTCTGAGATCCCAGAACATCTAACTCTGAATCTTTGATGACTGGACTCTGGCTGAACAAAAGAAGAGCATAATCTCTTGCTAGACATTCAGCTCCTTGTGCCTGTGGATGTCGGATGCCAGGCTTCGGCACCCAGAGTCCTTGAATTAAGAGAGCATGTTTTTGAAGGACATCAAGAACATCTTCAGCAGAATCATCAGGTGCAATATATTTAATGGCACTAAATCGTTGAATAGGTGGTCCCTGAAAATGTTGAAGTTTAAAGCTCAACAGAAATAGAGTCACTCCAAAAATTATTTCATTGAATAGAAACATACAACAACCTAATCAGAGACATCGTGCCCCAGAAAACAAAAACAAAGAAGTCATCATTGTTGAGGTAAAGGTACAAAGTACAAACTACTCCATTCCATAGTATATGTCCACGTCATAAAATTTTCTACTACTTGCCATTTAAAATGTCAATGCAGCCTTACTCAGTTACTTGTCTCTTTCAAATATCATCGCAATACTACCGAACAGCTAACCACCAAAATAAAAACTACCAAACAGCTCTTTAATCTGTGTGCATAGCCTTTAAACATCTATAATTGAATGGAGTAGCAAGGGAAGATTCGTAGCACAATTTGCCAGATTGATCCTTCAACAATTAGAATCTTCACTCCTCAAGCCATGTCTTTGAAATTTATAAAAGAATTGACACGCACAAACAGAGAACAAAAATCCAGAATTTCATTTTACTAGTCATGCAGTTTCCTTTTAAGAAACATAATTTTGTAAGAGCGTTTTCAGAACAAACCTTGACAAGCGATGTCTTTATTCGTTCCTCCAGTGGCAGGGAAAGCAAATCCCTATATCAACCAAATTGCTTAGCAGGAATCAGATAAGATAATAAAGCAAATAAACCAAACACATAGTATGACATTAGTGGCCAACACAAACATAGGCCATCAAAGAAGTAGCCTTTTCTCCCCCTTATGTCTCTCTCTCTCTTTTCTTTTCCTTTCTCTTCTTTTCTTTCTTTTATGCTTTATCCACTCCCTAACCCTATGTTCTGGGGAGGGGGGAGGGGTTGTTTGGGATTGTAACTCATAAGCTACCAAAAAATATTTTCGAACAGAGGGAGTATGATATCAAGTCAATAGGCTAAATTCGTTGCATAGACCAAGGCAGTTGACGTTCATATGACCTTATCAATTCCCAACATGTTTGCCCCATTGATGGTTACTTTTTTTATTTTTGGTTGGGTGGAGTTGATGAAGACAAAAAGGGATTGGGGGGGACCAAATAGAATGAATGTGAGGGTAAAAGGATGGACATATGGCCATTTTTAGTATGAGGGAAACATCCTAAAAGGGAAATTGGGAACGAAAAAAAACAAAGGGAGTATTTAACTGCATTAAGTATATTATCCAATGTCCGGTAAAATTTTCACTTTGATTTGAGCTACTGAACATATGTTGCAAAGGAGATGTTGATTCCTCACCTATTTGTTTCACTTGTGAAGCTACAAAAATAATTAGAATGCCTTAACAAAAAAAAACCACTAAATCATAGCACATTCTCGAAGAAAAGGACGCTTTGCAATCCATTTCCAGATGCTTCCAAACTACACTATAATATGTATGAGATCAACTAACTGCTGGTCTAAAATTATAACCTAAAATGGCATCCTTCACCACAGAGGGCTTTCTCACATTAACCTAAGGATTAGGGATTCAATTAGAAAAGACAAGAACAAAGCTTGCATTACACATGTAAATGCCAGAGTAACTAGCATAGGCAGGATAGAAAAAATTGCAGCGACTTAAATCCACCATCTGTCTCCCTCTCTACCTACAACACAAGAAGAAAATAGCAAATCTATTTAAATATAACAGCACATACTTAAAATATGAACTCACCAGTTACAGCAGATGGGCCAGAAAGCAACTGAGACACATAGAAATACATATAATTTGGTCTGGTGGAGAATAGTAACTAGGAAGTTTGATAAATCTACACCTATCACTTAAACGCAGAAACCACTATGGACATGTGTCATTGATTCCTACACTCTCGCTTTTTCTGTTTCTAGTTCTTTTTCTTTTTTTTCACAATCTCCCCTTATCTTTCATATTTACATATTAAAAATAACACACTATTTATATTTTAATCAGAGGAAACTTAAGCAACACAAACTCATGGCTCAAACCTCCGACCTTAAATTTCCCTCAGTAATACCACAAAGACAAAATATAAATCACTTTTGATTTTTTCATTTTTCCTATGTATAGGCTGTACAACAAACGGGCCAAAAAAATAGTTATTCTTGGGAGAAATGTTCACAGAATAACGCCCATGTGGCCATGTGGCATGAATGATTAAAGGAGGTCAATGAGGAAATTATTTATATCAATAACCCATGTACACCAACAGTAACAAGCTCATTCTCAAATTACCCAGGCAGAATTCTACAAGTAAAGAGACTTCACTGAACTACACTAAAACCTTTTTGTATTCAATTAGATAAATAAAAAAAAGAGTAATCATCAATATAAAAATAGAAACAAGTATATTCTAGGATTTTAGAATTATTCTCCATAACAAAGCACAAAAGCAAAAAAAATAAAAATTGATAACACTAAACAACAGGCAGAAATCTTAGACCACGGAAAGATTTAAAATTACAGAGAATCAAAGAATTATACATCAACAAGACACCAATCACCGATATACAAAAGGAAGGCAAAGGTTTAAGTAGCTATACCGTCTGGCTGGTCCTGTTGACTTTGTCTTGTTAATTATTGCTCTAGGACACAAAGAGTCCAGGTAATCATACCTACATACAAATTGATTATGAGCCATATTAAAAGAACACACATTTATATACATCCTGCGATTGGCTGTAATTCTGGACCTTAAGATGGAGCATTTTTTCTTTGTTCATCTTTTCCATATTAGGCTCACAATTTAGACATTTATGACAGTTTAACCAATGATGGAAGCAGAAGACATACGGATTCATTAAAAACTGTATTGGATCTTTCTTTTCTGTCAACATCTTCTTCAAATATCTTTCTGAGAGTGCAGTTGCTGAGCTGTGATACTTCAGGGAAATCCATGACTGGAGAATCAGGCAAAATTAAGTTTAAAAAAAAGGAGCAATACCCATGTCCCAAAGTAATGAGCAGATTATCATTCATAAAAACAAATGTTAAGCTATGACAATAAACATATCAAGCGACAACCAGGAACATGAATGATCCAACGCTAAGAAAGGACACAAGCAATATATACCAGCAAGGAATTGTTCTCCTCCCCTAGAAAATTCTTATATTTTAGAAGTTACAACCAATTTCAAACTTTCAGAAGACATTAGAGCATGCTAAGAAGTCCCATAATATCGATGAATTAATATATCAATATATGAGTCAAAATTATTGGTCGCTAGATGAGGGTAAGACCTGAACCAAGATAAAGCAAAATTGTTTTTCTTACCTCCACTGCTTCTGGATCCATTTGTTTGTTCTGCACAACAGGACAGCCCCATAAATTAGACTTAAACAATTATGTAAACATAATTAACAGCTACTTGCTTGACAACATATTTCGTTTGATTGTGAGCACTATTTAAAGTTTATACTTTATACTAGCAGTATATATGATACACAAGCCAAAACAGACAAAAATAAGTTCTACCAGAATCTGTAACAAAATAAAGAACCTTCTAAAGTCAACAAATGTCTCCATTATGATGTTCGATGATTCCATGCTTCCCCATGCTCACAGGACTTGGGAAATCCATCCAGATATACAATAAAGTTATGACTAGAATCATGCCCCTGCTACTTGTTCATTGTGCTGCAAATTACTCCATCCACCCAAATCTTCGTACATGCATAATGATTCACTGTGGGAATTTGATGGATTACTCTAATCAAAATTCAATCTTTTGGAATAGTTGCTTCTTTTTTAATGTATAACTTTCTTATTAATATTTTATTATTTTTAGTAAATCTATAAAGATATGATTGATTTTAGAAATATTTGTTAAAGAAAAAAAAAGTTTTCAAAAATATCACAACCTTTCTTGCAACTATAGACCTATCTGTTATAGTTTTAGAAAGAAAAATTTATAAAGATTATTTTTGAATGTACAACATTCATATTAATATTTTATTGTTTTTATTATTAACTCATCTCTAAGCAAAAAAAAATATTAACAATATTTTGAGCATAGCTCGAGGAAAAGACCGGTAGATATATAATGTTTAGGATAAGAGAATATGAGAGTTTGTTTTTAGGAAACTACCTGAGTTATTAATAATATTAGAATTAAGTATAACTATTGCAAGATACTTCAAATAATAATAATCTTTATACTTATAAAAAGAGCTCAACATATGCTTTGAGATAACATCCATGTACCTTATGCTTATATCTAATTGTTCTTCATTTGATTTGGAATATTATTAAATTTGAAATAGTTACTCTATTAAAAAAAATGAAATAACTATAAGAGATATCACAGTAAGAGTATGATTATCAGTTAACTTCAAATCAACTCAAAAACTTCACAAATTTTGCGTAGAAAGAGAGGAAGAGAGAGAAAAACAGAAGTAGAGAGGGGAACAAGAGATGAACACACAAAAAAAAGACGATGGCCCTAGAGCTGCAAGTAAAAATTAACAGAAAACGGGGAACAAGAGATGAACACAAAAAAAAAAGACGATGGCCCTAGAGTTGCAAGTAAAAATTAACAGAAAACTCTTCAAAGTCCATGACTTGGCCAAAATTTTCTAACTAACTCCAACCAGCATTTTCTAAAGACCTCCTTAAGCAATACCCTCATGCCTAACCTCATCACCACCTAGTTGAAAAATAAAGCAGCATCAAGGACTAGCTTCCTCAACAACAGCACTCCATAAATCACTGATGCTTCATTACAATTAAATCCAACCCTTTGATGAATGAATCTATATATTAGATGAATGGAAATCAGATATAACCACCCCATGTCACAATATTCACTATCTGAAATTGCACAAACAAAGAAAGGAATAGTACAAAAGCAGGTGAAATTTATATCTAAAAACATATATATGTTCCAAAGTCTATGCATGCAAAATAGAGCAGGATCCGTAGGCCTTAAGAACGCCTTCAGAACATGATATCCATACGTGACAAACCATTTAAAGATATGATAATTGCACCTGCTTCCTTGATGGCCCAGCAAGAGCATCATTATTAGGTCCTTCTTCTTTAATAGTAGTATTTGGATTTAGTTTCTTCTTGGACCCACCAGAATCCAAAAAGTCCATTGAAGGCCGTAGCTGCACAACTGCGTGAATGGGGTTGACATATAGCTGCAAGATTAAAAGACAAAGGACGGTGCAATTAAATTCAATCACCATTTCAAACAGCAACACGAATACACGATTAGGAAACTCCCTTTGTCTCATAATGATAAGTCACATTTAGCTTTCTGCAAGGAATCATCCTAACCCTCCTATATTGTTTAATTGTTCCAAAAGAGTCCCAAGGGTAGTTAAGTAAATTGTCTAAGAGTCACCATTTCAAACAGCAACATGAATACACGATTAGAAACTCCCTTTGTCTAATAATGCTAAGTCGTATTTAGCTTTCTGCAAGGAATCATCCTAACCCTCCTATATTGTTTAATTGTTCCAGAAGAGCCCCAAGAGTAGTTATGTAAATTGTCTAAGAGTCAGTTTTATGATGTCATAATTGTAAATAATGGTGAAAATTAGCTGAATATTCTCTGTCAGAGTTTGTTAGTAGTGGAGCAGCAACAAAACTAGCTAAGTAGTTTAAATATAAGAAGGAAAGGAGAAATGAGGTATTCAGAAAAGTATAGAGAGAGAGAAACACTAATTTGGGAGGGTTCCACAATCCTCTCGAAAGCATTGTGAGGTTGTAATTGATCAACTTCCTTTACTTATCAATGCAACAATCTATCAAGTTCTTATTTAGAGATCTCATTGCTTGTTTTACCTGAGTTCATAGCACTTTCATAACCAAAGCTTCCTGACTTTTACTATTATTGTTGATCACCACTTTTATGTAAACCACATAGACAAATTCTATAATAACAGCATTTGTTCGGATAATCTACCGAGAGCATGTTTACATCATAAATGCAAGTATTTCGTTTTGATTAATTGTCGGTCAGAGTAAAACAAAGCTCTGAACATAAAGTTAAATGCAGAATGCAGCTGATAGGGATGGAGGAAAGTATGTAATATCTAGAGAGAACACATTAAATCAGATATACACAATCAACAAGATGACAACCAAGGATCCAGATATGAACCAGTTGTATCACATCCTCTTCAATGTGATTGATCTTTTCCTCTCATCCTATTCATTTAAAAATAGGGCGTCCATTTGCGGACCCTATTGCTACAAACATTCGGACTCTAACTGCTCACTCATCCTCGCCAGGTTTTAAGCTATATTGAGATACTTATACCACATTCATTATCTCACAGGCATTTTGATCAATGTCCAAGCCTGCAGGGTACACAGACTGAACATACTTTCATCTTAAAATAGCATGATATAAGCCAAGTTTGTTGTAGCTTCATAACAGATACCTAACTACTGAAACTGAGAAAAAGCTATGGATGACAAGAGGTGAGAAATCAGTAGCCTTTAGGAATATTGGGATCACTTTCACATAAATTGTATCCGCATTTCTCACAAGTGATCAATTGTATCAAACAGCAATCCTCAATATAATCAACAAGATGATAAGCATCTTCTACAATAACGATATACGCAAGCCTCAAACATGAAGTTGGCAAATCTTAACGACGTAAACATAATCAACAATTTCAGAGACACAAGTATCATTTTTTTCTTCAGGTGACAAAAGATAGTGCCACAACCTATATTACTTTGGACTCTTCATATATCTCGAACTACCCATATGGGATCCTCGCCACTCGGGCAAGGGTATGGGCACTTTGACACTTCACTTTGGGCCACATATACAAAATCTTTTCATCAAATAGCCGAGTCGGACACTTGGACACATACCCCTATCCAGTACGAGTCTCCAAGTCTGAGTAACATAAGCTAGAGCACACTGTAGACAAAAATGTATGTCGATAGTCTTTTAGCTAATTTATTAGTTAACTCTTTTGTGGTGGGGATTGGAGAAAGGGGGAACAAGAATTGAATAGAATGCATACCTTCTTACCGGACAACAGCCCAACAGCATATTCAGTCGTTTGAGGCAGCCTGCCCGAAGACGACAAAGTCTGGGAGAACGACAGAGATATTGGGGCAAGATATCAGAAACTTTTCCAGTGAAGACTAACTGTAGGCTTTTGACAAATAAATAAACTCCGGAACATTAGCACCCACATCAACAATGCCTTTAACATAGATAGAAGATCTTATTACAACTTGCCCTAATATACATGAGGCATGAAGGTTAACAAGGAGCTGAAAAGCAAAGAATAGTATATTATCTATCCACTTAACTAACTTTATAATTGCTATTCTTATTGCATGCTCCCTCTAAAACATCTTCAATCTAAAATGCCAATGTAATTCTACTAAGCAGTTCGATAACCAATAGTCAATAGACAAGACCTTAATCGAAGTGCATGACCTTAAAGGATAACGTGTACTTGTTCTTTTATTATCATTATATAAGGGTAGTGCACAAATATTAAGGCAACAAAAAGGTAGAGACAAATTGGTCCCCAATAGCCAATACCATGTGAAAAAGTAGATATGTCAGAGAGACAAGTTATTAAAATGGATAGGTAGTAATTAATATCAGACTTCCTTAAAAGAGAAATGTAGTAATTATAAAAGATTGGAGAAAGTATTAGTATATATCTGCTTCAAGTGAGGCATAGATGGTTTATCTGCATTTCCCAATCAACATTTTTTTATTTGCTTGCTCATTAATTTTACAAGATGATTCGTTGCCTCATTCTTGCCAGGTCAAGATATCCATGTTAGATCCACGTCAACATGTGCTAGCCATTGCGACATAACCAATTAAGTGCACAATAATTGGTCCTATTAGCACTAAGAATTTTGCACCTCACCCTCAAGACTGGAGTGTTATAAGTATCGAAAACCAAGCAACGCTAACGAAAGTACAAAAACTTACATGACTATGATTGATCTCAGTTCATTTTTTAAGTTTAAGAGGCCAAAGTCCATTCACATATGCTAGATCAGTAATTCGCACTCAACTCCTCCAATTGCATCCGATTACCCACAGCATTTCACTTAACATCTTAACACCAAACAAAACGCCACAATTTCAAAATACTTAAAAGAACTAACCTGTTTCGTAATCTTATCAGCAGCAGGATTGTAATTATCAGATTCTGTATCGATCGACAAATCCACTTCCACCTCTCTACTGTTCGGTTTCATCCTTACCTATTCACCAATACAAATATACAATACTAACAATCATTTCCTTTCCTTCTTTTTCTCATCCACATAAAAACAAAAACAAAAACAACCTCCAATAATTACTTAGCAGTAAGAGTAACAAAATTCTATCTATACCTCGGTGCATCGTTGATCCAACTCGTAAGGCCGCCACGACGGTCTCAACGGATATTGCAACACATACAACTTCAAGAACCACAAAAGAAACACATCATCATCACATTCTCAACATTCAATTCAATTCAATTCATGGAATAATTAGTGATTTTCTGTTAACTGACCTGAGTAGAAGGATGATGAGGAGTGAAATAAACATCATACTCAGCAACGACAGTGTCCTCTTCAACATCAACCTCCATAACATTCGACGTCTCCGGATTTTCTCTCTCCTCCTCTTCTTTAACATTCATTTTCGCGGCGGCGGCGGCGGCGGCTGAGGAGGAGGAGAGAGAAATAGAATCGTCCTCCTTCTTAACCACCACCGGCGGCTCGGCTTTCGGCGTCGGATTCTTGGACTTCGGCTGAAACTTGGAGGATTTCGGCGCAAAACGCGACGTTTTTGATGGAGCTTGAAAAGGATCATCCAAATCATCGAAGTCCATTTTCGGCGGATTTCAGAAGCTCAGGAAAAATGGTTGGTTTCAGGGTTTTGAAGGGTTTTAGTAGCCTTGACAAATGAGAAATGATACTCAGAGAAAAATGTCCCACATTACTAGTTTGAATGGTGAAATGTACCTTTATAAGTTGAGGCTGAGTGATTTAATGTTAATTCCGGTCTTAAGGTTGAAGTGAATGGGCTGTGGGCTTGCTTTGAGCGGGTCTAGGCCCTGGAAAGTCCCCGGGCCGCTTTCCACAGAGATGTGGGCTCGGTAACGAGTGTACTTGATGTTTAGGAGGTTCAGTTTCTCACTTGTGGGAAACGAGGCTGAGACATGTGTGGAGTCTTACGAATTTCCTGCGGAAGTATTAATTGGCCGATTATTACAGTTATTCACTTGGCTTCTCCTGAAGCTAACTGAACGGGGCTTACAACCTTGGGCTAACTTTTTTTTTGCCTTCGAAACCAATTGCTTGCCTGTTTTCTTTAGATTTACTTTGGTATTGCTCTTTTGTACTTAATTTCGCACTTTTTATATATTTATTGCCTTTTGGAAGTCTATGGGTCGTTTTCTTCAAGTGTAATACTTTTGTACTATAATTATATTTATATGTGGGATAAAAAATAGTATGACAGTTATATGGGATCTTATATTTATATGTGGGATAAAAAATAGTTATATGGGATCTTATAAGATGTCTCAGTATGACAGTATATATTTCAAACATATTACATGTTAAAAATATAAGATAATGGTCAAAATAAAGAGAGAGAAATGGATTGTTAAGAGTGGAATTAAGTATTTTAAGTGCATGGTCCCAGTGGCTTTGTGGGTAAGATAGAAAAAAGGTTTTCAAATAGGGATATGTAGCAATTAGGTATTGTTTAGTTGACATAAAAGTATATAGGAAGTACAATTTTCTAGGAAGTAAAATTTAGTTGGTAAAAATGTAGGAAGTTCTACTTCACATCAAATGCAGAAAAATACTTCCCTAGAGGGATGTGTAAGTAGAACTTCCAATAAGCAACCAAACAATATTATCACTTCCTAAGAATTGGAATTCCAAAGGCAAATGTAGCTATAGTAAACGGTTTTTTAAATTTCAATCATGAGAAAACGGTTTTAACCAAATTTGGGTGAAGAATTTATATATAATTTGAACTAGACTAAACTGGTTTTGGACACAATAAGAAAGTTATTATAAATATTAAAACGTGTGGAGAAAAAAAAATACGCCACGTATCATACGAATATATACACTGACATGGCGCCATGTAAACTTTGACATGGGCTACATGGCATTCCTCTTTCTATTTTAAATGAACCCAAAAGGTTGTGCGTGAGGTTTTGATCCTCTGACCATCTCATTAAGATATCATCTGTTTTAGTATTTTACCATCAAGCTACATCACCTTCTTTGTAAATAAAGTCCAAATCCAAATTGAAAATGTGTCTGCCTCATTAAAAGTTTGTTAAAAATAAAATAAAAATATAGTAGCACCACCACTAAATTTACAAGAAACTCAAAAATTCTGACATTTATAAGTCAAAATATACATACAAGCCTTGTATATTTTACAATGTTCTAAAAATCTCCTATTTTCCCCTTGAGTTTTCCTAAAATCTCACCGTTATAACTTGTAATAGTTTGACATATGTGTAGACATATGTGCGTGAAGTTTTGATCCTCTGACCATCTCATTAAGATATCAACTTTTTTAGTATTTTACCATAAAGCTACATCACCTTCTTTGTAAATAAAGTCCAAATCCAAATTGAAAATGTGTCTGCCTCATTAAAAGTTTGTCAAAAATAAAATAAAAATATAGTAGCACCACCACTAAATTTACAAGAAACTCAAAAATTCTGACATTTATAAGTCAAAATATACATACAAGCCTTGTATATTTTACAATGTTCTAAAAATCTCCTATTTTCTCCTTGAGTTTTCCTAAAATCTCCCCGTTATAACTTGTAATAGTTAGACATATGTGTAGACACATAATCGTGTCTCCCCATTTAAGGGCCCAATGATGAAACATACCGCGGTCTTAATTGGTCCGACCTAAGGGCAGAGCAGTCCGAAGAGCCAAAACTATTTTAAAAGTGTTAAAGCGTATTTTAATAATCCAAAATTGTATTTTAAAGCCCACTTAATAATTAATTGTATTTTGAGCCCAACTCTTTGAAAAGCCCAATTAATTGTTTAATTATAATTAATTATTTTATTTAAATAAAATAAATATTTTCAAAGATATTTTTATAATTAAAATCGGATTTTATCCCATAAAATCAGATTTCCGGAGTTAAAAGATAAAAGAAAATCTTAAAAACGCGTTTTATCCACGTGGGCGCTGTTGATTGATCATGGTGCGTCAGGCGCACCAATCTGCGCCTAACACGTGTGATTGTGAGTCATGCAGGGTCTTGCGCCTGGCACAGCCTGCGTGTGACGCGCAATTTCGATTTTCCTATAAATAAGCTTCGATTTTCCGAATTAAAAACGGTTTTTTTAATACACTTTTACATTACGACTTTCATACACTTCGACACTTTTACGAATACACTTTACAAAATCTCTCTTCAAACTCTCATACTTTTTAAATCTACAAACACAAATACATACTTTCAGACATACATACAAGTTCAGATCTTCAGGCTTCACGATTGCTCGTCCCTAAGGTTGTCAATCTGTCAGACCCAAGCCACGGTATAATCCTGAAGGTCCTTGAATAAATCTATTATTTTTATATTGAACTTACTAACTGTTTCTTTCATGATGTAGATCTATAATATAAAAATCGTTCCTTTGTACATTCTAATCTCTTTCTCTATTTCTATTTATTTTTATATATTATCATATGCTTGCCTGATTAGCCTACTTGCCTTTTCATCACTCACATGTTATTATTGCTAATCAAATACCTAAAGAACTGTTCTAATATTAATCAGATGATTTGGACAACCTGTTAGGTTGCCTGTAATTTTGATTGCCTAATAACATATCACTAAAAACTAGTATAGTATGTGTTTCCAGAACCAACCTAGACTAAATTATTTTTAGGGTGCGTGGAAATATTATTTGGTTATTCTATTACATAAAAATTAACATGAATCGGTATTTAGTAGAGGCCAGCAATGGGTGAACATGGTTCATTATGACCGTGTTCGTACCCTCACCCCCCAAATTCAATCTATGGTTCATTGACCATCTATGGAGTCGGGACGGGGAAATCTACATTGGATAAGTCTCACAGTTGTCCCTACGATTTCCCAATATCAAATTAGGTTTATGAGTCTTCCTTTAAATACTTGTTGGCGACTTCAAAATATTTTTCAATAAAACCTTTACAATGGGGTAGTCAAATACGCGCTCACACCGCATAGACGAAATAAAAACACGCCTACAATATGGAACACCTCTAATTCGACACCAACAAAGCCACTTAAAAAGTTTTTCTTCCTAGCGTTTTCCTTATTCTTCCAAACCTTAAAGCATACATGGCAACTTTTTTCTCAAAACTTCTCCTTCAATGGGATCCTTTGTTTTATCTCTTGAACCCCAATTGACCTCGCCAATGATGGGGACGAATATTATGTTTTGTCATTGGAGGATGCGTAGATTTTGGCACTTTTCTTGAAGAACATTAATTATATAATCCAAGTTTTTAAACTAAAAATGGTGGTAATTCACCCTAATTTTATACCCTTATTATCCCTAAATACTGAATAAAATTAATACTTTAGATTTTATAACTAAAATTTTGGGTTTTTCACTCCCTTACCCTCACTACCCCTAATTATTTCAACTAAAGTGGAATAACATTGGCTATCTTGAATTGCTTAAACATAACCTCAAAAAGTACTCGGACATCCCCAAGGTCAACAAACTAGTTTTATTAAATAGTTATACGTCACTCGATTTATTTTAAATACCAACATGGATGAAGGGTGGATTATTCGGCCTTGGTTAAGTAAAGCTATAAAACACTATGCAAATTATCTTTTTTCTTTATGTATTAGTTGATGGTAATTTCCCATTTGTATTAAAGGTACTTTCACTTTTAGACACTCATACTATAATTCCGTTGAGTTGGTTCATTTGTAACTATTAGGGCTCTTTCAGTATCAGTGCCTTTTTTTAGATTTCGATTTTAAGATTTAGAAAGTTATACTTCCTTCTTGTAAAATACTTGATTGTATTTTGTGATTTTTATGTAAGGAAAAATATAATAATCATGTAAGATCTTGTTAGATTTGTCTCGACATCTAATTGCAAAATAACTACTTTTTAAAAAAAAAATTAAGTAATTAGACATCTAAATACTTAAGAATATGTATTGGCAAACGTGTCGAGAGAACTTGATCCAAAATCAAGTCCACTAAAAAGTTCTTTGACTCATGAACCGTTTGCTCTTGTGTGGGAGGCACTTGGTTTCTCTCCTTTTGCTCTCAATCCGGAAATTGTCACTTGCATTACATGGGATGTTGCCTAAAGCCCATTGGAGCTACTGCATAAGGATTGTCGTGAAGAGAAGGATTGGCGTGTATGTGTTTGAAGTCAAGTTTTGTTTGGGCCATATCTTTTATTGCTTTTTGTTTCTTTGAATTAAGCATGTAATAAGGATTAAAGCTAGGGTTTATTAAAGGATTGTCATTAAAGGATTATGGAGGGGACTTGTACCACATCCAATTGAAATCTTCACATGGCTTGCCATCCTTGGAAGAATCAATTCAAAAGAAAAATTGGCAAGGCTCCAAATAATTCCTCCTGAAGAATATCGTTATGTCCTATGTAATTCTTCCCCGGAAGATTGCGGTCATTTATTTCTTCACTGCCTCTTCTCATGGTGTTTGTGGTCACAGTGGTTCAATCTCTGGGGAATATCTTGGGTTTTACCCTCATCACCTCGCGAGAGTTTTGCCCAGTGGCACTCTCCTTTCAGAGAGAAATTCTTCAAAAAAGTTTGGCTTGCCATCTTTTACATAATTATGTGGTCAATCTGGAAAGAGAGGAATGAAAGAATTTTTGAGTATATCTCATCCTGAGTTTCACAAGTCCAAGACCTTATCCTCCTTAGAGTTAGTTGGTGGATCAAAGGATGGGAGGAAGATTTTCCTTATTGCCCTGCTAAAATCATGCGCAATCCACTTGGACTTCGATGAAATTCTATAGCCCCTCTGAAATCTTCAAGCACTCAAAAAAACTTGGTTCCACCTGTGTACTCTCCTTCTCCCTCAGATTCTTTGAAGTGGAATGTGAATGCCTCCCTCAATCCATATATCACCAAATCTGCAATTGGAGGCGTTCTTCAAGATATTTCTAGAAATTTCATGTGTTTATTCTCTAGCCCCATTCCTTTTATGGAAATTAACCATGTTGAGATTCTTGCGATTCACAGAGCCATCAAAATATTCTTAACATGTGATGGATCAATCATTTGAAACTCAACTTTTCTCTCCACCCCTCTCAACGAAGCTAAGGCGAATGCTGAGGCGATTTCATTGACACCATTGTACGAGGACGTGGAGCGAAAAAGAGCGCTAAAAAAGGAAAGGCAAAGGCAAAGGCAAAGGCAAAGGCAATTAAACCATCATCATCCCCGGTGAGGAAAACCAAATCTGTAGATGAAGTGACTGGTGTTGAAGCGATTCAGGTTCCTAGTCCTATTCAGGAGCGCGAATGCTCTGAAGAGAACAAAATTGCAGAAATAACGGCTGCTATTCCTCCACCAACCTTGGAAGATAAAATACAGCAATCGAGGGAGAAGGTGATTATTTCAGATTGGTTAAATGTGATGAAAAGTGGTGAGAAACCTGCTACTGCTCCAAGATTATCATGAGCAGAACGGGTAGAGGAAATTGTTGTTAATCAGAATGTTCTTGAGGTAACTTCTTCTAATGTAGTTACTATTGAATCGGGAGATATTCAGGATGAGGTAGAGTATTGGTCTTCAGCTGTTGTTTGTTATGTGTTGGGTGCGAATCCACCATTGTTTATCATGGAAGGATTTTTCAAAAGGATTTGCGAAAAACTGGGTATTGATAAAATTGCACTTCATTGTTAGGTTTGCTACAGTAGAATCTTGTCTGAAGGTGACACTAGTGGAAAAAACCCTAATCGACCCGGTCAAAATGGGGTTAACTGATCCGAAAATGGATCGGATTGGTTAGGGTAGCATCGGTTAAGAAAAGTTAATTGATCCGGTTGTGAATCGGATCAGCTAACCGGATCAGCTACTTGAGTCAACTGATGCGGTTTTGCACACAACCGCAACAGTTAACATTGTTTTAAATTAAAAAAAATTGGTCTTTCAATGCCTTCAGCCAAGTGAGAAGAACTGAAGCAGTTGTATACGAAACAAAATATAACCGAAAAATTCAGCGAGATACATTGACATTAATTCCAAACTAAAAACGAAATTACAAGAACATTAAACATTAAACATAAAAAACGAAATATCAACAAAAATTACAAAAGAAATATTATAAAGGACTTTTATTATTGAAAGTATATTACAAACGAAATCAATTACAAAAAGAATACCAAAAACTAATTCCAACACAAATATTACAAACGAACAACAATTAGGAACTAAGAACGAAAAAATTAAATCTAGAGCGAAAATTCATCAAAAATAAGCGAAATGAAACAAAAATTCTCCACTCGCTCCAACCTCTCGAAAAATCAACAAAAACATAAAACGAAACTAAATCAACAAAAACAAACGAAAGGGAAGAAAAATTAAATCTCGGACCCTAGATTTAAGTACGAACCCTAGATCTAATGACGAGCAACGGCGGCTGATGGTGGTTCGTATTCAGCGTAGATGATGGCGGCTGATGGTGGTTCGTATTCAGCGCTGATTGAAATCATAGATCTGAAATTGCGCTTGAAAAACTTACGGTTGAAATCGTTGCGTTTGAAATTATAAACTTGCGCTTGAAATGATAAACTTGCGGCTAGAATCGTTGCGTGTTTCGTTGCGTTTGACATCCGGTGAAGTGAATTCGTCGGTGTTGCGATTCATCGGTGGTGGAAAGAGGACAGAGGAGTAGAGAGAAGGGAATTCGTCGGTGTTGCGATTCGTCGGTGGTGGCTAGTGGGATCGAATAAGGGTGGTGTTAGTGATTCGTCGGTGGGTTAGAGGATGAGAGAGGAAAGAGAGAATTCGTGGGTTAGAGGATGAGAGAGGGAAGAGAGGATGAGAGAGGGAAGATGGATCGAAGAAAGGGGCTAGGGTTTTGTGGGTGAGAGGATGAGAGAGGGAAGAGGGATCAGGGGATAGTAGGGTTTTGTGCGCTTACTTTCATTTGGGCCACGCTGATTTGGGCCATCAAAACTCGAACTAACTGATCCGGTTTAATAAATGACCGGATCAGTGAATTTTAACTGATCCGGTTTGATAAATGGTCGGATCAGTTATATTGTGTCATATAAGGTTTTTTCCACTAGTGTGGCAAAAGAGGGTTTTCAATTTTTCGATCAAAAACCTTTGATCACTCGAATGTGGGACCCTGATATGGAGATTGATAAGGCAAATGTTAAAATGGTACCAATCTGGGTAAAGTTACCTGGTCTACCATTCAAAGGGGGGAGAGGAGTTTATACAAGATTGTTGGGCAAGTTGGGAAGGTGATCAAAATGGATAATGCTACTAAAACAAAAGATAAGCTCAATTTTGCTAGAGTGATGGTTGAGGTTGGATTACAGCAGAGTCTACCTGAGACCATTTCTTACTGTAATGAGCATGGAGTGGTTATGGAACAAGGGCTAGAGTATGAATGGAAGCTGGTGCAATGTGGGTTTGGTCATGAGACAGCTCAGAGAAGTGTAAAAAAAATGAAGAAAGAAGGTTTGGGTGCAGAAAAAGGTTGTGCAGCAAGATAAGGACGATTTTATCTTGGTGACCTCTAAAAAGGTTGTCATAGAGCCAGCAGCTGATGATGTTCCAATACACAACCCTTTTATGGTGATGGTAGATAATGCAGAAGACGATTTTATCTTGGTGACCTCTAAAAAGGTTGTCATAGAGCCAGCAGCTGATGATGTTCCAATACACAACCCTTTTATGGTGATGGTAGATAATGCAGAAGCTGGTAATGTAGAAGCTGGATAGGTGTAGACACATAATTGTGTCCCCCCATTTAAGGGCCCAACGATGAAATATACTGCGGTCTTAATTGGTCCGATCCAAGGGCAGAGCATTTCGAAGAGCCAAAACTATTTGAAAAGTGTTAAAGCCCATTTTAAAGCTTACTTGGCTTAGATGTGGAGATGAAAACACAAAGGTTTTATATTAAGCAATCAAGACTAGAAGGTCTAACAATAAAGTTCATGCTTTACATGACCTAGATGGTGTGTGGGTGAATCAAAAGGAGAGAGAGTTGAGCAGGTCTTCCTCACTTTCTACAAAGATCTGTTTTCATGCAAACCTCAGAAGCAAGATGTTCTCCCCTCCCTTATGAGTAAAGTGAAATTGTTAACTGCTGATCATATACATTGTTACAAGTTGAGTTTTCAAGAGATGATGTGAAGAGAGTGCTATTTAGTATTCCTGATGAGAAAGCTCCAGGGGCAGATGGCTTCAACAATAGATTTTACAAGCATTGCTGGGAAATTATAGGAGAAGAGGTGACATATGTTGTTCTTGACTTCATTAGAACATGTAAATTGCTAAAAGTGGTGAATGTTACAACTCTAACTTTGATCCCTAAAGTTAAATGCCCTCATAATGTTTCTGATTTTCGGCCTATTGCTTGTTGTAACACCTTGTATAAATGTATCACTAAGCTGATTAGCGAGAGACTGAACAAGATCATTCCTGGGGTTATTTCTGAGAGCCAAGGGGCTTTTGTTGTTGGTAGGAGCATATTACATAATGTTCTTATTTGTCAAGACTTACTGAAAATGTATAAGAGAAAATCTACTAAACCCAGTTGCATGATGAAACTAGATCTAAAAAAAGCCTATGACACAGTTAGCTGGAGTTTTGTGAGACAAATGTTGGAGGGTATAGGCTTTCCTAGTTTTTATGTGGATTTGATAATGACTTGTGTTTCTACACCAAAGTTCTCTCTCATGTTAAATGGGTCTTCGACTGAATTCTTTGGTGCTCAAAGAGGCTTGAGGTAAGAAGACTCCATGTCTCCTCTTTTGTTTGCCTTATGTATGGATTACTTAGACATAATCCTCAGATTTGTAAGTGAGCAAGAGGGGTTTAATTTTCATGTGAAATGTAAGGATCTGAAGCTTACACATCTCTGTTTTGCTTATGATCTATTGTTATTCTACCATGGAGACTTCTGATCTATATATATCATGCTTCAAGATTTTCAAATATTTACAAATGCTTCTGGACTGGAGATTAATAAACATAAGTCAGAGGTGTACTTTGCTGGTATGTTGGAAAGTGAAATCCAAAGAATCACTTATGTAATTAAGTGGGTTTTCTGTGGGGTCTCCCCCTTTCAAGTACCTTGGCGTTTCTATTTCCACTACAAAGCTGAGGAAAAAAGACTGTCAACTGCTCATTAGTAAAATGGTTAGCAGAATTCATGCTTGGAGTTCTAGAAATCTCTCGTTTGCAGCTAGAAGTCAGTTAGTCAACAGTGTTCTCATGAGCATTCATGTGTACTAGGGCAAGTCGACTCTTTATCCTTCCTAAAGGTGTGCTAAAGGAAGTCAACAACATTTGCATATGTTTTCTGTGGACAGACACTTCCAATGATAGTAAGCCTGGTGCCATAGCTTGGGATGATCTTTGCAAATCTAAGAGCACTAGAGGGCTTGGATTCAGAGACATCTTGAAATGGAATGTCACATCAATTAGTAAATTAGCTTGGTGCATCGCTCAAAAGAAGGACAATTTATGGGTGAAATGGGTGAATAGCATCTATATTAAACAAGCTCCTTGGAGCACTTATGAAGCTCCCAGTCAGGCTAGTAGGGCGTGGAAGTTTGTTTGTGCTGTAAAAAAATGAGCTAAATGATAAAATGCAGAGTGATCAATGGTTACATGGTAATACTTTTAGTATAAAAAAAGCTGGATTTTTCTATGATATACCCCTGTGTTTTTTAAAATTCTGCGTTATACCCCTAATGTTTTTTTATTCTACAATGTACCCCTGTGTTTTTCAAGTTTTCTACAAAATACTCCTAGTGTGTATTAATGAAAAAGGACGTTATTGATTTTTGAATTCCCACCCAAACCTCCATTTAGTACAATCTACTCCACTACACAATCTCCTAATCCTAACCCTAGTCCCCCACCCCACCCCCCCCCCCCCCCCTTGCCCCAGCCCCCACCCCCTCCCCTTCGACTTCCCGCAGCCCCCACCCCCTTCCCTTCGATTTTCCGCAACCCCCAAACCCCTCTCCTTCGATTTCCCAGCCCCCCCCCTCCCCCTTCGATTTCCCGCAGCCCCCCACCCCCTCCCCTTCGATTTAACGCAGCCCCCCACCCCCTCCCCTTCGATTTCCTGCAGCCCCCACCCCCTCCCTCTCGATTTCCCGCCGCAATTTTCAATGCATCGTGCGATTGCAGATGGAAGAGAGAGATCCGAGTGTTGATTTTTCGGATTTTGCGTTGAAACACGACCGAACTGGGTTGATTTTTTTTAAAACAATAGCGAGGGTGGTGGTGGTTGTTGCTCACAATCGCGGTGCGAGGAAGGGAAGGGATGGAGGGGAGAGAGTGGGGGACAAGCGGAAATCGGGGGGGAGGGGGAGAGGGAGGGGGGGGGCTGGGATGGCGGCGGTCATGGTGGTTGAGGGGGTGGAGGGGAGGGGGGGGGCGGGCCGGGGGGGCAGGGGGAGGGGTTGAGAGAAGAAGCCCGTAAATGCAAAGACAATTTAACGGTAAACGTTACGTACACTTAACGTAGGGGTACTATGTAGAAAACTTCAAAAACTTAAGGGTACAATGTAGAAGAAAAAAACATTAGGGGTATAACGTAGAATTTCAAAAAACACAAGGGTATATCATAGAAAAACCCAAAAAAGCTTTACCAGAGTCTCCTGGAAGGCCCCCAACACAAGCAATGGAGCACTTGTGTTTGGAACAACTATATCATCCCCAAACATCGTTTTATTTTGTGGCTTGTTGTACAAGATAGGCTAAAAACTCAAGCAAGACTAATGAGATTGAGCCTCTATGACACTGACAGATGCTTGCTCTGTCAACAACATGCTGAGAACAATTCTCATTTATTCTTTGGCTGCACTTTTAGTTATAATTGTATGAAGGATATGATGGATTTGTTGGGTATCAACTGGAATGGCAGGTCTGCTACTCAAATGTGCAAATGGCTCAGGAGCAGGTACATTGGTACAAAATTTAGAAGGCATGTGGCTTTGGCTGCGCTGGCAGCAATGGTTTATATGATTTGGAAGAATAGAAATAGTGCTTACTGGGAGAGTGTTGTTAATACTATAGAGTATACTGTAAAGGAAACAAAAAATATAGTTAAACATAGGATTGTGCAGATTATGAGTTCTAAAGTGAAGAGTGATGACATGAAATGGTTTGAGGAGTTATGTTTGTAAGTAGCTGGGTGTGTCCAGCTTAGTTGTGTGGTTTTGTGTTTCTCACACTTCCATTTAGGTGTATTTGTTTTTTGGTCTAATATTACTTCTTAATTACCAAAAAAAAACTAACTATTGAATCAGACTCAATCAATGAGGTAAAATGGTGCAATGGAGAAAGTAGTATCCTATGGAATCTCAATTTCATCATCAACTTCATCCGTAGCTCCATGTTTATGGGGGAAGGGGATAAGTATTATTCATAAAGGATGAGCCACAAATGTTGTTGCTGATGCTCTCGCCAAGCAAGGTCTTCAACGAAAAGATGACTTTATTGCTTGGTTCTAAATCTCGTATGTTAGGATCATAGGCAATGTTTTTCTTTTATTTTGCCTCGGAGTTGTTAAGCTTTTGGTGATGAGTAAGTTGTATCAACCATTCTAAATGGTTTTTGGAACTTGTTATGATGCTTAATGAATGAAATAGAATCCCAAATTATCAAAAAAAAAGCTAGGGTTTATTAAGCTCTATTCAACCGTGTGATTAGGAGTAGGATGAGCCTCCAAAACACGGTTCATGAGCCAAAGAACTCTTAAGTGGACTTGATTTTGGATCAGAAAAGTGTGTCGGGTATTTTGAATCAGATGAAGTATAATATATAATATATTTCCTCTATTTCATATTACTTGAAATATTTTTCGGACACGCTTGCCGATGCATAGTTTCAATAATTAATATATCTAATTTCTATAACTAAAAATTATAAAATTTGATATTTTGAAACTAGATGTCGAGGTGTATCTAACAAGACCCCACATGACTATATTTTTCCTTATGTAGGATTCACAAAATAAATGAAAGTGAATGTGTGAATAGTGTAAAAGTCAAACTGTTTCAATTATTTTGAAACAGAGTAAGTAATTCATATAGTATACTAAAAATAATTATACTTAATCATGTTAATTTTGAAAACTGAAAACGAAAGTTGGAAACTATTTCTATAAATCAAAGAGATGCATATAACTCTTCCTTTTTACCTTTAAAACAATAAAATACAATTTTTCTAAACTGACAAAATCATCAAACAAATTAATAATTATTTTTAAAACAAATTAATAAAAACCATCAAACGATTCAGATAAGACAAAATCAACTTAACGAAAGTTGGAAACTACTTCTATAAATCAAAGAGATGCATATAACTCTTCCTTTTTACCTTTAAAATAATAAAATATAATTTTTCTAAACTGACAAAATCATCAAACAAATTAATAATTATTTTTAAAACAAATTAATAAAAACCATCAAACGATTCAGGTAAGACAAAATCAACTTAACGAAAGTTGGAAACTACTTCTATAAATCAAAGAGATGCATATAACTCTTCCTTTTTACCTTTAAAACAATAAAATACAATTTTTTTAAACTGACAAAATCATCAAACAAATTAATAATTATTTTTAAAATAAATTAATAAAAACCATCAAACGATTCAGGTAAGACAAAATCAACTTAAAAGCACTTATTCGAAACCGGACAAAGCTTAATTTTTGAGGATTATATAGAAATAACATTTCCAAAAGTGGGCATTTTAACCATTAAGAAAAAAAACATTGATAAACGAGGATGCCGTTGGTAAAAGGGCAAAATAAGGTCCGTGAAACACGCGCTTCGAGGACAAGTATCTCCATTCTCGTGTTGGTGTAGTTGACATTTGATGTTACATAATTACTTCAATCGTTACTACTAGAGTACTAGTTACTAGTTAATACTTGCAGCAAGGTTGAAGTTGTTGTACTTTGAGTTGGGAGTTTGGGACATTGATTATTTTTAGAGAAATTTGTCAGAAACAACCTTTTAAAAACCATTTTTTGCGAGAAACAACCTTTTAAAAATTTTCTTGCAATTTCAGACCTTAAACAAATTTTTTTTTGTTGGAACCAGCCTTGCTCCGGATTCCGGCGTTGACCAACCGGATTCCGGCGTTGACTGTCGTTTTTTTCCTATTTTCTTCCCTTTCCCTCCAATTTCCCCTAAAATATTTCCCTCTCCTCCTACCCCAGTTCATGGCACTTTTGCACATTGAATTCTGGAGAACTCTTCTCCTTCATCTCTCACTCCACCACCACAAGACCACCTCCTCCAGCCACTATTTCCCGAACCCTAGCCCCCCACTACCACCACCACTAAAACACACTCGAAACCCCCACTACCCTCGCCCCAGCCCACCACCGTACCCCCCTAGTCCCCCCACCACCCTCGCCCAATCCCCACTACCCTCTTCTCTGGAAACCCACCGATTCTTCTTCCTCAAACGACACCATTCCGCTGCAACTCCTCTCATGGGGTCGTGGCTCGTCGGGTCAACAGGTATGGGAGCAGAACAAATTCGTCTTTACCCAACCCAGTTTTCTCTCTCCTCGTCCCTCCTTCGTTCCTTCGTTCCCCATCTCCCTGCTCTCTCTCTCCTCCATAGCCGCATAAATCAACGGTGGAGATCGGAATCTCATGCGGGTTGTTCCATTCAGCGGTCCTGATTGATGGGCAGTGTTGGTTAAAAGTGCAAAAGTGCCATAATTGAAGAGAGAAGAGGAAGGAGTGAACTGGGGTAGGAGGAGAGAGAAAGATTTTAGGGGAAATTGGAGGGAAAGGGAAGAAAATAGGAAAAAAAAGATAGTCAATGCCGGAATCCGGCTGGTCAACGCCGGAATCCGGAGTAAGGTTGGTTCCAACAATTTTTTTTTTTGTTTAAGGTCTGAAATTGCAAGAAAACTTTTAAAAGGTTGTTTCTCGCAAAAAATGGTTTTTAAAAGGTTGTTTCTGACAAATTTCTCTTATTTTTATTATGTTATCATAGTAAACTAGGTCTTGGACCCGTGCATAATGCACGAGAACTTTTTAGTTTAATAAGAATGTTTATATATCAGCTACATTGAAAATGAATAAAGATTTTTTATGACTACTCGATCAAAAACTTTCTTGTATAATAAAAATGCACCTTTATATTAATTATAAAGTTCTTTAGCAAATACATAATACTCATATGTTTTGGAAGACTTCTTTATATGTTGCATTAATCGTAGTATTTGACATCGCATGTTCTTTCTCACAAATTAGTACTATTAGGCACTTTTTACTCGTGACTCTGGAAATGGATATGGCCATGGCGACAAATTGTCTCGGGAGATGCAAACCCACCATGCGATAGGGATTGTCCTTGACTTTTAACATTGCCAAAGGAAACTGTCTTTTTTGAAACCTCATACGAAATTTTGTTCCATCTGACAGAATTAGTATCATACAGGGTAATAAATACCTTATTCCCCATCGCTACTTAAAATGACCACAACTTGGATAATTCAGTTTCCTACATGCTTGATTATCAGCCTAATACTGTTATACAAACCAGATTTTGGGTCAATATTCCTCAGTAGCATCACTGGTGTACCAACCTTCACTCCTTCAGTCTTATATAATGATTCGGTAGATCGGAACATCTAATGGTATTTAGGAATTCAGTAGAGTAGATTTTCATGCACTTGTAAGTTGCACTTTTCCTAGGAAATTGCATTTAAACTTAAATATACTCTATTAATTCCCCGGGTAATTCGGACAACCCATGATCATTCACCATCTCCACTATCTCATGAATCGAAGCAAGATTAGCCCTCATTTGAAAATACTTAGGCATAGCCCTCGTTTGAAAATACTTAGGTTCCTCTAAATGATCCTTTAGGTGGCGAAATATACGTTTTCCACTATAGCTGATATAAGATCATTTCAGCCATCTATAAAATTGATAATGAGTATGTAGTACCCGTGCCACGATATGTAGTCTTTTGTCTAAAGTTAAATAACTTACCTAACATCCAAAGTTTAAACATGATAAGGATGATGATCATAATTTCAAATCGAATATTGGTCAACTCGTTGCAATACGAAATTTCAAATCCTTAGTTTACGTTACTATTTACAGTACAAAATTAGTCATTATACCGTTTTTATTTTCATGTTATATTGTAAACCCTTAAAAGGTTAATGTTATGTATGAATTTAAATCTTTTTTTAGTATTTAGTGTTATGCTCCCATTTGTATCTTCATTTATTGTAAAAGTTTGATATTTGTATACTTTTGAGCTGCATAATGAATCAGAGTGATTAAAAAATTGATAAATATAAGTTTGCCCTGTTGGTTTTGTTCCTCCTAATGTTTATCTGGATGTAACATTTCGTACTTCCAACTTTACTTTGTGCCTCCCAAAAACCACCCCAACTGGACTCCAATGGCCCACCGTTAACTCTTACTCCTTGATTTCTTCCAAAAATCAATTCGAAAGAACATAAAAATATGGAGGAAGAATTTTAAAATATATATATCAAGTCAACACAAGTTTTAATATTCATTAAACTAATTTAGAACATATAAATACGTAATAGAGTATTATACATATGTGTTTTGTAGGTTCTCCATATGATTTACATTTCATGGTTATTATTTTATATAAGAAAAAGTGAAAACAAAAGACATAGGCAAAATAACAACTTTTCCAATTCAATAACTATATCCAATCCTTTCAAAAACAGTTTCACTCTCTTTGTCTCTCAACATCCCAAAAAACTGGTTCATCCTTTCAATTCATCTTTCTTTCTAGAAAACCAGAAAGTGAAGAAATAACCAAATTTAGTGTTCATTTATTTGAAGTAAAACCAACTAATTATCTCATTTTGTTGATTCATCTATCTCGTATAGTACCCTTATTTACTATCTAATACCCATGCGATGTATGGTTACAAATCATATTATTACTTTGTAGAAAATTATAAGATAAACAGTTAACTCATTCCTAATAACAAATTAATCATTACATCGTATTTACCCCTTACGACTTAATATCAGTGAAATATTATTTATGATAATGCTCCTAATCTATTATCTCTTAATAAACAAAAACACCCAAAATTTTATTAATAACAACACGTTTATTTAGTGGTCATAAAATGATAGTATTGTTAGTGTCAATTTAATTCTAATGTCAATATCCATGGAATTGAAACTTCATTTCAAAACATGGGTTTTTCTTTATAAATATCATTACCACCCAATACTATTTTCCCAAATGGTAATAGATGGTAAAGAAAATACAGGAAAAAAATAGATATTTTGGATGAAGTAGTAATACTTGAGATTTCCATTACAAATTAACAATAAAATGCATTGCCATTACCACCATTAATTACCACTAACCAAATGGGCCGTTAATATTTTCCGGAACTATGATTTTTCTCCCATTAAGAATTCTTCACAATTTGGCATGCATCTGAGTGATATCTAACTTAACTATAGTGAAGAAGAAAATCATAATTGTAGAGCGATAATCTTTGAGATCAAACCAATAAGTTCATTGTCAGAACCTCATAGCGTAGAATTCAACGGAGTGAATATTATTGTAGACATAATAGAAATATTCTAATAGGTCTACAACAATACTTCTATTTTTTAGAAGTAGATCGTGTGTATATATCTAGATTTACCAAATTCCGATGAGAAAATAGAACCAATCTAGCCTTTAGATCATTAAAATTGACTGGTCTAGATGCTTCCCATATCATTAATGACATTCTAACGATTTTTAGTTTGTCAAATGGCAAGAGCAAACATATAATTGACACATAGGTAATTTTTTTAGGTTTATTAGTATATATGATTAATAGTGCGTGAGTGGAATTAGTATTTACTCCCTCCGTTTCATAATATAGTGATTACTTTTTTAGAGGAATTAAGGAGAATAGAGAGGGGAGTAGGATTCTCCAAAAAAAATATTTAATGAATTACTTTTTTAGTACTTTTATTTTGAAACTACTTCTTCATTTTTTTTCCTTCAAAATAAATCAAAAAGCAATAAATTCTCCTTGGAATGATGTAAAGTAATAAATAGAGGCATACATCTTGAAAAAAAGGTAAGGGTATTTATAAAATTGGCACAACATTTTGGGACACCCAAAAAGGAATATAAGCACTATATTATGAGACGGAGGGAGTAGTAAAGAATATGATTATATTAATTCAAATGTGTGGTTTGAAAGAAAAAAAAAACTTTGTTTATCAAGTGGGTAAACTACTACCTCTGTTTTTTGGATGCAACATTTGATTATTTTAATGAATTTACTAAAAAGGCAAATGTTGCATCTAAAAAGAATAGAGATAATATTCATTAAAGATAAATATTAGTAGTAAGGATTTATTTTCAATTTCTCGGAACTATATTTTCAAAGTGTGGGGAACTCCTCTCATTGGCCAAACCCTAGCCCTCAAACGCGAGAAACCCCAGCCGACAACCCCCCTTCTCAGAGCGGCGCGGCTCGCCGGCGACGTTTCTCTGCTCCCCCCTGGTTGCCGGCGAGCTAGGGTCATCCTCTCCCTTTCACTCCTTCCATAGTTTTCAATGCTCCCTTCACCTCTTTCTCTCTCTTCCCTAGTTTTCTCTCTGTTTTAATTTCCCTCTCTCAATCAGTTTTCTCTCAAAGTGTTGCTCTCAATCAGCGTGTAGTCCCCGTTTCGTCCTGGTGATAGCGTCCTTTGTTGCACGGTACTCGAATTCAACCTCGAATTTGTTGTAGAGGTTCAATCGCATTGTGAATTTTAGTGCTGGAACTGGAATTGTGCTTATTACTGCTCAAGACAAACCAGTTTTCACGGGCGCCTGAGTCGAGTTTGGTCGATTGAAGTCTGGATGTGAGAATTCAAATCAAAGGTAAAGCTTTTCAATTGGAGTTGAGTCATGGTTTCTTAAAAAATGGTGAGTTCTATAACAATCGAAAACGGTGGATTAATTTTCCGATTAAGTTGATTGAATGGGTTTCCTGTATCCTTATTGTTCAAAGTTGATTGAATTTGAGTGTTCTAGGCGATTTGGTTGCCTCTGGTGGAAAATTCAATCTGGTTGTAATCGATGGGGGTGGTTTTTGAAGTTTAGTGTGAAGATTAAAGGTTTATGGTATTCAATTTTTGTCCCTGCTTTAAGTAGTGCCAACCCTTGGAGGAGTTTTATTCATGCTTTTTTACATGTTGCTCAAGAGAAATCGAAGGTTGTTGTTTTTGATGGTGACTGCCATAATGTTTGTTTGGATTCTTTGTCTTCTTTTCGGCAAGACAATTCGCCTCTCTCTCACAATAGTGAGCTCAAATTAGAAGTTGATGCTTTGCTCAATATAGAAAATTTGCAGACTGGCTCTAGTCTTCCTAATTTAGAGAGCAAGGATCATCTTGTTGAGGAGCCTAGTATGCTGAGCAGCGCCCCTTTCAAAAACGCTGGTGTTGTCAAGGAGAAGATGTCGGCAAATTCAGAGAGATTGTTGGGAAGTGTTAGTTTGAGTGGCAATGCAAGTGTCCTGTCATTTGCAAATGAGATGTGTATCAAAGGAAGTCCAGTTTGTGTTGATGGAGATGAGGATTCTACTTGTGCTAATGGAATTGGCTCAAAATCAGATTTAGTTGGGGTTGTTAGTGAAGGTTCAGTTTTGTCACCTAATTCAATTATGAGCAATGTTGTGCCAGGTTCTAATTTTCGAAGGCTAGCAAAGAAAAATCAATGTCAATTGCTTAATCATCTTGGTTTCAATCGTAATATGGTGAAGAAAAATGGGGTTCAAGTTTCAAAGAGGTGGTGTAGTGAGGGTTATCCCAATGATTAATATGGTGTCATTACTTCAAAATCGTCTCAAGGAGTTTATGAGTTCTATTGTTGTTTTGCTTGATCTATTGTCTTAGTTTGTTGTTTTTTCAGTCGGTGAGCTTGGGTGTTTCTTGGTTCTTTGATGTGGTAGTTGTGTTTGTTTCTAGCTCCTTCTAGTGGTGGTATTGTTGAGGGGTTCTTGTTGTGTTTTGGAGCGTTTTGGTTTTGGCGTTTTTTTGTATTTGTCTTTCTATTCAAGGTGTTGTAGTCTTGGCATTTCGATGTATGCCTTCAACTCTTTTAAGAGTCCTAATGAAATGAACTAAATTATTAAAAAAAAAATATTAGTAGTAAGGAACGGTCCTCTTCACCTTATTTTTTTTTCTGAGCTGGTCTTATAAGAGGATGCTTATTTTTAATTTAAAATTAGGCAACAAATCAAACCAATATTAAGAAGAGGACGAACCACCTTTGTGAATAGTTTAATCTATTCGGTGATCAGTTTAATCTATTTAATGATCAGCTTAATCCATTAAGTCTTTACATTCTTTTAATACATTTAGTGACTAGTTTAATTCATTCGGTAAGACTACCAGTTTATATTTAAAATTTTATGTTGTAATTCGAGATTCAAAGAAGACCAAGGGAATTAAGGAGAAGAGAATAGATGACTAAGTTGGTGTAAATTTTCTACGGATAGTGTTGGGTTAGAGTGAGATTAAATGGGTTTGTTAAGAAAATGTAGGTTTTGGTTTGTCTAATTTTATGTTAAAGTTAGACCATGTATTCTAATAATTTTTATTTTTTCTTAACTTTTCTGAATTTTTCCTATTTTTTCTCAACTTTCTTATTCTAAAAAAAGCTTTTCTCAACTTTTTTTTAAACTTTTCTTAACTTTCCTTAACCTTTCTTATTTTGTTTTTGAACTTTTCTTATATTTTTCCTCAACTTTATAACTTTTCTTATCTTTTTTAGAATTTTTCTTTTGTAAAATGAAAATAAGCAAAATGGAATATCACTCATTATAATTATTTTTTGGTAATTGTTTATTTCAAGTGTGTAATCTACGCATTGGGTAAGTGTATCAATCTTTATATAATTCAATTTAGTATAATTAACCGATCGTTTATGACTTTTTTGACTAGTAGATGCAAGGAAAGGACACGGGACAAGAGAATTTACACGTTTGAAAGGTTAGTTCTTTTCACCTTATTTTTAGTCTTTGTAAGAAAAAAAAAGTTTAGATAAGTTCAAATAATGTCTAATAAGGACTAATTAGGTCTAATATGTTTAGATAAGTTAATTCACATACTCGAGAAATAAGGGACACTCAGTTCTTATACGTTCAGATTAGGTCTAATAAGAACTAATAAGGTCTAATAAGTTTATATAAGCTCAAATAAGCTTAGTTCAATGAAAATAAAGGTTTGTTATTTTCATCTTATTTGTGCTTGTACGAACTTATTAAACATTATGCTGTATTTTCTTCAACTTATTTTTGCTTAACTTAACTTGATTTTTGCTGAAATTAACTTATTTTTATTGAACTTATATTTTTGCTGAACTTACTTTTATTGAACTTATTTTTGTTGAACACTTATTTTTGTTTAACACTTATTTTTGCTGAACTTATTTTGTTAAACTTATTTTTGCTGAAAAGTGGAGTAGGATTTTGCTGAATTTATTTTTAGTGAATTTATTTTTGCTGCACTTTTTTTACAGAACTTATTTTGCTGAATATTTATTTTTACTGAACTTATTTCCGTTCAACTTAATGTATTTTTGCTGAACTAAACTTAATTTAATAAGTTGAGGAGAATAGAGCCTTACTAATTGGTCCTTATTAGACCTTATTTGAACTAATGTGAACTCATTATACCTTATTTTATAAGTACGCCAAACCTTATTTTTGCTGAACTGAACTTATCTGAACTTATTAGACCTTATTAGTCCTTGTTAGACCTTATCAAAACTTATTTTTTCCTTATAAGAACTGAAAATAAAGGTGAACAGTTGAAGCCTTAAGTTTTGACTTATGATGCATGAAAACGGAAATGGGAAACGGACACGACACGAAAACAGGAAACGTCAAATTCTAATTTCACAAAAAGGGAAATGGCTAGGAATCATCAAACAAAGAAATTACATAAAAATATTAATTACATGACAACTAAATAAATTAGCTTCATAAATAATAAATTAGTACTCCATACAAACTTGATTTTTATGATAAGTATATAATAAAGCATAATTAGTATGTAGCCAAATACATATCAGTATTTAGCCAAACAGCCGTTGCAAACAGAGAGGCTATTGGGTTGTTGGAAAGAGAGAGAAAGAAGAGAGATGGGCTACTGGGTTTGCAGGAGTGCCGACATTACTTCTCGCATGGTGTTTTTTTTTCTTTTTTTGAGTAAACAATGTTAGAGATGTGTGTGGATATAATAGTGAGTAACCGGATAAACGATCTTCCAAGCACGTATTATGTACGCTTTCCTATAAATTATTTACGACCCACTAAGAACAATGAGTATCAAACCAAGCTTGCTTTGTGGAGGTGGTGGGGAACTCACTTTGTGACTTTGAGGTCACAAGTTCGAGCTCCACTACCTAGCTACTTGTGCTTGGGAGTAGGGATTCCCTTAATCCCCCCTACTCTCAAACGTTGTTCTGTGTAGCTGGACTGGCTGACCTGCGATAGGTGCTGGTCCAGTAGGGTCCTTCTTCTTACTAAGGGGTTCCCAGTGGGGGCCCCAGAAAAAAAACAATGAGTATCACAGTAATACTTAGGAGATACGAAAAAGAAACCATTGAATCTTGGTTGTTAACCAAGAAACAATCCCAACAAGAGTTTATAGTTTGATTTTATTTCGAGAAAAAACAAGAGAATTTTATATTGTTGATTGTAATTTTTATATATTTTTTTTCAATTATAACTATTCAATATATGAGCAAATCGTTAGTTCATTGTTGATTCAGACTTTCAGTATATGTGTAAGATTTTACATCTGTATATAATTTGTATAGAGCAGTCATATATGGATGTTGCAAGCAAAAAGGATGAATATTCTAGGAGCATAAATAAGTTTGTATGAACATTATTTTTTTAAAATTAAAAAGGAAAAAGCATAGAGAATCGTTGGGTATGCTGTTAATACTATTGTAAAAAGAAAATTGATAGCAAAGAGAACCGTTGGCTTGTGTAGCAGTTGTGATAGAAATAGCAAAGAGAACCCCTATTTTCATCCGGCGGTGTCAGAATAAGACTACCATTTGTGTAGAGAACGGTTCTCTTTGCTACTATCAAATACAACTCCTCCTCCACGGGTTCTCTTAACCAAATACTACACTGACTTGGAGAACTGTTGGGAGGGGTCTCTTAAGCCCGAATTAACGATTCTCTTAAGCCAAATGTGTAGTAGTGCAAGTACCATGGAAATGATTTCTCACACTTACAATACATATGACACACCCCTATTTATAGTATAGGAGATAGTTAGGGGAAATGTTCCAAATAAGGTGTCGCTTCACACCAAAAGACACATTGAAAACATATCCTCTAAACTCATATTATACTTACACTCCACAACACCAAGTATAATAAACATCATATACATAACCTACGAACACATTTAAATATAAATAATCTAACAAACAAAAGGGAAATGCCAGAGAAACGTCATTTTCCTTTTATTTGGAGTTTCCTATAAACTTTCAAAATCAAGAATTTGTTTCCTCATTCTGGACACGTTTCAGAAACATGTACGACGAGTGTCGTGAGGCTTATGGTGCCGGAAACGTGAAATGTTAGGTTGGGGGTTTTCCGTGCTTCATAGGTTTTGACACACTCACAAATCAAGGTCTAACAAATTCAGGCCCCATTCTTTTGGACTGAGAGAAACTAAATTGAACCGAACTGAACTGAATCGAATTGAACTGAGTGGAACTGAACTGAAGTGAGAGAAACTGAAATGCAAAGAGTAACTGAACTGAACAGAAAATAAGTCCAAAAGAACAGGGCCTGATAAGGTCTAATAAGGACTAATAAATTTAGATAAGTTGAAAAGAGCAGACCCAAAGTGTTTCCATGCACTCAACACTCCCTATTGGGAGTTGATCCTATGACCACTATATCAAGTACTAATTACTACCTTTTCTAGTACTTGTTTTTTTTTTTTGATAATTTGTTAATGATTTTATTAATGAACTTAGTAGCCATACAAGGAAAGTAACAACCTACCCAACAGCTAAGTAAAACAATGACATATCAAGGCATAGATACAACAATCAAGGAAATCATAACCATGCTACAAAATCATCCAACCTTCGAAGACCTTGCTTAGCCAAGGTATCCGCTACCATGTTGGACTCCCTTTTCTTGTGATTGATGATGAAGCAAGGATCCGATTTTGTGGCATTCCTAATGAAGTTTAGGATGAAGGTGAGATTCCAGATTATCATTCGTACACCATCTAACCGCATTGCAAGAGTCCTTTTCTAGTACTTGTTATCAAATCATGTACTACTAGATAATCCAACACAGGAGTTCATTCATCATACATCCGGGTGTATCATGTGCATGGTACACCAAAGACTAATTTGCTATTTTGCTCATTTAGAACTCTCATTTTCCAAATGAGCAATGAGCAAAAAACATAGCATTGGGTGTACTATGCTCACAGTACACCCGGGTGTATGATAAACTTTTTGTCCAAGCCACTCCACAAAAAAGGATAATCTAACTCATATTGATAAATATCTATATTTAGATATGTTTAATTAAGTTTAGATCTCACCTAAATAGAACACATATTTGTCAATACAGTGGTTGAATTTCCATAATAGGGAAAAAGTAGGGTTATAATATAAATTAATTATTGAGTTATAATAACTTGTTAAAAAAAAAAAGAATTACTAGGTTGAATGTGCACATTAAATTTGGGGTGAAGAGCTTGTTAGAATTAAAGGGAGGTTAGACAAGCTTACATTTCAAATTTCTACTAGGCTAATACGTACAATTTTTAAGAGTACGAATGTTCTTGAAAACGTTATAAATTAGTGAGCTTGGATAGGCACCGAACTAATCCATGTCGCAACGATATCAAATACTTTGTTTGGTATCCGATACTACTCAGACTGGTACACGATATTACTCAGATTGGTATCAAATGCACATTCTAGGGAAGAAATGGACCAAGAAAACTGTTTTTTTTTTTGATAATTAATAGTCCATTTCATTAAATGGAAAGAGGAGCAAAAACTCAAACCAAAGGATTGGAGTTACACCTCTACAACACTATTTCAAAATACACCTAGACACTATCTAATTGAGAATCAATCTCCTAAGAAAACACCCATACATCATTCATGTCTCCTATGAAAACAAATAAACAACCACCAAAAGACCAAGACAACAAAGATGAACTCCACTAACTAAGCTTTCATTTAGAATCACTAACTAAACTCCACTAACATTGCGAAACCATGCGAAGATGAAGGAAGAGCTGAAGATCATGATACACCCTTCGAAGAAAATAAACAAACAATCACCATTGGGACTTCTAATTGTGCACCCTCTTTGCTACTTGAAAGCCATTCTTCTTTTCCATTTTAAACCCAAGATGTTGAAGCAATGGCGATATATTTTTCTTCTCTGTTTTGTGATGACCCCCAAATGTTGAAGAATTTGACCATTATTTTTCTTCGCTGACCATTGAAAGTGAGGACTTGACACAATATTGCTCCCATTAGGCTCCAAGGACATACTCCTACCATCACTAACAACACCATCCGACTCAACAGATCCATCGAAACAAGTAGAACCTACATCGATGCACTTCTCATAAGAAGAACATCGAACAAAAACAGCTCGATTAACAACAACATTCTCCAAGGAATTCTTTGGTTTTGACGACACTTTCTCATTGTTAACAACAACCTTTTTAAGAGAGACATCTTGCAACAAACAGCTTTTCTCACTAGGGCTCTTATCATTTTCAGCAATGCCCTTTGATATAGAAGGGAAAATTCTATCATTCTCCATTTGAAGAAGAGCATCCACCTCTAATTTAATCTCACTATCCTGAGACAATGACTCTATTTCTCCCTTGTGCACATCAATAAAATCCAAATTGACATTCTTGCATACTCCTTCATAACTTGCAGTGGGTCGTTTCATCTCGTGACCAATAACATGAAAAAAAGTATTAACAAATCTATTCCACGGATTAACACCATAAGAAGCAGGGACAAAGACTGAATAGGTTACACCCTTAATAACAATGCTTAGTTTCAAAAACCACCCCCATCTATTGCAACCTGACTGAATTTTCCACCAAAGATGACCACGACGGGTAGAGTGTTCGAACTCAACCAAATTCGAACAACAATTAAGCACGTTGGAAACCCATTTGACCAAATTAACTGGGAAATTAACCCAACGTTCCCGATTCTTATACAATTCACGAAATTTTACAAAACCATTATTCAACTCCAATTTGAAAACCTTACCCTTAATTTGGATCTCCATTATCAACTGCAAATTATCACAAAACTGAAACTTGAACTTACCGAAGAACTTGAACAATGACACTAGATCTGAGTAGAATCCTCCCTGTAGTACTCGAAGAAACTGACGGAAAAACTTGAAATTGAAACCCGGTGGAAACTCGTGAAGACACGGCCTTCCTCCTTCTCTGCCGGTGACGAGAACTTGAAATTGAACTGACGGAACAATGATGTGAGTAGGCTCGCCGGCGACGAGGATGAGCGAGGAGCACTCAAACCTGTCTCCAGCGAGCCTAGAAGGTGGTTGCGCTGGTTAGGGTTTTGTTTCGGGAGAGGAGAGATACTCTAGAAGGCGGAGAGCCAGCGGACCAAGAAAACTGTTAGATATCAATTTCGGTATAGGAGTCTTTTCCCTAAATAATCATATTTGTTTTTTTCATAAGTAGTGATTTCATTTCATGAATTAAAAATAAAGGACAGCTTCAAATTTAAAACAAGGTATTCCCGCAAAGAATTAAACTTTTATAGTGCAAACACACTCCTTTCCAAGGTTACCAGGGTACCCATAAATTACTATAGGTTAATATGGACTAATAAAAGCATGATTCCTTAGAGCAAAAAAGGAACATCATCTCTGGTATTCTTTTCCTTTTCTTGTTTGTTTTCCTTAATAAGAAAAGGAAGTGGCAGAGGAAGATTACAAAATTGTACTAATACCAAAAAAATCCAAGTCGATCAGCTGTTTCAACCAATAAGACTGTAAATAAGTTCGAAAAAGAAAGGGCTAAAAGCTTTCTCAGCAATAGGCCAATGTAAAAAAATGAATAAAAACAAATCAACATTTCATAGAACAATGTAAAAGTTTAATTAATTGGAGTAACTGCTAAATTTGATTTGAAAAATGTAACGGCTTAAAAGGCCTTAAATGTACAATGAAAATTACAACTAAACAAAGTAGTAATTTCTAACAAAAAAAAAAAAAGTAATCCCTCTATCTTAAAATATATTTCTCATTTCTTTTTACACCGTCTCCAACTCATATATAAAATCTTTGACTATCAATATCTTAAGTTACGTATTATAAATATTATAAAAAGTTAATATTATAAAAACTACATATTGAGTAACAAAATTCCACACGATTATATTTGTTTGTATGTATAAATGAGAATATTTGGTCAAAAGATTTTAAAGTTTGATCATAAAATTAGCAAATGATGAGGCCCTGTTCTTTTGGACTTATTTTTAGTTTAGTTTCTCACAGTTCAGTTTAATTAAGTTCAATTCAGACACTTTCTCATGTTCAATTTTCTCGCAGTTCAGTTCAGGTTCAGTTTCTCGCAATTGAGTTTAATTTCGTTTCTAAAAAATGTGGCCTGAAATTGGGAGATCTCGTTCTTAAATGCGCGTGCGAACAACAAAAATAAGCTGAGAGGGGTTAGGGGAAGTAGAAGCAGTGCGCGTGCTAAAATCTGCAGAGAATCCAAAAAAATGTTGGGAAGTAAGCAAGAGACAGTAAAAGGTTGGGTTGTGCGAAAAACTCGTTGTATGAGGGAAGTGACAACTGCTTCTCCCTTTGGCCTTTGGTTTATATGCCTTGTCCTTTCAAAACTGATAACTCCTCTTTCTACTTCTTTTTCATTCCAACACTTTCTCTTTCTACTTCTATATCCATTTTCTCTCTCTACACTATACTGTCACAACTAGTATTCTCTTACACATACACTGTTCCATTTTCATTCCAACATGAAAGAGAAGCTTGTAGTAGAAGTGATAGGAGCACATAACCAGGCCCGGCCCTGGGCCAGGGCAGGCGGGGCACCCGCCCAGGGCCCAAAATTTCTGAAAGTTTTGTCTGTTATTAAAAAAAAAAAAGTCTCACACATCACGCTGAAGATCAGGAAGAAGAACATAACATTCAAACCTAATAAAACTTCCTCTAATCCTCTCCGTAATTTCCTCCACTAAATCTTCTACCCACTCTCACTCTCAAAAATTTCTACTTCTACCCATAGCTATTGTGCAGTAACCACCCCAAAAATAGAAAATTCGGTTCCAAAAATGACAAGTATAATCCTTGATTCAGCGCCAATTCTTCATATATCTATTTTTTCCCCATTTTTTCTCCCTTAAATCTCTTGCAAATATCTCAAATCAACTGAAAATATGTTACTCCCCAATTATAATCTTGAAAATCCAACGGGAAGAAGAAAAAATTTGAGAATAAATACCTCATTTTTGCCTCCCCATATCTCACAATTCAACAAACAACCCTGTTTTCAATTTCTCATAATAGCTCATTTTTTGTTTTTGAATTGAATTTTGTGATGAAAATTGGGCTTTTCAGAGTTTGTGATTGAGTAGAATAATAGAGATTAAGTATGTGGCAAGAAAATTACAAAATTTAATGTGAGAAAAAACAAGCACATGAAAATCCACTAACAGTGATTGCTAGGAATTATTGAAATTTACTGTGCTGAAATGAAAGTAGGCGCAAGTACAGGAGTTGGAGGAGGAAGTGAAGCTTCTGAGGAATCTATCGCATACAAATATAGTTGTAAGTATTATGTTCTTTCATGTTATGAATTTTTCCTCTTAATTAGTATTTTAATTGGGTTTCGAATTGGATTTCAGCCCTTTGATTTGTTAATTGGGTTTTTGAATTTGTATTTTAATTATTGATTTAGTTAAAGATTAGGGAACTGGATATGATTGTTGTAATTTAAGACTATTCTTATATTTTATGACTTGTTATTTTGATGTTGTTCAATACTAAGATAAATAGAGACTCAGTTCTAACTTCTAAGCTTCTTACAACTTTATTCAAATAAAATATACCCTCTTAAAGAGGATGCACTTATGCTACTGTAAAAAGACAAGGATACAATAAAATTCCTATTTATTTATATATTGAATGGGATTTGGGGAAAAAAAACAAGTCTCTTTATAGACCTGCCTTACAGGGGGCCCATTTTTTAATTTCGCCCCGGGTCCAATAATACTCAGGAACGGCCCTGCACATAACTTAATGCCAAAAGATGGTGAAGGTTCATCATCACCTTTCGTTGAAGTAGAGTTTGAGAATCAACGTTTAAAAACTCAAGTCAAGTACAAAGACTTAAACCCTGTTTGGAATGAGAAGCTTATTTTCCATGTAAACGACATCGCAGACTTACCTTACAGAACTCTAGAGGTCAATGTTTTCAACGAGAAAAGGTCGAGTAACAGCAGAAATTTCTTGGGGAAAGTTAGAATTTCTGGGATTAACGTTGCTAAACAAGGTGAAGAAATGGCAACACTTTATACTCTTGATAAAAGGAGTTTGTTTTCTCATATTAGAGGTGAGATTAGTTTGAAACTTTATTATGTCTCTACAAAACAAGTTGATCAGACTAAACAAGTGATTAGTTATGCTAATAATAACAATGCAAGTAATAATAGTAATAGTAATAGTATTAGTATTAGTAATGGTAATTCCTCTACCCCTGGTGTGGGTAAAGGGAAGAAGAAAGGTGGACAGAATGCAGGCAATTTGCAAGTAATGGTGGAAAGTATAAGCGGAGGCGGCGGCGATTCTGCCAAGAATGCAGGTGAGATATTGAAACCAGTAGTCATCCAGAACCCGGGGGTGATGCCGGGTTCGGGTGGCGGAGGTGGAGGTGGGAGGGATGTAATAGGGATATACCCTCATGGACATGGACATGGACATGGACATGGGTCAAATGAGTTTTCACTAAAGGAGACAAGTCCACATCTTGGGGGTAAGGGTGGTGGACAAAGTAAGGATAAAACAAGTTCAACTTATGATCTTGTGGAGCAAATGCAGTATTTGTATGTGAGGGTTGTGAAAGCAAGAGATTTGTCAGTTTTTGGGGGAGGAGAAGTCATTGCTGAGGTTAAATTAGGGAATTATAAAGGGGTTACAAAGAGGGTTAGTTTTAATCATGCAGAATGGGATCAAGTGTTTGCATTTTCTAAGGATTGTATTCAGTCATCAATGGTGGAAGTGTTTGTTAAGGAGAGGGAAAAAGATGAGTTTTTGGGGAGGGTTTGGTTTGATATGAATGAAGTTCCTAAGAGGGTACCACCTGATAGTCAGCTTGCACCTCAATGGCATAGAATGGAGGATAAAAGAGGGGATAAGTCAAAGTCAGGGGAAGTTATGGTTTCTATTTGGTTTGGGACTCAAGCTGATGAAGCATTTGCTGAAGCATGGCATTCTAAAGCAGCTAATGTTCATCTTGATGGACTTTGTTCGATGAAATCGAAAATTTATCTTTCTCCCAAGTTGTGGTACTTGAGGGTTAGTGTTATTGAGGCACATGATCTTGTGTTAGGTGAAAAGGGTTCGTCTTTGATGAGGTATCCTGAGTTTTATGTCAAGGTTCAGGTTGGGAATCAGGTGTTGAGAACTAAGGTTTCCAATGCTGGTACAACCAGGGCGATCTCGAACCCGTTTTGGAATGAAGACTTGATCTTTGTTGTTCCTGAGCCTTTTGAGGATTACTTGTTGGTATCGGTGGAGGACCGACTAATACCGGGGCGTGAGGAGGTTGTGGGTCGGTTGCTTCTACCGTTGGCTGCCATTGAGAGGCGGTGGGATGATAAGACTGTTCCTTCCAAGTGGTTCCACATTGACAATCATATTCATAACCCTGCCTTTAGTAACCCTTCTGATCCTTCGAAGAACCGGTTTGGGTCCCGGATTCATATTCGGGCATCGATGGATGGAGGGTATCATGTCCTGGATGAGGCTACAATGTATAGCAGTGACCTTCGGCCTACTGCAAAGCAGCTTTGGAAGCCTCACATTGGTGTTCTTGAGATGGGTATTTTAGGGGCAACAGGGCTTATGCCAATGAAGATTAGGGAAGGTAAAGGGGGAACGACAGATGCTTACTGTGTGGCTAAATATGGTCAGAAGTGGGTTCGAACACGAACTGTGGTAGATTCACTTTCACCTAAATGGAACGAACAATACACTTGGGAGGTGTTTGATCCTTGCACTGTGATAACGGTGGGCGTGTTTGACAACTGCAGGATTGATAAGAACATTGCTGCTGCAACCGGAGCAAGGGATTCGCGTATTGGAAAGGTTCGAATTAGGCTTTCAACCCTGGAGACTGATAGAGTTTACACACATTCTTACCCTCTTCTGGTGCTGCATGCTTCTGGTGTGAAGAAAACGGGAGAGCTTCACTTGGCTGTGAGATTTTCATGTGAAAATGTGGGAAATATGCTTCATACGTATGCAATGCCCTTACTCCCTAAGATGCATTATGTGCATCCTTTATCAGTGAACCAGCTAGAGAGTCTCCGATACCAAGCCATGCATGTTGTAACTGCCCGATTTAGCCGAGCAGAGCCCTCGTTGGGCCGTGAGGTGGTGGAATACATGCTTGACCACGACTCACACATGTGGAGTATGAGGAAGAGCAAGGCCAATTTCTTTAGGCTAATGAACGTGCTTTCAGGCTTTATTGGGCTGGCTCGTTGGGCTGAAGCAATTCGAGCTTGGCAAAGGCCAGTTTACTCATCCTTGTTTGTGGTGGTGTTCCTGTTGTTGGTCACATTTCCTGAGCTCATTATCCCTACAATGCTTATTTACATGGCACTGATAGGGATATGGAGGTACAGGTCAAGGCCTCGGCATCCTCCTCATATGGACACGAGGCTTTCCCATGCAGAAAACGTGTTCCCTGATGAGCTCGACGAAGAGTTTGACTCTTTCCCTTCAAGCAGGAGCTCAGAACTGGTGAGGATGAGGTATGACAGGCTTCGTAGCATGGCAGGGAGGATACAGACTGTGGTGGGAGATATGGCAACTCAAGGAGAAAGATTTCAGGCATTATTGAGTTGGAGGGATCCAAGGGCCACTTTCTTGTTTGTGATATTATGCTTGTTTGCTGCCATTGGGTTCTATGTGGTTCCAATCAAGGTGGTGGTGGCATTGTGGGGAATTTATTATCTGAGGCCACCGAGGTTCAGGAGCAAGTTACCGGCGCAGGTTTTCAGCTTCTTTAGAAGGCTGCCTTCCAAGGCAGATAGCTTGTTGTGAGAAAGATCTGACTAGGTGATGAACTGATGATTTTAAATTGTTTTGTAATGTTTTTGGCTTTTATATTATGGAAGCTCAATTAGGATGTTTGTTATATAGCTTGGTTTAGGTGATGGGTAGAAGCTAACTATTATTGATCTTTTGTATTTTGGCAGTGCTTAGAAATGGTTGTGGGCGGTGGTGGCGGCTTTTGTTGGATGTACTAATGTACTAATTGCCTAATATTATGTGTAATTATTAGTGTCATTATGCTTTAACTGATATCTAGCGAGGAGTTTTATTCTATAAAATGCTATTGTTTTCATTAAAGTAAAAATGTTGACATAACTTGATCCTGGTCAACAAACAGATTGAGAATAACAATCAGCAAATTTACATAAATAAGATGGAGAATGTTGCTCCACATTCTTTGGAATTTAAACTGTAATGACATACTAAATTATATTACATGCTATCCTTTCCGAGGATCGAGTAGAAGGTTAATGGTAGAGCTCCCACATCCCATCCGAGGTTTAACTTCTCATTGGCTAACCTTAACTTTAGGTTACTTGGGTGCTATGTGGTTGTTTTCTTCTGGGTTAGATGTCCAGTTGCCAATGTAAATGGTCGAAGTTTGTTCGTGGGATATAAATCCCTCATCATCAAATCCAAAAGAACCTTTTCACAATAGGATTGTCTTCATAATTTCTGATATCCTCTTCTTTCAACCGTCTTGAGAGAGAATAGTGTCGTACATATATTCCACAGGTGAAATCAGTGCTAACTGTTTATATCTTAAAGGCCAAACAAGGATTGACTCGAATAATGTATAGTCAGCAATCACATTGTAAAAAGATAGTATTTAACTTCCAGCTAACAGCTTGATTTAAGCGTTTCAACTATTTGATTGTATATAAACTAAATGGTTTGCAAATAAAAATCAACAGAAGGTAAAGGGGGACTCTAAGAAAGGATATAAGTACCAAAAATGAGAAAATTACAGGATGGATTAAAAGCTAATTTCCTTGTAAGGTATATACCATTTTTGTATCCATATGACCTAATGTTATGCTCGTTTATGGCACCAGACCAGCAACTTCAGAACCCTCGTGTAAAAACCGAGCAAGACGAGGATCAGAGTGACGGGGTAGACCTGAACGAGCTCCCAAAGCTCTACAGCCACAGGCTGCCTGAAATGAGCAATAGAATGCGAGGTGAGCATATAAGTTGCCTGTTTGGCAAATAAAAAAATATTCCTTTCTCCTATGTTACTCAGACAGTCATATAAATGTTTCCATGCTTTTGGATCAAAATAAAGTAGTGTCACACTCACACGTTGATGAGTATGATGATCAAAATGTTAAGAATTGAAAGATCAAAGTAACAGTCTTTGTCAACCAGATTACTAGCTTGTAATTTTGATATTACTCATTTATCACTCTACTAACCACTTGTGCAGCAAATGGCAACATCTTCTCCGGAGGCATATTCGCACATAAAGCTGTGAAAATTTGTAAAACACAAATAAGTATAATGCATATTAATGTATTATTAGACATAATATTGCAGTGTAATGGATAGAGCAGCATGATAGGGTTTTGAGGAGGATGTTTCTGAGTGACTAAACTGAGGAATAATTTTTAGTCAACCGTTTATTATGTCCTTTCCTTTTACAGACTGACATGGTTGCTCCACTTGATTCCTAATATCTTCAACATAGAAAGTGCTGGTTACTGTTGTCTAATGAGCTTATACAGCTCTGCATAGAGTTAAAATGGTAGTAGTTTCCATAAATAAAACCAAATAACTGAGGCTCCCTTTATTTAGATATTTTTAATTTACCATAAACAACTGCTCCGATAAATGCATCTCCAGCCCCCGTTGTATCAACAAGTTCTGAGGGTGGTATCTCTTCAGCTGTCCCGACGTGTAGCCTGCCACATAAGGTTCCAAGCCCATCTGCTTTCAACATCATCACTGACTGACATTGACACAAAGGAGGAAAGATAGTTCTTATCAGATATCAGACTTGAGTTGCATATATGTAATGCATGCACAGAGAGAAGGGAAGGATGAAATTGTTTAGTGATATCATGTAGTTTAGATAATACATGCTCATTTAGAAAAGTAACGCTGCTAATTCTTCTCAACAAAGTGATAGATTTGCTCATTCTACCACGTTAGTTCATGATTTGCATAACACGCGCAACGATTCATCTCTCACAATAGCCCAATTACAGAGGCAGAAATTCACCTCTGTGTGAGGCCCTAACTAAGAAGAAAAAAAGGGGGATAGAGAACAAATCCTATATAGTCATGTAGGTTGAAATGAATGAGGTTTTTAGATTGTTTGAATTGCAGAATAGACGATTGTCAAACATTATGTAATTATGTCAGTGCAAGAACAGTTTGCTTAAGGAATTTGTGCCACCAGAAATTTTAGTCATGCCATAGATAGTGAGTGCGTTTATCAGTTATCACATTGGTAGTTTGGTAAGCAGTGAGAACACAAGGTTGACCTACTAGGGTAGGGAAGAATATATGCATCTACATGTGACAGACAAAAGAATATATAAGGAGATATAATAATTTGCATAATATTTTTTCTTATTTGGAGCATTATTGCTACCGATGAAACACATGATGGCATGGTTGAGTCATTCAGTGCTTTTCGCTTCAGAGATTCCAAAACTTCCTCAATATGCATTTCTTCTGGATCTGAAGCTGCTGCAGGAGTGGAGTAAAAATAAAATCCATAAGTAAATAAAACATATCAAGATGGTTGAACACTTGAACTGATGTCAAAAGAGTTCATGAACCCAACTGATGAAAATCATTCCTAGATGTAATTCGGAAGAGAAGACTCACTGTTAAAAATTCTTTCAAGCATGATGCATCCATGTTCACCAAGGGTCACAATCACAAACTTAAGATTTGGTAATCTCAACATCATGGAAAGCAGGGCTGTTGGTACAGAAGGTGCTTCTGTCCATTCCTGTGAAATTGGATGCAGGAAATAACCTGATAACCATTCTGTATGCTTAAAAAACAAACTAAAAATAAATGCCAAAGTAAAGAGTTATTCAGTGGGGAGAGTCGTGATAAATTAATCATATAGAATATGATTCATACTTCAGAAAGTAAAAGAATCTTGCCTTTGGCAATTTCGCTGAGCATGCCACATATGTGGCAAAATTCAAAAGCTCATCTAGCCCTTCTCTCTTCTTTTCTGCATCTACTAGAATAGGAATATTTCTACGAGTTGCCTGCGCTGGAAAACACATCGGACACTATGAAATATTGGTTGTATTGTTCTTATGTGAACCATACACAACTTTATGCTACTTGGAACCATGAAAATATTCATTCATTTTCTCAGGAAGTTTGAGCGTGGAGAAAGAAAAGGCTGTTTGAAAAGAAACATTCTTCACATCACATTCTCCTTCAGAAAGATGTAGCACACAAACAGATCAATATCCTATCTCGTAAATTGCCATGGTTTGCTTCAATTGGTAAAGATTATCTTTTACACTCGAGTGCAATAATTGACATTTCGGGATGTCCCGTTAAGTTGCAACGTACCAATTTTAATAAACTTTTTCTCTAAAGTTGGGCTCTCCACCCACTCAATTTTTTCTCTCTATACCACTTCCTTTAAAACTTGCACCGAAAGCGAGGCTTAGGCATTGCATTTTAATAATTCTTGGTATGCGTGTGTAAGATTTTTGGTAGAGAGTCTAGAAGTAAGAGTAATATCTTGATTGGGAGAAAGAGTTAGTGCGGAGCCCACATCACATAGGATGTAGAAAGAGAGGGTGTGTGAGATAGAGGGAGGTAATCGGAGGTTAGCAACACATGAAATGAGTAGGGAATTTTTTATATAAAGTAAGTTTATTTGTGTACTGCCCAAAAAGAATTACAGGTTGTTATGAGGACGGAGGGGGAAGAACAAAATGAGTTTTGAATGAAGACTCTGAAGTGTGAACAGCCATATTGAGATTGTGAAGTAGACCAAGTAGAATCCTCATTTAAGACTACAGGATCAGTAAAAATAAGCATTGCCTTTGTAATTGACCAACTTAAGGTTAACTATGTAGATTCCATTAATAAAGGGATATTAATGAATTAGAAAGTAAAACAAATTTGAAATTACCTCTTTTGCAACAACTAAAGCAGTTTCATGCAGTCTAACATCAAAGTATACAAGCTTTACTCCATCTAAAGCAGAGTCTAATTTTGACTGGGAAAGTTCTTCTGGTGCCATTGGGGGATATCCAGGAGTATGAATACAAGTGCGAGTTTTCCTGAAAGTTCCAGTTTAGTAGATATTCAGATAATTGTTGTAAGATATCACAAGCAGAGCGGTACAAACGCCAAAGACGAGAATATTCTGCTGACCTGGTCATTACTGTATCTATAACCAAGCAAAGAACAAAACTTCAAAAAGCCTTGTTCCTGCACATCACTAATTCACTAAGAGCCTATGGGCAATAAACCATTCAGTTTTATCTTTGGATTTTGAATAAAAAAATAATTTGCCTAGTTACCCAAAAGATTGATAATGTTGTATGTCAGAATTTTTTAAAATAAGGACTGACAAATACTTTGCAAAACAACTTTTCACCTCATACGCCAAAAACAAACATTGCCACTCTTATGCAGACAGCAAGTCAAGAGTAGAACACTAGAACTTACGTTTCATAGTCAACAATGATATAGGTAAATGGCGAATTTCCATCTGGTGAGACCTGCAGAGATGTGGGGACAGTAAGAGACTATATTTAGATTTGTTTACATCATTATTTATAGAACTTGTCATAAGCTTAGGGACTTTGTTTAAGTATTGTATCATAAATTTACAATCATGATTTATTTTGAACATAAGAAAAGACTTTCCATCAGCGAAGGACAAACAATCCATTGGTGAAGATAAGTGAAGTTGCAGTGATAGATGAGCACAAGTTCCCCAGATTTTAACAAAGTAAAAATAAAAAGAAAAGGAAATTTCATTCAAATTGCACATCAGAAAGAAACAATCACAGGGACATCTTCATGAGCATGAGCCCGGGAAGCAGCTATAAACACTAATCTGAACTCTCTACCACAAAGGATACAATTAGCCTTACCCCTTCTTCAAAGAGATCCCAGAAAAATGATGCCATAATATTATGTTTCTTTTTTTCCCTCTGAATAGGGATAGCCCCATTAGAGAACAACAGACTGAAACTACACATATTCTGGACCAGAAACATGCAAGTATAAGTTAATATATACTTGTGCTTTGAGTCTCTGGGGTTATAATGGAAGTTTCATTATCACAACAATAGATAAAAAATTATAGTTCTTCTTCCCTCAAAAAAAAAAAAAAACTAGTTCCTCTGACAAAAAATCATATTGATGAAAAAGACGCATACATTTAGCTATTGAAAAATTCTAGAAAATTATGATAAATCTGTCCCAAAATAGGACATAAATGCATGAAGAATTGAAAGGACAATTATCTCAGGTACAGATTTACTGACAGTTAATATGTTGATGGTGGAAGTCGTGGAACCTACTTGGGCTTTCATTGCTACTTTCAGCTTAGTCATAAGTCACCTGAAGTCCCAAACGAATATGGACCCTTATCAAAACTCATTCCATGAAGAAAGGACTTAAATTTTCTCAAAAAAATTATTAGGAATAGTAAGGCGTTCTTGAAGCACGTTTAGAAGCTAAAATCCAAGTGCTTAGAAAGTCCTGTGCAAAGAATTTTCAGTGAGGTGCACTGAGGTGCAGACGCTGCACGTGCAGTGGCTGCGTTAATTTCAATAGAATCCACTGACTGCAACCTGTTATTTTACACAACTTCTAAAAGAAGTGCGCCTTACTTCGATGAGGCACACACCTCACACTTGCGCTTTGTGCCTAGGCTCTAGGACCCACTTCGCCTTAAGTTCACCTTGAGCTTTTTAAACATTGATTGGAAGAGCATCCCAATGTACATGGAGACATTACAAAGATCAAAATTTTCCATTATAAAAACTCTGTCTGATTAGGAGCCTCTTTAAAGAGAATACTACTAGTCCACTTCCAACAGAAATAAAAGGTTTACTATTCTTTGCTTTGGACTATAATAAACTAAATCAAAATGACTCATCAAACTATAGGAATTCCTTTTTTCATCTTGTGAATATCACCTTTTACATGTATTAGAGAATTCAGATCAAGTGTGCAAGAACAACCACCTCTCCATCATGGATAATGTTGATGTTAACATTAAATATAATCGAATAAAGGCGGCTAACAGGGAATTCAGCAACAACAAGTAAACAAAAACAGCTACAGATTGTTAGCATAGTCAGCCAAAGACTGGTAGCAGTAGAGATTAGGTTTGGAGTGGGAAACCCAAAAGCTGCACCACCAAGTTAAGCTCCCAAATAAAAAAGCGAGATAGACTTATGAGGAAGAATATCAATGAAGCAGTTTAGTTCTTATCAAGTAAAGTTATTTCACCTTAAAAGAAAAACATAGCATTACCCGAGCAAATATGCATCCTCTACTGTCGCTTTGGGAAACAACCACATCATGCATTTAAACATTCATGCAAATTCTTGTCTTCAATATCATGCATATGATTAGTAAATAGAGCAGTGCCAATCAATAACATGAAAGTCATCTTGGTTTCAGCTTCAATCTTTTAAAGGCAAGGAAATTTTAAAATGATGCAACCATTTGTCCTTATTAAGCTATAGTATCTATCAGTACCATGGACGTCTTTTTTGTACACAGCTACATTTGCTGCCAGTACACTACTAGACTCAGTTCACAAAATTGCTAAATAGCAGAGACAAAACAAACTTACAACAAAGAATGAAGTATCCACACCATCAGCTTCAAGCTCATTTAATATCCCTCTACCTTGAGCATCATCAGCAACCTAAGAATGCTAGATGTTACACAAAGCATAGATATAATGGGTACGATACAACAACTGCTTATCTACTTTGTATTACAAACAACAATCTGAATAAGGAAAATGTAGTAAAAGCACATTGAAGACCTTGGATATCACCCTTGTATTTAAGCCCAGTCGAGCAGCGCATGTCAAAGCATTTCCAACATTGCCACCTCCTTGTACCTATGAAAACATCAATCAGGAGAAAAAATAACAGCTAGAAAAGAGATATTTCACTATTTCTTTAGACACCGCATGTAAGTGCCCACTCATTGCCAGTCTCAAGCCCGAATAAGGTTGAACCAGCATATAACATAGTCACACTTATTCTTTGCGAAATTACCAAGTGAAATTTGTCAAAACAACCTTTTATATACCACTTTTTGTAAGAAGAAACCTTTTATAGTTTTTCTGACAACTTAAGACCTCAAAAGGAAAAAAAATATTTGCGAGATAGAACCTTTAGCATAATTTCACTGGTTTCCGGCGTTGACCCTTACCCTCATGAGAAAACTGATTTATAAGGGGGTTAAAACACGAGGCACATGCTTCTCCCATGAGGTTTTTGTAAATGATGATTGGAAGAAGAATGATTTATACGTTTATCATTAGATAATATTTATAATACAAGGTTACTGAAGCTCGGTAGAAGTAGTTACAAAAAGATATACATTAGCAGCTATACTATAGGAGAGATAAAGCTAAGTATAACAAGATTAAGCTATGTATAACAAACTGATAAGAATGTAAAGCAGCGTAACAATATACAAGAATAGGATAGAGAAAGACTATGTCAACTCTTATCCTTAACATCCCCCCGCAAGACGGACGGCCTAGGAGTAAGTCCGATCTTGGCTAGTAACATGTGGAGACGTGGTCGCACAAGAGACTTTGTTAGGACATCAGCAAGTTGGTCATCGTTAGCCACGCGATTAACACGAATGGACCCAGCTTGAACTTTTTCACGTATGAAGTAAAAATCAATACCAAGATGTTTCATCCTAGAATGAAAAACTGGATTTGCAGCAAGATGGGTAGCTCCAATATTGTCACAGTATATGGTAGGAGTGATGGAAATATTAATACCAAGCTCATTCAGTACATGACCCAACCAAGTAATTTCAGCAGTTGTGTCAGCAAGCGAGCGAAACTCGGCCTCGGTGGAGGAACGGGCTACAGACCTTTGCTTTTTGGAGCTCCATGAGATGGCATTGCGGCCAAGATAAACTATATAGGCACCCGTACTTATAAAATCATCTTTATCACCGGCCCAATCCGAGTCGGAATAAGCATGTAGTGTCATGGGAGAGGTGCGGTAGATGTTGAGACCATAGGTTAGGGTGCCATTGAGATAGCGGAGGAGTCGCTTGAGGGCTTGCCAGTGGGTAGTGGATGGGCGATGCATGAACTGCGAGAGTTTATTCACAGCAAACGCAATGTCCGGGCGTGTTAAGCCAAGATATTGCAGGCTGCCCACAAGAGTCCTATACTCAGTGGGGTTAGCAAGAGTAGTGCCAGAGTGAATTGTCAACGTGGCATTAGGGTCCATAGGAGTGCTAACAGGTTTAGCATCACTCATGTTGGCACGAGAAAGTAAATCCACAATATATTTACGCTGACTTAGGAACAAACCGTGTGTGGTAGGTTGGACATCCACACCAAGAAAGTAGGAGAGATTACCCAAGTCCTTGAGCGAGAAACGGATCCCAAGCTTTTGTATGAATGCCGAGACTGAGTGAGAACATGAGCCTGTAATTATGATGTCGTCAACGTAAACCAGGACATAGAGAGGTTGAGAGCCACTACTGTAGAAGAGAGAAGTATCCGACAGTGAGTTTGTGAAGCCAACACTTGTGAGATAGTTGCGAAGCTCGGTGTACCAAGCTCTTGGTGCTTGCTTTAAGCCGTCGATGGCTTTGCGCAAGCGACATACATGAGTAGGATGATTTGGGTCAATGAACCCTGGAGGTTGAACCATAAACACATCTTCCGTTAGAGTGCCCTGCAAAAACGCATCATTAATATCAAGTTGGCGCAAAGGCCAACGGTTAGTAACAGCAATACTAAGGATGAGGCGCACGGTAGCAGGTTTGATAACGGGAGAGAATGTTTCGGTGTAATCAAGACCGGGGCGTTGGTGAAAGCCCTTGGCAACTAGGCGTGCCTTGTGCTTTTGAAAGGTGCCGTCGGAGTTATACTTGGTTCGAAAGACCCACTTACAACCAACTAAGTTTTGAGATGGAGTGCGGGGAACGAGTTCCCATGTATTATTTTGAAGGAGAGCATTATATTGAAGGGTCATGGCGTATTTCCAAGCGGGTTGGGCAAGGGCGTGTTTGTGAGTGGTGGGTTCGGCAGGGTGAAGTTGAGCGTGAAGATTGAGTTTTTGGATAGGTTTGTAAATATTGTGTGAGGCTCGAGTGGAATAGGGGTGTGGGGGAATAGGTTGTGAAGAGGGTGCGGAAGCGGGCGAGGGATGATGAGAGGTAGGCGAGGGAGGGGTATTGGGAGGAGGGGAGGAGGTGTGATGGGGGGCAGTAGATGGTGAAGGAGGAGGGGTAGCAGTAGGTGGGGAGTGCGGGTTAGGAGTAACGAGTGTAGGAGGGGAGGGGGCATCAGCGTGGAGAGGTAGTATGGGGCACGAAAACTCGCACCAAGCATGGATGGAGGGGAAGGTGTTGGCAGGAGGGTTGGGAAGAGGAGTGGAGAAGGGATATGTAGGATCAATGAAGCGCACATGCCTCGATGAGTATAAGCAGTAAGTGACTGGATCAAGGCAAAGATATGCATGTTGGGTAGGAGAATAACCAACAAAAACGCATGGCTGGGATCGAGGATCAAGTTTATGAGTGGTGTAGGGTCGGAGCCACGGGTAACATAGGCAACCAAAATTTCGGAGATGATCATACTTAGGAGGAGTGCCATGAAGCTTGAAATAGGGAGAGTGATTGGCAAGAGTGGGTGTAGGCATGCTATTAATGAGATAAACCGCTGTTTGGAAGGCGTGAGGCCATAAGATGAGAGGCATGGAGGCATGTGAGAGGAGGGAGAGACTTGTCTCAACAATATGGCGGTGACGACGTTCCGCATATCCATTATGTTGAGGGGTGTGAGGAGGAGAGGTGAGATGACTGATGCCGTGAGTGGCAAGGAAGGGCGTGAGTTTGAGAAATTCGCCACCATTGTCGGAGTAGAGTGTGAGAATGGGGCGACTAAAGCGTTTCTCAACAAGGGCTTTGAATTGTGGAAAAATGATGGATGTGTCAGATTTCTTTTTGAGAGGGTAAAGCCAAATGAATTTTGTATAATGATCAACAAAGATAATATAATACTTGAATGAGTCATAAGAGTACACAGGAGAAGACCAAAGGTCACTAAATACAACTTCAAGAGGAAAAGTAGTACGTAGAGAGGACTCTCTAAAGGGGGAGTTTATGACTTTTATTAATATGACAAGCATTACATGGCAAATCGGAAACTTTAGAAATAGCTAGAGTGGACAGTAATTTATTTAAGATGGAAGATGACGGATGACCGAAGCGATGATGCCAGTCGATAGATTTGGGGGTGGAGGTGAGAGCGAGAGGTGGCGTGGAGAGAGGCCACTGGTAAACACCATTTTTAGTTTGGCCTTGAAGAAGGGGTTGCCTCGTTGCTCGGTCCTTGACACAAAAAAAGAAAGCAGTGAGTTCGACAATAACATCATTATCCAAACAAAGTTGGGAAAGGGAGATAATGTTTTTGTGCATAGTAGGAACATAGAGAACATTAGAGAGAGTGAGAGATGAAGTAGGAGTGGAGAGATGAGCGAGACCCGTATGCGTGATGGGGAGTCCGGAGCCATCACCAATAACAAGCTCGTCAGTACCATCATAAGGGTAGTGGAGTGAGAGATTGGCGAGATCGGTCGTCACGTGGTGCGACGCACCACTGTCCAGCAGCCACGTTGGAGGGGGGGCTGCTGCAGTAGGTTGGGAAGATGAGATGGTGGTGGCGTGGGCTTGAGGGGAAGAATCAGGTTGGCGAGGAGTGTGTGGGGGAGGTTGGATGGCAGGATGTAGGTCTTTGAAAGTGGGGCAGTAGGACAAGGTGTGCCCTTGGACGTTGCACCATTGGCAACGGCCTTTGAAGGGATTGCGGGGGTTTTGATTATTGGCGAGGGAAGGCTGGGATTTGGGTTGATGGTTGGAGGAGCGAGAGTGATGGTGGGGTGCTGGGCGTGTGTTTGTAGGATGGGCAGTGGGCGGGTAGAGAGGGGAGGGTGAGTGTGTAGGGTCGGGTAAGGTGAGGGAGTGGCGGAATAGTTTTTCATGAAGGGCATCAATGGAAATGGGTTGGTCACGGTGAGTGATGGCATCTATGAGGGGTTTGTAGTCCGAGTCGAGGCCGTCAAGGACGTAGTCAGTGTCAGTGACATCTTCAGGGTCAAGTGGTGCTCCAAGGAGAGCTAATTCATCGACGATGCGACGAAATTTGTTCATGTACTCATCAATGGAAGAGGAGCCTTTCTTAAGGTTTTTAATTTGAGTTTTTAGTTGTTTGATGTGGCCACGAGAGGGCTTGGCATAGGTATGGGCAAGGATATCCCAAGCTTCTTTGGAGGAGTTTGCTCGAGAGATGAGGGGACCCAAAGAGGGTGAGAGAGTGCCAACAAGAGCACCAAAAAGTAGTTTGTCTTGGCGAATCCAAGTGACATGAGCAGGATTAAGGGTGGAGTCACCAGAAGTATTGGTGATTTTCGGAGCGGGTGGCATGGAGGAACCATCAACAAACTGATGAAGGTCATAGCCAATGAGGAGAGCTTCAAGTTGGGCTTTCCAAATGATGTAGTTGGAAGGGGTCAGTTTTTGAACTGAGGTAGCATTCATGACAGTTACGTCCCGTTTGGTAGTCGTTAATAAATTGCGGTAATGGGAATGAATTTTAAGTGTAATATTATTAGAAAAGCACCCTTAAAATCTCCATGGGGAGACATTTTTTCTCTATGGGCAAGCAATCTCACCCCTAAACTTGTGTTTTTGTCTCCAAGGGGAAGCAATTTTCATTACCACTCATTACCACCTACAAGGTGGTATTGGATGGGAATGAAAATTCAAGAAGAAAAGTAGACACTTTAGGATAAATTAGCATTACCATGGGAATGGACAATGATATTCTTCACAAATTTACACACAACTTCATTTCCATTACCACCATTTATAACCAACTACCAAACGGGCTGTTAAGGGTTTGGAAGGCTCAGATGTGTTGATGAGCGAGTTAGATTCGGTAGTCATGGCTGAGTGTAGGCAGGAGAAAAAAAAATGATGGAGAGAATCAGTGGCTTGATACCATGTAAATGATGATTGGAAGAAGAATGATTTATACGTTTATCATTAGATAATATTTATAATACAAGGTTACTGAAGCTAGGTAGAAGTAGTTACAAAAAGATATACATTAGCAGCTATACTATAGGAGAGATAAAGCTAAGTATAACAAGATTAAGCTATGTATAACAAACTGATAAGAATGTAAAGCAGCGTAACAATATACAAGAATAGGATAGAGAAAGACTATGTCAACTCTTATCCTTAACAGTTTTTAAGTGAGTCAACACCGGAAATCGGTGAAACAACGCCTCTAAGGTTGTATCTCGCAAAAAAATAGTGCCACCATAGCCTTCAATGCGTAACATTTATTCAGCAATCAGCATTCAACAATTAAGCAACCAAACAAAACAATAATCTAAGAAATAAGCTTGCAACTATATAAAAAAAATAGCATTTTAGCACTATATATAGAAATTTCAACAAAAAGTTAATATTATTACCTGAAAACTTGTGCTTCTAATCTTGTCATCTGGCTTAGGATAGCTAGATACAGCTGCTAATAAATCCACTACAACGCCACCACACCCAAGCTGCTAACATGTACATCCAATATAGTCACATTTCACCATTTTTTAAGTTATTTTATTAAATTGCAGAAAGAAAAAAACGTACCACAATGCGATTCTCTGGAAGAGGAGAAATCAATGATGAAGAATACGACATTTTTGCCCTGAAAAAAGAGCAAATTTTATTTATTAATTTCAAAATAATTGGTGGGTAGGAAATGAAATTGATGGGAAATAGAAAATGAAACCTGGGATTGGAGGTGGCAGCTTGAGAGAAGAGAGAAGGAAGAAAGAGTGGGGATGTGAGTGAAGTGTTGGGAAATGTATTTGTGAATAAACTCAACATTTTTTGCTTTGACTTCAACTTGGAGTTTCAGACAGATGGAGAGATACTCTGACAAGAGGAAGAGGGTTGCAATTTGCAAATGCAATGGAGCGAGCCAGATAGGCTGGTTTAGCCACAATTTTGTTTGGACATTAGTGATCGACTAGTCGACGAAATTGGTAAATTCTCCCCTTAACTTATATCGGACTCGGATACCCATTTTTGATACGCTACGTGTCTAAGTATGTGACTCGACTATTTTTTTTGGAACTTTTTCAATTTTTTGGCCTAAAATGAAGTGTCCAAGTGTCTCACCCATGTCCGAGTGTCAAGAATCCGACACGGGTACTTGAGGTGAAATAATTAGTTCGAGCAATATAGCTTATAGCAATTGTGAACTTATAAGAGAGGGGAAAAATAGCGATTACATAGAGGAGCATCATGCCATTGAACTATATTAAATTGTTGTATTCCACTCCCATAAATTATAGGTATTGATCTAATAAATCTTGTTCTGACAGACTGGAATTATTTAAGAATAAAACTTCAAATCATATTTTGAATCAGAATTTTTTGCTTTGTTCGAAGCCAAGATAAATTAGAAGGGGAGTTTGCTGCTTTAGATCGTATTCTTTATGTCTTTATACACTACTTTAATTTCTCCGTTTCATAATTCTTGCAACATTTGTTATTTCGCCGTATTGAGTTTCTCTGAAATTGGTGTGTCGCAATCATCTTCGTTGTTCAACAGCTACCGTAGATAACACCAATTTAAAAACATGCTATCATCTTGTTTTATTCTTGGAGTCGATCTTATAGAGAAAAAAAAAGAACCATAAGAATTAGTAGCTTGTAAAGAGAACTAGAAAAGTCGCAAAAAATCACAATAGAAATTTTTTTTTTTATTATAAAGAGAACTATTATCTTTGTGACTCCGTTCCTATATGTTTACCCCATATTCCATTTTGCCTTCCTTTAAAGCTTGCTCTATTTCATTTTTCGGATATCTCACACCTATATTTTGCAAAGTGACGTTGCTCAATTTTATGGATACAACCCTAACCGGTGGGAGGGAAAAGTTGGATTTGCCCTCTTGGAATCATGGATATAGGAAAGGATAAGAAGTTTCTTTGGAGTCGTGTTTTATAGCTCTCGCGTGTTTTCCAAATTGTCTTATACTATAGATTTCCTTTGGGGGAGGGTAATTTACTTTGCTTCTTTATTAGAAAAAACATCAGGGGCTTGTGATACTCGGACATGACTGAAAATTGTTGTATCTTGTGCCAACATGACAAGATACGGATCCAGACACGAGGAGGAAATATATGATGCCCGAATACTCACACTTTCTCTTTTTGTCTCGTCCTTTTACACGAGGTAAGAATATCACTCTCCACATCTTTATTTTAGGAAGTAGATCGGACTTGGAGACTAAAGACTTCAATTTCAAGAGCTAAAATAGGCTAGACTTTATACAACTCACATCCTAATTCTCCCAACTTACATCCTAATTCTCCCAAATCACATCCCATTTAAATTCAATTGAAACTTTACAAGATATGAATCTTATGTGAGCATATCATTTGCAGGGACTCTAAGGTGGGTAGAACTCTACCATCACACTTAGTGATTTTAGATTTTTAGTAGGGGAGTAGGATGATGAAGACATTTGTTAGTTTTTTTTTTTTGAAGGGAATTGTGTTTGTTTTTGAAATTAGATTTCAATTTCCACAAGATACAAGTACAAAACTGAACCCCAAATTCGATGAACCTTTCCTCTTCAAATTTGCAAAATATTACATTGAATGGAGATGCACCCTCTTTCACTGACATCATCAAGGTAAGCAGGAAATGATCTAACTTTCTATTATCAACCCTAATTTTCCAATCAACAAATTTATGTATTGCTTTGCTTTAATCAGGCAATTCTCACTTTCATGGTTGCACCCAACTTTTGTACAATGAAGTTAAGACGGAAAAAGGGAAGAAGTCGAAAATGGAAAACAATATGAAAGTGGGTTATTGATAACGAATTTGTCGATGAAGTTCGTTAATGGGTAGTAATTCCAAAACCTGTGTAACATATTAGACAATTAAATTTAGAAGTTTCGAGAGCAGTTATTTCAAAAAGTTGATATATACTTCTAAAAGGAGGTAGTTACAACCAAATTATTCTAGAATTCATATTGTATGACTATAAATACCTTAAAACCAAATATAGAAAACTAGCCGCCACACGAAACGGCCCCTAATGTTTAGGAGCTACAGTTTTGCAAAGATCTGCTATGCTTACTATCATGGTCAGACCGTCTAAACCAACTTCATCGTGTTGGTGATGTATTCTATGTCTGATCCAGGAAGCATTGCAAGCGTGGATCTGTACGATGTGGAAGACCTGTCCGGGCTCCAAATGCTCGGCAACAACCAGCCGCCTGCAATAATACCACCCAAGCGAAGTCATAACTAAATTTTATTCTAAAACAATATGTAAAGTCAGAGCCTGCTTGGTAATTTATACTACAAAATACAAATCTCGCCTACGGACTGATGCATGGAAGTGCCACTCACCACTTGAGCAGCAAATGGCAACATTATCTCGGGTGGCATATCTGTGCACAGAGCTACAAACAGAGACAAGATTTAGTGCCTTGATAGTGCTTGTAATAATCAAGTTTGAAGATCAAACCAACCAACATTCATCAGTTTCTTGACGATGGCTATGCATTCTGCAACCCAAGAAAGACTTCTCTATGACAGCAAGAGTCTTCATACTCTATTGTATTTCTAGAAATAGTTCAATGTATATAGTTGACTAACTACCACTAGCTTTTCGGGCATAGGACACCTACAATGAGGTGAGGAACGCTGTTCAGTTCATTTCCTATTTTGGACAAAGCTGACAATCTAGCAGCCTACACAAATGTCTACAGGATTTTGGGTAGATTAATAGATACAACTATAGAAAAATCTTGGACGTTTATAAAACTCGTATATATATATATATATATATATATATATATATATATATATATATATATATATATATATATATATATATATATATATATATATAGAAGTGAGTTCATATGACAATGATTACTTACATGAGAAATGAGAATGGATTTTACGGGCTATAACTCTAATGAACAAGTGATGTAACTCTAATGAAAAAGTGATGTAACTCCAAAAAAAAAATATTAGAAAAAAATAATTTTTTTTGGGCTTTAAGTTTTTTCGGGGGTATAACTCTAATGAACAAGTGTTGTAACTCTAATCCAATCGTGTGGTTGAGATTCATTCTCATTTCTCATGTAAGGAGGCATTCTCATGTGATCCTACCCCGGGTCAGGATCCAGTGAGAATGGGTCCTTATGTGAGAAAATTTATCACATGTGAGAACATATTTATGTTTAGAACATACGCAACACTTTTTAGAACATATGCAATACTTTTTAAAAAAAAAATGTTCTAAAAAATGTTGCATATGTTCTAAACCTAAATCTATTCTCACATAAAAAAGTGTTCTCACATAAGAGATGTGTTCCTACAAGAGCCTTCCCCTATATATATATATGGCCATCAAAGCAAAAGACATATTATAAGAACAAGATGTGAGCATATTCATAATCATAACGAAAGCATGAGAAAGCAAAAGCTTCTCAAATATGAAATCAATCAATTAAAATACCATAAATAACTGCTCCAATGAACGCATCACCAGCACCAGTTGTATCAACTAGTTCCAGGTCCAGTATTCTGTCAGCTGTTCCCACAAGCAACCTTCCGATCAGTGTTCCAGGTCCAGTTGCTTCTAGCTTCAAGACTGGCTGGGAGGAAAAGTAGAATGCATAAAAATCAAAAACGAATTACACAGATGCAATTGAATAATTAGGGTGAGTAAGAGGAACCAGAACGGCTGTTAAAAATGTTGAATATCCTCTATAGACAATTAATGGCATCCGTAATATATAGATTGCCCGCAGAAGGGCAATCCTAGACCATGGTTCATAAACCAATCTGATAGCAAAATTTACTCATTGATTGCAACAAATTAGGCTAAACCATTAGGTATAATATGATATACAACACATGGATAAGGAACACACATCATTTGACTGGAACTAACCGATGAAACACATGTCGGATTTGTTGTACAGCTGTCTATTTCTTGATACAGTGATCCTAAACATTGGTCCACATTCATCTCTTCTAACTGAGCACCATCTGCTACAAAGAGAAATCCAGTTAATTAAAAAATGTGCAATCCAAATTGATACTTCTCAAATTTAAAGCACATAACTCACGTGTATAGGAAGATATATTGAATTATGAAACATGTTAATGGATAGAAACAAAGATGGCATAGACAGGGAAACAATACATAAAGACTTCTCGTAGCGTTTCTCACCATTATGACTTCTCTGCAGCATTATGCACCCCTCTTCACCAAGGGTAACAATCACAAATTTTAAGTTCGGCAATCTCAACAACATAGAAACAAGTGCACTTGGAAAAGATGGTGCCTTTGTCCAGGCCTATCACAGCAAGAATAATAAAGGCAGTGTTAATTATCTAATGTCAGTAGAGTTTATGTAAACTTTTATAAAAGTGAAAACTTTCAACGAGATATTCATGGTCAGATTGTGTCCAAGTACATGCATCACCCCGTGCTCTTACAGGTTTAAACTTTTACAATCAAACTAATACTTTTATGTAATATGCTTGGTGTTGTGTGTTAAACCTACTCTGTTAAAACACTACATGCCACGCATCTTATCTCAGTTCTTTCAGAATATAGAACATGATCTGCGTAAAACTACAGCAAAATGAGAAACACACCGCGTTCAACTTTTTGGAGAAGAGTAAGATGACTTGGAGGAAGCTTAGGCAACAAAAATATCAAAAGTTAGGGAAAGACCCCAGATAATTCAAAAAAGCTGTGCAATGTGCCAATTATAAGAACTTAAAACTACTATAATCCTCCAACTTCCAAGTGCCTCTAAGTCTTTGCATCTCAAAGTAAATTCTTATCTAGCAATGGGAGGTATCCACACACCTGATCTATGTAACACATGGATCCTAACTAAACCAGATCATAATTAATAAAGCCAGTATAAATATGCAGTATTAAGATATAGCAAAACAATTATACATGTAAAATCCTCAAAGGATAAAAATCATGCAGCATGGTCAACACAGATAGTTAGGGAGGAAAACTATGCTCTGGTCTCTAAATTAACCCCAAATTTTGTTGGAACAATTATAGTTAAATGTGTGTTCTTAGGTTATATATATTTGATGTTTATTACACTTGTATTGTACATGAATTGAGAGGATTCATATTGAAGTTTCCGGACTTTAAGTAGGTGCTCCGGCACCTAGTTGTCTGTAGAAATCCAGAGATTGGTAGGAACTTTGGTGCTCCCGCACATGCTTTGGTGCTCCCGCACCTCTGCCAAAAGACGCATTGTTTCGCATTTTTCTGATGTTCTTTGGTACGAAACAATACAATGTTTCGGGCATTTCCTCTAGCTATCTCCTATATTACAGAATTAGGGGTATGTCATAAATATTTGTGTGTGAAAACTCATTCTCACTACTTCCTTAGAAAATGGAATTCTCTTGTGTTTTCTCAAGGCAAATCGACCTACAAACTCGTGTTAGATTATTTCTTGTTAACAACCAAGATTCAATTGTTTCTTCTTCGTATCTCATAAGTATTATAGTGATACTCGTTGTTCTTAGTAAGTTGGTAAATAACTTATAGGAAATCGTATCTAATACGTGCTTGAAAGTTCATTTATTCGGTCATGCACTATCCATTATATCCATACACAATTCTAACAATCTATAAGTTATTTCTCTTTGGATATTGTATCTTCCTTGGTTGATATGTTTCTAATTTTCTGAAATTAGAATGCCCATTGCTTTACGAAAAGAGAAGAAGAATGTTACAAGACAAGGGGAAGATGTTTCTAATATTCTGAAATTAGAATGCCATTGTTTTATGGAAAGAGAAGAAGAATGTTACAAGACAAGGGGTATGTCATATGCATTTGTGTGTGAAAAATCATTCTCACTACTTGCTTAGAGAATGGAATTCTCTTGTGTTTTCCCAAGGCAAATCAACCTACAAACTCTTATTGGATTGTTTAGTGTTAAAAACTAATATTCAATTGTTTCTTCTTTGCATCTCATAAGTATTACCGTGATACTCATTGTTTTTAGTGAGTCGGTAAATAACTTGTAGGAAATTGTATCTAATACGTGCTTGGAAGTTCATTTCCGGTCACACTAATATCCATACCCATTTCTAACAGATTTCTCTATCCAACTAAAAAAGGATACATCTTACTTGGCCAAGTTACCAGGAATAGTTACCACCTTGGCATCCCCACACATCGAACGAATCATTTAACTGCTCTATTAACTAGTTTTAATATTATATGTTACATCACTCACTCTCTCAGTTAGTCAGCTGTCATACAGAGAGGAGTTATTTTTAGAGGGAAACAAGTTCAACAGGTCAAAGTAGAGAAGTGGCGGCATAGTAAAGCTAGCCTTACCTGAGGATATTTTGCCGAGCAAACAGCATAGTCTGCCATATTTAAAAGATTATCAAACCCGTCCTCTCCCATTTCTGCATCAACCAGAATCGGTATATTTCTACTACTTGCCTGCAACAAAGATCTACAGTACATCAATCACTACATCTCTAGGACCTTCTAAAATCAGGAATAGACATGAACGCACCAAAAAAAGGGGAAAGAGAAAGGATAAAGAAAGAGCACACACATACACACCCAAAAACGAGTCAATCAGAACAAGATTATTACAGAACACTGAGCTAACAATCTCTGCATGTATTTGTGATACACATATGTCAGGAATATTCGAATCACTACCACCACCACCACCTCCCAACCCCTAATTATGCATTAGCATAACTGTTATATGTGGCAATTAACTAAAAGCATGCAAATGTTAGAGGATGCCTTAATGTTTAAGATAATACGATGCCGGTTTGAACCAAAAACCCTATGAAGTTAGACACTAAAAGAGATCATGTTCTGCACAAGTTTTTACAATGTCATATAATGCTTATTTGTTTTATTGACAGTCGGGCTAAATAATAATATATTTACAGTCTTGAATTAAAGGACAGAACCTACTGTAATATCACAGCAACACTATTAACCAAGATAAATTATGCAGATAGTAAGATGTAAGCTGCAGGTACCAAAAATACAAGTCTTTGAGTATGAGAAGCTGTACATGAACAAGGAGGGGAAAGGGGAAAGCCACGTGTGTCCAGCAAAGCACTTGAACAGCCCACAGAAGTCAACTACAAATATTAATTTCATCTTTAACTTAGATTTTTTAGCATTCTAGGCATGACCAAAAAAATAGTAATAGTGATGATAGGTGATTGTTTCGCAATATACGGGAAATCTAGCAACCAGAGCACAAGATTAAACAGCAGTATAGTAATCCTCGGAGTCCACAACAAAAAATTTAGGCAAAAGAATACTCAAGGTGTATAGATTACATCATTAACCTATGCAGAGTACAGCAACTGACAAGGAGAGTTAAAGGAAATGAAAAGGAGAAAATAGTGTATTCCTGACAAATTAAATAGAAATTAAGCAAAGAAAAAAATCAGAGAGGACACAAAAGATTTACCTCTCCTGCAACAACTGAAGCTGTTTTTATTGAAAGTCCATCAAAATACACAAGTCTGGCCCCATCTAAAGCAGAAGACAAACTTGTGCCTAAAAAGTCAGCAGGCATCATGGGAGGATATCCTGGGTAGTAGATAGCAGTCCGAGTTTTCCTGGAGGCGTCACAACAAGCTTACCTCACCACAATTGCAACTGATAAAAACTTTGAAGCAAGATATGCAAATTCTTTGATCAAGTTCCACAAACTGGTCAAGAGACGACCTCTAAGTCAAGGTGCATCTATGAGAGAAATGTGGAAGAGTTTTTTTACTCTCTCTTAGCACTACGCCTCTTATCCCTAATGGGGTCTTCCTTCACTAGCAAATTTTTGGGAAAACTCTATTCTGGTATGGATGGTAGCGAGCGTTCTTTCTATCTACTATTATTCACAAAATGATAAAAGTAAATTATGACTTGACAAAACCAAGAAATAACCCTCACGTGCAGAACTTTAGAAGATTGCCTTTGAGATCAAAGAATTCCATCGAATAGATGGACCAAATCTCTTGACTTGCTAGATTTAAAATTCACATTGGACTGTGCAGATGATAAAAGAGGCGACAGATAAACTTAGAAAAATGAATGATGAGTCAAGATGCATAGATAGAAAAAGGAGAGAATGGAAATAGAAAAGAAGTAATATTCATGTCAGGACTCATGACACATATTTTACATGACTACTTGACTAGTATTATGTCTTCGCAGAAATTAAGCACAAATCTCACATGTTCCTGTCAACAATCACATAACTGTACATAGAACGACCTTCTTGGGAAACCTGCATGGGTAAATGGATTTTCTGTTCAGTAATACTCTTTGACATATAATAGGATGAAACTTAACCGGTAAAGAGTTGATATGTAGACTACAGGAGATATGTGTCAGACAGGTGTAATTGACTCCTGAAGAAATTTTCCTAATATTCCTCTGTCCCATATTTGAGTTTACATCTACTTCTTGGCTCTTGCATGAAGATCAAGGAGAGAGAAAAAAAAAGAGTAGGCAGGTGTATATCCTAACTTTAGAGGAAAATTAGACTATAAATTTACCCAATGTGGAAGATGTTAACTTAAATATGGGACTGGGGAAGTAACTGACTAGTATAGATGCACTTGTATCTAAGGGGGTATTTTCTAGTGTGAGATCAGATAATAATAGTGAGCGAAAGACAGTAAAAAGGATACAATCATGGACACATCTTTAGAGGCCTAAAATGATTCACACCCCATTCAAATAGAGTTCCAGCTGGAGCTAGTAGGATCAAACTTGCGAGTAAGAAAGCAACTTCTTCAAGACTCTTTTATTCGTCTCTCCTAATGTCCTATCAAAAGTGGCTACTGTTACAAAATGCAAGTAAGAAAGCAAGTAATCACCACAACAAAAGAAGTATCCACTCCATCAGCTTCAAGCTCTTCTAGCATGCCTCTTCCTTCAGTATCTTCAGCAACCTGATAAGCGATAAAGGTGACAAAACCAACAAATTTACTGGAGTCCTGGGTACCTCATTCTTATTGAAAAACAACAAAGAAGAAGACATTTAAGCTATAGAATTGGATGATTTCGACCTTGGCAATAATTCTTGGTCTTAATCCCAAACGAGCAGCACAAGTCAAAGCATTGCCAACATTACCACCTCCTTGAACCTACAAAAATCATCAATCAAATATTTTGACTGAACCCTATCACTTTTACTACAAATTTGCCTACGCATCTCTACTACAATGATTGATGATCAATCATCAAATATTGATGAAATTTGGGTTGATGATGTAAAAAAATGAGTAGGCAGGTAATGTAGACTATTAATTTGCCAATAATTTGGGTAAATCATCAATCAAATATTATAGTCAAAACTTGAGTTTTCAGTAGCTTGGGGTATTTTGAGTTTTGACTGAACCCTTTGCTGATTAATTTTCATGATAGAGTTATTCGACATGTCTTAACATCTTCAGCTCTCTGGTTTCCCTCCCTCTCTCCCGCCATCAATTTTTCCTCCTGACTTCCTTTCAGCGTTTTAATATAATCAACTCAAAGCATCTACATCAGCATTATATGTTCATATTTCATCATATTGAACTTATAAAAACAGGTCCTCCTTCATCTTTAAACAAAAATATTGCACAGATGTAGCTGGAAAATTATCATGCAAGTCTAAAATACAAAGTTATAAACCTTTAAATAAAAATTTAAGTAGAGCTTAATCAACAATTCATCCAAGCTTAAACGAAAAAACAAGGTTACCTTGGACGCAAAGCCTCTGATCTTCTCATCAGGCTTTGGGAAGCCATCCACCATCACCAAATAATCCATCGATGCACCCCCACAGCCCACCTGCCATAAATCGCAACGTCATCCATTAATACTTGTAAATTTGATCACCCCCTCCCCACCCCCCCGAAAAAAAAAGATGAAGATGAAATATAATTAAGGAAAAATTGTCAAGAATAAGTTAACCTTTGCGCGGTCTTCTTAAAATAAGGCAAACTTTGGATTAACTTAGAAAAAGCAAACTTTACACTCACTTAAACTTTAAATGGGTTTAAAATAAATGCGACCTACAATAGTAGGTACTAGGTGATAGCAGGTAAACCTGCTGACGTGGCAATTACCACTGGGGTTTTTTCATTTTTCTTTTTCTTTTGCCTTTGAACCCATTAAAAGCCCTAAAAACCTCCCTTCCCTAACCTATTGTCTTCTCCATTCTCCCTCCACAACATTTTTGGTTTCCTCTTTGTATCATTTTTTCCCTTAATTTTTTAAAAAACAAAATCAGCCCTTTAAGCTCTCTCATCCTCCTTCTCCTCCATATGTATACCCCTCCCCTTCCAGTCTCCCCCCACCCTAGCCACCAGCCCCCTACCCCAGAACCACCACACCATACCCATCACTAGTGAAATTGTGGACTTTGTACTTTGTATATGGAACAACTTATAAGGGCCAAATTTGTGCATGCATTTGTTGATTTTTGTGTTTGCAATGCTTAGTTTTTGGTAAACAGCGAAGAAATTCAATTAGATAGATGTTAGAGGCACTATGACGAGGAGAACAGTATGATAGAGACAAAATTAAATTTGATGTCCCTATTTCATGAGTACATATATCTACGGAATGGCAGAAATATTTCTGACTAGTGACGATTTTAGTTGAGGTTGGATTAACTATATGGTTTGATGCACTGTTGCTGTAGAATTTGAACAAGGCAAGGTCAAGCTAGTTCTCAAGTTTATGTGTCCCTCCTTGCCATATCTTATCTTCATTTCTCCAACTTTCTTTTCTGGTTCATTTTGCAACCTCAATTCGGCTTTTTCTGAGCTATTTCAGCCTGGAGAACTTTTATTTAGAAAGGAATGATGCAAATTAGACAGTGCATCAGACTTGAATTGGGGACAGCATGCAATGGCTCCTGTTTATAAGTTGTTTAGATAGTAATAAGGATGCTGTTACATCTTTTTTATGTGACCGAAAAGTCCACCATTTTAGCTAGTGCTTAGGGCCACTTTTGATCTGAAATAATGGCGTAAATGAAGTTTAGGGAGTAGGTCAGGAGTTAAAATGTTAGGTTTCAAAGGAGAAGAGAGAGTTTGGGTGGACAGTTGAAAAAGGTGGGAAAAGAAGTCAAAAGGTTAGAGAGAGATGGACTCAACCGGTCATCGGTAAAAAAACTCATTTAAAGTTTAAGTGAGTGTAAAGTTTGCTTATTCTAAGTTAATCCAAAGGTTGCCTTATTTTAAGAAGATGGCGCAAAGGTTAACTTATTTTTGACAATTTTTCCTATAATTAAACCACTTCACCAGATAATTTTGATTACGACGCTGCCACTATATACATATACAGCCAAAGCTGGTTTTCTAGAAATAACTTGAACTCAGTTATACTGCCATCATTGCTCATTTTGAAAATTATTATACAAAAGATGAACCTTTCTTCCTTGAAAAGCCATTTATCACACATGGAAAGAAAAAGAACATTTGTTCTTTTCACCTTGAATAACACTCTGTCTGTCCCTCAAAGCCTATCTCACTTTTCCAATTTGGATTATCCATACATTTCCCAATTCCTTTTTGGGATTGGGTCACTAATTATAATATCATTTGTCATACCTCTCCCCAATAAAAGAAACAAAGACGAGTAAATTTTAGGCAAGATAAGTTCACCATAGGTCCAATAATTTCAACTCAGTCCAGAAGGGCTATCATTACAGCTGAATGTAAGTTCATCTAAGTTTAGGCTAGAAGTTTTTAGGTGAAAAGAACAAAGACTAAATACTGCCAAAAGCTTATATTCAATATCTAGAAGATAAATCATTTGAGGTCTGTATGGGAAATTTATGCCCCTAAGATCCTAAACTGTGAGAGTGTCAAGGTAGCCTAGTAATAGTTAAATAGTTTGACTTTCTAATCAATCTTCTGTATCCCCATTCTCCCTGGATTAGCTAAGACAACCTCCTGTATATCCTTATTACTGGCAAAGCTAGCCTCAATTTTCAAAATTGGCTGTAGATGTAATATAACCGCAATTTAAAATGTATAACATTTATCCCTTCAGAAAAATAGGTAACGTAACAAATCCGTGATTAAAAATGAACTTGAAGATATAGGGTTTGTGTTTGTTCCACTTTATCCTTTCAACTGTTATTTGCATCTTTTCAGTCCAATAATTTCGTTTCTTTTTAAGTGCTCTAAACTCTCAAAGTTCCGAGAAATGCCTAAATCCTCTGAGGGAGGAACGAATAGTATTCCTCACATGACATTTCGGTAAATAAATGATGGCATTTTTGCAAATAACGAAGTAAATTTTATTTCAAAAAAGATAAAAAGAAATAACTTGATCTTGTTTTTCAGAAATAGTAGTGTTGTATGATGAATGACCAATGTTATTCTGGATCTTTTTTTATCTTTCCAACTCTTATTATGCGCTTTTGCCAATGCACTTCTTTGACATTTAATTAAATATTAGTAAAAATTATTACGATTAAATATTAATAAAGTACGAATCAAACAAGACCCCTCATGACAATAATTTTTCTTATATACTGAGAAGAGTTAGAAGATTCTATCTAATTGTGTGAATAGTGTAAAGATTCCAAGTGAGAAAGATAAAAAAGATAAAGAGGGAGTACAAAACTATTAATGTTGTATAACAAAAGATAAATATTGTATAAAAAAATTATTGATGTTTTTGTATGAAAAATAGTTTAAGTTTGGCCATGATATGAACAATTTTATGTTCCTCCTAGGGAGGATTTGGGCAAAGCTCATTCCGAGGTACCAACTTAATGTTTGATTTTTTTTAAAAAAAAAAAACTCACAATTTTAATTTCAAAGAAATAGAAACTTGAAAAAGTGTAAAAGTGTAATATAAGTTAAAAAAAAAAGGAAAAACAACAAATAAAGCTGTTCACGAGCTTATCGAGTTGAGCTCTATGAACTCAGGATCACTCAACTCAACCCGTAAAAGTCTCAAGTCGAGTTCGATTGACTCTCAAGTCGAGCTCGATTTACTCGCAAGTCGAAAAACTCGATCCCTAGTTTGGACCACATACTATTAATTTTGTACTCATCATCCAATAATAATGCAAAAACTAAAAGTAGCACAAACAAATTCCACTATACATGAAGCAAACCAAGGAATTGCCACTCTGCATTAATATCAAATCATTGATCTAAAATACTAGTAATACCGAACCTCGTCCGAAATCGAAAAAACAGGAAAATAAGAAGTAGAGGAGAAAGATAAAGGAATCTTACAACGATGAGATCATCAGGAAGTGGAAGAAGTGATTGATGAGCAGACATCATGATCCTGCAAAATCATCCAAAATTTAAATTCAGTGATATATAAAATAAAAAGGAGTGATCGTAAATCGTAATTTACACATGCAAATGGAAAGAAAAGGAAAACCTGGTTGTTGAAGTTGAGCATGGAAGGAGGAGAGAGAAATTGAGACGAAGAAATGAAGAAGAGCATGAAAATGAGAGAATTTTAGGATGCATGGTGCCAGTGGTAGCGCTGATGTGCGACAACATTTTTGCCAATTCTGAGAGAGAGAAATTGAGGTGGTGATGGTTTTTGGCTTTTTGCCATGGTTTTTGTCCGAGGGAAATTTGGTCTTTTTACCACATCCCCTGTGTTTGAAATAACTAGTTAATTACCTTTCGAAATTGGTGTTTTATGCTATTAAAACTAGTTGTTGGCTCGGGCAATTCCCTAATCATTTATCAATGTGATTTTGAAGTCTTAAATCATACACTTGAGAAAAGTGAAAAAAAAAGAGTTATAGGCATTGGATTGTGCATAGGAAATTAAATGATCTTCGAGTTCTTTTTAAATTTTCTACATAGTCAATTATAACATGAATTATTCATCAATATAACCTCGATTTCAAGAGAGTACATATATATACAAATATATAATTACTTATAAAAAATATAATACAATCTTTTTTTTAAGGAAAAATTGACAAAAATAAGCCAACCTTTGCCCGATTCGCCACATTTAAGTCAACCTTTTGAAAATCCAGAGATAATACAAACTTTGCATCATTTAAGCCAAATTTAGGTTGACCTAAAAGTTAACCTGCTAACCCAAGTAAACAATAGGTTAATGTTTAATTATGATTTTAATTATGATTAATTAACACCACTAACCCAACCTCACCACTAACCACCATTAACCCAACCCCACCATTAACCCAACCCCACCACCAACCACCGCTAACCACATAACCCACCCCCCACCACCACCACTAACCCAGCCCCACCACCACCGAACCCAACCCCACTACCACCAACCCGGCCCCACCACCACTGTCAACCCAGCCCCACCACCACTGTCAACCCGGCCCCCACCATCACCACCACTAACCCATTCGCCAAAGACCGAACCCAGCCCCACGACCCCCGTCAACCCGGCCCCCACCACCACCGTCAACCATCCCAAAACCACCCAAACCCCAAAACCACCATATCCACCCAAACCCCAAACCACCCCAAATTCCAAAACCACCCTAAACCCCTAAACCACCAACCCGAAACCACCCAAACCCCCAACCCCAACCCAAACCCAAATCCCGAATCCACCATATCCACCCAAAACCCTAGCCCGAAACCACCATTTTCCACCCGCTGCACCAAAAACCAACCTGCCGAAATCACAATCAACGGAGAAGGCAGTGATGGTGGTGGTTATGGTAGAGGAGAGAGAAGGAATTGATGGCGGTGGTTAGTGGTGGTGCTCGGTAAATGAAGTGGGAGGAGGAGGAAGAAAGAGGGAGGAACATGGGAGGAGAAGAGAGAAAGAGGAAGGAGATAAGAAGTGGTGGTGATGCCGAATGAAGTGGGAGGAGGAGAGAGAGAGGGGGAGGAGATTAGAAGAAAGAGAGGAGATTAATTAAAGAAAAAAAGGAAAAAAAATCATAACATTTTTAACCGGTTACGAACAAGTTACAGGTAATCTGACCTAAATTTGGCTTAAATGATGCAAAGCTGGTATTATCTCTGGATTTTCAAAAGTTTGACTTAAATGTGGCGAATCGGGCAAAGGTTGACTTATTTTTGTCAATTTTTCCTTTTTTTAACGTAGGTTGATGTGTAAGAATACAACCGATGCAATAAAATGGTGTAGTAGTGTTAATTACAGAGGTTATAAAAATTTGAAGAACTTTTTATATTTATTATAAGATTACTAAATGGGTAGGACATGCTATTATTAACATTAGCTTAATGAGTATTAATATATAGATTTGTATTTAATTGTCTTAAAAATAGGAAATTATCTTATCTTTAAATATATTTTTTCCCTATCAATACCAACATGAGATTGTAGAGTAGTTGGTTAGTGCACTTATATCTTAAATGAGAGGTCATGGGTTCGAGGCATATAACACATATTGTTTAATATGTCATTTCATTGCGTGGGGGAGGGGGAGTACATGTGGCAGCATGACATGTTTTTGCTTTGGGTTATATATAGATATATAGAAGATTGTTACCCATTGAAAATTTTATTAAACTTATTAAACACTTTCATATATATCTATATTTCCCCCTTAATTCTTATCATCTTATGTGATTGTTTTTTTTTCTGCAGGTATTAGAGGTGGACACGCGAATTAATTCAGTAATTTTAGTACGAGAGTGGAATAAGGAAGAAGTTTTAGGATGCATGGTGGCAGTGGCAGTGCTGATGTGCAACAACATTTTTGCCAATTTTGAGAGAGAGTGAGTGAGGTGATGATGAATTTTGGCTTTTTGCCATGGTTTTTGTCAGAGGAAAAATTAGTTTTTTTACTACATTCCTTGTCTTTGAAATAACTACCTTTCGAAATTGTTGTGTTATGCTATCAAAATTATTACCCATTGAAAATTTCATTGACCTTATTAAACACTTTCGTATTTATTTATATTTCCCCTTCAATTATATTCTTATACGTCCACCGTTCTGTTTTAAATGAAACATTGGGTGAAATGACACTATTTATTGATTAATTTTGACTCCAATTAATCGCCATTATATAAAGAAAAACATAGTCAAGTGGGATCTTGTTAGATTCGTCTCGATGCATACTATCAAATTATAACTTTTTTATATTTTTTACGTGTGCACAACTAAAGATATTAATGATTAAAGAAGCGCGTTGGGTTGCGTCAAACAACAAACATTTCATTTAAAACAGAACGGAGGAAGTATAAGTGTTGTTTTTTCTTTAGGTATTAGAGGTGGACACAAGAATTAATTTTAGTGATTTTAGTACAAGAGTGGAATGAGGAAGAAGTTTCAACTTGTATTATACTGATGCAAAAGTAAAACAACCACTAGTTGTTGACATTAATTTCAATTTCACAAGATACTATCAATTGACACCCCGATTTCGATGAGTCTTACCTTTTAAATTTTCAATATGTTACCGTAAATGAAGATATATCCTCTTCGATTGACATTATCAAGATAAGCATGAATGATTTGGTTTAAAATGCTCCACCTTTCTATCATGAACCCTAATTTTTCAATCAACAATTTGGTTAATTGATTTGGTTTAAAATTAGGCACTTCACACACCTGTACCGAACTTTTATACAACAAAGTTAAGGTGGGAAAATGGAAGAATATGGGGAAATGGAAAAAAAAACCTATGAAAGTGGATCCTAAATGAATGATTTGTAGACGAAATTCATTAATACAATTTCAAAACTTGTGTAGCATATGAAAGATAGTTAAAACAAATTATATTCTACAATTATATCATACTTCCTTCATTTATCATCATTACATATAATATGAGAATCAAAGATTAAGCAAATGGAAGTTTAGAGTAAAGACAAGAAGTCCTCAATAACATGTAAAAATTAGTTACACAAGAGTGGAAATTTAGTAAAAATTTGATATGAAGGATTAATACAAAACTTTTTGTAAGGGGATTAATACCAAACCTCCTCTTTAACCGAGTCGAGTTTTGACCGAGTAGCTTATAAGTTTTACGGGTTAAAAGTAACCCTAAGGTAGAAAATATGTCGAATTGAGGTACTTTGCTGTAGATAATTGGGTATTCGAGTGTCTCACGAGTTTTCAAGTTGGTCAACTCGACTCGCTAGCATCTCGAGTCGAGCTCGAGTAGCTCGCGAGTTGTCTCGTCTCATTTACACCCCTATTCCTGAAATAGAAAATGCAATGATTATAAAGAAATGGAGGAGATATAGCTTTAAAAATCTTAAGAATTAAGAACGAGAATTGACTGTGAGACCAAACGAGCCTTAGATTAAAAACTAGTTGTTGGCTCGGGCGATGCCCCTAATAATTTATCAATTTGAATTCTTGAATCAAACACTTGATAAAAGTGGAAAAAAAAAGAGTTATATGCATTGGATTGTGCATAGGAAGTGAGGCCAATTTTGCCATGAATAATTGGTTATCTTGGTTACCATGTTACTTGTGAATGATATTGAGTTATTTTCCCTTATGTGATTAATGGTGCATATTTTGAGGGGGAAAAAGTGTTTACTTAATAATATTATATTGAGTGTTTGTCATCATCAAAAAGGGGGAATTTGTTGTGCATGTGAATGTTAAGTTTTGATGATGAAAAATAATATAATATGTTATAGTATGAAAGTTTGTGACAGATGGTTGAGAAAGGAATAAATAAATGAAGACTGTGAAAAAGTGAAGAATCAAGATTGAAGTTCAAGTTTATATTGAATTCCAAGTTTAGTTACTATACGCAAAATGTAATATGATAGAACTAGATGATATATTATGTGCCAAATATAGAAATATAAAATTAGGATAATTATTATTTTCTTAGAGTTAAGGAAATAAATAATTATGTTAATTTTATATATCTATATAAAAGGAAAAAGATTTTTGAAAGAAAAAGATTTTCGAAAACAAGTTTTAGTAAAAACCGATTTGGAAAAGGATTGTGAAAAACCGATTAATAAAAGAGTTTTGAAGACAAAAGGAGTTTTAATAAAGAAAACAAAGATAAAGAAAAAAAGGGAAAACTGATTTTGATAACATGTTTTATATAAAGGTAATTACTAGTTGATTTTGGAGAATTCTTATCTTATAAGGATTGAAAAGAAAAATCAGTTTTTATGAAAGATAAAATTTGTTTTTAATAAGGAAAAAGTTTTATCCCTTAATTTATGGAGTAAAAGATAAGTATATTTTTCTGAAGGGTTTTCGGTCAGTCAAGAAGCATATAAGGGATTGTAATTCAGTTTCATAACTCACGTTTTCAGAGAGAAAAAATCGGAGATATTAAGAGCTGAAAACAGTTTCCTAAGGCACAGAGTATAGCACAGAGTTCTAGTCAGGTTAGGAAACTAAAACAACGTTTGTAATTGTCCTCTATTTGCTTGAATAAGAAGCACGCTTTTGAGGATCTTTTCTTTCTGTAATTTCATTATTATAGAGAGTGGCAACACTTAGAGTTAAGTGTTGGGGAGCACTACTAGGGTTAGTAGTGGGGGAATCGAATTGTATCAAGAGTTTGGTATTTTACGATTCAAATAATAAAAGAGTAGTTTGTGTGGACGTAGATTTCAGAGGTGAGATTGAACCACGTTAAATTCATGTGTCTTATTATTTGATTTCATTGTTTTATTATTTGATATAATTGTTTTAGTGTTTGATTAAGTTTCGTTTGAGCAAAAACGTTAATCGGAGATTTTACGAGTGAATAACACGGTGCACGCAGACTGTGCCATAAGAGTGTTTTTGCGAAAATCGATTAGATTTGGCCACTCAATTCAACCCCCCCTCTTGAGTGTCACCTTGAGTTCCAACAAGTGGAATCAGAGCAGGCTATTCTCGAAAGGCTCATCCCTAGAGAATAGAAGTCATGAACATGCAAGATGACTCTCGAGATAGACACACAAAGTGCCCAATTTTTAACGGAAAAGACTATGGATGGTGGAAGGCTAGGATGAGGATCTACATCCAAGGATCGGATTATGAATGCTGGAAAGTCATAAGAAAAGGACCAATCCTTATCCAAATCAAAGATGTCAAGGAAATATGGTCGACAAAGATGAAGATGACTATAATTCAGTCGACTATGCAAAAGCCGAAAAAACTTCAAAGCTATGAGTATTCTCCAATATGGAATTGGACCTGATGAATACTCAAGGATCTCGGCTTGTACTACAGCAAAAGAAATATGGGACACTTGGAGTTGGCCCACGAAGGTACGAATGAGGTAAAACAATCTAGAATAGATTTGCTTGTCCAACAATATGAATTGTTTACTATGAATAAGGACGAATCTATTAAAGAGATGTTCACTAGATTTACACTAATCACTAATGAATTACGTTCTCTAGGCAAAACATATACTTCGAAGATTTAGTGAGAAAGGTGTTAAGAAGTTTAACAAATCGATGGCTCCCAAAAATAACCGCTATTCAAGAAGCTAAAGATTTGACTAAACTTTCACTAGAACAACTTATTGGATCATTAATGACTCATGAACTTGTCTTAGATTCTAAAAAATAATGAACCAAAAAGTAAAGGTATAGCCTTGAGAACTGAATTGGAAATTGAAAATAGTGATAGTGATGATGATATTGATTTTCTTACTCGAAGATTTAAAAATTTTCTCAAAAAGAACAAAAACAACAATCCTAGAAAAGATGAAAATTTCAAAGGTAAGAGCACAACATCTAACTTTAAGAAAAGTGCTACTAATTCGGGTTGTTTCAAGTGTGGAGAGTTAAATCACGGGATAAAGGAATGTCCCTTATGGAATGAAGAGAAGCCTAAAGAAAAAAGGGATCAAACAAAGAAGGAGTTCAAGAAAGCAATGATTCTGCCGTTTAGGGAGATTCGGATTCGATGAAGAACAGTCGAGGCACAAAGTGCCATGAAGAAAAATTATGTCCGAATGTTGTACGGACATCACAGAGAGAAGGGCACAGTGCCGGGACGACTCTCACTTGTGTCTAATGGCGAAAAGTTCAAACTACCAAGATGAAACCGAAGACAAGTGAGGTAAGTCTTCTTTCTCGAAACCTTCAATACATCTTCTTTCAAAAAACCAACTTGTTACTTTGCTTGGAAATATCATTGATGATTGTCAAGAAATGAATGATGATTTGCCAATCATGAAAAAAGGAAGTAAAAAATTTAACTAAGCAAAAGATTGGGTTGGAATTGGAATATAAGGATTTATTAAAGGACCGTAAAGAACTCGATGAAGAAGAGTGATGAACTTGAAAAAATTATTGAAGAGAAAGATACTCGAGATAAACGCTCTAAGATACGAAAAGTCTCTTGCTAACGAAATCGTAAATGACACAAGTGCCATACACTTGTGTTAGAAGCCGAAAAATCGAGTCTTGAAAAGCAAATTGAATCGCTAAATCATGAGTTAGTTGAACTAAAGAATTCAAGACGAAATCAAGAATTGTTCCACTAATGCTGCCTAGTGATGCTAAGATAAGTGAAGAACTTGATAAAGTTAAGAGAGAATTAGAAATTTCGAGAAAAAGAAATAGTGATCTAAATACTTCTGTTGAATTCTTGGAATCACAATTGACTATTGCTCGAAAAATGTATGAAAAGTGGTCGTATGGTCTAAAAGCTCTCGATTATTTATCTAGTACAACTAGCAATCGAAACAGAATTGGTTTAGGATATATAGACCAGAGGCACAGTGTAAGGCACAGTGCCAAAAATTTTGAAAGAGACTTTCGTAAAAGAAAATATGTCGATCTACCTGAATATTTGATTTGCAACTTCGTGGAAAGAATGGACATCTTATGGATAATTGTAATGTCAAGACAAAGAGTGTTGCGAAAAATGTAAAGTATGTAACTCAAATATGGGTTAGAAAAGACTTGTTAGAAGCTCAACGAAAGACAAAGGGACCCAAGCAGATCGGGTTCCTAAAACTAACAAGTGATCTTTGTGCGTGCAAACGTGAGAGGACGCAGCCTATGGTATCTCGACAATGGGCTGCTCAAGACATATGATTAGTGATAAATCTCAATGCCTCTCACTAGTAGCCTACCATGGAGGGTGTGTTACATTTGGCGACAACAAAAAGGGAGAAATATTTGGTATTGACAAACGTCGGCAAATCCCTAACACACTCCATAGAGAATGTGATGTTGGTAAGTGGTTTGAAAAATTTGTTAAGCATATCCCAATTGTGTGATCAAGGTAGTTATGTTGAATTTCATGCATGAATATTTTACAATACAATTTGTGGCTTTGGGATTAATTTACGGAAATTAGTTGAGTATTATGCTTGTTGTCCTCCTTTAAATATGTTAATTGGAGTAGGAGTGCATGTCTTTGTGAAACACTTGTGAGAAAAAGTCTACTTGATATAAAAAGGACTCGTAATGGTCTAATGATGCTTTGTCCTAATGTCATGATCCTAAGTTGCCGAACTAATGAGCTATATGATCCTAAGTTGCCGAATTATTGAGCTATGAAATGCTAATTCTTTCTCCTATGGCAAGCTTGATCTTTATCCCGATATTCTGATTTTCTATTTATGAGTTTGACATTCGTGCCTCATTATTTCTTTCTTTCATATGTCTCACCTTATAGTCATTTCCCTATTATTATCTTTTCTTCACCCATTGATCCAAAGTTCAACAAGTGCTTTTAATCTTGATTAATGATAATTTATGGGGCAAGAACATCTTGATAAGATGATGGAAGAAAAAGACGCATCAATTAAGGGGGAACATGAAAAGGTTGGAATGAAACACAAATACGTGAAAGAATGAAAGGTAATCGATTCACACCGTGTAAGGCACAGTGCCAGGAGATGCATAAAAAGAAAATGAGGTCCGAATTAACTTATTATCTTTGATCTCTTATTGATTGACTCTAGTAATATTGTATGGTCTGCTTTTCCTTCATAAAAAAAAAAAAGGAAAGGAAAAGAAAAGAAAAGAAAAGAAAAGTAAGACACTTTTTTTTGATAAGTCCTAGAGTTCAATTCAAATGTGAAGAAAATTATCAAAGTTTTGAAGATCATCATTTTGGATTCCAGTATTCCGAAGATTAGTTATATTTGGAAGGGAATAGATTGTTCACTGGCACAGAAACACACACAGTGCCACAGTGAAGAAAGTTCTATGATGCTATTTGCGGAAGTTGAAAATCTTTAAAGAAAGGTTTAAGCACTTGTTGAGCCAATTGCCATTTCAAATCTTCAAGCTTGCATTACCTTTCTTTATCTTACTTTCTTAGCTATCACCCATGATCCTTCATGATTATTTCTTGCTTCATAATTTCGGATTGTGAGTTGGATTATTTTTTGCTTAATGACTTCGGATTGTGAATTGGATTATGACATAGCACCAGCATCCTTAGTATTTATTGCTTGAGCTACTTGCATTATTTTGCTGACTATATATCACTTTGACTCGCGAAACATGTTGATGCTCTCCTTTTTGATAATGTCAAAAGGGGGAAGATGGGTATAATACTTAGACTAATGAATAATGGCAAAATTGGCCTCAACACCCTGAACTATAGCTCGGGTGCACCCAACACCACCAACTACGACTAGTAGCCTAAACACCACCAACTATGGGGTGGGGTGCATTCCGTACCATAAATGAGGCCGGAAGCCTAAAATGTTGCCGAAGACGGTGGTTTTTTATGGTACAGACTGCACCCCACCCCGTAGTTGGTGGTACAGACTGCACCACACCCCGTAGTTGGTGGTGTTTAGGCTACTAGTCATAGTTGGTGGTGTTGGGTGCACCCGAGCTATAGTTCAGGGTGTTGAGGCCAATTTTGCCATGAATAATTGGTTATCTTGGTTACCATGTTACTTGTGAATGATATTGAGTTATTTTCCCTTATGTGATTAATGGTGCATATTTTGAGGGGGAAAAAGTGTTTACTTAATAATATTATATTGAGTGTTTGTCATCATCAAAAAGGGGGAATTTGTTGTGCATGTGAATGTTAAGTTTTGATGATGAAAAATAATATAATATGTTATAGTATGAAAGTTTGTGACAGATGGTTGAGAAAGGAATAAATAAATGAAGACTGTGAAGAAGTGAAGAATCAAGATTGAAGTTCAAGTTTATATTGAATTCCAAGTTTAGTTACTATACGCAAAATGTAATATGCTAGAACTAGATGATATATTATGTGCCAAATATAGAAATATAAAATTAGGATAATTATTATTTTCTTAGAGTTAAGGAAATAAATAATTATGTTAATTTTATATATCTATATAAAAGGAAAAAGATTTTTGAAAGAAAAAGATTTTCGAAAACAAAAGATTTTCGAAAACAAGTTTTAATAAAAACCGATTTGGAAAAGGATTGTGAAAAACCGATTGATAAAAGAGTTTTGAAGACAAAAGGAGTTTTAATAAAGAAAACAAAGATAAAGAAAAAAAGGGAAAACTGATTTTGATAACATGTTTTATATAAAGGTAATTACTAGTTGATTTTGGAGAATTCTTATCTTATAAGGATTGAAAAGAAAAATCAGTTTTTATGAAAGATAAAATTTGTTTTTAATAAGGAAAAAGTTTTATCCCTTAATTTATGGAGTAAAAGATAAGTATATTTTTCTGAAGGGTTTTCGGTCAGTCAAGAAGCATATAAGGGATTGTAATTCAGTTTCATAACTCACGTTTTCAGAGAGAAAAAATCGGAGATATTAAGAGCTGAAAACAGTTTCCTAAGGCACAGAGTATAGCACAGAGTTCTAGTCAGGTTAGGAAACTAAAACAACGTTTGTAATTGTCCTCTATTTGCTTGAATAAGAAGCACGCTTTTGAGGATCTTTTCTTTCTGTAATTTCATTATTATAGAGAGTGGCAACACTTAGAGTTAAGTGTTGGGGAGCACTACTAGGGTTAGTAGTAGGGGAATCGAATTGTATCAAGAGTTTGGTATTTTACGATTCAAATAATAAAAGAGTAGTTTGTGTGGACGTAGATCTCAGAGGTGAGATTGAACCACGTTAAATTCATGTGTCTTATTATTTGATTTCATTGTTTTATTATTTGATATAATTGTTTTAGTGTTTGATTAAGTTTCGTTTGAGCAAAAACGTTAATCGGAGATTTTACGAGTGAATAACACAGTGCACGGCACTGTGCCATAAGAGTGTTTTTGCGAAAATCGATTAGATTTGGCCACTCAATTCAACCCCCCTTCTTGAGTGTCACCTTGAGTTCCAACAATTTGTATCTCAAATGAGAGGTCATGGGTTCGAGTCTTATAACTCATTTAATTGTGTGGGGGAGGGGGAGTACATGTGGCAGCATGGCATGTTTTTGCCTTGTTTTTTAGATATCTATATAGATTAGAACTAGCTTTTAACCCGTGCAAAAATGCACGGGAGGTTTTATGTAGATATGATTTGGACCTGTGTATAATGCACGGGAATTGTTTTGTTTATTAAGTAGTTGTTTTTGTTCCAAATTTATTGAATCCGTAATTATTAGAATTCATGCATTTAAGGTTCAAAGAATATATAAAATGTAAAATTATATTTCATGATATATAAAAATCCTTTGTTACAACATATTAAACTTGAAAAATCTTATAATCGTGATATATACATCTATAAATACGTAAATGAAACAAAAAAAACACATTAAAATGCGCGGGAATATTTTGTTTTATAAATTTAAAATTTTAGGATGTTTCTCCTAAAATCATGGTTTGAATATTAGCTCATGATTTAAAGTTTTTATAATCATATCGTATTATCGTGCAATCAAAATATATTTTAAAACCGGCTTATGACTCGTGCGTTCTGTGACTGATGTAGCTAATGTCAAGATAAAATACACGGGAAGTTTTTTGTCATCATAATGCTTCCTTCGGAGGCTCAGATAAAATCGTTCACAATTCGCACCACTACTGGCACTCAGCCATGTAACTGCTTTCGATCCTGTTTCCCACAGTCCTGTTCACCCAGTATTTCGTTGCCTTGCACCATCGTTGCATCGACGCGACCTACAATCTATAGGTGCCTTTTTTCTTTCACTTTGGATTTTTTTTTGCTTTTTGTTTTTGGCATTTTGTTGATGGATTTTGGTTAATTAATTTGAAGGAGGTAAGTTAAACTATTGAATTTAGATCGATATAATTAGAAAATTATGGATACATATGGTTTAAATTGTGATACTATATGTTTTTATGGATATGGTTAGAGTTTGGAAAATCGAAATATTACTTGTGGACTGAAACTTGCTATGAGGTCTTTTCTAATTCATAAATTGATTATTATATTTTGAGTAAACTTTTTTCGAAATTTATACTTCTATTTTAATTTTTCATAATGTTTGATTTGTAGTTATTGCTTATAATATAGAAGATACTTTGTAAAAATTATATTCAACTATCTATAATTAGAATTTAATTCTTATATCAGTCATTGATACAAAGAGCTTAAAACGTTACCAGGGGCGGGGCAAACATAACGAGGGCTCTATACACTCTCTTAAAATTGGGCCCTTCATATGTAGTTCATAAATGATATAAGATTCTCAATTAAAATTTTTTTTACTTTTATATTGAAAATAATATCAAATTACATCATATTGAAATAATCTAAACATATCTACTTAAAAAGTTTTACTCAATTCAAGTTTAAGAGTAAATATTATTGGGAAATTGCAAAAAAAATATGGGAGGATGAGTAGAAATTAATGAGAGAGTTGGGAGGAGAGAGAGTTGGAAAAAAGAGTATGATGGTATATAATGGGGAAATTGGGAATATAAAGCTAGATTCATCCGAGGTAAAAGAAGCTACGCGTGGTATGATGGTATTTAATGTGGTGAGTCATATGGGGACTTTCCTAAAGTTGTTGAAACAACAAAAAGTAAATTAATTTTGCTCCTACCCAGAATTGAACCCGCGTCATATGTAGTTCATAAAAGATATAAGATTCTCAATTAAATTTTTTTTTACTTTTATATTGAAAATAATATCAAATTACATCATATTGAAATAATCTAAACATATCTACTTAAAAAGTGTTACTCAATGATGGTATTTAATGTGGTGAGTCATATGGGGACTTTCCCAAAGTTGTTGAAACAATAAAAAGTAAATGAATTTTGCTCCTACCCATAAATGAGAGAGTTGGGAGGATGAGTAGAAATTAATGAGAGAGTTGGGAGGAGAGAGAGTTGGAAAAAAGAGTATGATGGTATATAATGGGGAAATTGGGAATATGAAGCTAGATTCATCCGGGGTAAAAGAAGCTACGCGTGGTATGGTGGTATTTAATGTGGTGAGTCATATGGGGACTTTCCCAAAGTTGTTGAAACAACAAAAAGTAAATTAATTTTGCTCCTACCCAGAATTGAACCCGCGTCATATGTAGTTCATAAAAGATATAAGATTCTCAATTAAAAAAAAATTTACTTTTATATTGAAAATAATATCAAATTACATCATATTGAAATAATCTAAACATATCTACTTAAAAAGTGTTACTCAATTCAAGTTTAAGAGTAAATATTATTGGGAAATTGCAAAAAAATATGGGAGGATGAGTAGAAATTAATGAGAGAGTTGGGAGGAGAGAGAGTTGGAAAAAAGAGTATGATGGTATATAATGGGGAGATTGGGAATATGAAGCTAGATTCATCCGGGTTGAAAGAAGCTACGCGTGGTATGATGGTATTTAATGTGGTGAGTCATATGGGGACTTTCCCAAAGTTGTTGAAACAACAAAAAGTAAATTAATTTTGCTCCTACCCAGAATTGAACCCGCGTCATATGTAGTTCATAAAATATATAAGATTTTCTTAAAAAAAAAAATTACTTTTATATTGAAAATAATATCAAATTACATCATATTGAAATAATCTAAACATATCTACTTAAAAAGTGTTACTCAATTCAAGTTTAAGAGTAAATATTATTGGGAAATTGCAAAAAAATATGGGAGGATGAGTAGAAATTAATGAGAGAGTTGGGAGGAGAGAGAGTTGGAAAAAAGAGAATGATGGTATATAATGGGGAAAATGGAAATATGAAGCTAGATTCATCCGGGGTAAATGAAGCTACGTGTGGTATGAATTATGATGGTATTTAATGTGGTGAGTCATATGGGGACTTTCCCAAAGTTGTTGAAACAACAAAAAGTAAATGAATTTTGCTCCTACCCAGAATTGAAGCCGCGTCCTTATTTCCCTTCCCTTACTACTTTACCACTGATCCAAATGCTTTGCTTTTGTCTTTCTTTCAAACATTCGATATAAATATATTTCGGGGGCCCTGTATTTTGGGGCCCTATTCCGTCGCCTATAGTGCATGGGCCAAGAACCGCCCCTGAACGTTACAATACCACATAAAATGATTAAACTAATAATTGTTTTATGGACCCCAATCTTATTTTGAGTTTGATGTTACATTATTACCTTATTTAGTCATATTTTCTGATATATTTACTCCCTCCATTCCAAATTAGTTGTGATATTTTCTAGGAAAAATTGACAATAATGGTCCTAACAATGACTGCCCTGCTATAAAAGATCTCAACTATTAATTATTCTTGAGCAGTCTTAACTTCATGATACATTTGACACTGGTGGACCTACATGACTAGTGACCTGCTAAAGCTGTCAAAAATTTCCATTATTTTTTAACTTTTTACCACACATTAACCACTCCTTCCCTTGCAATAAAATGTTATTCCCCATTCGGCAGCAACTCAAGATGTCTCATCGCATTTTCTCTACTCCGGTAACACCTCGGTCATCGAACCACAACTTTCGTCAACGTGCTGATATGGAAGGAGACATCTGAAGCGTACGTTCTCAAGGCGGATCTACATGGGTGAGTAAAGACTAAAGAGGATGTGAAAGTCAAGATGGAAGAGGGCTAGGTATTATGTGAACTCCAGATTAATGGAGAGGGAAACACTGAACAGGAGAAGAAGTTAAGGTAGGGGTATAACAATAGAAGAAGTTAGGTTCATCAATGGCCTCTTGTGGGATGTTGACAAAAGAGAGTTTCTGGGTTGTTGTAGCTAAAGATGAAGGTGATGAAATTCACCGAAAATGGGCTCATCATTCGCTCAAATAAAATTAGAAAACATAAGCATTTGGGTCAAATGTAGATATAAGAGGTGGGTTTGATTTAAAAAGATGGAGAATTTGATGATGACGATGAGTCGAAGATGATTGATATTATTACTTTCAATCTTATGATTTATTTGTTGTATAAGAGCCCGAATCAGGGGGCAATGAATTTTGCATTTGGTTAATTTTCTTATTAATTATTAATAGAAATAGAGTTAAAATTGCTGCAAATACTTATCAAGTCTTCAGTGAAAATTACTTGGTAATATATTCTTCTTGATGCACATCCATTATACAAGCATTGACACCTTTAATAATTAATACTAATTACAATGTACAAGTCTGATCATTGGTACCATGATAAATGAAAAACCATACATCACGCAACCCAAAGAGAAGTTTGGTTGCTGCGAGCATGAAAAGGAAGAAGAAGGTGGGGGAAATGGGGTTTAACTTTAAATTTGGGTTATGTGATTCTAACTTGGCAACTTACTGCATCACGTGACCTATGTTACCTGTTGTAGCAGGTCATTTACCTACTGGGACCAGTAGTATCAAATGTGTCATGAAGTTAGGACTGTTATGGAATAATAAATAGTTGGGATCTTTTATAGCAGGGCGGTTATAGTTGGGACCTTTGTTGTCAATTTTTCCTATTTTCTATTTTAGGAAGTTTCAAATTAGATGTTACACTTTCATTTTGGGTAATAACTTCTCTTTATCTATCTCCTATCACATGGACCTTTTTGTTTTCTTTCTCTATCTCTCTCCTCTCCAAAAATTACCTAGGAGTCCGTGATTTTAAAAGTGTCACAACTAATTTGGAACGGAGGAAGTAATTGATTTTGTAGTATCTTCTGAAAATTCATATTATGTAGTTTTTTCTTTATTTCATTTGTATATGTATCCTAATTTAATTTACAGTCTGATTTATTTTCTCAAATAAATTTTTTACATATTTTGACGGGTTTCAAACACTGAACACGTGGCCCATAATCCATGCATTGTTTGACCCGTGGCTCATGCATTGCTATATGACACGTGGCTCACTCTCTATTACACTGACACGTAACAAAAAGCTTATTGCTTTATAGATATACTTATGGCATTCTTTATTGATTACAACATTTCCCTTATTCGAAAGTTTCATTTTAATTGCAACATTTCTTATTCGGTTTTTTCACCAAATACCCCCGACAAATCACGAAATTCACCATATACCCTCAATGTTTCAGATATTCACCATATACCCCTGACTTTTTAAAATTGTTCACCAAATACCCTTTTTGGTAACGGACGTTAAGTCGCCGTTAGAGTTATTTATAATTTTGCCACCCTAACCTTAACCCCCTAAACCCTAACACTAATCCTATCCCCTAACCCCCTAAACCCTAATTCTAACCCCTAACCCTAATTCTAACCCCTAACACTAACCCACTGCCCGCCCCGCCTCCTCCTCCCCACCCTACCCCCCCAGCCCCTCACCCCTCCCCCCAGCATGCACCAACGACCCGTAGCAACACCACTGGCGGTCAACACACGCCGAAAGCATATGAAAGCGGTGGAGGAGAGAGAGAATAGACCGCGCGAGGGGAGGGAGGAGACAGCGGTGGTAACCGCAACACCACCAGCAGCACCAACGAACGAAGAGAAGGAGAAGCGGAGCGGCGATGAGCGGTGGCTCGCGAAGAGCACCGGCGGAGCAGCGATGCGCACAACACCAACACCAAGAACAACAAGAGCGGCAACGAAACAGAGGCGGGGAAGAGACACGAGCGAGGGGAGGGAAAAAGTTAGGGCGAACGACAACTCGGAAGCATCACAATGGCAAATTAGGGTTAGGGGTTAGGGGGGTGGGCTGGGTGGGGGTGGGGTGGGGTGGGGGGGGTCAGGCAGGGTGGGTTAGGGTTAGGGGTTAGGGTTTAGATTTTAGGGTTAGGGTTTAAATTAGATTTTAGGGATTAGGGTTTGGATTAGGGTTTAGATTTTTGGGTTAGGGGTTAATGATGGTAAAATGGTAAATAAAGCTAACGACAAGTTAACGTCCGTTAGAAAAAGGGTATTTGGTGAACATTTTCGGAAACTCAGGGGTATATGGTGAATATCTGAAACATTGAGGGTATATGGTGAATTTCGTGATTTGTCGGGGGTATTTGGTGAAAAAACCGTTTCTTATTTGGTAATATATTCTCTCCGTCTCTCTCCTATCACATGGGTCCCACTTTTAATCTATCTCTATCTCTCTCCTATTCACATTGGTTTCTTAAAAAATGTCAATGGAGGATGTGAGGATACATAAATAAAATAATAGGCAAGTTTCAATGATTTTTTTGACGGGAAATTTCAATGATTTTAGGGAGGCATAAACCGCATAATCACTGGTTGCATATAATAAAACATAATCAATTTTCTATATAGATTTGGCTACCTTTCTATAATATTTAAGAATCATGACGCCATTATTTTTTAGAATTTTATTGCTATATTTATAGTTGAATGATGCACTGTACAAACAAAATCCTATTGTTATGTAAATGTTTATAGATGTGTGAAGATTGCTCTCTTGATATTAAAGGGTTGTTAAGCGAAAAATGGATAAAACATGTTCTATTTTTTCACCAAAGGCTGACACATCGTTCATTCTGCAAAATTTAAAGCTCTCAGTTCTGGTGTTTCTCGCTACTTATTTTTTTATTCCCTTGCAATGTAATATAACAGCCCATTTTCTGTTTTTGATGAAAAAGTCCATTTTCTTGACCTGCCTACCTCTTGACCGCCTCACTTTCCTCTTTAACATATGTGGTACTCTCTAACCTAACCCAAACTCCCAATAATCCAATATCTCTCTATCTCATTCTTCTTTATCCTCTTGAAAAAAAATCATGGAGATCTCAAGAAAGAAATTAAGATATTTATTGCAATAATGTCGATATTTAATAGAACATACATTATTTTTATTTCAGATCTAAAAACTCTTTCTTATGTTGAATGATTGTTTTTAAAAAATCTTATTGCATGCTTTTTTTTTCTTAATGATATACTCCAAGGACTGAGAACAGCATGATTAAAAAAAAAGATATACTCCAAGGACTGATTATAACAAAGAATTTGTTGCTTCCGCCAGTGGACATAAGATTAGTAATGTGTTATAACTTAACAAATTAATTTGATTGTATTGATTCATTTATACATAGATACATCCCGAATATTTCCATTTAAAGCTATATCTTTAAAGCGTCAATTTTGGAATCTAGGTGTCTAGGTGTCACAATATTAAGCTCTCACGCCATTTGGCAGCATTCATCAACTCCTCAGTTAATTCAATTGCCAAGTGTCATGTTTTCTCTTCCGGTGATGATGTGTCGCTCAAATATTGCATGCAGAGATGTGTCCTACATTCATCTCTATACATATAAGAAGAGGAATCAATTACAATCTAATTCAATCGGCAAGTTTGAATATTTCAATTACAATCTCATCCAATCGGCAAGTTTTACATTGACCATCTTAACATTGGCACCCTACTATTCTGTAAATAGTGCTCATATACACAAATTAAAATATTATCACAAGCCTTCCAATATCATAGCTAAAAAATCATCTTCATATCCTGCGTGAACAATTAAGCCACTTTTGTCAGATTACTTCAAATATTTTCTTAATTACTTGATGTCTCATGGATCAAATTATGTGCTGCGAAAAATAGAAGCCCAAAAAAAATGTTCATGTCTTGCGATTATAAACAATCTATAAAACATGTTCATGATTACTTCATGTTTTGGGAGATCATCAAGACACGGGTTGACTCTTTCATAAATTGTAAACTTGGAGATAAATCATTAATAGTTTCATAATCCTCATTTGCAAAACCATAATGTAAGTATGTTCAATAGGACTAAAGCTATATTTACATATATCTAATACCATTATTATATTGTAATATTATTATTTCTATAATCCGTTTGTTGTATTACAATTATGAATGACATTAGATGTATAGTGTTAGACTATAACATACTGTAAAAAAACAGTAGCAAATGTTAAAAGTAATTGTCAATTAGCAACAAACTTATTTGAGAGAAATTGTAAATTACATTTCTATTAAATGCAAATTATATGAGTGGCAAATCCTACATGCAAGACTAAAAATGGATTCTTTCATATTTTCTCTATACCTTAATCCTTAATGTTAATAATTAAAAAAAAAAGAACTTACTGTTTAGGGATAAACTTGGAACAAAAATTCGAATTCCTCAATTAAATCTGAATCATCAACATTCCTCCAACATAACCAACATGCATGCTATTGATGATTAATGGATGTTCATTTTCTAGGGCTTCATGCACCGTTTTTTCTTAAGAATCGCTAATAAATTGACTATCTCAAACTTGAATTGCGTGACTTCATTGGTAGAAAAACCGAGAGACTCCATTTGTGGATGAACATAAAAATTCGAATTTGGAGAAAAATATTGTTTTTGTGAAACTTTTTTGGGCGATTTAGTTGTGTTGTTGTTGGAACATAGATCGGTTTTTGATTTATGTATAAGGAAATTGGGGGAAATGATGGGAATTGTTTGTATTCGGTTTATTTGTGTTGGAGAAGGAGCTGAAAAGTTTTTGAGAGTGAATTGGTGTAGATCAAAATCATTCTTATGAATGGATTGTGAGGAGAGAGGGGTAATGGGGAATATATAAAAAAGTCATTTGCTCCAAATGAGCATAACTACTTATGAAGGTGAAGGGTCACTAGAGTAGATTATAGGGAATATAGTCAAGTTATCAAATTCACCATAAATTAGATTATATATTGTTTAATATATTTTGTCCAAATTTTCTTTATATTAAACGTTTTTATATAGATTATTTAATTTGTTAAGGAATATAAAATTACAATTATTCATATCCACTATTTCATTATTTAATTTTATAAATATTGGATATGTTACTTTTATGTATTGATATATATATATATATATATATGTATTGATATCTATATATATATATATATATATCAATTTGATATATACTTTTAATGTACACTTTTTATTATGGTTGTGAATAATTTCGTACTAGGTGCAAAATTGCCATCAACAAGTAATCAAGTCTTGGTGGAGCGTAAAATGCCTTTGCCGGATATATCTAACAGTAAGACAATTAATATTTTATGATAAATTTTTATTATATATATACATTTATCTACATCTAAATATCTAATTTTCAAATTGTAAATGAAATGCAAAATCAAAAAGATTTGTAATACAATATGGCTCTTATAATGAGCTCAGATATGCGAAATGGTTTACCTCGGGTGTGAGATCATGGTAATGGAAAGCCAATGAGATTTGGGGTTGGGCTCCCTATATGCCTTCTATTAGGGCTGCAATATGTGTTGCCACTAACATGACGTGTAGTTGTGAGCAAAAATGGATGGAAATTTAAAGTGGGTGTTGTTTTATACTTAGGTCAATTAGATAAATAAAAGTTACTCTATCTTTTTTGTTATATTGTACAATTCCTTAAAGATTGAAGGAACTTTTTATGCTCTTTAGAGTATAATAAACATACTAAATCAAGAGGGAAATGTTCAACCATGAAATTGCTAATGTACTATATATAGTATAAGACTTTACATTTTTTTTATGTTCTTTATAATATACTTCACTTTCACACAATAATGTATATATCTTTAAACAAATATTTGGCACCAAAAGAGAAAAGAAATCGACCTAGGAGATTTTTAATAAGCTAGATTGATAAAAACATGCTAATAATTGTGTAAGACACAATTTTTTCTTCATTTGCTCTTTAAAACGTAGTTTGAGGTCTTAAGAAGAATTCGCCATGATGTATCTAATCTGTGCATAATATCATGAAGAATAAATAAAAGATTTTGACTATTACTTAGTATCGGCAATAGGTCTGAAAAGGTATCTAAAAATAGAATTTTTTTTATTACTACTAAGTAAGGAACCCCGTAGCATACAGTTTTACTATACATTGTTCAAAATAATGGCGGTAAATTACCAATCAATGATTGATTTCATATTGCTTATACATATTTAACATTATATTATCATATATACTCATCAATTACATATATCCTTCATTATACTTGATTTTCAAAACGAAATCAATTTCGGATATCCATATTACTTGACATGCTTTGGTGACTGATGAAATTAGTATAATAGATAGCCATATCACCCATAATTTGGTAAATTAGCATAAACTTGAAAACATAGAGATATGATTTTTGTTATATATATTTCAGATCAATGATGTCTTGAGTTATATGATTTTCCAAATCAGCATAATATTTTAGATTTAATTGGTATCTAATTATATAAGTTCACTAATATTTTGAATTAACATGATTTACGAAAATCAAGATATATGCTTCTAGAATCTTTTATATGTTAACCATATCCCAAATTAGCATAAATTTCGGTTAAATTTTCATAATTGACGGAAATAGTTTTAGGATATTATTGCTCATAATTTTCTTTATTTATGGCAATTTCCCCTAAAAAAAATCTGGCCAAATCAATTATTTTAAATTTGTTAATTGTCTCCTTTATTTATGTTATTTATTTAAAATAAAGTCAATTCTTTCAAATGTCGTAAACTGTATCCTTCATTTCAAATTATATCCTTAAATTATTCCAATTTTTACCTTTATTAAAGTTGCTTAATTATAGCAAGAAAAACATCTTTTTTATATCAGATAAGGAGCAATAGTATCCTTAGCAAATAATTTATCCTACAAATAATCTACCATATATATTATTTAAAGTTATGTTAATTGTCTCCTTTATTTTCGTTACTTTGTGCTATAAACTATAGCCGCGATAGGGTCATTGCCGCTATTTACTAAAATTTCATCAAGTATTTCTACATTGGCCTCCCCGTCATTTGATTCCTCCTCTTTGTCGTCTACAACATCCAATATATATCCACTCAGAAAAAAATTAATGTCCTTCAAATATGAGGAACATGACCCTCTATTAAGATGCATATATATTGTGGGGTAGTCTAAGAACTTACACTTACATAACTTATTTATATAAACTTATTAGTATGGTGTGTTGCCACTAACATGATGTGTAGAAAGAAGCTATTTTTTTTAGGTTTATACATATATATAGAACATATAACTATATCAATTATTTTAACCCTTTTGCATCACAAACCAAGAACACTTGATAGTAAGTAAAACATTTGATCAGCACTCACGTATCTTTCGAAGTCTAAAGATTGAATGTATAAATTACAAGTAAATATAACGAAAATAATATGATGAGACTTTTGTGACAAGTCATTGAATTCTCATTTTTGTGCAAGCACTCTCTTAAATTGTACAGTATGTCAATATTATGTGATTCATAACGCCTGCCATAACTCTCGATGCAAGTGGTGGCGGTTTGGTGAGTGGTGGCCACTGGGTGGTTTGGTGCAGTGTAGCGATGGTGCAAGGCAACAAAAGAGAGGGTTTGCATGATTAAATGCCAGTAGTGGTTGCAAATTGTGATTTTATATGAGCCTCTGATCGAATGAAACAATGGGCAGAGAGAAAGCTTATTCAGTCAACTTTTTTTTAACAAATTGATCACATGTTCTACCATGACATTAACTACACCAGTCACTGAATGTCTGAACGCACGGATCATAAGCCGATTTTAAAAATATATTCTGAATACACGATATGATTATAAAAACTATAAATCATGAGCTAATATTTGAACCATGATTTAAGAGAAACATACTAAAATCTTAAATTTATAAAACACAAAATTCCCGTGTATTTTGATGTATTTTTTTATTTCATTTACGTATTTATAAATTTATATATCACGATTATAAGATTTTTAAAGTTTAAAATGTTGTAACAAAGGATTTTTATACATCATGAAATATAATTTTTACATTTTATATTCTTTCAATTTTAAATTCATGGATTCTAATAATTATACTTTCAACAAATTTGGAATAAAAACAATTACATAATAAACAAAATAATTCCCGTACATTATGCACGGGTCCAAATTATATTTATATTAAGCCTCCCGTGTATTTTTGCACGGGTTAAAAACTAGTTAATTATATTAGTATTAAAGGAATTTATCATTTATGCATTGATTTGTCCTTGATTACAGGCTAGTGAACAGTAGGCCACACGAATAGAATTAATTTGGTAGCGACACATCAGCGAGTGCAATACAGATGGTACATAAATTTGTGGGATGAATTTTGAAGACGACATGTGGACGAATTAATAGTGGGTTGACACCTCAGCAAAATGAACCTAGTTTTATATAGATACTAGTATTGGGATCCGGGTAAATGTCCGGGCTTTTTCGTGAAGAAGAGGTAGAGTTTTTAAATATTTACACCCCTATTTTTGGCCGTTATTTTTGTCTGATATAGAACAACTAAAAGTTATAATATGATTTTGTCATTATCTTTGACGTTGGTTTCTAATTTATATGTCATGAAGAAAACTCACTATATCATTCAGAAACATACTATATCATGCAGAAACTACATCATTTCTGAACAATCCACTATATCATTTTGACACTCACTATATCATGCAGATTCTCACTATATGATTCAGACATTCACTCTATCATGCATAAATTATACTTATGTTACTTTAATATAAAATTTTAAATATATTATAAATGGATCTTATTCTAAAATACTTTTTAAACACTTTCCAATGGTACAAAAATTATAATTTTACAAACTATATATTAAAAGTTGTAATCAATTTACTATATTTAAGTTTTTCATTGTAAACCCAACTCTATTTATTCTTATCCTAAACTCTATTTGTATTTTAATCAATTTAAAACTCTATTATATTTAAAAAATAAGGTGACATGGCACTTAATGAGCGCAACAAATGGCGGCCAATGAGGACGCCAAATGTCGCGACCAACCCTAATTCTAATTGAATCCCTAATTCCAATTGCAGTAGGTTACTTTTATACTTTAACCCTAATTCTAATTGAATCGCTAATTCCAATTGCAGTAGGTCACTTTAATACGTTAGTATAGTCAATATTTCCTTTTATATGTTACTTTAATATAAAATTTTAAATATAGTATAAATGGATCTTATTTTAAAGTACTTTTTAAACACTTTCCAATGGTAAAAAAATTATAATTTTACGAACTATATATTAAAAGTTATAATCAATTTAGTATATTTAAGTTTTTCATTGTGAACGCAACTCTATTTATTTTTATCCTAAATTCTATTTGTATTGTAATCAATTTAGAACTCTATTTATATTCAAAAAAAATATGACATGACAATTAATGATCGCGACAAATGGCGTCCAATGAGAACGCCAAATGTCACGACCTCGTGAGCTGGCTTTTGTACTCTGCTTTATATAAATGGCGACCACATTCTAATTGAATATCTTATAGCAATCCTAATTCTAATTGAATCCCTAATTCCAATTGCAGTAGGTTAATTGAATCGCTAATTCCAATCGCAGTAGGTTACTTTAATACGTTAGTATATAGTCAATGTTTCCTTTTATAGGTTACTTTAATATAAAATTTTAAATATAGTATAAATGGATCTTATTTTAAAGTACTTTTTAAACACTTTCTAATGGTATAAAAATTATAATTTTACGAACTATATATTAAAAGTTATAATCAATTTACTATATTTTAGTTTTTCATTGTGAACCCAACTCTATTTATTCTTATCCTAAACTCTATTTGTATTTTAATCAATTAAGAACTCTATATATATTTTTAAGAAAATATGACATGGCAATTAATGAGCGTGACAAATGGCGTCCACCAATGAGGACGCCAAATGTCGCGGCCTCGTGATCTGGGTTTTGCCAAATGTCGCAGCCTCGTGATATGGCTTTTGCCAAATATCACGGCCTCGCGATCTGGCTTTTGTACTCTGCTTTATATACTTCCTCCGTATCAAATTAAACGCAACAATTCAATGGACACGGACTCCTAGGCAAAATTTCTTAGGGTGAGATTAGAAAAAGGTGAGGGTATGTAATTAAGTTTAATTGGAGAGAGGAGGTGGGACCAAGCACCACCTAATGCCGCCACTACCAGTACCTACTACCACCACTACCGCGGGCACCACCACGCACCACTACTTCATCGCCACCACCACCGTCGGAGCACCACTAGTATCACCAGACCACCGAAACGCCACCACCACCAACACCACCGAAACGCCACCACCACCACCACCAACACCACCGAAACACCACCACCATCAAAACACCTTCCTGCCGCCCAAATCAACCAAAAACCCAAATCAAAACACACACCCGAAATTCGAAGCCCAAAACCACCTTCCCTCTTCGCCCCACCACCATCCACCGGTCAAAACCCATTCCACCTCCACAACACCACCGAAACGAGAGAAAGAGATCGAAGAGAGAGATGCGGGGAGAGAACGAAGGAAGATGGAGGTGAGAGAACGACGAGATCGAAGGTGGTAGGGTGGTTGTGTGGTTAGAGAAAGAGATCGAATCTGGAGGTGAGAGAAAGAGATCGAATCTCGAGGTGAGAGAAAGATGGAGGTGAGAGAAAGAGATCGAATTTGGAGGATGTCGGTGGTTTTGGGCTGGTGGGGGAGGAGATCGAAAGTGGAGTATGAAGGTCGCCGGCGAGAATGGTGATGATGATGGTGGTGGTGGAGGACAGAAAATGGTGATGGAGGATGGTGGTGGTGGATGGTGATGGAGGATGGTGATGGAGGATGGTGATGATGATGGTGGTGGTGGAGGACGGAAAATGGTGATGGAGGATGGTGGTGGTGGATGGTGATGGAGGATGGTGATGGAGGATGGTGATGATGATGATGGTGGTGGTGAAGCAAAAAATGTTCGGGTGGTGGTGAACCATGTAAGCATGGATGGAGAAAATGATGATGGGAGGATGGAGGAGAGAGAAATGGTGGTGAGTTGTGGGTGGTGGGTAGATTAATTTAGATAGATTAATTTTGATTAGGTTTATAATTAATTTGATTTGGGTAGTATTAATATGTGTTTTAGTTTTTTAATAAGGACATTTTGGTAATTTCAGGGGTAAAAATCATATCAAAAATAGAAAGAAGGAAAGTGTTTATTTAATTTGAAACATCCATTCTTAGAAACTGTTGCATTTAATTTGATACGGAGGAAGTATTAGTTATATGATATAGATGAAATGAAACAGCCGCAACCGCAGTCGTGTTAATTTCCACTCTCAGTAGAAAACTCCTCCCACTCTCTCGCTAGCCGCTGTCTCTACCACCGGTACTTCTTTCTCTCTCTTAAAATCCTTCATATTTTCGCAATATAATCTTCAATAACGTTCATTTTCTCCAATTTTTCAATACCAATAAAACTTGCTAAACTTTTTTGCATTTGAAAATTGTAATTAGGGTTCATAGACAAAAATGTTTCTGAGAAGAATTTGTGGAAGAATATTATCGGCAGCTGTAAAATCAGAACATTCAAGTGCTAGTGCAGCTGCTTCGATATCCGTGCGTAACCCTCTTGAGCAGTTTTTCGAGGTTGATAGAGCAGCTGATGATGAAAAACGTGTCGTTTATGGTGCGTTTTAGCTCCCCTTTTTCTACTTCTAATTTCTTTTTCTATTCTATAATACATCTATGTTACTATGATTAAGAATAAGGTATGGAAAAACATAGTTTTATGTAGTTGAATGTTGTTAGAACTTGGTTTTTCGTAATATTAATTGTTGAAAATTTGATTTATGATGTGCTTTTTCATGGAATTTTTTGTTGTATTTCTGGGAGCTTTGCCCAATCTCTAACTGATCAAATGCATATTAGGGGTATTTTAGTAGATTACAAATATTTAGATACAACTTTTATAAATTAATATAAAACATTAATTTACAATTTAGTACATGGCTCAATAGTAAGATAGGTACTTATATATAAACATTTTCTCTACAAACAATATTAGGGTTTAAATATACAACACTTATAAACTAAAGTATAACATTTGTAAATAAATATACCACGTTTATTGATTCATGAAATATAATTCAATTATTTACTGACATTGCCACCGATTTATGCATTTTTTATACATAACCGTTTGAGATTTGGCATTTCTCGTAATTCTGGGTTGAAAGTGAAGATTTGATGAGCTATAGCAGATAGTAATGTGTTGATGGACCAAGGAGAGGAGAGAGATAAAACAAAACCCCCATGTGCTAGGAGAGAGAAAGAGATAATGTATTGCCAAAAATGTCAACGTTCCAAGTAATAGAGAACTTCCTAAAATGGGAAACGTTGCAAGTATTAAAAAATGGAGGAAGTGAAAATAACCATTTTGACATTGATATTTTCGGTCAAATTTGGCATCAAACTCTTATTTTGAAATGTAAGCTGATCGCTGTTTATCCAGAATATATGGGTTTTACGAATTTGAGGGTTTAGGTCATTAGTATGTTCTAATTTATGAAAAAGTTGCATTGGTGTTTGAAGAAATGATGTAGAATATGATTATCGCGTTTGTATCCATGCAAACTGGAGAGTTCAACAATTAGTTCAGTCTGTGATTACTTTTTATATTTTCTTTGAATTTAAAGTGAGATTATGGTGGTATATTTCTTATGACTTGGCTGCAAACTGCAACTGTTTAGGTGGGGTTGGGTTTATTGAGGATTTGAGGTTTTAATCTTTATGGTTGAAACTTGAAATAATGTACTTTTGTGATGATATAGGAGATGAGATTATGGGAACTTGTATTCTATACAACTATTATTCGAGAAGAACTACCTAATAAGTTCAAAAAAAAAAGTGGTTTTTGGTGGATTTGAGTGGTACAACTGCTCAAATTATTAAAAGGACTATATCTGCAGTTTAGTCAGCCTCAATAGGCATTGATAATTTTTTTTGGCGAACTAGGTGACTTCTTCTATGCAAGTGATCCAGGGATGTGAAACAACACCCAACTGCTAGAATTGACATCCTTAGATTTCTTCACCATTCTAACAAGCAAATCCCCCCCTCCCCGATTCTTTTGTTAAAGAGCTTTTTAATACCACTATTGGACTAAGGCTATGTTTGCTTCACCATATTTCAAGAACATAATTCTTTTTTTTTGGTTAGGATTCAGACTAAATCAGACTAGACAAGATCTTTTATATCAAAAACTAATTGCCAAAGATCTTTAATTAAGTATTAATAATGAATTTGAAAAATTGATATATGAAAATCACACATTAAGATGAATCTTACAAGATCTCGTGTGATGATATTTTTCCTTATATTACGAATAAAGTACTGTCAGAATTTAGTTAGACCAAAAGAATCAGACCATACTAGACCTTGATAAATTTAGACCACAACACCTTATTCAAGTAATGTATTGATATTATATGCGGGCAGAGAAGTGTTAACATGGTTGGCTCGTTTAGTCTGATCTGGGCTGACATAAAGTAGCTCATAGTGAGTTGCTCTTTATGGACTTTGGCCTGCTTTTACAGCTAACCAAGATTAGGACGGTAGAATTGTGCCAGTATTTAGGTATGACTCTTATCTACTCAGCAATGCTTGAAGGCAATATAGGCTTCATTAGTCTTTACCTTGTTTTTGTAGAACCTTGTGTTTAATCAAATCATTTTCGAGATAAAATTATAACTTTGTATGAGGCATCAACCTAGTGAGTTTTCCATGCATGACTTGAAGTTTTTTGAACCTCCATATCTCTCGCCTTGCACAAGTTCTGCATCTGACTAACTGACATCGGTCTCACTTTCACCTTCATGATCCCTTCCTGCCAACTGCGAGCTCACCACCCTCTTCACGCATCACACCTAATAACCTACTTGTACTGCACCTTTAATGGACTTTACGTGCCAGTTCACTAGCTGCGCCATTAGCAGGGGCGGAACTTCATGGGGGCCGGTGGGAGCCCCGTCCCCGGCCAACTTCTGAATTTTCCTAAAAATTAAGGTTGAAAATGTAAATTTTATAAATAAAATAGGTTAATTTTTATATTTGGCCCCCTTTAAAAATACAAATTATATTTTTGGCCCCCTCTAAAATATATTTCTGGTTCCGCCCTGGCCATTAGCCCATCGGTCCGAGGAACCTCAACAAGTTAAAGCGAGAAAGACAAAAGTAGTGCTGTAGATCTGCCATTATGGAGAGTCAGTGGTCCAGATGGCAGAGTTGAGCTACCATCACCAAGCATTTTTTGTCCTTGATGGTGCCCAATCTATTTTTTTCTTTCTGTTTTTGTGGTACTATACCTCTTGCAACTGAAATTTAACCCCCTCGATCAGCTAGTTGGCTGACCTGGACTCCTTGAGTCCTTTATGATCTAATTTGAATTTGTCAATACTAGATTGGCACCTCCTTAGTTTCGGACTATGTTGAGCAGCTGATTTTCATTAGTGGTGGGCAGCTAGAATGTGGTGTGAGCTGGGCTTCATGGTAGGCAGTTGGGAATTGGGATCAGGGATTGTGGAGCAATGGTATTCAATTGGTAAGGTTGGTGCCATGTTGGTTCAATCAATCCATTAGTTCCTTCGTTTTTTACGCCAAATGTTGATAGCTGTTACCCTTTGTTTTTAATGGGGGGAAGGGGAGATTGAGGAGGGTTTCAATTAGGGGAGTAAAATTTTCATGGATAACCAAAACACGAACGTTTGAAACAGATAGGTTGTAAAGAAATTAAGTTTTTGTTTCCCACCTGGCAGGCACTGGAAGTTGGAACAAACCCCAACCGCTTGCTGCCTTAATGTTTCTCTATATTGTTGTTGCCTTGCACACCCCACATGGATTTGTTGGAACTTTGTCAGTCTCAAAGTCAACGTCAGAATTGGTTATCAACTGTAAATTGCTACTCATTTATCTGTGATTAGCTGTGGCTTATTTTGATGATATCTGACTGAAGTAAATCTTGCCATGGACAATATTTCATAGGCCGTGGTTGGAAAGCTTCTGAATTGCGCCTCAAGTCGTGGGATGATCTTCATAAGCTCTGGTATGTACTTTTGAAGGAGAAAAATATGCTGATGACACAGAGACAGATGCTCAATGCTCAAAACCTGCGATTTCCTAATCCAGAACGTATTTCAAAGGTAAGCATGCCCATTTAATCTCTTATGGTAATTTAAAGTGCACGTGACTTCCCAGTTTAAGCAAAGAAGTGCTCTTTGCTCAACTTGTGACATGGCTAGTTTGAAATCAAGAGTATAATTCTCTAGGTTCTTTCCATAACATGTGTTTGGCTTTATTCTTATTCTGATGTGTGATTCTGGTTTTGATGTCGTATTTCTGGTAAGAATTACCAAGAATAAAGTATATAGGAGAACTTTCATGGTTTTGTTTAAGTGGAATAGCCACTATACCTGCTAAGGATTCAGTACCAACCAGTGAAAAAACAGGAGTGCATCTGAGGCGTTGAAGCGTAAGGCAATAGGGGTCAAGCACTTTCAATTGGTTAGGTTAAGTGTTCTTGTAAAGGCGCACATCAACCTTTTTACACCAATTTTTTTTTACTAACTATGCCTCACTACAATAAGGCACACGCCTCACGCCTGCATTAGGCTCTAGGACCACTCTCATCTCAACGTGCCTTAGGTTTTCAAAACACCAGTACCAACTTTCTATGTAATTTGAAGGATCTCCTTGTTGTTTGGGCGGGTTGTTAATGCAACCATAATAAAAACCTTTTATTGTCAAAATTTTGACCGGGACTCACGGCTATCTAACCTTACCTTTGACTCAAGGATGAATATGGGGGTGGGCCAGGATGGGCCTTGGTTTGCCCCATAAACCGCGAGAACTACAAAATCGATTATTGTGATAAAGACGAAAACATTGAATTTGGAGAAGTTGATTATCAAGCTTTGCAATGACAAAATTTGATTACACCAAGGTTACGAGTAGCTGGCTACAATTCCTTTTGAGTACCACATTACTCAATATTTTTGTTTTCTTTGAGCCATTACTCGTTAACTAAATCCAATTGCTTTCCGGATGCTAAGTGACTAAGTCCTCTTTCTTTTTCAAGCCAATATGTTTTTCCTTTACGATCTTGAGATAAGAGGAATGTCTTTCTTGTTATATCAAGTGTAATTTTTTTAAATTTTTTTTTATAATAGGGTTAAAATGATGATCTGTTACTTATTAATTGGGCACGTTTATTTACTTTTCTTAATTTCAGAATTTTCCTCACATCCTCCTCTGCCCCACTTCCTTATTTGCTTCCACCTTTCTCATATCAACCGAGGAACGAGTATATCCCATGTCTCCTATCTCTTCTTAGTTCTAGCTACACATGCAAACCCATTGAATGATGCTTTGCCTCATCAGTTTTTCTTGCTTCCGTAATAAGGTCGTCAGGATTTAATTGTATCTTTCATCAATTGTAAATTTGCAATATGCATCTTTTTCTTCTGTACGTTTTTTAAAAAAAATGGAGAGTAATTGGATAAAGTGTCTTGTGCGAAGGACTACCTTGTGGTTATTCTTTTTTCTGTGAAGTGCTTTGAAGATTTATGCTTTGTTTTATAGGCTAGTGGTGTTGTATTATGCCTGAGTGCTTGGGTGCTGTTTGCTTGATGGTAGCTTTTGTCAAGGTTGCTTTCAGGTTCCAGAGTTCACTTACAATTGGTTTAAAATAATATGAAGCTGCTGTTGTGCTGATCCAGTAATGTTGGTAGTTGTTGCAGTTGGTTCAATTTAGATTTTGTGCTTGTTAGTTGTTCCTTCTGAAATGTCGCACCAAAATCTTGACGGAAAAGATTAAATGGTGGGAGGTTATTTGGTTAGGCGGTGGTGATGTTGGCATTGGTTAGAGAAGGACGAGGGGATGGTGATTGCTGGATTTCAGTGATGGTAGGCAAAGATGGTGTCATGGTGAGGTATTCAAGAGAGTGAGCCGAAGATATATTTCAACTGTGGCGCTGAGGTGAGAAAGAGAGTGACCAGATAGCCGAGATGAGAAAAGGAGTGTAGAGATTATAAAGAGAAAAGACTATAAAAAGAAATAAAAAATCTAACTGTTGGGAAGGTCACTGTAAGGGTCAACTGTTTTGAATGTTATGTGATGCAATCTATTCAATATTTTGTTAAATTTTGGTTATATCAAGTGCTAAATGCTCTGTTCTCTTTTGTTTGGAGTAGATAGCACTGGACTGTAATACGTACGAGCCAGAGTCACCAATATGCTATTCCAGGGGATCCGTTGCCACTGTATTTTAGTGCCAATTTTATGGTGTGTATGGTGAACTTTGGTTGATTAAGTGCGAGAAAAAGGGAGATGCTTTCATTAGTTGATCTCAGTTGTTATGCAGACCTTCAAAGACAGTTGTGACTAGTTTGGAGCATTGAGAACAGGCGCACTCTAGTGCTTCTGAAGGCCATGGGGAGAACTTGGTTGGCACATAGGTTGAGCACTGAGAATGTGTGTGGCTTGGTGAATCCAGAGGCCATTGGATGAAAATGTTAATGAGGAACAGACCGTGCATAGGTTTGTAAGTTGCATGCATGAGGTTTGTCTGACATTAGGATGAAAATAGTGGTTTCAGAGTTCAGACATAGCATTCATCTGATTGGTACTTGACATTCCTCTTAGTTATCTATGGAAGATATTGATTTAGGGGGTCAGAGGTCACACACCTAAGATGTATTAACTTGGAACATGGACTTCACAAACCTCAATTGCATTAACTTGAAGCTTTATTAAGTAATATTACTAACCTTAGGCTTTTGCTATAGAAATCTTTTGTTTTTATTTGTTGGTAAGTAGGAAGGAAGTGTTTAACCTGATTCAGAGGTGTGCACTGTTATGCACGTATATTGAAATTACAATTTTTTTTTTTTCCCGTTCAAGTTGCTCATTTGGTATAAGCTATGTTACTCGGACTTTTCATTTTACTTTAGCTACCCATCTACCCGTGTTGGATCCACGATACTCTGATGTGGGTATGGACTATGGACACTTCTATGCCTTCATTTTAGGTTATTTTCATTGAAAATGTCATATTATAGCCGTGTCCTACACGAGCACCTAAAATTGAGGTTCAAAGGATTTATCCGCACAAGGCTCTCTTATCTTCTAGAAGTATTATTCCAAGTTCTCATCAGGTGCAATCACTTTGTTCAAAGCCATTGCCTCCGCAACCTTCATTTTGTGCTCCATGAATAATTATCACCTAAGATTTGAGATGAGTAATCATCACTTCTATCTGAATGATAAGTTTTCTCCTGTGACCTATCTGAACTTTTGTCTGGATTCTTTATCTATCCTTTACACCATGGTGCCTTCAGTTTCATCATGTCTTTGTCTATGTGCTGTACTGGTGTATGTATCTAGAACTTTCTCTTCCTTATAGGACTTGTAGTTACTTGTTAAACAGGGATACCATGTTACTAACCCTTGCATACCTGCTATTTTCTGCATTTTTGTTGTCTCTGATGATTTTACCCCCATCTAAATGCAGGTCAGAAGGTCCATGTGTCGGATCAAGCATGTGTTGACAGAGAGGGCCATCGATGAGCCAGATGCCCGCAGATCTGCCGAGATGAAAAGGATGATAAATGGCCTTTAGTCCATTTCTATGGCTCTTTCACCATCCCTAGCTTGAAGGGAAAGAAAAGAAAAAAAAAGCCAGATGTGAGATTGATACTGATGGTTCTGATTTTTTTGCCATTAGATCTTCATGTAGCCAGGGCACACCCTGATGCCTGATGGGAGTTTTGAAATTCTTCAATCAACTGCAAAGCCATCTCATATTTATAGTTCTAAAACTTTTAATTCTTCATCCACCCCCCCCCCCCCCAAAAAAAATGTTTATGTAGTCTTGATAACATGTGTTTTCTATTGCAATCCAATAATTAGCAGGGTTTCGTTTATCAGTGAGCCAGCTATTTTGTTCCAGGTGGCTCGACCACAGCTGCCACGGGAGCCAGCCACCGGATGCTGCTTCTATACCTGTGTCTTCTCTATTTTCTCTTGGTTTTCAACTAGCATTACAAATGGTGCAGTGCAGGTACTCTTGTAAACCAATTCGCATGATGCATAAATCATAGTGTTGCTTTAGATTCACTGAATTGTGTATTAAGTTCCGCGAAGGGTCTGACTTCCGGACTTAAAATTTTTCCAAACAATTAAGAACCACCAAGATTTCCGTGGTCTGAAAATTATTGTGACAGTTAATACATTCTTGTGTATGAATAGCCATTACTCAGATTTACAATATATGGAGTTCACTGACAGATCTAAGTCCACGTTAGGAAGAAGATGACACTTTTAGAGTAACTCAATTGCACATGTGACTTAGAGATCCGTGTAATCACATGTACGAACACATTAATTTGCATGCGATTCTTTTTAAGCGTATGCACCTCTTCCATGTATGATGTATCTACTATCTACACTTCTATGAATCATTCTAGTCAAATGGTTTGACTTGGGTATCTAAATTAATAATCATGCTGAATTTAAGTTGGAAATTGTAGTCCCTCCTTTATAATTGTGTGTTCCTTTTTTTTGGGGATTTAAAGTTCACAAATTGTGACTATAAATTTGAATAATATGTAGACTAAATATTATCATATGAGATTTGTTGAATTGTTGTAATGTATATTTTCTAATTATCAACTTTTTATAATGTTCATTAGTAGTAATCAAAGATATTAAAATCGAAACACGTGTTTTGGACTTCTTTTTATTAGAAAAAGAACATCTTTTTACTAGTCATTGGAGTATAAATGTACGATGCTGTCATTTTGTATGGGAAAGATGTGTCTTTTTTAACAAAAAACAAACGACTCGCTTTAAAAGGTCTAGTTCGATGAGATTTGAATTCTTCACGGTTCGACCACTCAATCTTAAAGTATGACTTTTTTAAGGTTAATACAAAGAAGTGCCATATTATAACGGGATCTTGCAGTTAACTCAACCCAACTATATCGGCATGAGTATGAGTGCATGATACCTCGGAAGTAGGGGAAAGGTTAGGGGGATTCCTACCTCTAAAATGCATTAATGGAGTTTGATCCCACAACCTTATATTTGTGAGATACAAACTTTTATTACTAGATCAAACAATACTTAAAGCAGGATCCAGATTCCAGATACAACTACTTATTGACTATTAAAACTTACACTTGTATAATACTTGTTTCAGTGACTCACCAGTCACCATAGACAACCAAATTGATTATTTTAATAGTAAAAGAATGAATGTATTGTGTGGACAAATATCCAATCTCATGTATTATTAGGACTAGTCAAGGGAGTCCAAAAATTTCAGACATGACATGTGTGTTAGATTGATATATGTGATCTTCTCATATACAAAATGGACACCAATTTCTATTTATAAAATTTGTCCATCCTACCGTTGTTGTCACTTGTCACTTTTGACCCCTCAACTTATTTAAATTTCCCATGTCTTTTCCATTAACTCTTCATTCACCCTTCTGTATAAATGTAGTCTTTTCTGCAGCATCTTTGTTTCAGTCTACCCCCAAAATCCAGCTGTTTGTTTAGTTTCACTTGCTCCACCACCTACATATTTTGCACAATTTTAGGTCCACCTTCATTTCTTAGCCACCCAAAAAACACATTCAAAAAACCCCACCATTTTTTTAAAGAAAAATAGAATGAAAGGGTACTCCAAAATCAAGGGAAATAATTCATTCATCCAAAGATCAAAATCCAACAAAGAATTCCTCTTTATTGATAAAGATTTTGAATTGTTATCATCAAAATCCATAAACAAAAAAACCCAGTTGGTTAATGAACAAGAACCAAGCATTGTTGATGAAGATCTTAATAAGAATAAGAAGAATGATTTCTTATTCTTAGGGAGAACAGAGGAACAAGAAGGTGGAGGTGAGAAAATTGGAGGAGTTTTGAAAAGAAATTTCTCAGTTTCTTCTTCTGCAAATTGTTCATACCAAAAGAACAATAAAGGGAATAGTAGCAATAATAACAATAATAATAATATTAATGATAGTAGACTTGAAAGGCAGAGTAGCACAAGAGCAATCCAAGAGGCAGTGAAGAGGGCATTTTCAATGAAGAGATCTTCATCTGTTAATAATTCTGATAGGTATTGCAGAATTTATGATCAACCAATTATGAGTGTGGATGATGATTGTGATTATGTTAATGATGATGATGGTAATGATGATGATTGTAATGTTATAAATAGTCATCATCAAGATTATGATTGTGAAAGAAATAGGTCATTAAACACAAGATCTGATAGTATGATGATGAAGAACAACCAAGATCATAATAATGGAAGAAGGCATGTAGGCTCCAAAGTTGTGAGGGCATGCAAGCGACTTTTTAGCCGTTAGATTTCTCTTTTTGTTTTCTTTTTTGTTCTTTTGAGATCTTTCTTTGGGGGTGGGGGTGGGGGTGATGCTGTATAGTTCCAAGCTACTACTTAGTTCTTATTACAAGTGCAATTTTCATTGAAAGCTGGGACTTCTGTTTTTTTTTGTTGGTGTTTTACTAGAGATTTTATGGTGCAAAAACGTCTTGGCCATTATCTATGTTATGGTCCATCCTTTGCTGTTCTCTTTTCTATCCATCACTATACAATATAGATTTTTGATTGCTATGAGACAAAATATAAAAATGTTTCTATATTGTTTCGGAAGACTTTTCCGTGCACAATTTGATCATGTGAGAAGGGTACTCACTATGAGAAGGTTGGGAAAGATTTACGTACATCAAGTAACCAGTTAAATAGTAAATACATCTAGATAAACATTATAGATACATTTAACAAGTCATTGCAATTATACTTGTCGAAGTACATCAAGTAAATTTTACTGTTTCCGCCAAGAAACTGGTCAATGATGAGTGTTGTGTTGAGAGTTTTGAACTCTGAGAAAGTCCAAGGTCCAGAGTAAGAGGTCTCCATCAATCTTGCACAATACAATGAAAAACTGGCCGGGGGTGTTCACCGGAAAGCTCCTCCGACGCTCAAGTCAGATGTGAATATGTGATTGAGGTAGAGAGAGAAATTCAGTAAGTGTAGAGAGAGATGCTATGGTTTTTGTATGTGAGAATTGAATACCTTTTTATTTATGAGACAATCCCTATATATAGTGGTTGGGATTTCCAATAAATGAGGGTATTTGAGTCAACCCCACTTGGTGGAGGATTGTCTTCCCTAGAGATAGGGGTGTTTTAGTAATTTCGCCATAGATGAGCCGGTCTATGAAATGGGTCCAAACAATATAATCGGAGTGAAAATCGCAATTTTCGTTGCAGTTGATTGGCGGAATAAAATAATCACATTTTTGCCGAGGTCGAGCGGAACCCATGAATTTCCATGGGGTGGGTCCGAAGCCGGATCGTATCGAAGAAAGTCTTCTGGGCCAAGGGAGGTGCCCTTGTGTGTTGGTCGAGTCGAGGGGACTGTCATATGCTGACCGAGGGGCTCCCGTGGACCGAATAGGAAGCACTCGAGCCGAAGCGCTCCAAGAACCGAGTGGATAGGGACGCGGGAGTCCTGCACGTCCAACACAACTTATGTGCGTGCGACGCACAATAGAGCTGCTTCATCTCATACAGGCCGAGGTGGTTCTTAGACTAAGGGATTCATGTTCGAGCTGAGGAGGTTTTGTATCCGAGAAAGTCCTCGAGGCCAAGGGAGGTGGCCTTGTGCATTGGTCGAGCCGAGAGAAGGGCCATACGCTGACCGAGAGGCATATGCGGGCCGAAGGGTTAACAATTGAGTAGAGAGGCTACCTAGACCGAGGGAGGTACGAGGGGCGTTTGATACGGGAGTCTCCAAGGAGCGCAGTCACATTGTGCGAGTCGCACGAGCATGCGTTCATTGCATGAGCGCGACGTCCGACACACACGTCATGCGCCAGGTGCAGGACATGTTTCTTGTGCAGGCCGAGGGAGGTACCTCGTGATTTGTAGGATGATTCTTTTACTGCCGAGCATCTTTTCGGAGGGGGTTCTCGAGGTCTAGGGATCTCGTGCCTTCTTCAAATCTTGGCCAAGAAGCTTAGCTTCTTTATGGATGAAACCAGGGGCCGAGGAGGATGCTCTCGTGATCTTGCCGAGGGGATCGTCAGTGCACCGAGCGCAGACAATTGCGCCACACGCAGACCCGACGCAACACGCACTTGGGGTGCGCTGGACGCAGCTGGGAAGCTCTTTGCTGACCGAGGGTGGTATTTTGTGGCTTTTTGAAAACTCTCCCGAGCTGAGGAACCTTGCAAACCAAGGGGAAGTCGGATCGTGCTGGCCGAAGGGCCTTGCTTAGCTTGGCGAGAGGGTAGCCCTAGACCGAGAAGGTTTGCATTTGGTCAACGAGGTAGGGTGCTTGAATTGAGAGTGCATCCACATCAGGTCGAAGGGGGTCATGCCCGAGCCGAAGGGGACATGCCCGAGCCGAGGGGGTCACGCTTGAGTAACTCTGAGCGAGAGGTTTGCCTTTGAGCGACGCTACTCGGATATCAGGTAGGTGTGTCAATAAATGATACTTAGCCATTTTTGGCTAAGTTAGTGGGGCCACCTCTCATGACCGAGGAGGTGTCGATGGAGAGTGTAACACCTCAAAAATTCACTCCGAATTTTTCGCGTTTATTTCATAGCGTTTTATTAACTCCGTTAACATTTCACTGTTGTAATCAATAAAATTTTCTTCTTGATTTGAAAATTCGTAAAAAATTATATTTTTATTTTATAAACACTTTGGATTTATTTTCCTAAGGTTTAAATAATTTTTGTGAAATTTATTTTCGATATTATGATTTTATTTGAATTTAAAGTCGGTTTTGAGAAAAATTAGGAAATCGGTAAAAATAATTTTAATTAATTAATTTATAAATTTTAAAACTCATTTCAAATGTATTAAAATCAGTTTGTCATGGTGGAAACTCATTTTCGGATTTTCTAAGGCATTTATAAGCTTATTTGACTAACTTTAAGGTTTTAATCTTTAAAAAATAATAAACTTGGTCCAAAAGTCTTGAAATTTTTATGGAAAGTAAATTCTGATGTTGAGGAAGTTTCAAAGCATTTTCACCCCATTGCCAAACCATTTACTCCATCCTCCAGCTACCTTGACTTCTTGACATTTTTTTTCCTTTCTTAATGAAAGTTTTGGAGCAAATAATTTTTTTTACCCAATCTCTTTTCATCCTAAAACTGAAGATTAAGCTTCTACCTTACTTTCTATGTCATTTTCGTACTCCATAAAAATTTTGAGCAATTTTTGAGCTTTAGAAAATTATTTATAGCATTTTCAAGTTATTTTTAATTAAATTCCTAATTTCTTCTATTAATTTCTACTCCAAATTCTGACACCTATTTCTTCCTTGAACATTTTTAGAAGGTGATACATTTAGTTTAGAGCTTGTGGAAGAGGAAGGATCTTAGCTCGTGTTCTCTTATCATCTCCATTCTTTTTTCCACTAAAATTAAGGTAACTAGCTTTAATCCTAGTTTAATTTTGATTAATAAGTTAATTATAGTTAATTAATATATATTATAGTAGAAATAGTTATAATAATATTTGATATGGATTATATTAATTTATGTGAATTATATATGAATTTTCGGATTTATGTGAATTTAATTGTTAATTATGATTTTCGATTTACATATATGTGTATTTAAGTGTATATATATATTTACTGATTTTATATGTATAAATCTTGATAAAATGATATATTTGGTATGTCTATGAACTCATACATGTTATTAACTTGTTGGTGTGATTTAATTTGAATTTTGGAAACTTATTTTGTTAATTGTGTAATTATATTTGATAGTATTTTAGTGCTTTAAATTATGTTTTAAATTTCGAAAATTATTATTATGCTCACGAAAATGTTTTAAAACAGTAATATTTATTGTTTAAAATGCTCATTTTATGGTCGTGATTAATCTACTTGAATTATTGTATGAATTTGTCAAATTACTTTTTGATTAGTAAATTGTTTAATTCAAAAATCTATTAATTTAAAATGTATCTTTTTGAAACAAAATGAACTTGTTAAAAGTTTATTAATATTAAGGTATTTCGTGACTAATATCACTATTATTAATTTTGGATTATTAGTAATTTATTTTAGTGATTTAAATTCGAAATTATTGTATAATGAAAACCTAATTACCGAAACTAGTTATGTATTTTCAGAATAATTACAACAACTTTTAACTAAATTTTGATTTCTTTATTAATGTTAGTTAATTTATTAAGTTTGTTTTACTAAAAAGAATTTAATCAAACTTGTTGTTTTCAGATTTAATTATTATTACGTGTAATTTGAGAAGTTATAAATAAATTACAATGAGTTTAATTATGAATTTTGTATCCCTTTGACAAATGAATATTTTCAAACCAAATATTGTTTAAATTGATATTAAGTTGAATTGGGTGATTCCAACAACTTTTATGTTAATTTGACAAGTTTGTGTATTTTGGATTAAAGTATTGTCTAAGTTGATATTAAGTTGAATTGGGTGATTCCATCAACTTTTATGTCAATATGACCAATGTATGTATTTTGGATTAAATTATTGATTAAGTTGATATTAAGTTGGATTGGGTGATTCCATTAACTTTTATGTCAATTTGACAAGTTTATGTATTTTTGGATTAAAATATTGTTTGAATTGGTATTAAGTTGAATTGGGTGATTCCATCAACTTTTATGTCGATTTGACAAGTTTTTGTGATGATTATAAACCTTCATTTTTATAGTAAATGAAATGATTTGAAATTGTTCTAAAAATGATTTTGTTAACAATCTCATGTTTACTACTACTTTAATTATGTTATGATCTTATTGTTGAATTAGTTTTACCTTTTACCGTGATGGGTACAAAGTGCCGTTGAGATGATTTTTACTTTGTAATGTGTTGGGTACAAAGTGTTGTATTGAGATAATTTTTACTTTGCACTGAGCTGGGTGCAAAGAGATGTTTTGAGATGATGTTTACTATTGTACTGAGCTGGGTACACAGAGATATTTTGAAATGATATTTTATTGAGTCATTACCTTTGTACTGAGCTGGGTACATTGGTTTGTTTTATTGAGGAAGAGAAATCCTATGGGCCGAAATTTGGGTCCCTTGGTATGATTTGTCACTCTTGTGATGAATTTGGGTACATAGAGTTAACTTACGTCTTTGAGCCGGGTACGTAAGTCCGCTTTGATATTAGTCGTCGTCCGGTGTTAGGTTGTACCGAGTTGGGTACGACGCACTGAGCTGGGTGCGTTGAAACTAGCACTGGGAGTTATGGCCATTTCTTAGACATATGATATCGTATGCTGAGCTGGGTGTGCGTGTCCTAATACTTCTATCATATAGGAACCGTGGGTGGTTGTATACTGAGCTGGGTGTACATCTATTCACTTGCGTTCAGTTCTCCCCTCGACGCTGATTGTTGTGATGTTGTGTTGAATGATTATTTGTGAGAGGTATTTGGATTTGGAAATTGAGTCTTTTTTGATATAAATGATTATTTTGAGTATATGATTATTTCAACGAAGAATTATGATTACTGACGATGTTGTGGATGTTTATGATGCTTTGTGGTTACTATAATCGATGTTGATTACTGTAATTAGCTTATTTGATCTTGTTTAACCTGGGAGGACTGCTAGTTGCTCCCCACTGACTGTGGACCCCTATATATATATTTTGCAGGTGAATAAAGCTAATGATTTAGGTGGTTAACGGGCTAGAGTGAGAGATAGGAATTACGATCTTTTGTTACCATTATCTACTTTATGACTTTCGGAATTTCGTCATTTTGATGACTTGGGTTGTAAGAGGCCTATAACCTCACTTTGGATAATATTTGGAGAATTTACCTTTAGTTATGATAATTAGACAACCTTTTTTTATGGTTAGAAAGTAATACTCCGATAGACAGTATTTCTGCTACTGTCTAATGTTCATTAAATTAAGTATATTTTAGAAATTTATCATTTAAAATATCGGAGATGTTACAGAGAGGCTCTCGACTCGAGAGGCTAATATGTCCTCTGCTTCCCGAGGAGGTGCCAATGAAGGTGTTCTCGACTGGAGGGGCTAATGAGCCTTATGCTTCCCGAGGAGGTCTCTTTTATCGGAAAGACGTTACTTCGTTGCCGATTAGTTTCTAATAAACGATGCTTATCCATTTCTTGGCTAAGTGAGTGGAGGCACTCCTCTCATGACCGAGGAGGTGTCGATAGATAAGTTCTTGACTCGGGGGGTTAATGAGCCTCAAGCTTCCCGATGAGGTATCTTTTGTTGGAACAACGATACTCGGATGCCGAGTAATTGCTAATAAACGATACTTAGCCATTTTTTTGGCTAAGTGGGTGGGGAACTCCTCTCATGACCGAGGAGATGCCAATGGAGGATGTTATCGACTTGAAGGGCTAATGAGCCCCATGCAAGGCCGAGGAGGTTTCCTTGTTTGCACTTAGCCATTTTTGCTAAGTGAGAGGGTACTCCTGGTATGACCGAGGAGGTATAATGGAGGATGTTCTCGACTCGGGGGGTAATGAGTCCCTCCAAGGCCGAGAAGGTTTCCTTGTTTGCACTTAGCCACTTTTGCTAAGTGAGAGAGTATTCCTGGTATGACCAAGGAGGTACCATGGAGGATGTTCTCGACTCGGGGGGATAATAAGCCCCATGCAAGGCCGAGGAGGTTTCCTTATTTGCACTTAGCCATTTTTTCTAAGTGAGAGGGTACTTCTGGTATGACACAGGAGGTACCATGGAGGATGTTCTCGACTCGAGGGGCTAATGAGCCCCATGGAAGGCCGAGGAGATATTTGTTCTCTCGGGTTTTTGTTTGCTTACCTTTGTTGATCCGAGAGTCTTCGAGGCCATCTATTTAGTTCTCCTTGACCCATCTAGGTGATGCAAGGGTTTCGATAGAGTGTCCGGGTTTTTTGTGATACTCACGCCAACTCAAGTTCTAAGCGACGGGTAAGACATATTTGCCTTTGAGGCCGAGGCAGATTTCTCTTTTGATCCTGTTAAACCGACGGTCATTTTCCATGATCCGAGGCCCTATGCCGAGGGTGGTTGTTCCAATTATGATAGTTGTTGGACTCCTGGGGGAGCCTCTTCCTTTCGCTTTCATGATTTCTCGTCGACATGCTTACAAGTACCAATGCTTGAATAAACTTCTATGCTCGAGTCATAACCTTAGGGAAGGCCGCCACTTCACCTTCGGCAAGGGACCTTCTGAATTTGCCGAGGCATAGTTCCAACAGTGAGGCGGTGAAGGCTACACCATCTTGAAGGTATGAGATTTGCAAGTATTCTTAATTAAACTTTTGATTTAGTTAGCTTGGCTTTCATTCTCATAATGCCTGATGAACGAGATAAGAATACAAATCTTCTTGTGCCAACGCCCGGTATTAAAGTGTTGATGAGATAAGGCTTCAAGTGGTGGGAAGTTCGTGATGACACTAGGGAAGTGTCCCGAGAACCCGTTAAGGGCTCGAGTCACCCATTCCCCGATTGACGAAGGTCGGTGCTCTGTTATATGGGGATCCCGAGTCGCCTATTCCTTCTTTTTGTTTGTTGGATCCGAGAGGGGTCCCTTCACACTTTCTTCGAGGGGTTTGTGAAGCACGAGTATTCTCTCTCCGAGATCCTTCTCGTTGACTTGCTTCACAACTGTTGATAACTTGACATGCGTCTTGTTCCCTCCGACGCTGACTTCTTGCTACGGATAATCTTCTTGGCCATTTTCCTCCCGAGCTTGCTTCTTTCTTCTTGTTGGTCGGGTCTCCCTTCACACATTCTTCGAGGGGTTTGTGAAGCACGAGTATTCTCTCTGCGATATCCTTATCGCTGACTTGCTTCACGACTGTTGATAACCTGGTATGCGTCCTGTTCCCTCCGACGCCAACTTGTTGCTGCGGAATATCTTCTCGACCATTTTCCTCCCAAGCTTCCTTCTTTCTTCTTGTTGGTCGGACCTCTCTACCATGGGTCTCGGAATTGAGTGGAGGAGTTAATTGGGCATTAAGTTGAGGTCCTTGGTTGAGCTGCGGTATGTCAGCTAGGAGTTCTTGAAGACTTCATTGCGTGTTCTAGTTGAGTTGATTGGCTATCCTCTCCGGGTTAGCCGTAGTCATTATCTGAGGTGGATTTAGAGGGAATCAATTCTGAGGTTAAGGTTGTTCTACCTCATCCCAAGGGGTAGATCCCTCATCCTCCTGATGAATTGGTTCCATACTGTGAGTGTGGTGTGAAAACTGGATAGGAGCTCTCCGGCCTAGGTGAGGAGCTATTGTCTTTCTTCGTCGGGTGCCATATTGCTCTTAGTATGTGAATTTGAGATGTAGCATCCTCACAGACGACACCAAACTGGTCAATGATGAATGTTATGTTTGAGAGTCTTGAAATTTGAGAAAGTCCAAGGTCCCGAGGAAGAGGTCTCCGGCAATCCTGCAAGATACAGTTAAAAACTGTCCCGAGGGTGTTCCTGGTAAAGCCCCTCAGACGCTCAAGTCATATGTGATTGAGGTAAAGAGAGAAAATGAGTAAGTGTAGAGAGAGATGCTCTGGTCTTTGTCGGTGAGAACTGAATACTTTTTGATTGATGAGACAATCCCTATATATAGTGGTTGGGACTTTCTATAATTGAGGGTATTTGAGTCAACCTCACTTGGTGGAGGATTGTCTTCCCTAAAGGTAGGGGTGTATTAGTAATTTTGCCATAGATGGGTCGTTCCATGAAATGGGCCCAAACATTTACAAATAGATGTTAGTTGGGGCATGGAAATTATGAAAAGTGCGTCTTAGGTGTAACATGGTGTAACATGTTACACCATAATTTATTGTGTAACAAAATCTCACTGTACATCATGACACATACTCCAACAAAAATGATATGGACTATACAAATAATGACATAAATCTGATGTCATTTACTTCATGTCCTTTGAGTTATGTTTTGATGTCGTTTTGTCATATGTTTTTATATCATTTCTAATCTGTTTCACGTCATTTCAGTTTTGTTTGATGTCATTTTGTCACTTATTTAATATCAATTATGATCTATTTCATGTCATTTTATGTTTTCATATGAGAATACAAAGCAAAAACTTCAGATTTCAGCTAATTGATCAAGAATCTAACCTCATTTTCCAGCCAAATGTCCAAACCCACCTCTCATTTTCCTCCTAAAATTTAAATAAATAAATCACAACTTCAAAGATCCTCTTTAAAATCACACTATCCTGCTTTAATTCTTCCTTTTATAAAAAAACAACCAAAAAAGTAAAAACAAAATAGAAAATGGGTTGTTTTTCATACGTTCTCCTCCTTATCTTCACCATTTTAAAACAAACCCAAAATTCCAATTTTGTTCCTAACTACACCACTCTAGTATACAAAGACTGCGCCAAACAACCCTTATCGGATCCATTAGGAGTTTACTCCCCCACGATGGCGTCAAAAAAGGCGGCCACAAAAGGCACCAACAAACTCCATGGAAGGAGTGCAACGTCATCGAAGAAGAAGACCTTATTGAAGAGATGAAGAAAGTCAGAAGCCTCTAAGAATTGGAGGTGGATGTCAGTGATTTGATCTCAATAGGTTTCGCTGCCATCTACGACAGTGATGGTTGTAGGCAAGAAGTTCGAAGAGAGACAAAGAGTAACAACTTGTTTGGTAGAACGATTTCTAAGGAAAGGAAAGGAATTGTAAGGAAACATTTTAGTTTCCAATGTTTGGTTCAAAAAAATATTATAAGTGATAGGAAATGAAAGGAAGTGGAAGGAAATCCTCGTTATAAAATTTTCATTTTCCTTTCCTCCCAAAACTGGAGGAATTTGGGAGGAGCTATAAAAAGAGAAAACTTAAACCAAACATGAAAAATTAAGGTTTTTTTACTTTCTTTTCTCTTATTTTTGTATTCTCTTTCGCTTCTTTCTCTTCCCTTCCTTTCCTTTACTAAAAACGAACCAAACAGTAGAGAGAGAGAGAGAGAGAGAGAGAGAGAGAGAGAGAGAAAGAGAGGACAAGGGTGCAAGGGAGGAGGAGTGGTGGGTTTCTGGGTTGTTAAATATTAGGTTATGGTGTAATGGTCACACCTAAGAATTTTTGAATTATGAATTGCACCCCTCTTTCTTTCTTGAATCCTATCTGGAACCTTCATTGTGCATCATAAAGAGACTAGTAGTGATTTGCCGTTCTACTAAGGGTCTGTTTGGCAAAACTAGCGGTTCTAGCAGCTATTAGCCGTTGCAGTAGCTGTAGCCAGCTGTTGAGGGTAGCTGCTAGCTGTTTGCTAGTAGCTGTTAGAGTATACCCAATGGTTGAACTCTTTTAGGTGTTCATCAAGTATTCTATTACTTTCTCTCTCATCCACATCACTTATACCCAACTTACTCAAAAACCTCTATTTTCTTACTCCCAATGGTTAAACCAACTTTTGGGGTCATTAAATTCTCTCTCCTACTATTTACCATACCCCCATTATATTTTCTTTCTCCATTGATATATCCCAATTTTCACCATATTTATTATTTTCGGTTAATTTTTTTTTTTGGAAGTTAAGTAATTATAAGAGCCAAAGGCAAGCTAGTCAGGCCTAGCAGCCACAACCAGAGCTGGACAAAGCCAGCATTTACAAATCATTTATCCATCTCCTTTCTTCTTCTTTTACCTTTGTACTAACAATCTGTATGATTCTATGCTTTACTATATATTTGATTTCCTGTACAGTTTTATCTACAGTCATGATGACTTGATCCCAGTAGGCAGAATTTCTATTCCTCCAAATCATGTAAACAGTAGCAGCTACTGCAGCCAAAGTCACCATCTTCCTAGCCTCGCTGCTTTTGTATCTATTCTTTAACCACGTGCACATCTGAATAAGTTATATCTTCTTCCATCTTATACCAAGCCAATGCATGATAGAAGAGATACACTGCTCACTAAATTTACACTCAAATAGAAGATGTTGTACTGTTTCAGAATGTTGTTGGCATAGCAGGCAGTTGTCATCAACACACATGTTCATCTGCTTCAATCTATGCCTTGTTTTCAATCGATTTTGCACAGCTAACCACATTATCATTCTGTGCTTGGGCTGAGTGTATCTGTTCTAGACATAAGCACTCCATGGAGCTTGCCTACCATCATCCAGTAGAGCCTTGTAGTGTTTGTTGATACTGAATTGAGTATCCATAAGCCACTGCTCACCATTCGTCTTTTCATTCATTATAGTCTTAGCTTGGCATACATACTTCCAAGCGCAGCTAGCACTGCTTGGGGCTACATAGGACCCCCATCTAGCTTCCTTAATGTATATTTCATTCACCCACTTCACCCACAAGTTGTCTTTTTTCTGAGCCACCACCCAAGCTAACTTACTTACTGCAGCTATATTCCACTTACATATTTCTCTAAATCCAACCCCTCTTGCCTTTTTTGAATTACATAATCTATCCCAGGCAACAACCCCAACTTTAGTGTCATTATGAGAGCCAGACCACAGAAAGCATCTACAAATGGAGTCTACATCTTTCAGCACACTCTTAGGAATTATAAACAATTGCCCCAAATAAGTGTGAATGCTCATTAAAACACTATTAACAAGCTGACATCTAGCTGCAAAAGACAAATTACGAGTACTCCAAACTCTAATTCTACTCACCATCTTCTCAATGAGAGCTTGAGAATTCTTTGCCTTCAGTTTGAGGTTGAAATGGGTACCCCAAGGTATATGAAAGGCAGCTTCCCGATTTTAAACCCACTAGCTTCAGTTACTCTTTGGATTTCTACCTCAACCATCCCTGCATAATAAACCTCAGACTTGTGCTTATTAACCTCCAGACGAGGCATTTGAGAACATTTGAAAACCTTGAAGAAGAAAATAAATGGACCTGAAATCTCCATGACAAAACAACAGCAAGTCGTCAGCAAAACAGAGATGTTTTAGCTTCAAACTTCTACATTGAGCATGATATATGAATCCCTTTAACTCTCCTACATAGGCCAAAATCCTATCCAGTTAATCCATACAGAGAGCAAAAAGCAAAGGGGACATTGGGTCCCCTTGCCTTAGGCCTCAATGAGCACCAAAAAACCCAGTGGGAGCACCGTTTAGCATAATTGAGAACATATGTGTCCTAACACACACCATAATCTGCTCAATTAACTTCATAGGAAACCCCACACCTTCTAACATTTGTTGGATGAAATCCTAATTGACAGTATCGTAGGTTTTTTTTAAGTCTAATTTCATCATGCACCCAGCTCTACTAGACTTGCTCTTATACTGCTTAACTAAATATTGGCAAATCAGCACATTGTGCAAGATACTCCTCCCAGCAACAAAAGCCCCCTAGCTAGCAGAGACTATATCAGGCAACACCCTATTAAGCTTTTCACTGATCAATTTTGTTATACATTTGTATAACATGGAACAACACGCAATTGGACGGAATTCACTAACATTTTTAGGCACTTTAACCTTAGGAATTAAGGTTAAAGTGGTGACATTGATAACCTTCAAGAGTTTACCAGTTTTAAAAAAATCCAGCACAACTTCACTAACTTCATCCCCAATTACCTCCCAGCAGTGCTTGTAGAAGCAGCTATTGAATCCATCAACTCCAGGTGCCTTGTCATTAGGGATACTGAACATCACCCTTTTAACATCATCTTTAGTGAAATCAGTTTGCAGGATTCTAATGTGCTCCTTTGTAATCTTGTTGCCCTTGTTTACTAGAGTCTCCATAACTGTTTGTTTATTTTCGGTTAATTAAAGATAAACAAATCATGAATAGTTATAATTATAATTATTTTTATTTGTATTATAACTAATTATTTATGTTACTCGAATTTATTTTAAACCTTCTTCAAAATATATGAACACCCTAAAAATAAGTACAAGAAAATTATTTCTTTTGATCCAACATTAATACAAGGATATTTCACTTGACATACCGACTTTTCTTAAATAAAGATTGATACAACATATTTTAAAAATAAAAATTACATAGCACCTTAACTAGCTTGATGCCTTGCCCGAATTTAAGCCAAATATTTTTTAGAGGTCCAATTTAAGGCGTCTATGCATAGCTTGATCACGTACTTGAGCCCTATTATTCATAAATGTTTGCAAATTTGCGATGCGATTATCACTATTGTGATGTATAAAAGGTTCATCGGCGTTTCGTCGCTGGCTTGAGGACGAGCGAAAATCTTGAGGATCAAAACAAAAGGAGTACGGATCTTGTTCATCTTCAATTATCATGTTATGTATGATAATGCAGGCGATCATTATTTTTCCTAACATATATTTATCACGAGCTAGTGCCAGTTGTCGAATTATAGCAAAACGAGCTTGTAAAACTCCAAATGCATGTTCCACATCCTTTCGTTTGCTCTCCTGCTTTTGGGCAAAAATGTTTTCCTTCTCATTCAATGGAAGAGATATTGTGGGAATAAACGTCGCCCATTGAGGATATATACCATCTGTTAGGTAATAACCCATGTTGTACTGATGGCCGTTGATAGCATAGTTCACTGCAGGTGCACGACCTTCAAATACATTGTTAAATATTGGAGATCTATCAAGAACATTGATATCATTGCATCTACCTGGTGTTCCAAAGTAAGCATGCCAGATTCACAAATCGTATGACACAACTGCTTCCAAAATCAATGTCGGCTTAGCATCTCTTCCCGAATAGAGTCCTTTAAATTGAAGTGGGCAATTTTTCCATTGCCAATGCATGCAATCAATATAACCCCTCATTCCCGGAAATCCTCTTTCCTCACCTACATATAACAATCTCGTTAAATCTGTTTCATTATGTCTTCTTAAGTATTCGTCACTGAATTCAGCGACCACACCCTCAACAAAATGTTGTAATGAATCTCTAGCAAGAGAGCCACTTATTTTAAGATAATCGTCCACTGAACCTGCTAATGTGGAATATGCTAACAACCTTATAGTTGCACGTAGGGGTGTTCATGGGTGGTTAACCATCCCGAAACAACATTTCGGTTCGGTAACCGGAAGTTTCTGTTCGATCTTTTTGCGAACCGTAACCGTATAGACTGGTTACCGTCTAAGCGGTTAACCGCTTTTTCGGTACGGTTTTTCGGTTAACCATTAACCGTTATTTAAGTTATACTATTATGTTTTACTAAATGTACATATATATTTTCTATTTTTTTGTGCATATATTTTAATATTATATATATACTCTAATATAAAATGTATTATAAAGTGGATAATAAATCCGTTGGAAAACATAACTAACACTAAGAATTCACTCAATTTTCTAATTATAGTGTTTATATTAGTACTAGAGTTTCCAAATAATTACATACTTCCTCTAATTTTTGTAACTTAGTAACAACTATTAGAATTAAAGTAATTGTTTTGAAAATGTTTCACAATAATTAAATAGAGAAAAAAAATATTTTGGTATTTCGGTTAACCGTTCACTCAAAAATCATAACCGTAACCATACCGTTTAACCGTTAATTTTATCGGTTCGGTAACCGTACCGTTAAAACATTTTTTTATCGGTTCGGTAACCGTCCATTTAGACCGGTTTTCGGTATTTCGGTTTCGGTTTTTATGAACACCCCTAGTCGCGCTGCACTTTAGCAATGCTGATGCACCAAGTCTCCCTATGTCATCTGCCCTTTGTTGGAAGAACGTGTTGCTATTAGTTAGCGCTTCTACTATGCGGAGGAAAACATGTTTTTGCATGTGAAATCGCCAGCGAAATAATCGTGAGGGGTAGAGGGCATTGTCGACAAAGTAGTCGTTCCATAAGCGAGTGTGTGCATCCACACGATTTCGATCAACTTGTTGCTTAGGTGCCCTAGGAACTTGAGTTATCATTGCATATATACTTCAGCTGGATTAGCCAAAATGAAGGGCTTCATCATTTGGTCCATCATACGATTTGCACTTTTGCATCTTTCGAAACGCCGCATATAGTAATTGTCTTGGCGTTCTGCTATATGATCTGGTTGAATACAATTGACATTATCAGAACTGGAAGAATTTAAAGATGAAATGTAACTATTATAACTTGATTCAGATGACATTATTGGGAATTTATTTGCTGCTATAAAAAGAGATATTGTGTGGAAAGATAAGTATATTGAAGTACGAAGCATTGTGAAGTAAATATATAGAAAAGGTGAGGGGAAATAATGCACTAAAAGTTGCTATTGGGGGATCACTTCCGAAAGATAGGATAGAACAATAAATGCAATAAAGATAGCAATTGAGTAGTGTAGGCGTGTTTTTATTTCGCCTACGCGGTGTGAGCGCGTATTAGATTTGACTACCCCACTGTTAAGGTTTTATTGAAAATTGTTTTGTATTGAAAGAAGTCGCCAACAATTCTTTTTAGGAAGAATCATAAACCTAATTATGGGAAAACCGTAGGGATAAATTATCCAATGTAGATTTCCTTGTCCTGACTCCATAGATGGTCAAAATGAACCAAAGATTGAGTTCGGGGGTGAGGGTACGAATATAGTCATAATGAAGCACATTCGCCCAAAGTTGGCCTCTACTAAATATCGATTCATTACAAAATTTATGCCCAAGAATAATCATATAACGTTTTAAACACCCTAAAAATATTTAGTCTAAGTAGGTTCAGGAAACACATAAAAGACTAATTTTTAGTGACATGTTATTATGCAATCAAAATTACTGGAACCTAACAGGTTGTCCAAATTAATATGATTAATGTTTGAACAGTTCTTTAGGTCTTTGATTAACAAAAATAACATGTGGGGTGACAAAAGCATTAATGCAGGGATAATCATATAATATGAACAAAATGATCAGGCAAGCATGTAATAATATAAAAATAAATAAAAAGAAAGAAGGAGGTTTAGAATGTACAGTAGAGTGATTTTATATTAAATATCTACATCATGAAATAAATGGTTAGTAACTTCAATATAAAAATAGAGAATTTATTCAAGGACCCTCAGGATTATACCGTGGCTTGGGTATGCAAGATTGACAACCTTCGGGACGAGCAATCGTGAAGCCTGAAAATTTGAATGTATGAAAATATGTAGATTGAATGCGTTCTGTGTTTGAAAGTATGAGTTTTGTAGGGAGGTTTTTGTAGTTCGTAGAGAGGTTTTCGTAATTGTGTTCGTAAAGTATTCGTCGAGTGTTATGTGAAAAATCCGTTCTTAAATCTGTACGGAAAACAGGCCTATTTATAGGGAAAACGACATTGTCCCTCACGCGCCAGCTGCGCCTGGCGCAGCTGACGTGGCAAGCGCATGACGCAGTATAACCAGTAAAAAGCGTACAATTGGCACGCGCTTTTGAAAAAGATAAGAAAGAAAATCCGCGTCTCAAGCAGAGAACTACGCTTGACGTAGGACTCTACATGAAACAGAAGTCTACGTGGCAGTTCTGGTGCGCTTGGCACAGTCTGTGCGCTAGGCGCAGCTTACGTGGAAGCCCACGTGTCAGGACACGTGCGCTCGGCGCAGGCCTTGCGCTCAGTACAGTCAGCTGTGCTCAGCGCACCGCCATGTTTTTGACACATTTTGATATTTCTTTGATAAAAACGCGTTCTAAAAGATTTTCTTTTATCTTTTAACTACGGATATCCGATTTTACGGGATAAAATCTGATTTTCACTTATAAAAAATATCTTTTAAAAATATTTATTTATTAAAATAAATCAATTAATTATCAATTAATTGGGCTTTTCAAAGAATTGGGCTCAAATACAATTAATTATCATGAATAATTAATTGGGCTTTAAAATAGGACTTTAACACTTTTTGAAATGGTTTTGAATGGCTTTTCAGACTGCTCTGCCCTTGGGTCAGACCAATTAAGACCACGGTATGTTTCATCATCGGATCCTTAAATGGGGAGACACGATTATGTGTCTACAAGTAGTCACTTCATGATACCAATGTATTTAGCTGAAGAAAGCAAGTAAATGATTATTTCACCACTGTATCTATCATAGCAATAATGCACTAAAGTAAGCAAATAAATGGTCATTTCACCACTGTATTTATTAGAGCAATAATGCACTGAAGAAAGCAAATGAATGGTCATTTCACCACTGTATTTATCAGAGCAATAATGCACTGAAGAAAGCAAATGAATGGTCGTCATTTCACCACTGTATTTATCAGAGCAATAATGTAATGAAGAAAACAAGTTAATGCTCACTTCAACACATGGTTTTGAAGACAATTTCACTGAATAATAATGATTTCGGAACTACAAGACATTAAAAGATTTCAAATCTGAAATTATCTTTTACTAATACGTTCGCAGAATTAACACATAAACTAAATAATTAAAAACACCACTACTAAATTCTAAATTAGGAAACCCCATAGATTAGAAATACAGTTGAATAATACATACACGTACGAATTAAAATTACATTAAGAAAATCAGATCACATCTCATGAAAATAGATACTTCACTAAATGACTCTTTAAGTTTTCCTCTTCTTCAGTTAAGTAGTCCTTTGATGCAAGCACTTTGAATAATTCTAGATTGATCTTCCTTTATTTCATTGAAACTTTACCTTTTCCAACATCACCTTCTCATTTTGAGCTTCCCTTTCATATTTCAACCTCTCAATTTGTGATTCTCTTTCATACTTCAACCTAGTTAGTTCCATTTCAGTTTCTAAATTTTTCAACAAATTTATTGTCTCAATATTATCCAACCATTGTTGAAACAGCCCTGTTGTTCCGATGGAGAGAAGAACCTATGATTAGCTTTTCAGGAAATTTCCAAACAAATAATTTCAACGAAATCTTTCAATTTCTTATTTTACTATGTTCATCTCTATGTATTCCTGTATCCGTAGAGTGGGCTGTTCGCTTGAGTTGCTCAACCGCCCCTTAGCCTGGTGTTCATAACGCGCTACGGAACCTCAAGCGTGCCGAAGGACCAAGCAGGGCAAAGCCATTCACTCGACTTCTCTTGGCGATAAGTACTTGTTTCCTTCACCAACCAATCTTTGGATTTTGAAATCGAAGCCAGCATCCCTAGGAATGATGAACATAACAGGTGCGTACCTTTCAGCAGCTCTTTGTTCGATTCTATTCCTATTTCCTGCTCGATAAGGTTCAGAATTCAATCCGAGAATTTCATTAGACCTCGAATGCGCTCTGACTCTTGGAGGAAGATCTGCCCGCTTTTTTCCGCCCGCAACCCAAGAAGTTGGCAACGGCATGTTCACAACTTTTCTCTTCCCCTTATATTTGCTAGACCTATCGCTTGGAGTTTGGACAGAATACCCTATATCACCACTGCTTGGCGTATTTGGGTCAGTTGAAGTGGAGTAGTTTCTAGTTTCATTAATCCTCCACCTCTTTGAACTACTTTCTTGAGTTGTTGCCTTCTTCTTGCACTTCTTAATAGTATACTCATAAGGCTTCCATATATCACTAGCCTTAAGAATTTCCCAACAATGTCTGTTATTAATATCCCTATGGTAAGGCTTGTTGTCGCTCTTGTAAATAGCAAACGTTGTCTTCATAACATCATTATCGCATTCACCACTTTTTCTCCTTGACTCTGCTTGAGCAAATGCACCAACAAATTTTGATACACTAACATTTATTATTTTCCAACGGCTTCTTAAAGGATCCAATTCTCTTTCCTTTAACAAATCAATTTCTCTCATCCCTTCAACTCCCTCTGCCCACATTTTGTTTCTGTATATACTCCAACTTGCTCATACATATTAGTAATTCTATCCCAAAAGGTTTCTCCATTTTATTTAGTATTTCGAAACTTGTCAATACTCACCTGAAGTCAAGACTTCACTAGGACTTCCTCTTCAGCTACAGACCAATATCGTCTTGGTCCCTTTTTAAGTTGCGTCTCTCTACCTTCAGCATCATTTTGTTCATTTCCTTCTTCATCATCATCAGTGTCATCACCTTCAACAGATGCAGCACGAGTATGATATGAAGTATTGAAGTTTAGAAGTGAACCTCCACCTTGCAATGATTGAAAATGTTGGGACGTAGGAAATATTGTTTCATCTTTAGAAACATGAAAATTTTGATTTAGGCTAACATAGTTTTGTTGTGAATGTGGAGGAAATTGGGAGAAAGAACTAGAATTAGATAAACTTATATTTTGTGAGGGATGTTGTTGGGAATACTGAGTGGCAGAAATCATATTTTGCATTCCATAATTTAGATATTGTGGAAAATTTTGTAAAATTAGGTTCAACATAATTAAGATCGATTTGAGAATTGCAAAATGATTGCAAATTTGGATTATTTTGGGGTTGTGGAATCTTTTTTGGATTTTTGTTGGGTTTTTTTTCTCCAATTTTTTGGATCCGTAACTTAATTTTTTTTGCTTACAATGGTAGTATTTTCAGATTTTTGTGAGGCTAAATAAGTATTTAATGAAAAAAAGAAGTGAGTGAAAAATATGTGGAAGTACCTCAATATATATTGGTCTCTATTTATAGAGGGGAAAATAAGAGAGCCGTTGGTAAAAAAAATAAACTTTTTTTTAACAAAGAAGATATTACCGTTATTCATAAAATGATGTTTAAAATAACATGAATAATGCACTTGAAAATTTAGCCGTTGAGATGAAGAAATATTAACCATTAGATGGGCCATCAACCACCAATGGTCACATGCCACTTGTTATGACCACTTCCCCAAATATGACAACATGTGGTATTGCCAGTTTTTTTTTTTTTGTAAAATCTCTTCATGAACGATTCTTCTTGATACACCGTCTATCCTTCTCTCTCCTCTCTTTTTTTTCTCTTTCTTATTTTTTTAATAAAATTTTCATCTTCTCTCTCTTCATAAACCCCTTGGGGGGTTAACAATTGGGTATACTCTTAGGGCGTTTGGTAAGGGGGTTACGGGAAAGGGTAAGGAAGTAGATTGATTCCATACCTTAAAAGTTGTTTGGTTGAGTGGTTTTGCCTTTCCCATTCCCCTCTCCGTTAACCCAAATCCCTCTAACTTGATTCCCCAAACCCCCTCCACTTAGAAATGGTGGTTTTGGAAACCCTTGACCATATATACTTTGACCATCCAATCCATCAACAACCACCCCCTCCACCAGCCCATCACTACCACCCTCACCCCACATCCACCATCCCTAATGCCGACAACCCCACCGCACCCACCATCGGAGTCCCACCTGTCACCATCGCAATCCCACTGCCACCATCGTAGTCCCACCACCACTACCACTACTACCCCCTGAACACACCCACCCCACCAAAACCTAGCGAGAGCCGTCTGAGCCCACCAAAACCCCTCGAAACCTCCTTAACTCCTGAAAACCACCACATCCCCTCCCTCAACCAACCAGAAAATCCACCTCCTCCGGAAAATTGTCCCAGCCCCCTTGGCCACCCCACTACCACTGAAACACCCTCAATTCCCCCGAACCACCCATTGTATCCCCAAAACCACACCACACCAAACCCTAAACCACCCTCCTATCCCCCCGAGACCACCCTTTTAGCCCTCAAAACACCCAAATTTACCCAAAACCACCCTACTATCCCCCAAAACCACCCTACTATCCCCCAAAACCACCCACAGCCGCCTGAAACTTACCCTACACCGCTTCAAAAGTAGCCAGTCCGAAAAAGAGTAGGAGAGAAATAGAGACACGATCAGGCTGGGCGGCGACGGAGAATTTCAAATCTGAAATTTACATGATGGACGGAAAGAGATGGGAGGGAGGGGGAGAGGAGGAGATTTTTTTTTTTGCAATGGTGGTCTGACCACCACCGTGGATTAAGAGTGGATGGAGGGGAGAGAGAGAAAAAATAAAAACCATCCAAACAACTTTTTTAATCAAAGCGTTTGTCTTTCCTTTCCCCTTTTACCCATTTACTGATTCCATTCCCTTTACCCCTTAGTAACCAAACACCCACGTTTAAAATAGTTGTCTAAAATAGAAGTGTTTGGCAAAAGTAGTTGTTGAAATTGTAAAATACAATAAATGACATTTATTCAAATATGAAATGAACTACAACAATTTCATTAGTTAGTTCAATAGTTGAATTCAAATATTTATTTTTCAAAGAACTTTTTTGAGTATACGATTTTTTAACTACTTAAAGAGATGTATAAATTTAAGATAATATTCAACCCTTAAAAAAATTACATGACCTATTTTGATTAAAATGCTTGTGGAATCTGGAGCAAAAAATATTGTCAAATATTAGTTATATCTTCTCTTTAAACTAAATATTTTAATCACATTCCCGCTCTTGCAGTAAAAAAACAATGAATTGCCATAAAACAAAGCAATTAATAAACAGAAAAAGGAAAAATAAATCAAAAACATTAATTCTACCTTACGCGATTATATAGTGTTTAGTCACTAGACCGCTACCTATAAATCTCAAAAGTTACCTGAAGTAACGTTCTACAACCGCTATTCATAATCTACTACCCGCTACTACAACTATTACCTTACTGAACACTCGTAATTTTGTTAATTTGTGTCTTGATCTTGTCTAACCGCTACCTGCTACCTAATACGCTAATGTTAAACAGGGCCTAAGACTTACGCACAGAGTTATAATAAGTGGTCTAAATCCATTTACTACTACATTCCTCAATCCATGATCTTGGCATGGAGGATACTCAATTTTACAATGAGACTGCAACCACAGCCATGGATAGTCGACATAATGGAATGAGCTGCCTTGCAGCCTTGGTGAGGGCAAGAAAATGCTGCTGCACCCCAAAAAAAGGGTCATATCCCAAAACAGACTTGCACTTTGCATCATAGGTATATTCATAATTCATAAAGCAGAAAACTTCCTGCAAAAGTTTTGCTTGCCAATGTCGTAAAAACACTTGGCTAACTAAACAATAGATAGAAATATGTAGAACCATATAGAGTAACTTACAAAAATGCCCCCATTAGACTCACGGAACAAATGTATTATACCTTACTCTTGCGGAAACATCCAATCCTAAATTAGACGACTGAGTAAATAATGCAAATAATACAAACATCTGACTCTCACAAAACTCCAAGAAAACAGACAACCACACAGAAACACTGAAAAGGACTTCAACATCATCAAGAAATAAAGTTTGAAAATTATATACTTAAAGGAGGAAGTGTCCAATCGACTTACAAATGCCAGCTCTGTATGGTAATGAATTGATTTTCAAGTTGAAAACCATGGGTTTCCTCAAAATATGAGTACACAATAATACTAGATTCTCTATGCTAGCTACACCAGAAAAAACCATTTTCTGAGACACCCAGGTCGTCCAAACTGTACACTTAGGAAAAACCTTTTCTTTTACATATAAAACCTTCAAACTCAGAAGCCATCACTCTGACCTCGTCTAGAGAGGAAGCCTGCATGTTCACTCATGCTACCCTTCAACCGGTAGAATGATGGCTTGCTTTTAATTGTTCTTAAGGGACCAGATCTATTACCATGGGTTATAGGCAAAGATACCCCTTCTCCCACCAAGCTTGATGTTGAAAATGGTCTGTTTTCTATCTCGTCAAGGGGACCAGAGCTATAGTCCATAGTTATGAATGATGAAGCCTGTCCGTACATTAAATGTGGTGTAGCACCACCTGCATTCCACCACCCGCTATCAGATGGTCCAATATCACTCTTGGAATCCAAATCTGGAACTGAAGAATCCTTTAGACTACCGCAGTCTTCACAAGTCTCGTCATTATCATTGTATATCAGTTTGAGAGCCTGTACAACTTCACCCATGAAGGGCCTATGAGTCACTTCAGGGTGGACACACATGGAAGCTATTGCAGCTACCTTTGCCATATCGTCAAAATTATATATTCCAGCAAGTGCAGGATCCACCAATTGCTCCACACCTTCTCTGCTGGTCAAAAGAGGACGTGCCCATGTTACTAGGTTCTCTTGTCCCTGAGGCTGGGACATATCCACAGGCTTTCGCCCAGTGAGAAGTTCCAATAGGACAACCCCATAACTATAAACATCACTTTTCACAAGCAAATGCCCAGTCATTGCATACTCGGGAGCAACATACCTGCAAATTCACAATTTAAATTAATATCAAATCTCAAGAGCCTAGCATCTTACACCATATTCATGGAACAAGAGACCTTACACTCCATTAGGCCCAGGTATAAAAGTACATCAGTAATCTGTATAAATGAATCCAAACATGAAACAGATAAATCCAGGTGCACAGAATTTGTCCACTGATACATTATCTGTTTGAGGTCCCATTAATTTCCTTTTCTAATTATCAGAATTTGTCATATGAATGAAAAAAGAATCCTCCTTTAGATTTTTTGGAAAATTTATTTGGTCATTCAGAACATATATCTTGATAGTACCTTATTGATCCTTCCAAAATTGTTAACTTAAAAAAAAGCACTTGATTTACTGAATGACACAATAAAATCTACTTCCTCCGTTTTTTTAGATGTTACACTTTCTATTTTAGGAAGTTTCAAATTACATGTTACACCTTCATTTTGGGTAATAACTTCTCTCTATCTCTCTCCTATCACATGTTCACATGGGACCCTTTTGTTTTCTTTCTCTCTATCTCTCTCCTCTCCAAAGATTGCCTAGGAGTCCGTGATTTTAAAAGTGTAACATGTAAAAAAAAACGGAGGAAGTATATTTTTCTAGATTAAGTAGAATGCAAGAAGTTTCATTTGTTCAATAAATTTCCTTCACTTAATTTTTTCCAGTTTGTCCACTAATCATACATGTAATAATAAGAAGAAAAAAAAAACAATCTAAAACTAGAAAAGGTTAAATCTCAAAACATAAAATTTCTGTCAAGTCTTTGACGAAGAAAATCAAGACTCATTACTATTTCGACACACGACATGTGTAAAATTCCTTATCGTGTGTCAAAGACCAGGAAGGCAAAGAAGCCCCCCCCTTCCCCTAATCATTTGTTCCCTTCATTATTCATTTTGTTATATTTCCGATAAAGTCAATATATCACCTTTTTTGTACTTTTGGAGTATTAAAGTTAAATTTTATGACTCCTTACACCCGCCCTTCTAACTTATTATGTGTAGTAGATGTCCACGCATATCAGCTTAACGATAAATTGCAAATAGCCTCTTCATTATTGCAGTGGTAAAAGCCTCCCCAGCCCCAAACAATCCCACCTACAGGCCTTGGGGTACAGTTGTATGACATATATAGATATACTCCCATCTTTCAATCAACAAGAAAGGACACTAATTCTACTTCAGTTATGATGAATGCAGAATGTTCTCTTCGTCAAAAGATAAGACGTAAATCAATGTCTGAAAGAGCGAATCAGGCCGGGGACATAATTAAGAAGTTTTCGTGACATTGCACCACATGAACTAAAGTTGGATGGATTAAGGAGGATGTACTAACAAGAAACCACAGTCACCACTCACTAGTGACACCCAACCAATTTTCACGCAAGATTGACAGATATTCGCAGCGACGCTTTAGATAAAGTGGTAAGACTGCTACGTAAAGACTCAATTTTTTCATTTTTACGTTTTTGTTGATTAATCAAAGCCTCAATAATAATGTGGCTTTACCAATATGGAAAGAAGTTCCTTGAGAAAAATAGAACGCTATTTAGACAAGAGTACAAGACCAAGTGCATACCCAAAAGTTCCCATAACACGGGTAGATATATGCTGGCTTCCTTCTGTTGCTTCTCTTGCCAATCCAAAATCTGAGACCTTAGGGGTGTAGTCATCTTCTAGTAGAACGTTGCTGGCCTTAAAATCACGGTGAATTACTCGAGGATTAGAATCCTCATGCAGATAAGCCAATCCTCTCGCAGCACCAAGAGCAATTTTCAACCTTGCATCCCAATCGAGAGGCCCCTTTACAGTATCAACACCTATAATATTAAAAACAGTGATCACAACCTAGAATATATGTAGCTCAATTACGTAACCCCAGGTTGGGTTGGTCAATGTTGGTTTCAATGCCCTTCCCCTATAATCATGATTCGACTTGCAGTAAGTAGAGGTCCCTACTTAGCTTACCCCTCTTCCAACTCCATTCCCACCCCAAGAAAGGGAGAGACACGGAGAGGGACCCTCAATAGGAAGAGAGCAACATGACTAATATCACCAGTGGAAGCCTTGATTTAACAGTAAGGTCGAAGTAAACAAGCCCTAAAGAAATAAGATAGATATAAACTTGAAAGCTGGTAGAGGAAAGCGTACCATGCAAGTGAGACTCAACACTGCCATTATGTACAACCTCATACACCAAGCAACGCCTATGTCCCTCAATGCATATACCAATTAGTTTCACAAGGTTTCGGTGATGCAATCGACTCAACATCTCAACTTCTGCAATAAATTCACGGTCCCCATTCTGATTATCCCGAGTAAGCAACTTAACTGCAATCTCAGTTCCATCTTCCAGAATGCCATGATATACACGCCCAAACCCTCCTTCACCCAGAATTCTCCTTGAACTGAATTTATCTGTAGCCTTCTCAAGTTCAACAAGTGAAAAAGCTTTCACAGAGAGTGCACAACTCGGAATAGATGCAAAGAGCGACATGGATGTCGAGCTTGCTAAGCTACTTGATAAAGTAGAATCAATACCTGTGGTTGAGAAAATAAACAACTATTACCAATCCTAATCTTGCATCTCATATATAAATGACATCAGCAAAAGATATACCAACTCCGTTTTTTTAGCTCCAATGTTTTGACTTTTGCGTTATTCATATACTAACTTTGACCGGTAATTTTGGACTTATATACAAAATAAAAAGTGAGTATGGAAGGTGTTGTTGGATTCATCTCAATGCATATCTTCAATATATTAACATTTCCAATTTGTACTTACAAAGAATTATAGATATTGATGGTCAAACTTGTGTGTTGGCAAGTGTGAAAGTCCATATGTAGCAACAACAACAAAAATGTAGAACTTATGTACCATCATTGCGTCAAAATTAAATAAACTGAAAAAACATGTACAAAGCCAAACAGAAACAAGCAGAAAAGTTGAACATATACTGAATGCCAAGCAACAACATGAAAGTTATATACCTAACGCTAACCACTACTAAATCCCACAAATCAGTAACTCTTAATTGTTGAGAGATAATCCCAGTATACACGTATAGTTTGTTCACTGTATCAGGAACATTTCAGGTAATGCTTAAGCTAAAACAATTTGGCCATGTACTATTCATGTCATTTGCTGAGCATTATAAACTCGGTATCATGACTTATGTATGTGGTCCTTGTGTTTCATATGATAAGGCACAAGACTAATGTCTTTCAAAGTAAAAATAAAAAATAAAAATTGAACTGTTAATTATATTCAAAATATGTTGATAAAAATTACTCATTCTGTCCCAAAATGTTGATCAGACTTCCCTCATATGGATGTCCCAAATCGTATATCACCCGTCTCTTTTCTAGTTGAACCTTCTCCCTCTATCAGATGAACCCTTTTTCATTTCCCATAGCTCTAGTTTCTCTAACGTCTTCTTCTCTCTCTACCCACCCACAATTTCTAATTCTACCTTTATTACCATTCTCTCATGTTTCCAGAAAAAACATCTACCACATTCTACGCCCCAACCATCACCCTCATAATTGTGTCAAATCCTGTTGTTTATATCGGAGTATTAAAAAGTACTATCTCCGTTTCGCAATACATGCATCATATTCCTTTTCGCGATGTTTCACAATAATTGCAAAAATTCTTGGTTTGGTTTCTAATTCATGCAAAAAGACACTTATGCCCTCACTTGCCCTCTACCCCATTTGCAGCACTACTTTATTCTTAGTCACATGGGCAACAAGACAACTTGCACTCTCTCTCCCTCCCCTGCTCCTTAGTTCAAGGGTCACTTTCCCAATGTTGCAAGTATTGCGAAACGGAGGTAGTATACCATTAAATTTACATTGGTAAAAGACTTCCATAATAATAAATTTCTCATCGATGTTCTTTTGAGGGGAATTAATGTCTTCTTTGAAAAATGTGGACGCTTTATATCATGCATTGTAGAAAGTATTTGGCAAATCCAGCGAAGTTACCAGCAGTTAGAGTCCATAAAGGTAATAATGAAAGCCATAAATTTAGAAGCTAGCTGAAAAGCTTCTAAAATTTATCTAGTTGAGATAAACAATTATGCATAAATATCAAAGGACTTGAGCAAAATGTAAACTAGATAATAGTCATAACACCGGACCAACGCTAGTTTTTCAATTAATTTAGTGTAGGCATCAACTTATGAGATATATAAACTTTTGATGCAATTATATTCAAATCTAGTATTAGAATTTTCAATGAGATGATCAACTAATGATCATTCAGACCCATGTATCTTTTCAATGCAGTCAAATCTTATCATGTGACATCTTTGAGAGGAACTTTTAGGATAGAAAACCCGCAACAGTGGCTTGCAAGTATATTACTAGGTAATTGTTCCAGTTTTTAAATAATATTAAAAAAAAAGTAATTTGATACTTCTAACGAAAAACAGACTACCAAAAAATCATTATTGAGTACGATCTGTTGTAGGGTTCCCATTCCAATTGGGCATTTGGTATGTAAAGCTAAAAGGGGTTCAACTCAAGGTTTTTTTTTTTTATCACCTAACAATATCACAGCTTCTAGTTTATTGTTTATTAAGAATTGACACAATTTGACATGCACAAAGTTGTACCAGTTGAAGCTTTTTATATAAAGCGCTGGCGAATTTAAGAGGGAATTTTAATGTGTTTTGGAGGGAAATGGGTTTTATTTTAGTAGACAGTGCAGATACGAGGCAGTTAATAAAGAGAGTCACCCAAGGGAACCATGTCACACTTAATCAAAATAAGTCATTAGTATAAAATTAAGTTATATACTTATATAAACAGATAAAAAAAGGCTTTAAGATAAGAGTGAAATAGATGTTGATATTCAATAAAACACTAGAGATGATTAAGTTACGTAAATTAGATTTAAATCTTACATTGCAATTCAAACATCTATAATGTACCATTAGATATACCTTGAAAAATACTTTCAAGATACTTTAGCAAGTTTATCAAGTAAACTTAGTTAATTTATTTATCCCCCTTTAAGATGAAAACAATAATACAGACATGTTGTGATCCAAGTATCAAACTTGTTTATGGTAAAAGCTTATATGATAGTTTTAAAAAAAACAACGATAAAGTCATAGGACAGGGTGATTAGTTAATGAGCAAGTGGCAGCTAGCCTTCATAGTAATACATAATTGCCAGTGAAACTAGAAGTGTAAACATGAAGGTTGTAGACTACTATGAGACCAGGTAAAGCAAAAACTATTCCAAACATTAATTTTCCACGAACTTAAATAACTCAAAGAACATTCTCAAAATATTACCAGTTTTCTTATTGATAGATGGCGTGAATACAGGTCCAATTGCATTTGACGGTTTCCTACTTTTTCTCCATTTTATGAGTACAGAAAGTGCTGCGCAGAGAGCCACCAATAGAACCAATGCAGAAAATACAATAACGAAGACAATTTTTGAACTTAATTTCTGATTTTTGTTCATAAAATTTGCAGTAATTGGGTCTGCTCCATCGCCAATACTTCCAGTTGGACTACCAACATAGCTCCCAGAAGGAAATGATGAAGGAATCCCTGTCAAATAGCTTTTTCAGAAATCACGACTGCAGAACAAGTAGCACGAATATGGTTCCTAGTACGAAAATAGTACCTGGATAGTTAACATAAATCACGTCATAGTCACCAAAAAGAGTTCTATTAAGAGGCACCTCCTTTCGCCTCAATCTCTCATAAGTCAATATAGCAGTGGTGTTATCAAACTTCTCACCCAGTGGAACCAAGTTAATATCAACTAGTGTCCTTTCCTGATTCTGGGAATCAGCAGTTGCCCCTACTATTTGCACTTGGCTGTGCTTGAGATATGTGCCTGATGCAACCTCAATTTCTAGCTCATTAACCTCTGGAAAGAGAGCATAAACAGCAATACTCAGCAAAAGCCTGACTTTCATGGGAAAAACACACCCGCAAGGAGTTCCAATGGGAGTAGATGTAAGTGGATCCAAACATATCGGACCACAACCTGCAATATAACATGTTGAAATTTAAATATTTAAGCGAAGAGCAACAAGGAAAACTACACAACATGAACAGCTGGAAACAAGATATATTGCCTGTCATCATATCATTCCTCCATATATATGTTTCTAAGTAAACCAAAAAATTCAAGAGAGCAAATCTAAACAGTGTCTACACTTGCTACAGGCTAGAAACACAAAGCTAGAGGAATGAAATCCCCAGTCATCTTGTACCTTTTGATGCTTGTGCAAACCAACACGAAATTGAGAAGACATATGGAACAGATTGCTAACAATACATAGTTGTCAATAAGCCATTTTGATGTGCACCAAACATTCAGCACGTCAGTGGTTGCGCACACAAAAGGTAAAGCACTGCTACTGTATAGATTAATAAAGAATCACTTTCCAAGAACCTGGATGGAGATTTGTATATCCCAGTGTTACCTAATTCCCTAAACCCCCGCGAATTGCGGAGAAGAGCGAATTATGGTCGGTTTTGGTTCCTTTTTGGCTCATTTTGGGGCGAATTGGCCGAATTCAAAGGGGGGTTAAAAGGGGGATTGGGTAAAATTTGTATATCCCCATCTCGGGTAGACAGTCATGCACTTGCTTCAATATATAACTTTAAATTCTAAAGCCAATTAAATTATTCTCTCGAGGCCTTGAAAATTTAGGATGACAATTAAAAATCAAATTAATAATCTGTCAAAAAGTTCAACTTAGCAAACAACACGCAATTCTCACGCCAGCAAACACCATCATAGCCTCAATGTGGCTGAAGTCTACATTTCTCTACTTAAATTACTAAGTTAAACACCTAGAAAAGTCTTTATGTCTCTACTTAAGTTATTAAGTTAAACAGCTAGAATTTTACAATGAGAACATGATGCTCTGAGACATGTGGCAGTTACGAGTTAAACCCAAGAATCAATCCTTTAAAAAATTAAGACAGTTAACAGAAAACAAGAGCTTCTGCAGCACGTAAAGACTCATCAGCCACCAACTGCCAGTTATGAATTAAAATGCCTCACTCTCAGATCTTAGTCAAGTTAGTACTAGAGCAAGTAATTACATGACAAGCGCAAATGTTCCACATGAAATATATCTAACATACATAGCAGTATTAGTAGTAATTACATTCTACATTTAGTTATTGTCTCAGATATACCAGCTAGATACAAGAGCTACATCTTATCATAAAGTCAAAGAGGTAATACGAAGTACTGAATATTGCAATTTCAATGACGTGATACTGCAGTAACTTGTTTGATGCTTCTGACTAGTCTTACAAAAAAACTATTTAACCCATACAGAAGACAGCTCATTCCAGATATTCTACATTAGTTTAAACGATACTTATTCTGAAGCCAGTTCATCACCTGGTGCAGCACTAGGGGGTGGAGAGGTATGGTGAGGCTGGGGGCTCAGTCTATGACGATGCCGACGATGTCTTCGGAAGGATCTATGATGGGGAGCAGCAACAGGACCTGGAGAGTTTCAAAATAATATAGTAAGAGCTATTGTTTAATTGATAGCATATGAATTTAGTATAAGATAGGTCGTAAAGACCTTGATATGCAGGAGATGGTGAGGGTGCAGCTGAAGGTCCTTCAGATGGCTTAGTCCTCCGCATCAATTGCTTGGCTCTAGGAGATGATGATATACCACTGGCAGAGGCTGCAATCCAAAATTGATTTAAGATATTAACTCAAACATGACTTTTGTACAAGAAGTACTTAAGAATAAGAGCTAAATCATCACTCAGAATGTATATCAATAAATTAAAGTTGTCCGAGTTAATGTCAAAAAGCAAACAGTTACTGAAAATGACCACTAGAGTCTTCTTTTCAAGCCCTTCTGATGTTTATATACACACTATCAGTCATGCATGACATCAGATATCATTCAGGTTTCAGCACAGCTAACTCAAAAACTAGTAACTATCAGGATCATGGATGCACAAAAGATCCAAAATAATACAATCAGATTAAGATTAACATGATGAAACTAAGAATAGCATAAAGGGCTGTTACTCTAACCAGTCTCTAGGATTCATGTAACTAACCTCCAATAGTGAAATTCATGCCTTGAAAGGATTGCTAGTGAAGTTTGAGTTATATATCCAGGAATTCTAACCATATAGGCGAGTCATTTAGATGATATCTCAACTTAAGGTTATAATGGACGACATCAAAACATCCAGCATATATACTGTGCTTCTTATATTCAATTATTTTGAAGGCAATCAAAGCAATTCAAATCAAGTAAGAGGAACAGCCTCTCCCTATTTGCAAACACTGAGTATATCTAACCTCTCTGCACCCTGCTTAGGTGGAAGTCTGTTTGAGACAGTGCGATAACACAAGTAATGCTGAAAGAGCTATATAATTTAAGAAAGGGTTGACCACACAATATGTCCAAAGAGATGACAGTTAATTTTAACATAAAAATGACGGGATTCAGAAGTAGTAAATGTCTTCTGTTAGCTTAGTAGTCAACATACTAAAATCCAATACAAAGTGAAATTTAAGCCTCGAAAGACACGTCTTCATAGTTACGCATCAAGGAACACCAACAATATGAAAGAGAAGTACGGCCATGTCAAAATCTTATGAAATAAAAACACCTTTAAACAAACTAGATTTCTTCCTTTAGAAATATTTTTTTGCAAGTCCATATGCTGAGATGGAGCAACATATACCTTTACTGTAATACTCTAAAGCATAAAACAAAACTTCCAATATGAATATAGTAATGTCGTATATGGAAAAGCAAGATATTTAGTAAAGCTATATGCACCCCCAAACTCTAATTCGATTTACGTGGAGAGTTTTCAGGTTATCTTGGACTTCAGTAAAAGCAACAAAGTTTCTTTTAACATTTGAAAATATATCAAGATAAACCAGAAAATATCATAATGGGTCAGATTGAGAATAGGCATCTATATTCAGTGTTAAAGGAGTCCCAAATTTGCTGCTGTGCACCATAATGGAGGAAATTAAGCACTCCTTTTAATTGTTCTCCACTTGCTGCTGTGGACCATAATGGAGGAAATTAAGCACTCCTTTTAATTGTTCTCCACTTGTTATTTTCTGTGATTTAGTAGGCCCATGGAAATTCACACTCTATCATATTGACATACTTTAATCAAAATAATTATTTTAGATGGGGATTTAGTCATATAAAATCCAAAATGTCAAAGGTAAAGTTGCGTTTAATTCTTTGTGTTCAACTTGTGGTCTTATACTATATCCCTTTCAAAGTCATAACCAATACTAGGAAACTCATGCTTATTATCATGGGACACACTAAAGAGTTGAGTTTTCTGTTACAAATGACAAGACTTCAAGATCTCTCTTCACTTGCAAGCTCACCCAGGAAAGAAGATAAGAGACACACACACACACACACACATATATATATCAAACAAAGCAATGTGTGAATATATTAATGACAAAAAATGTTAAAAGGGCTCACCTTCAGACAATGCAAAATCTCTCTTAAGTAAAAATTGGCTAGGCAGCGCAAGAGGAGACAAGTATATGTGTGCAAATTTGAATCCTGTATGGAGAATGGAGACAAAAGAGAGTACATGTCAATCAACTTTGAGGATTTTGCTCCTATGCATAAGGTGAAAGCAACACAAATAGAAAAGGTCGCATTAGGATTAACAAATTCAACTCTAAATGGAAGTACATAGCTATGCAAGTCAAACTTCGCCAAGGTTTACAGTTTTGGAGATTCCATTCATTAAAAGATATTATATTGTTTGACTAATCAAACTAAACGCTTTAAGTTCCCTATGTAAATAACTTCCCATGAAAGTTGTGAGTTGAGACACAAAAAGTTGCTTACCTAGGGGAACTAGATAAGTGAACTTCCCTTATACCCACGTGCTATATGAGATACCATAGGTGTTTGCATCAACTTCAAAATATATTCAATCCTATAAACTAAACAATACAAAATCCTTTGGGTTCGGAACCAGGGGCAAGGCTATTAAGGGGCCTAAGAGGGGCATGGCCCTTGTTAGCCCAACCGTACCTATAATATATAAGAGGACCAAATAAAAGAAAATTAGGAACTCTAGTAAAGTGGCTCCTCACAAGGTAATTAAAAAAAAAAAGTATACTTCGCCCTCCTCCTTAACCAAGTCTAACTTCGCCCCCGTTTCGAACCCTTGTTCAGAGCATAGACTCCCATCACCTCATAACTTTCACAGCAAGTTAGAATTTGTTAAACCAAACAAGCTCACAACTTACACGGAGATAAATGAATAGTTGTTATATAAGGAACTTGAAACTCATTAGAATTTGACAATGGCCGCTTGCTACAGCAGCACCACCACCTAATTAGTCAACCAAATATTGTTCAAACATTTAGAACCCCCCAATCAGAAATTGTATCACAATAACCTCTATGAAGTACGTACAATTTCCTTGGATTCCCTTACATTTCTACTTTACACGCATACGCTGCGTAGTCTGAATCAAGTAAACCTTCAAAACCCACAAATTAATTCCCCTAAACAACCCAATTTGCTTCATAAAAATTTCAATACACCATCTTCTAAAAAGATACTACTAGTACTAAGTACTAACAAAGTTCAACAATACCGACAAAACTCAACATTCACTTACTATTTTCATTCCTTCCAAACAAACAAACAAACAAACAAACAAACAAATATTAAAACCTCCAACTTGAGAATATTTCAAATTCAAAAAATAAGCTCCAAAAAACGGCGTAAAAATTCAAAGGCACAACAATTTACCGTGAGAAAAATCAGCAAGCCGAAACACCGACGAAACAAAGAGAAGCAACAACACTGAAAGTCGCATCTTCTACCACACTCCACAGTAGTAGTAGTAGCAATACAACAATTGCAACAAAACTATCATCTTAAACATTCCAACAATGGCGCACTCAAACCTCCAGTATTCCAATAAAATCTCCACCGACAGTAAACAAAATCCAAAATCTCCATTAATTTTAGGGTTTGCGCAAGCGAATTTGTTAAAATTTAAACCCTAGCTTCGAAATTGGTGCACTGAATGCAGGATTTCCCGCAGTAAGATCCACGAAGTGCGGCAAGAGATCTGAGACGACGAGAACTGAAAAATCGCAGGTATGGAGGAAAGAGAAAAAAAAGAGAGAGGAGAGAGAAAAATGGAGGAGAGAGAAAATGGAGAGGAAGAAGGAAGTGAGGTGAGTAGAGTGGAGCTTTTATTGCTGCTGGGTGGTGTTGGTGTTGCTGCTGCTGCAGCTGCAAGGTCACTCACTCTTCACTGCACTCGTTTACTATTCTTTGATTTTGTCATCTTTTCCCACGCTCTTTACTTCTTATGTGTAACTCACTGCTTTTGGATTTTTTTTCTTTTTGGGTTTTGTTTGTTTTCTACTTTAGGATTCTTCTAATTCTAACTTGTGTGTGTGTTTTTTTGGATTATTAGGCAGAGGTTTATCCGTTAATGTTGGGTAAAGGGGTGTTTGGTAATTACTCCTACTACATAGTATTTTCGGATATATGTGTCTTTTCAGTTGAGTATGCATCAAATTGAGTATGAATCTGATTGAATGAGGATGTATTTTCTCGAATGAGTGTGAATGTTAGAATTAATTTTACAAATCGATGGCCAAATATTCAATTGAGTATGCAAATTTTCAAAATGAGTATGCATTTGTTGAAATGAGTATATTTTAGTTGAAATGTGGATGCATTGCTAAATGAGTATGAAAATTCTCAAGTGACTACAAATTATGATGGAATAAGTTACGTAAACTTCATATGAATATACTTCCTCCATAACGAAATAAGTGCAACCTTTGCCATTTTGGGATGTAACAAAAAAAATGCAACAAGTTGAAACTTACTTGTATTAGTAAGTTTTTTTCAAAAAAATTACAAAAATACCATTACTTAAGAAAATAATAATCTGATTATAACATCCTAATTTTCATTACATTTTAAACACAAATTCATTAAACTTAATGATTCCACATACCACCACCACCCCGACTCATCATCACCACCCATCTTGTTTTCATCACCACCACCAACCTTCACCTCTCTCTCTCTCTTCACTTCGGTCTTCTCCCAACCTTCGCCTCTCTTACCACCACCAACCTTCACCGCCGTTGTCTTCTCTCTCGCTCACTTCTCTCAACCTCCTTCGGTCTTCGTCTTCTTCTCTTACTTCGTGGGTTTGCGTTTTTTTTCTTAGAACTGAATTCGTGGGTTTCGAATGTGGGGTTTTCGAATATGGGTTTTCGAATATGGGGTTTTCGAATTGGGGTTTCCAAATTTGGGGTTTTTGAATTTGGGGTTTTGGAATTTCCGGGTTTTTGAATTTGGTGTTTTGGTTTGAAATTCTGGGGTTTTTAGGGTTCGAAATTCTGGGTTTTTTAGGGTTCGAATTTCTGGGTTTTTAGGGTTCGAATTCTGGGTTTTTTTGGGTTCGAATTTATGGGTTTTTTAGGGTTCAAATTTGTGGGTATTTTAGGGTTCGAATTTGTGGGTTTCACTAGTAGAATAATTGTTAATTGCAGTGGTTTCTAAGTGGCCTATTGTTGCGGATTTCGCGCCGCCGCAAATCAAGGCGCAGCAATAGGTAAAATCTATTGTTGCGGTTCTAGAACCGCAGCAAGAGGTTTGACTTATTGCTGCGGTTGTTGCCCAAAACCGCAGCAATAGGTACTGGTACAGGTGAAAATTAAATTTTTTTTTTGCACTTTGTCATCAATTTTGAAAGAAAAAAGATGTAGGAAAAAAATAAAACACAACAAATTAGAAGTAATGCCAAAGAATGCTTATACAAAAACATATCAGATACACAAAATCCAACAGATAAAGAAAATGATATAAACAAAAATAAACGAAAAATAAAATCAGATACCCTAACATCATATTGATTCTAAAAAAAATATGAAAAAAATCCCTAAAACAAAGATACAACCACCTTAACATCAGATCTGGATAGATACAAACAAATCCAAACTACAAAAGAAAAAAAACAAATGAAGATAAGAACAATCACGGCGTTTGTGTGGGCTGCACTTTTACTTTGCCGACAAAGACCTTTTTTTTTATCTCGGAACTCGTGTTTTATTCCGTCACCGAGATTGGCGACAACGACGAGACCGAGCTTTGCGCAGACAAGGCTGGAGATTGGCTACAACGACGAGGCTTCGCGCAGTCGAGGCTGATGATTGGCGACGAGCTGCGGGTGACTTACGTTCAATGCGGGTGATTGGCGACGAGTGTCAGGCTTCTTGCCATCGCCGGTGATTGGCGACGAGGAACGAAACCACAAGGCGATGTTGGGCGGACGAGACAGAGTATGAGAGAGGGGAGAGAAGATGAGAGAGAGCGTATGAGAGAGAGAGAGAGAGAGAGAGAGAGAGAGGGTATGAGAGAGGGGAGAGCGTATGAGAGAGAGAGGCGTGAGTGAACTTTAGTGAACAAGAGAGGCGTGAGGCCCGTGAGGGAATAAGAGAAGTGTGTAAGTGTTTATACAATTATTCACGCTTATTTAAATTCTCATGTAGTCTATTGCTGTGCACGGGTAAAACCGCAACAATTCAACCGCGGCAATATACAATTATTCTACTAGTGTTTTTTAGGGTTCGAATTCTGGGTGTTTTGGTGTTGGAGTTGAATTGTGGGTTCGATTTGCTTGGTTGAATTTTGGGTTCGATTTTTGGGGTTGAATTATGGGTTCGAAAGTTTGGGGTGAATTGGCGATGGTGAATGTGGTTGGTGTGGTGGTGACAAGGCGATGGTGAACGTGGTTGGTGTGGTGGTGACAAGGCGATGGTGAACGTGGTTGGTGTGGTGGTCAGCGGCTCTCGGTGGTGAAGGTGGTGGTTGGTGTGGTTGTTGGTGGTGAAGGTGGTGGTTGGTGTGGTTGTTGGTGGTGAAGGTGGTGGTTGGTGTGGTGGTCGGTGGGGAAGGTGGTGTTTAATTATGTAATCTTCTCCCTGCTTCGTTTCCCCTAATACACCACCTAAAACACAATTGCCAAATTCTCTCTAGGAGTTCGTGCCAAGGCAGTTTGTTGCACTTATTTCGTTACGGAGAAAGTAGTAAATTTTAATGAGTATAGCCTTGATATGACGCCATATCATTGATATAATGTTAAGTTATTTCTGCCACATGGCTCTTCTTTCTCATGTAAAAACTCTTATCTTACATTCAAAAATAAATTTCATTGTAATAGGATTTGTACCCACTATCTTGTACATAAAATATGAAACTCCTACCAATGAGGTAGCACATCATAAATGTTTAATTACTCCAAAGAAAACTTATTAAAAAAACTCATCAAAAAAATTCACATTAGAAAATATAAGAAAGAAAGAGAATAGCTTAATGATAAGATTAGGCTAAACTGTGATGTTTTATGCATATATAATATAGACAAAATGATGATCCCTTTTTTTTGCTAATACAATTAGAAGAAAAAAAAGAACCAAGGCACCACTTCTTGATTTCTCCCAAAATTGTAAGAGGTCCCCAATTCTTGATTTCTTAACGTGCAAGTTATTATCCAACCATCCAGTTATAACCTCTACTTGTGACAAAGTAACAATTATCAACCCAAATTATATCATAGAGTCTTATCAGATAATTTGGGGAATCACTCAGGCCCTACAACTAATAGTTTTTATTGGAGGTGTATATATGGACTACATCCATCAATTATATGTATCATTCTTTTAATTGGAGTATGTTCTCTTCCATTATATCATTGCTTATTTTATGTTGGGTTCAAATAACAATAACTCTAGATCTTGTATTTTATTGCGGTCCAAATCAAAATATTTTAAACATTGTGAAATAAATTTTCACAACTTTGAATTTATATTTAAATTTTAAAGTGAAATTGGATTATAATAATATCAACTTTTACCCAGATATAGCAAAGCAAAAAAAATTTCTCAGAAGTGGAAAATAATATAAACTAAACCATTTATCTTAAATAACTAATTTATTGATCCTGGCGATCCCCTGAGACCCGAGTTTTTGGGCTATTTTTCATTTTTTATATGTTCGTATGTTTTCATCTACTATTTATTTCGTCCTTAACTAAGCTTTTTTTGTTATATTGGGGGTCTTTTTTTGCCCCATAAAATCGGCTTCTTAACAGGGTTATTTTTTTCGTAACTAAGTATTGGAACAATTAATGGATGTGAATTTCTGAGAAGTCCATTTGATAGGGTTTCTCCCTAATACGTGGTGTTTTTTTTTAACATAAGTAATGTGATGAAATTGTAGTTTGAACAAACTTGGAACATTACATAACCATTTTTGTGTTTTTCAAAAGATATATGATCACCATATTGCATGTTCATTATCCTCTCGAAATTCATTTTATTACCCTTTAGTCTCGTAGCTTTTGTCATCTCCATTTTATGCAATATGTCTCGTCTTTACACCGCGCTTGATTCACCATCTTGTTGCCCACCTTCACTGCATCTATACTAATATATTAAAAGGTTTTCTTAAGCAAGTCTACACGACACGTGGCACTCTTCCCTTTAGTTGTTTCATTCCAGATTAGTATTCTAAGAACAAAATATATCATACAGAATATAGTATTCTATCACACCCCTGCAGTCATAGCGAGAGGAGGGCGAACGATAAGACTAGACTTGAATTCCAGAAATAAATGTTGCGGAAGTCCCTTAGTGAAGATGTTTGAAAACTGATACTTGGTAGGAACATGCAAAACCCGTACATGACCCAACACTACCTTTTCCAGAACAAAATGATATCCATCTCAACATGTCTGGTACTTTGGTGCTGTACAGGATTGCGAGACAAGTACATATCACTGACATCATCACAGTGACAATAGTAGCTTGTCGGAGAGGACAATGTAACTCCAAAAGAATATTATGCAGCCAACAAGCTTCCGCAACAACATTAGCAACACCCATGTACTTAGCCTCGGCACTCGATCTTGATAAGGTAGTCTGACGTTTTGATTGCCAGAAAATTAAGTTATCACCAAGAAAACAACAATATCCTCAAGTAGAACGGCGAGTGTCAGGACACCCACCCCAATCACCGTAAGTATAAGTGATCAAGCACAGCTGAGTAGTAGGATATAAATGTAAGCCATGATCAATGGTTCACTGAATATATCACAGGATGCGTTTTAATGCATTAAAATGATGCTTCCGAGGATCATGCATAAAAAGGCAAACCTGTTGTACCGCATAAGCAATATCAGGATGAGTGAAAGTAAGATACTGTAAGGCTCTAGCAAGACTGTGGTAAAGAGTCGGATCTGCCATTGGAGGACCGGAATCCGAACTAAGCTTGGAGTTAGTATTAATGGGAGTGGCAGCAGGCTTACAAGACCCTATGCCTGCATGCTCCAATATTTCCTGTGCATACTTCTTCTGAGAGAGGAGCATGTAAAAGGATGTAAGAGTAACATAAATACCCAAAAAATAACTAAGAGGCCCTAAATCAGACATAGGAAACTCAGTTTTGAGACAAGTGATAATATGATCCCGCAGAGCATCAGAAGAAGTGCAGAGAATAATATCATCAACATATAAGAGAAGATAGACCAGATCTGTGCCACGTCGGAAGGTGAACAAGGAGTTGTCAATCTGAGCAATAACAAATCCAATCTGAAACAAAAAATGAGCAAATCGCGGTATCAAGCACGAGGTGCTTGTTTGAGACCATATAATGCTTTACGAAGGCTACAAACATGATGTGGATGCCTTTTATCAACAAAACCTGGAGGTTGATGCATATAAACACTTTCCTACAAGTCCATGTAAGTGTAATCCCCCGTTAATTTATGGGTTTTATAAATATATTTTAATGTATAGTTATTTATATTTAAATATATTTTAGTATTTTAACGATTTATTTCTGTAAGGTTGACTATTTGAAAGTCAAAGAAATTATTTTAATGATTTATGCAAGTCAAATATTTTATTAAAGTCATGCTTTGAAAAGTATTTGAAATATTTGAAACACTTATTGGATTTAGAAAAGGATTTCTATTTGGGTGTGAGGAGCCCAAACACTCTTAGATTAAGAAAAGAATTTATAATCCTAGCCCATGTATCTTTTCCTAAGCCCACAAAGGGGAAACTATTTCAACCCCATAAACCCCAAATTTTTCCCCACACAACTTTATTTTCTTTCTCCTCCTTCCTCCCACATTTTTCGGCTTTCTCTCTCTTTTCGTTTTTCTTTTTTTTCGTTCGGCTCTTGCGTCCACCGTCGGACGTTGCCGGCCGCTGCTGCCGCCGCGCTGCCGCCGTGCTGCCGCCGGTCTTCTTCCTTCCTTTTTGCTTTGGTTTGGTTTCCTTTCTTCCTCCTCAAGTTTTATTCAAAGATTGTATTTTTAGGGATTTGTTTTAATAAGTTTATGTTTAAAAGTTGTGATTTGATGATTTGATTATGAATCTAAGATTATATAAATTATGTATTGAAGAAATAAAATTTCAGATTTACTTGTTATGTTAAAATAGGGTTTAAAAATATCAAAGCATGGATTTTCAGGGTTTTTAAGGTTGGAAAATCATAGTATCATGTTATAGTTTATGGTTTTGGGTTTTCTAATGATTATAAGCATGTTTAAATATGTTTAAAAAGAGTTTTAGTGCATATTATGTTGCTGGAAATTTGGAAAGAGTATTGTTGATGGAGTTTTTATGATTTAAACATGAGTTTTAAGGGTTTTTAATCATCTAGTTTAGTAGTACTATACTAGGAGGTTGTACTAAGTAAGTTTTAATGGTGAAAAAAGGTTTTTAAACACTTTTAAGAAGGGTTAAAGTATTTTATTATTGCTGTAAATTCATGAAGGATTAATTATGGATTTATATTGGTTATTTTAGGCGGAGAATTCTCTCTAGGCGACTTTTAAGTCTGTTATAGTGGCATCTCAGTTTGTCTACACAAGGTACGTACATACCTATGTGTTAATTGATGTAGTATCATGATTTTAAGAAGGAAAGTTATGTAGTATCATGTATAGGACTATGTTGAGTTCATATAAGATTTCTATTATGTTGGTTTATGCATGTTTTATGCTGTGGTGTGAACATGTTGAATATGAGATTTATATTACGATATTTATATCATGTTTGTATGGAATATTGATGCAAGCATGTTGGTTGGGAACTTTATTTTTATTAATTCACATGGGGAATTAATATGTTTATTAGTATTGGATCATGGTTGATCATTGTTCCCTTTTGAGTATTTCACTGCTTTATAAGGACCGATGACCTTATTTGGTAAGTTGATATTTTATACCTATGAAAGGTAAGTTGGTTGTTGGCTAGGTTCAACAAATAAGAAAGATTGGATTAAAGTTGAAATTAATCTTGGGTTGTTAAGTTGTGTGATCACTTATCCAGTCCCAAGATAAAAAGAAAGTTTTGATTGTTTGTTGATTGTTATTATTTGCGTTGCTTGTGAGTCATAACAAGTAATAACTGGTAAATCATGTAAAGTGGAACTGGATAGCAATAGCTTTAGACTGGTGCACGTCTGAAATGTTGGACAATTAGGAGTTGGGGTACATGGTGAGCGGGCCATGGCTTTTTCTGGGGCCGGATTGATCACCGTGTTCTATTTTCATTTAAAAAAGTTACTCGATATCGTAGGTCATGGGAATACGGAGTCGCGCCCGTATTTCGTCTTCCAAAGGGAAGGCTGGTTTTAGTTAGACAACTCGGTCCATTGACTATTCCATTTAAAGTAATAAGAATGTTGTTAAAGTTTAGTTCAGTAAAAGTTGTCTGCAAGTTATTATACTATTATTTATTTCTGCCTACTATTTATTAGTATCATATTAAGATTGTTTATTTATTTAGTATGTAGTACTCAGCTTTGCTGATTACGTGCTTTTGTTGTGTATGTTGATCATGGCTTTGCCTTATTGATCCTGTGATGACCTATATTGGTAAGCAGTCTCTAGGGATCAATAGTGCATTGTCTATCTACAGGTTTGAAGATGATGCATCATTGGGATCAGGAATTTTGGAGAGCTTGTGTAGTTTATTTATAGTACTTTTGGATTATACTTTTCATAGTTAGTTTGGTTTTAAGTTTGACTTTGGTTTTGTTGGTTAGTTTTGGAGTTGACTTATTGTTGACTAAGTTTATTTTTAAAGGTTATTATTATGTTTTCCGCTGTAAAATTCTGAATAAGTCGATACGTTTTCACACGGCCAATAATACTTTGATAATTCTCTATGTTTTATATTAAAAAAGTATTTTAGAAAAGAGAGAATTGTCGGGGTGTTACAAAGTGGTATCCGAGCTTTAGGTTTTATTGGCCTTTTGTGCCAACTTTAAGTTTTTAGGCGCCTAACTAGCTAGTTACTTAAAATGAATTTCTTAGAATTGAGCTCCTACTTATTCGTGGTATTTAAATTAACTTCGAAAAGTCTTTTTCAAGAATCTAATATTATTTTCGATTCGAATTTTTATTTTTATATAAGTGTCCGAATTTTTTTATTTTCTTTATTATGTTCGAATTTTCGAACCATGTAATTTTTTTTATGTTGTTCGTTTTTAATTATTTATTTAAATCATTTTCAATACTCTAGTTTATTTTATGAGTGATGGGTAGTATAGGAAGGGCATATAGGATAGAAATATCATATGTCTGCATTAAATAGTTAGTTCAGCATGATTATATTTTTATTCCCTGCTAACTTTTATGTGATTCCTATGCTTTATGTTGTTGGTTATTCTTGCTTATTGTTATTGTTGGGATTATACGTTAACTGAGAGTACCGGTTATTTATAAAAGTTATATATATTTATTGTTATAGATTCCTAGCCATGTCCGAAAGAGAAGATACTAGAATAGGGAGCTATTACAACCTTATTGTGCTTAGTGATGATGAGAGTGATGGAGATTATGAGTCTAATGATGATAGCTACACCGAACTAGAGTTCATTATGCGTAATGTATTAAGAGCAGGCATGCCTGATAGTGATGATGAGGTTCTCCATGAGTTTGACCGTGCTAGAGGACATACCAGAAGTGATATTTACCATGCTGTGTTCAGACATGAGACTGATTCTGAGTCAGAGGAGGACGAGCCTCAACCTAAACGGAGAACCATGAGATTTAGAAGATATGTTTACTATAATACTGAGGACATTGATGAATTTGAAGATGAGGTTTTCACTCCAGAGAACTACATGGAATCAAAGGATAGGACTGATGATGTTTCACCTTAGATTATTTATTATGTATTTATGCTTTAAAGAATAATGTTGGATAATTCGTCCAGCAGTGGTTTAAATTTATTTCATAGTACCTTTATTTTATTTTTAGGAAAAGTACAGTATTATGGTTGAGAAATTTGTTATTAGCATCTTTTGAGGAATAAAAATTAAATATTTAGTTTTCCAAGTGAAAAAGAATTTATTTTGGGCACGCGAATGAGAATATTTTTATTTATTTGTTATGATTGAATTTTTATTCATTATTCCTAAACTGTGTGTTCTTGATGTGAATATTCTTCATGGATGATTGATGATGACTATTCTGTAATATTGTTGTAACTTCATGAGAAATTGTTTGTTGATACGATCTTTATGGTCAAATCAAATGTTGCCTTCGTAGAGAATGGCATATAAGTTATGTATTGAACCTAAAATAGAGTACGTTAATTTCAGGTCGTGCACTAGAATGGCAAACAACAATAACGATTTAGCTGCCGCTATTCACCTTTTGGCGGAGAAATTGACTCAAGATAGAACTGAGCGTCCCGATTCTGCTGGGGACATGTTTGAGAGGCTAGCCAAGGTTAAACCACCATATTTTAAGGGGCAAGCTGATCCAACCTTTTTAGAGAACTGGATTAGAGAGTTTGAGAAAATCTTTTGGGGCTGTGAACTGTCCTGAGAATATGAGAGTAGGTCAGGTTGTGATGTACCTAAAGGATGAGGCTGACTTGTGGTGGAGAGAAAATGGGGCTAGAGTGAGTGCTGTTGAGGGATTCAATTGGGATTCTTTTGTTACTGCCTTGAGAGGGAAGTTTTACCCTACTTTTATGAGGAAACAGAAAGCCCAAGAGTTTATCAACCTTAGAATGGGGAGTATGACCATCTCTGAGTATTATAGCAAATTCATAGCACTGTCGAGGTTTGCACCTGAGGTAGTAGCCACTGAGGAATTAAAGGCTCAAAAGTTTGAGCAAGGTTTGACTGAGGAAATCCAGTTGGGGTTAGGTGGTGAAACTTTTTCATCCCTGGATATTGTGTATGGGAGAGCCGCCCACATTTATGGTCTTCAGTCGAGGCGTGACAAGAAGAATGTTGTAGTGGGTGAGAAATGAAAGGATTTCAATGGTGGGGGAAATCAAGGGAATTTCAAGAAGAGCAGAAATGGGAATGAGAATTTCCAAGGGAGGAATAATAAGGGCTACAATAATAAGGGTCAATCTGAGAGAGTGTACCACTGTAAGAAGTGCAGTAATAACCATCCTGGTAGAGACTGCAAGGGAGAACCAGTGACCTGTAACTACTGCCAGAAGAAGGGCCATAGGGAGTATGAGTGCTTTGCTAAGCAAAAGAAAGAGCAAAATGGCAATGGGAGTGGTAACCAGGTGAGGTATGGATTTAACCAGTCGGGAAATCAGGGTTCGAAGCCTGTAGGGGCACAGAACAACCAAGGGAGCTACAATAAGCCTGCTAGTGAAAGCAACAACCAGAACAAGGCTCCGGGTAAGCTGTTCGTGATGAGTCGCAATGAAGCTGAACGATCTGCCGACGTAGTTTCCAGTACTTTTTCTATTAACTCCGTGCTAGTTAAAGCGTTATTTGATTCGGGGGTGACTTATTCTTTTGTTTCGTCATCTGTTATTAAAAGCCTGGGTTAGTTGATTTTGAGTTGATTGATTTGCCAGTTTGTATACCTACTGGTGAGACTATAAGGTGTACCAAGTTGTTTAAAAATCTGCCTATGAAGATAGGAGATTGTGTGTTTTCTTTTGATTTGATAGAGTTTAATCTGGGAGACCTGGATGTAATTCTGGGGATGGATTGGCTAAGTTTATACAAGGCCAAGATAGACTGTGAGGTTCAAAAAGTAGTTTTAAGAAACCCTTTGGGGAAGTTGACCTCATATAGACGTTTTGGGAAGTCCAAGAACTTTGGGGTTATTTCTGCAATGCAAGTGAAGAAGTTAATGAAGAAGGGGTGTGAGCTATGTTTCTGTAGTGTGCAAGATGTAAGTAAAGAAGCTGGAGTGAAGATCGAGGATGTTCCAATCGTGAATGAGTTCATGGATGTGTTTTCGAGTGAGATTTCGGGTATGCCGCCTGCTAGAGCTGTTGAGTTCACCATAGACTTAATTCCTGGAACTACACCTATATCTAAAGCACCCTATAGAATGGCACCTCCTGATATGAGTGAGTTGAAGACGCAGTTGCAAGAGCTGTTCGATAAGGGTTATATTAGACCTAGTGCATCACCTTGGGGAGCTCCTGTGTTGTTTGTTAAGAAGAAAGATGGGAGTATGAGGTTATGTATCGATTATGGGGAATTGAATAATGTAACCATCAAAAACAAATATCCTTTGCCTAGGGTAGATGACCTTTTCGATCAATTGAATAGAGCGAGCGTGTTCTCGAAGATTGATTTGCGTTCGGGGTATCACCAGTTGAGGGTAGCTGATAAGGATATACCTAAGACTGCGTTTAGGACTCGTTATGGTCACTATGAGTTCATTGTAATGCCTTTTGGGTTAACCAATGCACCTGCCATATTTATGGACTTGCTGAATAGGATTTTCCATGAGTTCTTAGATAAGTTCGTGGTGGTATTCATTGATGATATCCTAATCTATTCGAAGAATGAAAAAGAACATGATGAGCACTTGAGGATTATATTGGAGACGCTTAGGAGGAATCAATTGTATGCCAAGTTCTCTAAGTGTGAGTTTCGTTTGGTGAAAGTAACATTTCTGGGTCACTATGTGTCTAAAGAAGGAGTCTCTGTAAATCCTGCTAAAATTCAAGCTGAGAGTGAGTGGCCAACTCCAAAGAATGTGTCTGATATCCGAAGTTTCCTAGGTCTAGCTGGCTATTATAGGAGATTTGTGAGAGATTTCTCGAAGATAGTGAGGCCAATGACCAATTTGATGAAAAAGGAGTCAAAATTCGAGTGGAGTGAAAAGTGTGAGGAAGCTTTTCAGATTTTAAAAGAACGTTTGACCTCCGCACCTATTTAGACCCTACCTGATGGGAACGAGGGATTTGAGGTGTATAGTGATGCTTCAAAGAATGGTTTGGGATGCGTGTTGCAGCAGAATGGGAAGGTGATCGCGTATGCGTCGCGTCAATTGAAACCTTATGAGGCTAATTACCCTACCCACGATCTTGAATTAGCTGCTATTGTGTTCGCCTTAGCTTGAAGATTTGGAGACATTACCTTTATGGGGCAACCTGTAAGATCTTTACTAGACCATAAAAGTTTGAAGTATATTTTCACCCAGAAGGACCTCAATATGAGGCAGAGAAGATGGTTAGAGTTGATAAATGATTATGATCTAGACATCCAATATCATGAGGGGAAAGTGAATGTCGTTGCTGATGCGTTGAGTAGGAAGTCGAGTCATAGCATGCATGCCTTGGTAGTTCCTGAGGAGTTGTGTCGAGATATGCAAAGACTTAGCCTAGAAATCTTAAATCCTGGGGAGATCGAGGCAAGATTGAGTGCTTTGTCATTGGGCTTATTAATTTTCGACGAGATCAAAGAGGGTCAAGATGGGGATGAGTACCTAGAGAAGATTAAGGAAAAGATGAGGCAAGGTAAGGAAGTTGGTTTTAAGATCCATGATGATGGTAGTTTGAGGTTCAAAGGAAAGTGGTGTATACCACAAAAATGTGACGAGCTTAAGAGACGTCTTATGGATGAGGGGCATAATACGCCGTATTCTGTGCACCCTGGGGGTGACAAGTTGTATAAGGACCTTAAGCAGATTTATTGGTGGCCAAACATAAAGCGTGAGGTTGCCGAGTTCGTGTCCAAATGTTTAACCTGTCAGAAAGTCAAGATAGATCATAAGCGACCAATGGGGAAGGTTCAATCCTTAGAGGTTCCTGGATGGAAGTGGGATTCCATTTCAATGGATTTTGTGACTGCTTTGCCTAAGACGAGGAGTGGCAACGATACTATTTGGGTTATTGTGGACCGTCTGACGAAGTCGGCCGTGTTCATTCTAATTAAGGAGACATGGAAGAAGAAGCAACTTGCGAAGACGTATATTAAGCATGTAGTGAGATTGCATGGGGTTCCAACCGATATTATTTCAGATCGTGATTCGAGATTCCTCTCGAAGTTTTGGCAAAAGGTCCAATTAAATCTTGGGACAACATTGAAAATGAGTACTACCTTTCACCATGCGACCGATGGTCAGACTGAGAGGACTAACCAGACGATGGAGGATATGTTGAGAGCCTGTGCTATTGACTTTCAGGATAGTTGGGAAGACCAATTAGATTTGATTGAGTTTTCATACAACAATAGTTATCATGCGAGTGGCACCTTTTGAGGCGTTATATGGAAGAAAGTGTAGAAGTCCCATTTGCTGGAATGATTTTAGTGAGAATATAGTATTGGGGACCGAATTCATTAAGGAGACTGTCAAGAATGTGAAGTTGATTCAGGCTAGAATTCAAGCTGGTCAAGATAGGCAAAAGAGTTATGCCGATTTGAAGCGAAGAGAAGACGAGTTCGAAGTAGGTGATAAAGTGTTTCAGAAAGTATCACCAACTAAGGGTGTGATGAGATTTGGGAAAAAGGGCAAATTAAGTGCCAAATATGTAGGTCCATATGAGATTCTACAAAGAATTGGGAAGATAGCTTATAGGTTGGCTTTGCCAATGGAGTTCGAGAAGATGCACGATGTGTTTCATATGTCCCAACTCAAGCGTTATATCCCTGATGAGCGTCATGTCTTGGATCTTGAGAGAATCCAGATTGATAGTTGCCTCACATATGAGGAAAGGCCTGTGAAAATTCTTGATAAGAAGGTGCGTAGTACGCGCAATAAGGATGTCGATATCGTGAAAGTGCTTTGGTCGAACCATGAGTCCGAAGAGGCAACATGGGAAGCTGAAGCTGAAATGAAGAAGAAGTACCCAGATTTATTCCTTGAGGTGAGTTACGAGGGCGTAACTCGTTTTCTTTAAGGGGGTAGAATGCGATAGAATTTCGCGCTTTTTACCTATTTTCATGGTATTTTTATGCATTTTTATGCTTATTTTGGCGATTTGCACATATTGTGCAAAATAAATAGATTCTCCGCATTAGAAAAGGTGTTCATGAGTAACACAAGGGTTTTTAAGATGGCAAAAGAGTGAACATGAGTGGCACAAGTTTTTCTCCTTTGAGAGTTGAGTTAAAAACTTTTGAACATGTGTCCCGAAACTTCTTTTAAGAGGGGTAGATTGTAATCCCCCGTAAATTTATGGGTTTTATAAATATATTTTAATGTATAGTTATTTATATTTAAGTATATTTTAGTATTTTAATGATTTATTTCTTTAAGGTTGACTATTTGAAAGTCAAAGAAATTATTTTGATGATTTATGCAAGTCAAATATTTTATTAAAGTCATGCTTTGAAAAGTATTTGAAATATTTGAAACACTTATTGGATTTAGAAAAGGATTTCTATTTGGGTGTGAGGAGCCCAAACACTCTTAGATTAGGAAAATGATTTATAATCCTTGCCCATGTATCTTTTCCTAAGCCCACAAAGGGAAAACTATTTAAACCCCAAATTTTTCCCCACACAACTTTATTTTCTTTCTCCTCCTTCCTCCCACATTTTTCGGCTTTCTCTCTCTTTTCGTTTTTCTTTTTTTTCGTTCGGCTCTTCCGTCCACCGTCGGACGTTGCTGGCACTGCCGCCGCCGTCTTCGCCGCGCCGCCGCCGCCGGTCTTCTTCCTTCCTTTTTGCTTTGGTTTGGTTTCCTTTCTTCCTCCTCAAGTTTTATTCAAAGATTGTATTTTTAGGGATTTGTTTTAATAAGTTTATGTTTAAAAGTTGTGATTTGATGATTTGATTATGAATCTAAGATTATATAAATTATGTATTGAAGAAATACAATTTCAGATTTACTTGTTATGTTAAAATAGGGTTTAAAGATATCAAAGCATGGATTTTTAGGGTTTTAAAGGTTGGAAAATCATAGTATTATGTTATAGTTTATGGTTTTGGGTTTTCTTATGATTATAAGCATGTTTAAATATGTTTAAAAAGAGTTTTAGTGAATATTATGTTGCTGAAAATTTGGAAAGAGTATTGTTGATGGAGTTTTTATGATTGAAACATGAGTTTTAAGGGTTTTTAATCATCTAGTTTAGTAGTACTATACTAGGAGGTTGTAATAAGTAAGTTTTAATGGTGGGAAAGGTTTTTAAACACTTTTAAGAAGGGTTAAAGTATTTTATTATTGCTGTAAATTCATGAAGGATTAATTATGGATTTATATTGGTTATTTTAGGCGGAGAATTCTCTCTAGGCGACTTTTAAGTCTGTTATAGTGGCACCTCAGTTTGTCTACACAAGGTACGTACATACCTATGTGTTGATTGATGTAGTATCATGATTTTAAGAAGGAAAGTTATGTAGTATCATGTATAGGACTATGTTGAGTTCATATAAGATTTCTATTATGTTGGTTTATGCATGTTTTATGCTGTGGTGTGAACATGTTGAATATGAGATTTATATTACGATATTTATATTATGTTTATATGGAAGATTGATGCAAGCATGTTGGTTGGGAACTTTATTTTTATTAATTCACATGGGGGAATTAATATGTTTATTAGTATTGGATCATGGTTGATCATTGTTCCCTTTTGAGTATTTCACTGCTTTATAAGGACCGAGGGCCTTATTTGGTAAGTTGATATTTTATACCTATGAATGGTAAGTTGGTTGTTGGCTAGGTTCAACAAATAAGAAAGATTGGATTAAAGTTGAAATTAATCTTGGGTTGTTAAGTTGTGTGATCACTTATCTAATCCCAAGATAAAAAGAAAGTTTTGATTGTTTGTTGATTGTTTGTTGATTGTTATTATTTACGTTGCTTGTGAGTCATAACAAGTAATAACTGGTAAATCATGTAAAATGGAACTGGATAGCAATAGCTTTAGACTGGTGCACGTCTGAAGTGTTGGACAATTAGGAGTTGGGGAACATGGTGAGCGGGCCATGGCTTTTTCTGGGGCCGGATTGATCACCGTGTCCTATTTTCATTTAAAAAGGTTCCTCGATATCGTAGGTCATGGGAATACGGAGTCGCGCCCGTATTTCGTCTTCCAAAGGGAAGGCTGGTTTTAGTTAGACAACTCGGTCCATTGACTATTCCATTTAAAGTAATAAGAATGTTGTTAAAGTTTAGTTCAGTAAAAGTTGTCTGCAAGTTATTATACTATTATTTATTTCTGCCTACTATTTATTAGTATCATATTAGGATTGTTTATTTATTTAGTATGTAGTACTCAGCTTTGCTGATTACGTGCTTTTGTTGTGTATATTGATCATGGCTTTGCCTTATTGATCCTGTGATGACCCATATTGGTGAGCAGTCTCTAGGGATCAATAGTGCATTGTCTATCTACAGGTTTGAAGATGATGCATCATTGGGATCGGGAATTTTGGAGAGCTTGTGTAGTTTATTTATAGTACTTTTGGATTATACTTTTCATAGTTGGTTTGGTTTTAAGTTTGACATTGGTTTTGTTGGTTAGTTTTGGAGTTGACTTATTGTTGACTAAGTTTATTTTTAAAGGTTATTATTATGTTTTCCGCCGCAAAATTCTGAATAAGTCGATACGTTTTCACACGGCCGATAATACTTTGATAATTCTCTATGATTTATATTAAAAAGGTATTTTAGAAAAGAGTGAATTGTCGGGGTGTTACAGTAAGAAAGCATTTTTCACATCAAGTTGATGGATATACCAATTTCGAGTCATAGCCAAACCCAAGACATTGCGGATCGTAGCAGGGCGCACAACAGGACTAAAGGTCTCATCACAATCAACTCCAACCTACTGAGACCTGCCATCACAAACAAGACGGGCTTTGTGCCTTTGTAGGACACCCTTATCATTTTCTTTGCGAGTATAAATGTACATGCAATTTACAATATTCACCCCCGGAGGCCTAGGTACTAATTCCCATGTCCCTGTATTAATAAGAGCACCATACATATCATGCATCGCTGCATTCTAGTTAGGATCAGTCAAGGCAGATTTATGTGAATTGGGAATAGGGGATTGATGAATTGTAGTGGTGGGAAGGGTGGTTAACCCATATTTAAGATTGGGTTTAGTAATGCCAGACATGGACCGTGTGCGCAGGGTGAGGAGTGGTAGGGGGTGGGCATGTGGGCCTGATTTGGGGAAGCCCACGAAGGGGAGGGGGCTGTACGGGGATGGGCCAGCGAGGAGGCCTGGGTGCGCACAGGGGGTATTCGATGTTGGTCCAGGCGATTGAGATAGCCGCTGCGTAGGGGTTGGAGTTTGGGTTGGGGTAGTTCGGGGCCCAATAGGAGACACAAGGGGGAGCCATAACTATTGACGCTGGGTGGTAAAATGGCAACATGAGATGTAGTTAGGCCAGGCTCAGATGTGTTGGCGTGAGGCCAAGAAGGCAGCAACAGTGGGCTAAGGGCATTGTCATCAAGGAAGGAGTAGTCAGTGGGTCTGAACTCCCCTAAATTGGCAAATGGAAAAGTATTTTCATCGAAGGTGACATGTCGGGAGATAATGATTTTACGGTTTTTTCACTATATATCCTTGATAAATTTTTTTTTGCACCATATACCCTTTCAACTTTTGAAATTCACCTTATACCCCCCACTTTTGAAAAAATACATCCACTTACCCTTAATGACTAACGGAGTTAAACTTTGTTAGTCATTAACCCCTAATCCCCCTCTAACCCTAATTAACTAACCTAAATCTACCCCTAACCCTAACCACCCAACCACCACCCACCCCTTACCCCCTGCCGCCCCCACCACCCCCTCACCACCACCACCCCCGAAGCCCCCTCCCCACTGCAGTCGCCCCTCCCCTTCCCCCGCCGACCCCCTCCCCTTCCCCCGGACCCCCCCTCTCCTTCCCCTCACAAGTCAACAAATGAACATACTTTAAAGAATCAAAACAATAAAACACATAGTTCTCCAATTCGATTCTTTTAGTTAAAAGAAACATAATTTAGGAATACAGAGAATAAATGGATATTTTCGTAAATCGGGTGGTCGGCGTCTGGTAGTTACAGAGAGATTGAGGGAGCAAGAGATTGAGGAAGTGTGGAGAGTGAAGCTGCAATTTTAGGGTTTGTGCAGCTGCGATCTTTTTACAATTTTCAAATATCAGTAAGTTGAGTTATATTATTGGGTTTTGGGTTTGGGCAGTTAGTTGTTGGGTTTTGGTGGTGAATATGTTTTAAATACACTGTTTATTTATAAGTGGGTTTAGCACTATGTTTTTTTTAGTTCTCGGTAGATAACTTTGATTATATGTGGATAAAATAACTTTTTAATATAAAATAATTTTTTACTGTAAAATAATTTTTTAGTATAAAATAATAATCGAGCTGTTCACGAGCTTTTCGAGCTGAGCTTTGCCTAGTTCGGCTTTGTTTGTTTAAGTCTCGACCCGAGCCTGAACCCGACCCGAGCCACAACGAGCCGAGCTTTGACCGAACCGAGCCCGATGTTCGCGAACAGGCCAGGGTCATTATCACCCTACCAGAACCACCGCGCTGGCTACTGGTTTGCTGAGGTTGCTTCTGCGACGATGCCGGTGGTGCGATGGAGTTTTGAGCAATAAAGTTCGAATTTTGTGGTGTTTGATCACAAGTATAGCACCCCCGAATTTCTCTCTTTTGGAAAATATATCTTAATATAAAACTTTTATGAAACTTGAGAGTGTTACCGCCACGTGATAACGTTAAAGGTTTTAGGAAAATTTGTCAGAAACCACCTTTTGTAAGCACTTTGTTGTCACAAACTACCTTTTAAAAAAAATTGGGCATGCAAAGAACCACTTTTTTTGTGAGAAGCCACCGCTTGCCGGAATCCGATAGTTGACTCAACTTTTCCAGGCATTGACCGTCATTAAAGCCCCTTTGCACCCCCTTTTTTCCAGATCCCCCCCTTTCTTCCTCCTTCACTCCTTCTCCCTCCTTGCAATGAAACCAACCACCTAAAAATAGCACAAGAACTCGAAGAAGAAGAACCACCATTTTCTCTATCCTCCATTCCCCCCTTTTCACCCCCACAAAACCCACTACTAGAACAAAAAGTTTTACACGGAAACACGCAAGCTAAAACTCCAATCCAAAAGCTCTCAACACTTCACAAATCGTTAAAGGAAGATGAACTCACCTTTGATTATTCCTATATGACTCGGTTGTTGTTGTTGTTGTTGTTATTGTTAACTCGTAATCGGCGGAGTTAACTCAATATGACGATTTGTTGAAATTAACTGAAACTTTTTTATCATCTTCGTTGATTGCCCCCAAAGTTAAGATATAAAGGCTGTGGGCCGGGGGCCTCCGGCTACTTGAGCTGGGTTGATGGGACAATCGGTTGGTGGAGTAGGATTTAATTAGGGGGCTGCTACTATTGCGTCTGGTTGAATCCGATGTTAGGGCAGATGTTGACTGCGTTGTTGGCTTCGCAAGGGGTTGGTGCAGCATATGGTGGGTATGGAGGGCAGAATGTTGGGATGAATATGGGTGTTTTGGGCTATAGGACACAAGGCAGTCTGCAGAGTACGTCAGAGGGAGGTCACAGCATGGACATATTGGTGGTGTTGCACGGTATAGTGTCCAAAAATGGAGTGAGGAAGAAGAGATGAAGAAATGAGGAATAAATGGAGTTGGAATGGGGTCAACGCCGAAAAATCTAAGTCAATGCCCGGAATCCGGCAAGCGGTGGCTTCTCACAAAAAAAAAGAACAAAAAAGGTGGTTGCATGCCCAAATTTTTTTAAAAGGTGGTTTGTGATAAAAAAAGTACTTATAAAAGGTGGTTTCTGACAAATTTACACTAATGCAGCGGAAAAACTGAAATAACTAACTCTTTATTGAAATAAACTTTATTGTTCAACTATGACAATAGAAATTAAGAAAATAAATAAATAACAACTGCCAGACTAATTATAAGTCCTCACTAGCTCCCCCATTTGAAGTATGCATCATATTAACCTGTAAAATCTGCTCGCCAAAATGGTCATCACAGGGACAAAGCCATAAAACAAAACAGAACAAATATATAAGTGAGTCACTAAAAATACTGAGTACATGTATATGCGGAATATTAAATACTTTATTTAATTAAACATTTGAAATATTTAATTTGGAAAAACCTTCCTTGAATACTTGATAATACTTATATAATACAAAGTATATAACTTTAATAAAATCTTTTTTTCCTTACCTAGGTACATTTCCTAAATTGTGCACACCCCCCAAGTTTTGTATTCCTTTGAGTCTATGACGAGGGGTTACTACCTTGTCCACATGACTTACTATAAAAAGTACATGGGTAAATAATATAATGGCTACCATTCTTGCTATAAATAACAAGCTGTTGCCTGGGTAAATAAATAATAGCTACCGTTCTTGTTAATAAATAACAAGTCGTTGCCTCTTTATAATTGCGATCACAAAAGATCATATTTCTAATAATAAAACTTTGGAAATAATCCTCCTTTAAAAGAATAGTAATACTTATAAACTTAACCATATAAAGGCATAAATAAATAACTTGTTCATAAAATCATCTTGGAAAATTTTAATAATACATGGAAAAATAGTAACTTTTATAATATTAACAAATAGCACAACAACATATAACATTGCACTAGTTGTGCGTGAATGTTGTATATGCTCTAGAAACCACACAATTTGGAAAGTATGACAATTCTAAGAGTAGTAAACTGGCGTAACCAAACTATAGATTATGAAATTCAAAATAAATCAAAGTGACGTTATTAATAAGTTTAAAAGCATACTACCAAATTCATTGTAAACTATTAAGGTTTAACATGATTATAGAAAACTCATTAAGTTCATAATAAACTCATAAATACATGCTTTTCAATCCAAAATATTTTCCTAAAAATATGATACTATGCTTGCAAAAACAATTATTAAAGATCTACATATACACGATGTGTTGCCTATTGCATCGCTTCCTATATAATACATGATACATGATTTCTTACGCGTCCCTTATTATCTTAGGGGTGACGCAATAGCTTTAAGCATCACCTGATTATTTAGAAGGGATGCGATAGCCCAAGTCTATCGCGTCAAACATAGTATATAAGCCGACACCGTAACTTTATGCGTCACATATTATATTAGAGGCGATGCAATATGGCGTTTTAAAATTATTCAACACCCTATCGCGTCAAATATTATAAAATAATGCGACACAACAGCTTTATACCTCGCATATTATATACAGGCGACGCGATAGGTGTGTTGCCTTAGGTGTTTTTTGTAGTAGTGGCACCTTGGAATTAAAAGACTACTAATTGAGAATGAGAAAGGGTAGGCTAAGAGAGAGAGAGAGTTTAAACTTGAGAAAAGAGATGTATTTCTCAAATTTGGTGTGAAGAATATGAGTGAATGCCCCTTTTCATACTAGTTGGATAGGTAGAGTCGTAATAGAACTAGGAAACTAAAAGATGGGTTTAAGGAAAAAGATAAACTAATCTTGCTAAGATCTAACTAATATTTACGATCATCCAAATAAGATTAGGAAAAAATATAAATTATCCCACAAAATAAAATTCTAGAAGGTTAAATAATTAAAAAGATAACTAAAAGATGAAAGTAACCAAAAGTTCATAAACATTGAGCCTTTTTGAATCACATAGTAGAGATGGCAGAAGATCTCGGCGTTTTGGGGGGATATGTGATCCAAAACATCATTAAGCATGAGCATGACACTCAAACAATTCAACCCAACTCGAAATAATGCACTTCTTCACGATCAAGGATTAAAGGTATGAAATTCTTGATGTTATTGACAGATAGTGCAGGATGGTATTCGGGAGAAGCAGGAGGAGGGGTTGAAGGTTGGGGTTGGTCTTCTTGTGTCATGGTGGCAATGGGGAAAAACCGGCAGTGTGTAGGGTGGCGCAAGGGGAAGATGCGGAAGCTAGACGCACATCCCTAGGAAAAAATAAATATTTGTGGAGAGAAAAAAAATCTATCATTGAAGCTGTGATACCATGCTAGATTTGATTAAACTCCTTGATTGGAGACATAGTGCCATATTATACAATCTAAGGATAGTCCTATACATATTAGGAAACCTATCCAGATTAGTATTTTAAGAACAAATATATCCTACAGAATACTGTATTCTATCAAGAATTTGAAATCAATTTCAAGTTTCCAAACAGGCAAACACTACCTAAGTGTTTTTGAGTAAGGGAAAGCTCAGTGCATTTCTTTACTGCCATAGTGCCATATGTGAGTTTCAGTGATGCAAATAAAAGCTTTGAGTGTTTTAACTTGTGAGTGTGATGTGTAAGCTACACCTATTTTTTTTTTGAAGTGAAAATTCATTCATTAATATAAAGTCATACGACATCTACAATATAAGTCAGAAACTGAAAAATACACATCAAATTGAAAGAAACTTAATTCTAATATGGCAAAACCACGATCGTTGAACAGAAATAACCCTCCTAAATACCCTCTTTCACATCGCTGTCTGATGCAGCCTTCTACAAGGGGGTCTAACGATCTGATGTAGTTCTGATATAGAACTAGAGTTGATTCAACCGATTATACACGAAGTACTGACTGCCGTTGCAATCCCGCACAAAATCCTATCAACAAATCAACCTTCAACTGGAGCCAGGGTCCAAACCCCACTAACACACAAAGAAACCAAACTAATAGACCCACTGTGAAGGGGGTGACTACAAAAACCATAAAGGAGACTAAAGCCATCACACAGATGAGACTTATTAAAAACTGCGAAAAAACGAAAAAAACAAGAAAATAAACTAGAAACTGCAAAAAGGAGAGAAAGAGGGGCTTACCATGGACGAAAATATCCATGGCAGCCCCTCTAGAGGGTTTTGTATGAAAAGAGGAGAGAGAGAAAGGAGAGGAGGGGATAGCGGCTAGGGTTTTTTTAGATTTTTTCTTCTGTAAGCTACAACTATTTAATTAATAGCAAAGATGTTTCTCAATATTGCTTGCATGTGTTAGTATATACTATGCTTGAAAATTAGCGACCTATCTCCACTTCAAGCTAAGTCTTATTGACTTAATTTCTCCACATTATTTTGTTTAAACCCTTCCATATAAACTTCTTTTTACTCATAAATTTTCTAAAATACATTAAAAAAATTTGTGGTCCCACACTAACTCTTTCAAATTACCCATACCTTTTCCTTTACAAATGTTTTTTTTATTCAAAAGGTGGTGGTCCCTCGCTTTCTCTATCTACGTTTCATAAAAAACTATCCGCTTTCTCCAAATAGCAAGTATTATCAAATGGAGAAATATTTCCCCTCAAAAAAAAAATGGCGAAATATTTTGTAATCAATACGTACATGATTTTTTGTTTGTATTTACACTTCCTCCGTCTAAATGAAACGGTTCTCTCGAAAACCTCTCACATACAATAGAGAAGCGTTTCATTTATTTCACAATGAATGAAATATATGTATATTTTTTGAATTTTTAAAGACTTTATATCAACTTATACATATTTCATATTGTGTTATTCCATTTATGTTTATGATTAGCAATTCTTAAAAAAAAATCCCTTCATTTACATCTTTATCATTATAATAAACACTCTACGTTCCACAAAGTGCAATATTTAGAGTTACCCCTATTATATATTTCCCTTCACGTAAGACTATCATAACTCTGCTTATCCTATTCTTTCTCCTTCATTACTAAACCCATAATTTTGACGTGCTCTGTTACCGGAATTCTTATGTTTGTATTAACATAACCTTTTGTGTTAGTAAATGATTCCACTTTTTTAATAGATGTAATATTTCATTTTAATGTAATACTTAGCTTGTTTGTGTATTGATTGATAAAGTGTTTGATTGATATAATTTTTTTATTTACTTTTTCATCATGAATATATTACGTCTTATGGTCAATTGTTTCTTTTTTTGGTGGCTCAATTGTTACTTGATTGCGTTCAACATTTTAGGTAATTTTATATGCTATATTAAGTTTGACTTTATTTTTTTCCTTTTTTGGTAGAGTAGTTGATTTAATGACGGGCAATTTCAGTAAATTTATAGGAGGACACCATAACTCCCCCCTTCCCTTATAGTAGTACTAGTTTTCTAAGCACACGATGCGTGCGACGACAATTTTTTCATTGTGATATTTCGTAATATCGGGTAGTTAGTTTTACATGCAGCGACAACTCATTATAGTAGTTTAAGTTGATAGTTTTTTCAATAAAAGGCTCTGTTTTGTTCAACTTATTAGAAGTTATTTTCAGCAAAAATAAGTTCAAATCAGTTCATATAAGCAAAAATAGCACTATATGCACGCGATGCATGCGACAATATATTAATATTAATAGTAACATCAAAATGTGTTAAAAAACTAACTTAAGAGTGTAATATTTATGGTGAATATTGATGAGCGTTATCATTTTTTATTTGCATTGTTGTAGTGTAAAGAGTAATGTTTTCCAGAAAGGACTATGTCGAGGTAGGACATGTTATCTTGTATTTGGTAGATAATTTAACAACTCTCCTTATAAACAATGATCTATGTTATGTTTTTTTATTTATTTAAAATACATATACTTTATAGGCGTATTTTATGAGTAGTAGTTCAATTTAATTTCACTGAGTAATTGAGGTTTTTAGGGATACTATGGTGAGTAGTGCTTCAATAAAAAAAATTATAAATTGATATTATCTTATGATGTATGTTTATCTCTTTAATTATTTATTATCCCAACTGATTGTGAACCCCAAAAAAATAAAATAAAAATGAATATTCTCTTAAGTTTCTTAATTCTTTTATGGTTTGTTAATGCATGTTATTTGAAATTTTTATTGCAACTGAAAGTTTAGATAATAATAATCTATGTAAATCTTTGCTTTTATAATTGTTTAAAAATTGATTTTAGTCATCAGTTTATATTTTCAATTGTGAGTTTCCTCTTTTTCCACATTTTTATGTAATTCTTTTTAGTAATGTAGAACTTTCCTTATACCCATATTTGTAAATGAGGAAAGAATTAAGAAAATCTTTTCTTTATTATTTTGTGAGATTAAGGGTATATAAGTCTTTTCAAGAGGGGACACCATAGCTCCCCCTTGGCTTATATAATAGAGATAATAAAGATTTCCCTTCACGTAAGACTATCATAACTTTCCATATCCTATTCTTTCTCCTTCCTTACTAAACCCAAAATTTTGACATGTTCTGTTATTGTTATATTGTTGGTAATAACTTTGTGCTGAAAAACTTTTAAGTTTTGGTTATTTTGTAGATTGGACTAATATAGTAGAATAAGTAGATTCACCTATGAGTATGAGTAATTGGCAAGAACTGATTTTGGGAAGTTAGGAGATTGATGGCCAGGCGTGGAAATGGTTGTCATAGGTTGTAGGACGAGAGAAGTATGGCCTAAAAAAAGAAAGATTTCTTGCACTTTTTTTTTGCATTTAATAAGGTTTTATTAAGTCAAACATTTTAGATCTAAATTAAAATATGGTTGCCCAACAAGCATAGTATAGTGTGTAGAAACAAAGTCCACAATCCAGCTTATATGTGATGCTTTAGTGATATGCTCGATCACCTCATGGGCCATAAATTAGCTAAAAAAATTTCTGTTTTTTGCAAGCACTAATATGTGTATATTTTTGTTTCTGAAGGTTTCACAATTTTTTTTTACTATAAATAGCCTAAAACCCATCCATCTATTTTGCATCACAATCTCTCAAATCTTAATTCAAAACCTGTATTTGCTTGACAGAAACTTTAATATATCTTAGCTTGCTAAGATGTCTTTAAAAGTTTTGTCTTCAATAATCTTACTCCTATGCTTCAATTAAGTGTTGGTGAGCTCCTATAATGTCCACTCCCCACCACCACCACGTCCCATAAATCCCCCTGGACACGGCGGTGGCAACGAGGGAGGGAACCCACCAACGCCAATGATATCACCACCTATTAAGTCACCAATACCAACTCCAGTGGCGTCACCACCTTTGCCAATGCCATCACCACCAGGAAAATCACCAACTCCAGTGCCTTCATCACCTAATAAGTCACCTACACCAACTCCGGAGGTGTCACCATCTGGAATGTCACCGGCTACTAACACCATCATCACTTGGAAACTCACCAACACCAACTCCAATACTTTCACCACCTAATAAGTCACCTACTCAACCTCCTGCGCCATCATCGACTGGCGTATTACCAACTCCGTCGGCATCACCACCAGGCAAGTCCCCAACACCAACTCCAGTGCCATCACCACCTGGAAAGTCCCCAACACCAACTCCGGTGCTATCACCACCTGGCAAGTCCCCAACTCCAGGGCCATCACCACCTGACAAGTCTCCAATGCCAACTCCAGTGCCCTCACCAACTAACACGTCCCCAACTCCTGGGCCATCACAACTTGGTAAGTCACCAAATCCAACTCCAGGGCCATCATAACTTGGTAAGTCACCAAATCCAACTCCAGGGCCATCACAACCTGGCAAGTCACCAAAGCCAACTCAAGGGCCATCACCACCCGGCAACTCTCCAACCCCAAATCCAGTGCCATCACCACCCGGTAAGTCCCCAACGCCAACTCCTGTGCCATCACCACCCAGCAAGTCCCCAACCCCAACTCCAGAGACATCACTACCTGGCAACTCCCCAACCCCAACTCTAGTCCCGTCACCACCCGACAAGTCCCCAACGCCAACTCCTGTGCCTTTACCACCCGGCAAGTCCCCAGTTCCAACTCCAGGCCCGTCAACACCAAGAAAGTCCCCAACTCCAACTCCATTGCCATCACCACCTGGCAAGTCCCCAACACCAACTCCTGTGCCATCACCACCTGGAAACTCACCAACCTTTGCTCCAGTTCCATCACCGTTAGGCAAATCCACAGCGCCAACTCCAGTGCCATCACCACCTGGCAAGTCGCCAGGACCAACTCCAGTGCCATCACCACCTGGCAACTCGCCAACACCAACTCATGTGCCGTCACCACCTGGCAAGTCACCAACTCCAACACCGGTTCCGTCGCCACCTAGCAAGTCACCAACTCCAACTCCGATTCCTTTACCAACTCCCAAGTCACCAACTCCAACTCCGGTTCCATCACCACCTCCCAAGTCACCAACTCCAACTCCGGTTCCATCGCCACCTCCCAAGTCACCAACTCCAACTCCGGTTCCGTCCCCACCTCCCAAGTCACCAACTCCAACTCCGGTTCCCTCACCACCTCCAAAGTCACCAACTCCAAATCCGGTTCCCTCACCGCCTCCCAAGTCACCAACTCCAAGTCCGGTTCCGTCACAACCTCCCAAGTCCCAAGTCCCAACTCCAACTCCGCATCCGTCACCACCTCCCAAGTCACCAACTCCAACTCCAGTTCCGTCACCACGTCCCAAGTCACCAACTCCAAGTCCGGTTCCGTCACCACCTCCCAAGTCACCAACTCCAACTCCGCATCCGTCACCACCTCCCAAGTCACCAACTCCAACTCCAACTCCGCATCCATCACCACCTCCTAAGTCACCACCAACTCCAACTCCGGTTCCGTCACCACCTCCCAAGTCACCAACTCCAACTCCACCGGGCAAGTGTCCCATAAACCCGCTTAAATTAAGGGTTTGTGCTAACATATTAGGTGACTTGCCTAGACTTTTGATTGGCAGTCGGCTAAAGTATCGATGCTGCTCTATCATTCAAGGGCTGACTGATCGTGAAGCATGCTCGTGTGTTTGCACTGCCATCAAAGCCAATGTTTTGGGGGTCAAGCTTGATGCCTCTGTCTCCTTGAGATCGTTGATCAAAAATTGTGGCAAAAGGGTACCGCGTGGCTTCCAGTGTTCTTAAAATTATTAATCTATCTTATAGGGTCAACAAATTCCAAGTATTATCTCCTTATTTCAGTATTGTAGCAACATAATAATGTATTATTCGTAATGCTATGCGTATTTCTATGTTATATGGTTGTTTATGTTGGTGAGAGAAATAGTCAATCGCCTTCAAGCCTAAGCGTGTACGTAGTAACATTTTACATTAATGTGAGAAAAACATAGAGGGTTTTATTGAATAAAACATGTTTGATGAAGTTAGCGCAATGGAGTGGTAAAAAAACCGTATTCAATTTCAATATTATTGACACCAACAACCACTAAGGGTGGTTCAATTATTATAAAAGCCCTGTACAACAAAGACAAATTTGGACCTTACCTTATCAGTTTAGCTGTAAAAAAATGACATAGTATATGCAAATATTTTTCCTTTTACCTATAATGAAATGACAAAAATAATTGCAACGTAAAAATATATAATTATAAATAATCCTTTGAATTTAGTTATGTATATTAAGAAATACTAATACAAAATTAGAGGTGTTCAACGGGCTGGGGGACCGTTTCAGCCCTGATCGAGCCCGTTAATAAGAGGGCTGGGCTCAAAGCGGGCCGGGTGAAAAATGGGCTATGTGAGAAATAAAGAGGGTTGGGTATTAAATGGGGTGTATTAGAAAAATAAAAAGGTTGGGTAATTGGGTTCTCCTCTCTCCTCTCTCCCCTCTAACTGTTTCTCTTCATTGAAACACGATAATCATAAACCCTAAAAAAAATTCCCCTAAAATTTCCCGAAAAATAAACCCTAAAAAAATTCCCCCAATTTTCCCCCCAAATCATAAACCCTAAAATTCTATCTCCTCTCTCCTCTGATGCGTGATAATCATAAACCCAGAAGGTGGAGTTGTGAAAGCTTTTAAGAAGTCATCCATGGCGGATTTGTCGTCTGCAGAACTTAAGAAAAGGAGGAGAGAGAAATTGATGAAGATGGACAAAGTTATTCTTCTTCTTCTTTCCATTTTGGGTTTTTTAATGGAGGAGAGAGAAAGAAGATGTTAATGGTGGGGTTTAGAATGCAGAGAAGAGAAGAAGAATCAATTTCTTTTTTCTTTTTTTTGGAGTAAGAATCAAATCAGTATTTGACAGAATTGACATTATAGTTGACAAACAAAATTTGTAAACTAATTATTCTTGCAAACTTTGGAGTTTCTCATGAGTCAACATGAATAATTAATTGGTAACGGAAGATAATGGACTACTTTGTAATTGTTTTTTCTTGAATACTGCTATTAAGAAAAGTGTTGGGAATTTTTTTTTAAATTGGGAGTTGAAATTGGATGTGTGAAATGGGCCGGCCAGGTTGGGTCTCGTGGGCTTCAGCCCGACCCAACCTACTGCTGTTTTAACCATAGCCCGGCTGGGCCATTTCGCACTGGCCCGACCCGGCTCTATACAAAATCAAGTTTTGGGTGTTCTGCGTGGTTTATTACATCGCACATGTTAAGAACCGCCCCTATTAATCCAGAGTTATTATCATGATAAAATTTTGTGTACAACGACGACCTGGGCTGCAGAAAAGACATCAGATACGGAACCACGACATCGGGCTCGGTGACCACGAATACATCAAAGACACAAACCAAATTGAAGCAGTTTACAAAAGAGAGAATAAGGTTTGGGCTTTTAGCCTTCCCAAATTAATTTGTGGATTTTATGATGGATGGTGATTATCGATTCAGAGGTGGAGAGTGCTGTAATGGTGAGGTAAAAAAATATTATGTTGCTCGTAAATAGAATAACTGAACAAGAATCAAGTAAGCAAAACATAAGGGGCATAGAACAACTACACATTTTTTATTTTGCTCATAAATGCCATTAATACATCGTATATAAATTTTCTTTTTTCTACTTTTTAAATGCTTTCTCACTCTTCTTGAAAGTGTAATATGATTTTTTATTTTTCTCTCTTTTCTCATGGGTGAAATCTATTTTTTTTTATTATTTTCTATCTCTTCACAAATGTGGAATCTAACCAAACATTTAAGGTTGCATTGGTTCCTCCGCGATTCCAAATAGGAAAAACAAAAGAGAAAAAACCCATTTTGTGAAGGCCCAATCTAGGCTTGAAGTGTGGTCCAATTTTGATTATCTAATAATGGTTTGTACAGAATTTGACCTGACCAAAATTGAGCCGACTTAACCCTAACAATCTAATATGGTAAATCACTTTTATTGATTTCTATTTTCACAATTGAATTTAATAAGTTACCAAGAAGCCATCAAATCCGAACTTAATAGGAAAAACGATTTTTTCACCATATACCCCTGACTAATTTTTTTTTGCACCGTATACCCTCGCAAGTTTCCAAATTCACCATATACCCCTCACGTTTCAAAAAATACATCGACATGCCCTTATGACTAACGGTGTTAGACTTCCGTTAGTCATTAGGCCCTAATCCTACCCTAACCCTAATTAACTAACCTAAATCAAAACCTAATCCTAACCTTAACCCTAATCTAATACACTAAACCTAACCCTAACCCTAACCACCCCTCTCCCACCCCCTTACCCCTATCGCCACATCACCCCCTCACCACCACCCCCCTCACCACCACCACCCTCCCCTTCCCCCGTGACCCCCTCCCCTTCCCCCGACCCCTCCTCTCCCTCCCCAACCGGCCGACGCGCGAACCCCACTCCCCTTCCCCGCGAACCCCACTCCCTCCCCTCCCCCACGAACCCCACTCCCCTCCCCAACTGCTGTCGCTAACCCTCCTCCCCTTCCCCGTGAACCCCCGTCCCTAAAACCCTAAACAAAATTCGAAAATCTGGGTTTTGTTTCTTCGTGTGAAGAATCGGTGGTGGGGAGGGGGTGTTTCAAAATGCGGGTTTAATTTCGAAATTCAAAGTGGAGGCGCGTGGTGCGCCGGTGTGATGCGGGCGGGGGATGGGGGGTTGCGGCGGCCAGGGAAGGGGAGGGGGCGGTGGTGATGTAGTGGGGGGCTGCGAAGAATCGGTGGTGGGGAGGGGGTTACGGGTCGGGGAAGGGGAAGGGGGAAGGGGGAGGGGGAGGGAGGGGCTGGTGGTGCAGGTGCGATGCGGGCGGGGGAGGGGGTTGCGGCGGCCGGGGAAGGGGGCGGGGGGGTGGTGGTGATGTAGTGGGGGGGTCAGGGGGCTGGGGTAAGGGGGTGGGGGGGGTGGGGTGGGGGTGTTAGGTGTTAGGTGTTAGGGTTAGGGTATTAGGGTTAGGGTTAGGATTAGGGGTAGATTTAGGTTAGTTAATGAGGTTAGATGGGGGATTAAGGGTTAATGACTAACGGAGTTTAACGCCGTTAGTAAGGGTAAGTGGATGTATTTTTTCAAACGTGAGGGGTATATGATGAATTTGGAAAGTTGAAATGGTATACGGTGCAAAAAAAAATTTGTCAGGGGTATATGGTGAAAAAACCGTAGGAAAAATACAATCCTTGTCGATGAAAAACATCCTATAAGCGTGTCTTGCCTGATGCCGGAAGGTACAAAAGCAAAATGGTAATGAATATTGTATTTCCTCCGTTCTAAACTAAATGAAATGATTCTCAAAATGCTCTCACATAATAAAAGAGAAGGATTTTATTTATTTCATATTGGAGGAAGTGTAAGAATTTTCGAACGATTGACCGATTGAGATTGTTTATAATGTTGTAATTTATTACCACAAAAAGCTAGTTACAAGATTTACAGAAGCAACATATTTGATTATTTTTGACATCTATTAGAAGGAAACTTTTTTAAGTCATATGGGTGTTGGGGAATGTTAAAGATACCAATGCCCACTCTTTCTCCTGGTTCTAAATGGGAAAATGTCAAAATATTACAGCTTCTCATGAGTAGAATTTGGAGTCAATCAACTATAATAAATGCAAAGGGTGAAAACTTCAGCCCCTATCACCGTCTTAGCTATTGATCAAGCAGTGGCTCATGTTTTTCTGAAAAAAATATGAGCAACTTTGTTTAAATATTCAGTACATTACAGTAAAATATAGTTAGTAGAAGTATGCGCTTTGTTTGCCCAGTACTTGATGTGTGCCCAACACCAAAATTTCCCGAGTGTTTTTGAGTAAGAGAAAGCTGAGTGCATTTCTCTACTAACATATGTGAGTTTGAGTGAGGCAAATAAAAGCTTTGAGTGTTGTGACTTGTGCGTGGGTGTAATGTGTAAGCTACTGCTAGTATTTGAATGCACGGAAAGAAGCATAAATGAGTAAGACCATGGAAACTGATTTGAAAACAGTACATAGAGTGGTGGGAACTAGACCAGCCATAGCCGCGGGCATCAGTTTACATAGGACGGCTACGACTGCTGTAGACCCGAAACCTATCATCATCTTCTCATAGATCCCAGTGCGATCCATTCCAGTACAGTACTTATAGTATGCCATCGAAATTCGAATAGAGTACAAGAAGTATTGCAATTTGCAAGGACGAACTCTCTATCTTCTCTCCTTTCTCTCCACGGGAGGGATCGACGCGTTGAAGAAATACAAAAGCAAAGATTATGTGGTATGGGGATTGTCGAAGTAATGGAGCTTCAACCGGCATCGGCAATGGTCGCTGCTCCACACATAGCAAGTATTATCAAATGGAGAAATATTTTTTTAAACAATATATACATTATTTTTCGTTTGTATTTATATAATTCCTCAGTTCCGAACTAAATAAAACGGTTCTCTCGAAAATCTCTCATATAAAAGAGACAAGCGTCATATTTATTTCAGTATGGATGAAATATAATTTTTTTTATCAATTTTTAACATATTTCATATCAACTTATGGAGTACATATTTCATATCGTGTTATTCCATTTATGTTTATGATTAGCATTGCTTAAAATTTTTTCCCTTAACATCTTTACCGTTATAGTAAACACTCTATGTTCCACAAAGTGCAATACTTGTAGTTACCCAAATTATATATTTCCTTTCACGTAAGACTATCATAACTCTCCATATCCTATTCTTTCTCCTTCCTTACTAAACCCACAATTTTGACATGTTATGTTATTGTTATATTGTTGGTAATAACTTTGTGCTGAGAAATTTGAGTTTTGGTTATTTTGTAGATTGGACTAATATAGTAGAATAAGTAGTTTCACCTATGAGTATGAGTAATTGGCAAGAACTGATTTTGGGAAGTTAGGAGATTGATGGCCAGGTGTGGAAATGGTTGTCATAGGTTGTAGGACGAGAGAAGTATGGCCTAAAAAAAGAAAGATTTCTTGCACTTCTTTTTGCATTTAATAAGGTTTTATTTAGTCAAATATTTTAGATCTAAATTAAAATATGGTTGCCCAACAAGCATAGTATAGTGTGTAAAAACAAAGTCCACAATCCAGCAGCTTATATGTGATGCTTTAGTGATATGCTCGATCACCTCATGGGCCATAAATTAGCTAAATAATTTTCTATTTTTTGCAACCACTAATATGTGTATATTTTTGTTTCTGAAGGTTTCACAATTTTTTTACTATAAATAGCCTAAAACCCATCAATCTATTTTGCATCACAATCTCTCAAATCCTAATCCAAAACCTGTATTTGCTTGACAGAAACTTTAATATATCTTAGTTTGCTAAGATGTCTTTAAAAGTTTTGTCTTCAATAATCTTACTCCTATGCTTCAATCAAGTGTTTTTCACTATGGTGAGTTCCTATAATGTCCAGTCCCCACCACCACCACGTCCCATAAATCCCCCTGGACACGGGGGTGGCAACGAGGGAGGGAACCCACCAACTCCAGTGATGCCACCATCTAACAACACACCAACGCCAATGATATCACCACCTAGTAAGTCACAAACACCAACTCCAGTGGCGTCACCACCTGGCATGTCACCTTTGCCAATGCCATCACCACCTAGAAAATCACCAACTCCAGTGCCTTCATCACCTAATAAGTCACCTACACCAACTCCGGAGGTCTCACCATCAGGAATGTCACCGACACTAACACCATCATCACCTGGAAACTCACCAACACCAACACCAACTCCAGTACTTTCACCAGCTAATAAGTCACCTAGTCCAACTCCTGCGCCATCATCGACTGGTGTATTACCAACTCCGTCGGCGTCACCACCAGGCAAGTCCCCAACACCAACTCCAGTGCCATCACCACCTGGAATGTCCCCAACACCAACTCCGGTGCCATCACCACCTGGCAAGTCCCCAACTCCAGGGCCATCACCACTTGACAAGTCTCCAATGCCAACTCCAGGGCCATCACAACCTGGTAAGTCACCAAATCCAATTCCAGGGCCATCACAACTTGGTAAGTCACCAAATCCAACTCCAGGGCCATCACCACCCGGCAACTCTCCAACACCAACTCTAGTGCCATCACCACCCAGTAAGTCCCCAACCCCAACTCCATAGATTTCACTACCTGGCAACTCCCCAACCCCAACTCCAGTGCCGTCACCATCCGGCAAGACCCCAACGCCAACTCCTGTGCCTTCACCACTCGACAACTCTCCAACCCCAACTCTAGTGCCATCACCACTCGGTAAGTTCCCAACCCCAACTCCAGAGACATCACAACCTGGCAACTCCCTAACCCCAACTCCAGTGCCGTCACCATCCAGCAAGACCCCAACACCAACTCCTGTGCCTTCACCACCCGTCAAGTCCCTAGTTCCAACTCCAGGCCCATCAACACCAAGAAAGTCCCCAACCTCAACTCCATTGCCATCACCACCTGGCAAGTCCCCAACACCAACTCCTGTGCCATCACCACCTGGAAACTCACCAATCTTAACTCCAGTTCCATCACCCCCTGGCAAATCCCCAGCGCCAACTCCAGTGCCATCACCACCTGGCAAGTCACCGGGACCAACTCCAGTGCCATCACCACCTGGCAAATCGCCAACACCAACTCTTGTGCCGTCACCACCTGGCAAGTCACCAACTCCAACTCCGGTTCCGTCGCCACCTAGCAAGTCACCAACTCCAACTCCGATTCCGTCACCAACTCCCAAGTCACCAACTCCAACTACGGTTCCGTCACCACCTCCCAAGTCACCAACTCCAACTCCGGTTCCGTCACCACCTCCCAAGTCACCAACTCCAACTACGGTTCCGTCACCACCTCCCAAGTCACCAACTCCAACTCCGGTTCCGTCACCACCTCCCAAGTCACCAACTCCAAGTCCGGTTCCGTCACCACCTCCCAAGTCACCAACTCCAACTCCGCATCCGTCACCACCTCCCAAGTCACCAACTCCAACTCCGATTCCGTCACCAACTCCCAAGTCACCAACTCCAACTACGGTTCCCGTCACCACCTCCCAAGTCACCAACTCCAACTCCGGTTCCGTCACCACCTCCCAAGTCACCAACTCCAACTACGGTTCCGTCACCACCTCCCAAGTCACCAACTCCAACTCCGGTTCCGTCACCACCTCCCAAGTCACCAACTCCAAGTCCGGTTCCGTCACCACCTCCCAAGTCACCAACTCCAACTCCGCATCCGTCACCACCTCCCAAGTCACCAACTCCAACTCCAGTTCCGTCACCACCTCCCAATTCACCTACTCCAACTCCGGTCCCCTCACCATCTCCCAAGTCACCAACTCCAACTTCGGTTCCGTCACCACCTCCCAAGTCACCAACTCCAACTCGCATCCGTCACCACCTCCCAAGTCACCAACTCCAACTCCGGTTCCGTCACCACCTCCCAAGTCACCAACACCGTCGCCACCGGGCAAGTGTCCCATAAATCCGCTTAAATTAAGGGTTTGTGCTAACATATTAGGTGACTTGCCTAGACTTATGATTAGCAGTCGGCTAAAGTATCGATGTTGCTCTATCATTCAAGGGCTGACTGATTGTGAAGCATGCTCGTGTGTTTGCACTGCCATCAAAGCCAATGTTTTGGGGGTCAAGCTTGATGCCTCTGTCTCCTTGAGATCGTTGATCAAAAATTGTGGCAAAAGGGTACCGCGTGGCTTACAGTGTTCTTAAACTTATTAATCTATCTTATAGGGTCAACAAATTCCAAGTATTATCTCCTTATTTCAATATTGTAGCAACATAATAATGTATTATTCGTAATACTATGCGTATTGCTATGTTATATGGTTGGTTATGTTGGTGAGAGATATAATAAATCGCCTTCAAGCCTAAGCGTGTAAGTAGTAACATTTTACATTAATGTGAGAAAAACATAAAGGGATTTCTAGAATAAAACATGTTTGATGAAGTTAACATATTTGGTGACTTGCATAGACTTTTGATTGACAGTCGGCTAAAGTATCGATGCTGCTCTATCATTCAAGGGCTGACTGATCGTGAAGCATGCTCGTGTGTTTGCACTGCCATTAAAGCCAATGTTTTGGGGGTCAAGCTTGATCCCTCTGTCTCCTTGAGATCGTTGATTCAAAATTGTGGCAAAAGGGTACCGCATGGCTTCCAGTGTTCTTAAACTTATTAATCTATCTTATAGGGTCAACAAATTCCAAGTATTATCTCCTTATTTCAGTATTGTAGCAACATAATAATGTATTATTCGTAATACTATGCGTATATTTATGTTATATGGTTGTTTATGTCGGTGAGAGAAATAGTCAATCGCCTTCAAGCCTAAGCGTGTACGTAGTAACATTTTACATTAATGTGAGAAAAACATAGAGGGTTTTCTTGAATAAAACATGTTTGATGAAGTTAGCGCAATGGAGTGGCAAAAAAACCCTATTCAGTTTCAATATTATTGACACCAACAACCACTAAGGGCGGTTCTATTATTATAAAATCCCTGTACAATAAAGACAAATTTGGACCTTATCTTATCAGTTGAGCTGTAAAAACAAATGACATAGTATATGCAAATATTTTTCCTTTTACCTATCATGAAATGACAATAATAATTGCAACGTAAATATATATAATTAAAAATAATCTTAGAATTTAGTCAGTACCAACAATAAAGAAACATTATGTATATTAAGAAATACTAATACAAAATTAGAGGTGTTCAACGGGCTGGGGGACCGTTTCAGCCCTGATCGAGCCCGTTAATAAGAGCGCTTTGCTCAAAGCGAGCCGGGTGAAAAACGGGCTATGTGAGAAATAAAGAGGGTTGGGTATTAAATGGGGTGTATTAGAAAAATAAAAAGGCTGGGTAATTGGGTTCTCCTCTCTTATTCTCTCTCTTCTCTTCCCTATAACCGTTTCTCTTCACTGAAACACGATAATCATAAACCCTAAAAAAAATTCCCCAAAATTTCCCCAAAAATAAACCCTAAAAAATCCACCCCAGTTTCCCCCCTAAATCATAAACCCTAAAATTCTCTCTCTCTTCTCTCCTCTGATGTGTGATAATCATAAACCCAGAAGGTGGAGTTGTAAAAGCTTTTAAGAAGTCATCCATGGCGGATTTGTCGTCTGCAGAACTTAAGAAAGGGAGGAGAGAGAAATTGATGAAGATGAACAAAGTTGTTCTTCTTCTTCTTTCCATTTTGGGTTTTTAACCAAATTAAAGCAGTTCACAAGAGAGAGAATAAGGTTTGGGCTTTTTAGCCTTCCCAAATTAATTTGTGGATTTTATGATGGATGGTGATTATCGATTCGGAGGTGGAGAGTGCTACAATGGTGAGGTAAAAAAATATTACGTTGCTTGTAAATAGAATAACTGAACAAGAATCAAGAAAGCGAAACATAAGGGACATAGAACAACTACAAATTAAAATTTATATTTTGCTCATAAATGCCATTAATACATCGTATATATCTTTTCTTTTTTTTTTAAATTTTTAAATGCTTTCTCATACTTCTTGAAAGTGTAATATGATTTTTTAATTTTTCTCTCTTTTCTCATGGGTGGAAGCTATTTTTTTTTTAATTATTTTCTATCTCTTCACAAAAACGGAATCTAAGATTCTTAAAAGTATTAGAAAGTTTCATATGGACTTGAGAACTTTCTCTCTCTAAGGTTTCCTCTCCACAGTTTAAAATAGTGGTTGCCATGGCAAGGAAATCGCGAGCGAAGAAGGCTGCTCAGGTCAACCTACCAACAGAGAAAGGGAAAGGTCCGGTGTCATCTGATAAGCAAAAAGAGAAATCGATGGATGCGATTCTCGGGGTTAGTGAAATGGAAATTGGCGATGATGCGATGGTGTATCAGGAGGAAATTCTCTCTCCTCGATCGGCGTTGAAATCTCTCCAGCAACAAGCTGAAGTTCGTGTTCAGTTTTCGGAATGGTTGGAAGTAATTCATGGGAAAGGATCTGAGAATCAGCGAGAAGAAGGTACGATTAACCCTGTACCAATTTTGTTTTCTCCTGAGGAACAAATTGGAAATGTTAATGATATAGAAACTGAAATTGCTGTTGAACCTGAAATTGATGATGATAGAAATATGATTAATGGAAATGTGAGTGAGGAGAATCCTGTGAAAATAGACATAGTTGATGTGCAATTGGAGATAGATTTTTGGAGTTTGGCTGTGTACTGTTACATCGTTGGAGCGAATCCTCATGGAGGGTTTTGTGAGAAGAGTGTGGCGTGCATATGGTATTGATAAGGTGGCTCTGGTGAAGAATGGTATATTTGTGGTTCGGTTTACAACTATGGAGAAGAGGGATCAAGTGTTAGCGTTTAATCCTCCTTTCTTTGATAATAGACCTATGGTGATGAAAGCTTGGGATCCTAATATTGATATGAGCAAGGATGGACTGAAAACTGTTCCTATTTGGATCAATATGTTTTTGGATTTTAAGTATTGGGGTGAGGCTTGTATTAATAAGATAGCTGGGCAGATTGGAATTCCAATCAAAGTGGATCAGGCTACACTAAAGAGGGAAAAGTTGCAGTTTACCAGGATGCTTATTGAGGTGAAAGTAGATCAGTTTTTCCCAGAGGTTATCTATTTTGTTAATGAGGTTGGTATCAAAACTTCTGTGAAGATTGAATATGACTGTAAGCCTGTGGTGTGTACGGTTTGCAATGGCATGGATCACACTACAAAGGAGTGCAAGAAGGCTGGTGTTAGAAAGGAGTGGAGGCCTAAACCAATGCAAGCAACAGGGAAGAGTATAGTGGGGTCGTTGGAGGTTGCTAAGCAATCTGAGGAGTTTGTGCCAGTAAGGAAGCCTGCTAGGAGGAGTCTATCTATGTCAAAGCCTGCAGAAACTCTAAATAGGTTTCATATGCTGGAAGAGTCTAAGACTGCTGTTATGGTAGGTCAGGTGCAGTGCGCACCACAGGTGCAGGGTAGTGGAGGTTGCCAGCCTCCTATGGGACATGGATAGGATGGTAGTGTGGAATGTCAGGGGGGTAAACAGCCCACAGAAGTAGATGGATGTAAGAAAATTTTTGAGCATGAAATCTGTTGGGCTTGTTTGCCTCCTTGAGACTAAGGTGAAGGCAGCTAATATGGGTTGCCTTTACCAGAAGATCTTTGCAGGATGGTGTTTTTGTTCTAATCCTCTCATCACAAAGGGGGTAGAATTGTGCTTGCTTGGAATCCAAGAAGTTTTGGAGTGAACATTATAGCTATGAATAGTCAGATGATACACTGCTTGGTGAATCCTTTTAGTGGTGGTAATGGGTTCTTCTGTTCTTTTATCTATGCGTTTAATGATGCAGTTGACAGGAGGAGTGTTTGGAATGTGTTAAAGGAGTATGCTAGTAAACTGAGGGGCCCTTGGATGATTGCAGGGGATTTTAACTGTGTTATGTATAGTGATGAAAGGATAGGAAATGTGGTGAGACCCCAGGAGACTGAGGATTTAAGAGTGTGCATGATGGAGTGTGGTATGAATGATATGAATAGTACTGGGTGCAGGTTTACATGGAATAATAAGCAAAGGGATGAGCATAGAGTTTTTAGTAAAATTGACAGAGTTATGGTGAATGATGACTGGGTGAATAATTACCCTAGTGCAGCAACTCATTTCATGCCGGAGGGGGATTTTGACCATACTCCTATGATCATAAATGTTTATCCAATGGTGGAACCTGGTAAACAGCCTTTCAAGTACTTTTCAATGTGGAGTACAGCTCCTAATTTCCTGGAGATAATAGCTGATTGTTGGAGGGTGCCTATTGAGGGGCAGCCTATGTTTAGAGTGATTAAGAGGCTTAAACTGATTAAGTCTGCTTTAAAGAAGCTGAATGCAGAGGGATTTAGTGATTTGCAAGTGAATGATACAATTGCTTACAAGAGGTTGATAGCTTGTCAAGAAGCTGTCCATGGGAATCCTAAAGATAGAAGTCTTTGTGAGGCTGAAATGGAGGCTGCTCAACTGTATAAAACTGCTCATAGAAGATATATATCTTTCTTATCTCAAAAGGCTAGATTGAGTTGGTGCAAGGAGGGTGATGAAAATACGAGCTTATTTCATAGCTCAATTAAGCAAAGGAGGCTGATGAATACTGTGTATGCTATCCATGATGATCAGGGTGTGTGGAGAGATAATTTAAAGGATGTAAATGATGCGTTCCTCAATTATTATAAATCTCTTTTGGGATCTCCAATGACTAATAGGGCTCAAGTGCACCAGGGGATTATTAATATGGACCCTGTTCTTGATGAGGAGCAATGCAGGTTTCTAACAAGACCTTTCTGTGCTGAAGACGTGAAAAAAGCTATATTTTCAATCCCAGGGGGGAAGTCTCCTGGGCCTGATGGGTTTGGTTCTTCTTTTTTCAAGGATACTTGGGAGATTGTTGGGGGGCAAGTTACTGAATCAGTGTTAAATTTCTTTTCAACAGGGAGACTATTGAAAGAGATAAACACAACCATCCTCACTTTGGTGCCAAAAGTGTCCTGCCCTAGTAGTGTCATGGAATTTAGTCCAATAGCTTGTTGTAACGTGATATATAAATGTATCACAAAGATGCTGTGTAGCAGATTGAAGCAAGTTTTGCCTTCCCTTATTACTGAAAACCAAGGTGCGTTTGTTCATGAAAGGTACATAGTGCATAACATTATGATGTGTCAAGACTTGGTAAGGCATTATGGTAGGAAGGGTGTTAAGACTAGTTGCATAATGAAATTAGATATGAAGAAGGCCTCTGACACTATTGATTGGGGGTTTTTACAAGATATGCTAGGGATGCTTAAGTTTCCTACTTCTTTTATAAACCTGATTATGACCTGTGTGCAAACTCCTAAGTTCTTTGTCATGGTGAATGGTTCTTTGCATGGCTTCTTTGGCTCTCAGAGGGGTTTAAGGCAAGGGGATCCTATGTCCCCCTTGCTATTTGTTGTCTGCATGGAATATCTCTCTAGATTAATGAGGAAAGTGGGAGAGCACCAGTTGTTTAAATTTCATCCTAGATGTAAAAATGTGAAGCTGAACCATCTTATTTTTGCGGATGATGTCATACTTTGTTGTGGTGGTGGTTTTCCTTCAGTTTACACTATGTTACAGGCTGTTAAACTCTTCTCTGCTTCTTCTGGCCTGAATATTAGTGAAACAAAATCTGAATTTTACTCTGCTGGCATGGATGTGCATTGTGTGCAACACATAAAGGATGCTTCTGGTTTTGCCTATAGTAGCCTTCCTTTTAAATATTTGGGAGTCCCAATCTGTGCAAGAAGAATAAAGGTGGCTGAATGTAACATTCTTGTGGAGAAAATGACTGCTAGGATTAGAGTGTGGAGTAGTAGAAATCTATCCTATGCAGGGAGATTACAACTTATTAATTCTGTCCTCCTTAGTATCCATGTCTATTGGGGACAAGTGTATGTGTTGCCAAAGTCAGTACTGGATGATATTAACAAGGTGTGCAGGGCCTTTTTGTGGAGTGGGAATTACTTTAGTAGCAAATCTGGTAATGTGGCCTGGGAAAAGGTTTGTTCACCTAAGAATGTAGGTGGCTTAGGTGTTAGAAGAATTGGGGTGTGGAATCTGGCTGCTATGGCCAAGTATGCTTGGGCAATTACAGTGAAACAAGACAGTTTGTGGATCCGATGGGTAAATGGAGTCTATATTATAGACAATGATTGGTGGAGCTATTCTTCCCCAAAGGATAGCAGCTGGTATTGGAAATAAATTTGCAAGGCTAGGGATGAGCTTAGAAGATTTTATTCACAGCAAGACATTCTTGCTATGAGTAGATATTCTGTCAAAAAGGTGTATGGAAAAATGACTGAAACTGGAGGAAGGATTCATTGGGACTCTGCTATTTGGAACAGATTGGCAATCCCGAAGCATAGGATAATTGGTTGGTTGGTGATGAATGGAAGATTGAGAACTATGGATAGACTTCTCAGTATTGGTATGTTAATGTCTGCTGATTGTTTGATTTGTGGTAAGGAGTCTGAATCTCACACTCATCTCTTTTTCAGATGTGAGTATGCTATGAAGTGTTTGACAAATCTTAAAATCTGGCTCCACATGAACTCATCACAGAATAGTTTTCACAGGATGATTTGTTTCATTAGGAAGAGTAAAAGATCTTATTTTCAGAAGAGGGTGATTTCTGCTGTGTTGACAACACTGGTTTACTCAATATGGTGGGTGAGAAATGAGGTTTTTTGGAGCAAGGTTGCTTGGCGTCCAGAGGTAATTGTACAGAAGGTGAAGAAACAGGTGATTATGCGTATACAAGGGGTTCTCCCTAATAGACTTAGTGATGCAAATAGATATTGGTTTGACAATTCAAAGGAGGAAATTGTATAGCTGTTTGTGTCTCTTTGCCTTTGTGTTGGCGTAGATATTGTTTTTAGGTTGTATTTGTGTTTTTGGGTGTGAATATATCTTTTATTACTTAGCAAAAAAAAAAAAAGTGGAATCTAACCAAACATTTAAGCTTGCATTGGTTCCTTCCCTATTCCAAATAGGAAAAACAAAAGAGAAAAAATCCATTTTATTAAGGCCCAATCTAGGCTTGAACTGTGGTCCAATATTGATTATCTTGATAATGGTTTGTACATAATTTGACCTGACCAAAATTGAGCCGACTTATCCCTAACAATCTAATATGGTAAATAACTTTTATTGATTTCTATTTTCACAATTAAATTTAATAAGTTACCAAGAAGCCATCAAATCCAAACTTAATAGGAAAAATACGATCCTTGTCAATGAAAAATCCTATAAGCGTGTCTTGCCTGATGCCGGAAGGTACAAAAGGAAACTGGTAATGAATAATGTACTTCCTCCGTTCTAAACTAAATGAAATGATTCTCAAAATGCTTTCACATAAAAAAGTGAAGGATTTTATTTCTTTCATAATGGAGGAAGTGTAAGAATTTTCAAACGATTGAACGATTGAACGATTGAGACTGTTTATAACATTGTAATTTATTACCACAAAAAGCTAGTTACAAAATTTACAGAAGCTACATATTTAATAAGCGTGTACGTAGTAACGTTTTACATTAATGTGAGAAAAACATAGATGAGTTAGTGCAATGGAGTGGTAAAAAAACTCTATTCAGTTTCAATATTATTGACACCAACAACCACTAAGGGTGGTTCAATTATTATAGAAGCCCTGTACAACAAAGACAAATTTAGACCTTACGTTATCAATTTAGCTGTAAAAAAATGACATAGTATATGCAAATATTTTCCCTTTACCTATAACGAAATGATAAATAATTGCAGCGTAAATATATATAATTAAAAATAATGTAAAACGAAATCAAAATTTGGGCTTTCTGCGTGGTTGATTACATCGCACATGTTAAGCTAAAACTTATTAATTAGTGATAGGAAAAATTGTTAGAAACTACCTTTTAAAGACACTTTTTTTTAAAAAAAACTACCTTATATCACGTTTATTTTACAAAACTACCTTATAAGTGGAAAAACTTTAAAAAGCACTACCAAATGTAGAATTTACTAACCATGGTTAACTATTCTCTTCAATTATCCCTCTAATTTAAGATTACGAAAATATCCCCTTAAATGACCCTAACCACCCTCTTTGTTTATTCCCTCACAGCAACGATTTTTCATCCCTCGCTGCTGTTAGGGAATAAACAAAGAGGGTGGTTAGGGTCATTTAAGGGGATATTTTCGTAATCTTAAATTAGAAGGGATAGTTGGAAGGAATAGTTAACCATGGTTAGTAAATTCTACATTTGGTAGTGCTTTTTAATGTTTTTCCACTTATAAGGTAGTTTTGTAAATTAAACGTGATATAAGGTAGTTTTTTTTGTTGCTAGGCCTGGGTATGTGAACTGGGAGGATATTTGTCAACCTAGAAGCCATGGGGGCTTGGTTTCAGATCTTTACTGCACTGGAATGTTGCAATTGTTGGTAAGCAGGCCTGGGCGATTGCAATGAAGGCTGACAATTTATGGGTCAAGTGGATCCATGATAGGTATATCAAGGACCAACATTGGAGCACTTTTGATGCTCCCTCAACAGCTAGCTGGGCTGTTAAGCACATATGTAAGGCTAAGAAGGAAATTATGGATAAATGTGGCAATAATTGGTTTACTAAGCCCAAGTATTGCACTGCTGAAGTCTACAAAAAGATTTTGGAGCCTAGTGTAAAGCAGGACTGGTGCAAGGCTATCTGGAACCACAATAACATTCCAAAACATTGTTTTGTGGGATGGCTTGCCATCTTTGAAAAGGTTCTGGACCGGGGACTAGGTTGTTTAAACTGGGGATATGTACAAGTGATCAGTGTATTCTTTGTGAGAATGCAAGTGAAGACATTGAACATCTATTTTTTAGATGTCAATTCAGCCATCAATGCTTAGAGAAGATCAAGAGATGGCTTGGTATTAGGCCAGCTACAGTGAACTTTCCTTAGCTTCTTGGTTGGGTGAAGCGCAGATACAAAGGGAGCAGATTCAGGAAACAGGTTTGCAATGCAGCAATAATTGCTACTGTCTATATGGTTTGGAGGGAAAGGAACAATGCCTTATGGAACCAGTAAATTCATGCTGTAGATAAGATTGTTAAAGAGATAAAAAGCATAGTTATACATAGAGTGAAGAATAGAATACCTCTTAAAATGTTATATCAGGATATACAATGGATGTATAGTTTGTGATTTGTTGTGCTGTGGTGGCCAACATTAGGTTGTATGGTTGTTGTTTGGTGCTTATAAACTTACTTACCAAAAAAAAATAAGGTAGTTTTTTTGTTAAAAAAGTGTCTTTAAAAGGTAGTTTCTAACAATTTTTCCCACTTGTTAGAAACTAACTTTTAAAGACACTTTTAAAAAAAAACTACCTTATATCACGTTTATTTTACAAAACTACCTTATAAGTGGAAAAACTTTAAAAACTACCAAATGTAGAATTTACTAACCATGGTTTATTCCCTCCAATTATCTCTCTAATTTAAGATTACGAAAATACCCCCTTAAATGACCCTAACCACCCTATTTGTTTATTCCCTCACAGCAGCGATTTTTCATCCCTTAAACTAGTGGTGTCAATCTGGGTCACTGGCTGGGTTTAGGTTGACCCAACCTGGGTCGGAATGATTTGGGTCGGAATAATCTGGGTGAGAGTGTGCCATGGGTCGGAACTGGGTGGGTCGGGTGGACTTGGGTCGGGTTCAAATGGGTGAGAGGGCTCTCGGAACGGGGTCGGCTGGGACTGGGTCGGTCAGTATCTGGGTTGGGTGAATTTGGGTCGGAATGGAATAAGGTGAAGTCGGCCCAAATCGGCTTTCGGAATAACTTGGGTCGGAATAAATCGGCTTTCGGAATAACTTGAGTCGGAATAAATCGGCTTTCGGAATAACTTGGGTCGGAAGAAATCGGCTTTCGGAATGACTTGAGTCGGAAGAAATCGGCTTTCGGAATGACTTGGGTCAGAATAAATCGGCTTTCGGAATGACTTGGGTCGGAAGAAATCGATATCGGAATGACTTGGGTTGGAATAAATCGGCTTTCGGAATGACTTGGGTCGGAAGAAATCGGTATCGGAATGACTTGGGTCGGAAGAAATCAGCTTTCGGAATGACTTGGGTCGGAAGAAATCGGTATCGGAATGACTTGGGTCGGAATAAATCGACTTTCGGAATGACTTGGGTCGGAAGAAATCGGCTTTCGGAATGACTTAGGTCGGAATAAATCGGCTCTTGATAGGACTTGGGTCTGCTGAAGCCTCAAACCGGCGGCGTATTGACTTGGGTCGGAACAAATCGGCTCTCGGAATTACTTGGGTCGGAATTATATAGTATATATTAGGTTACGAAGTCGAAAGTTATAACAATTAACATGTGATCATATACTCATATTGTGAATTGTGATTGAGTCATTGTGAATTTTGTGTTATTACATTGATACTTATATTACTAATTTAAAAAGTTACTAAACTAAGACTTATAATTTATATAGATATATTATTGGCTATTGCCCATCGGGTTATTCTTATTCATGATTGCATAAGTATTCAAGTAACAACCATAAGGGCTAAGGCATAAGTCCATACCGATTATTGATTAAAGTCAATAAACTATTTAACTTAAACATTTAGTTAGTTAGTGACTTACTCACTCTCACTGAGTCACTACATAGCAACAAAAAGAGTTAGAATTAAAGAATTAGGTTGACATTAATGAAAGCATTGTAATTATAAAATTGTTCGACTTTCATCGTTCATGGAACAACTGAACAAGTAACAATGATCACCGTTAATCGAATATGAAGATGATAACTGTGATCAAGATGATACATAATCATATCAGTAGAGGATGAAACATTGAAACTATGAAAGTAGATCATGGTTAATACCAATCATATCAGTGGAGGATCAAGATCGTTGATGTTTTGGTTGTTGATCTTAAAAGATAGTAACATAGGAGGTGATCTTATTAGACGGTCCATGTTAAACGGTTGTTGATCGACTTTTGTTAAGTTAAGGTTCACATAAATCAAATGATCATAAGATTGATTGTCTTTGACATTAATCAAAACCATCAAAAGATTGATCGTCTTTCATCTTTCGTGTTACGGACTTACGAGTTTCTTTATAAAAGATAGGGCTCGATCATCGATGTTATTACACGGTTAACAATAATCGAAGCATCATTAGATTGATCGACTTTCATCGTTGATGTTTCAGTTGTGGATCTTAAAATATACTAAGATAGTAACATAGGACTTAGGAGTCTCGAGTCTATTTGATTATCAAGGACTTCGATTTGCTATACGTATTGTCGTATCGGTATTACGGTAATTCATAACAGTTTCACGTCATTCATAATCATCTTTACATGAATCAACTTTTTTAAAATTAAAAATACTAATTAAACTTCTAAAGTTTATAATTTTTATTAATTTATAATATTAATAATAGTTTAGGAATTTAAATAGATTACTAAATTACTAATAACTAAACAAATCAATACTAGAATCAACTTTACATGAATCAACTTGTTTAAAATTAAAAATACTAATTAAACTTCAAAAGTTTATAATTTTTATTAATTTATAATATTAATAGTAGTTTAGGAATTTAAGTAGATTACTAAATTACTAATAACTAAACAAATCAATACTAGAAGTCTAGATTAGTTGTCTAGAATTATAAATTTAGAAATTAGAAAATAGAATACTTAACTTAACCTTAACCATTGATTTGAGAAAGATAAAATCCAACCATTGATATTTTGAAATCCATGTGCTTGGTAACTCTTGTTGTTCATTGGTCAAAAAAATAAATCAAGGATCATGGTTTGAGACCATTATATTGATTAGCCAATATAAAATATGAGCCCTTCATTTCTTTACTTACTCTCTAACATCTAAAATCTTGACTCTAAAATCTGAGCCATTCATTCTAAAATCCAACGATTAAAAAAACCCTAAAATTCCCTACTATATAAACCGCGTTTTTAATGCCCCTCCCTCATTTCGCCTCTTGCAAAACCTAATCTCAGATTATCAGTGACTCAGTTTCTCTCCTCTCATTCTCTCATTTTCCGATCAAAAAACCCTAAAAAACCTAAAATTCAACCGCCCTTCTCTCATTTTCCGATCAAAAAATTGACTAAAATCTCAGCCCTTCTCTCATTTTCCGATCAAAAGCCAAAAAAAGCCCTGAAATTCTCAGCCCTTCTCCCAATTTCCGATCAAAACCCAAAAAAAACCCTAAAATTCTCAATCCTTCTCTCAAAATTTCCGATCAAAACACTAAAATTCTGAGTTTCTCACTTTCTTTATCAAATTTTCCAAAGAACGTTGAGGTTTGTGGTGAAGATCTGAAATAAAAAGGCGTGGATTTGAAGAAAAAAGGTAACAAATTGAAGATCTGGGGAAAAAAAGAAGCAAAAAAGCATAAATTTAATTTTTAAATACGCTATGTCACAACCAGGTAAGTCTTCTAATTTTATTTTTTTTTTAGATTTAGGTGAAGATCAGCTTGATTGTGATTATGGGATATGTGCTGGTCCATATTTGCAGATCTGCTGGAATATCATGTTTTTTTGTCATATTTCAGATCTGGAATTTTAGGGTTTGTGCGAAAAAATTTATGCATGAATTATTTTGTTTTTTTGATTATGTGTTCGTTTTTAATTATGTATTCGTTTTTTTGTTATGTGTTCGTTTTTTGATTATGTGTTCGTTTTTTGATTATGTGTTCGTTTTCACTTTCACTAAAGTTCGTTTTTTGCGATATGAAATTATGTGTTCGTTTTTAATTATCTTGTATATTAGTTTTAAATTATCTTTTATTATGTATATTAGTTTTTAATTTCATCATATTTGTTCATGTTATGTTGTTCTTGTATAATGTATATCATGTTTGTTCATGATTATGTGTACCATGTTTGTTCTTGTATATCATGTTTGCGATATGAAATTATGCTGTTTGTTCATGTTTGTGTTTACATTTATGGGTTTGTATTCGGGTTTTTTGTCTGGGTTTGTATTCGGGTTATATTTGTTGTTTGTGTTTCTGGGTTTTGTTTATGGGTTTGTGTTTTGGGTTTGTGTTCTGGGCTTGTGTTTCTAGGCTTGTGTTATGGGTTTGTGTTTCTAGGCTTGTGTTTCGGGCTTGTGTTTCTAGGCTTGTGTTTTTGGGCTTGTGTTCGGGCTTGTGTTTCGGGCTTGTGTTATGGGTTTGTGTTTCTGGGTTTGGGTTTATGGGTTTGTGTTCAGGGCTTGTGTTTCTGGGCTTGTGTTTCTGGGTTTGTGTTTCTGGGTTTGTGTTTAGGGTTTGTGTTTAGGGTTTGTGTTTCTGGGTTTTGTGTTTAGGGTTTCTATTTAGGGTTAGTGTTAAGGGTTTAACCCTAAATCCTAAACCCTAACCCTAACCCTAAACCCTAAACCATAAACCCTAAACCCTAAACCCTAAACACTAAACCCTAAACCTTAAACCCTAAACCATAAACCATAACCCTAAACCCTAAACCCTAAATCTTGACCTTGACCTTGACCTTGACCTTGACCCTGACCTTGACTCTTCCTTGTTTAAACTTTAAATGTGTTAATTTATTTTTCAGTTGATCAATTGACATTGGACTCCATTATTGGGTCCAATTCCCTTTCTGTTGAGGAGGAAATCATTTCTCCCCAAACCCATGATCCTGTCCTGTTTGGGAGGCGTACTGCCAAGGTTTGGCAGCACTTTACCTTGTTTAAGAAGGAAGACGGTAAGATATTTTCTACATGTAAGCATTGTAATGCTAAGACCTATCGTGCTGAGGGAATCCAAGGTATTAATAACCAAAATAAACATTTAGAGAAGTGTGAAGCTTACTTAAAAGTAAAAGCTGCTCAACCTGGGGGGCATTATGATCAAAAAACTTTCTGTCGTATGTTTGCTGAAGCTATTATGTGTCATGCATATCCACTGTTGATTGTTGAGCATACTAAGCATAGGGAATTGCTTTCTTACTTGAATCCTAATGTGAAGCATATTTCTAGGAATACTATGCTTAAGCATTGCACTAATCAGTTTGCTGCTCTTAAAGCTTAATTAAAGACAACTATAAGTAATTTAGAAGGAAAAGTGTGTTGTACTTGTGATTTGTGGTCTGCACTTAATAATGTTAGTTTTACTGTTTTGATTGCTCATTATGTTGATAACTCTTGGGTGATGCGTTCTAAAATTCTTGTTTTTAGACATTTTCCTGGGTCCCACACTGGTAAGGAGTTGGGTAAGTTTACTCTTGATTTGTTTGATGAGTGGAATATTAGAGATAAAGTGTTTTCTTTGACTTGTGATAATGCTACTGCCAATGATGTTATGATTCATGAGATGGTTAGGGACTTGAATAGAACTAATCTGTTGCCTTGTTCTGGTAAGTTTTTTCATGTTAGATGTTCTGCCCATATATTAAATCTGATTGTCCAAGTTGATTTTAAGTTTATGGATAAAACTGTTTTGAAGTTGCAACAAGTTGTTACATATGTTTCTTTTTTCAAACATTAGGAAAGAGAGGTTTGATGATTGTGTTAAGTATGTGAATACTTGTTTTTCTGGTTCATTGATTGGTGCTGTTCATACTCGTTGGAATTCTACCTATCTTATACTCCGTAGGTGTTTGGAAGCTAGCTAGGGAGGCTGTAGATAGGTATTGTTTACCTGAGCATGGTTTAGATGTTTCTCTAACTGATTCAGAATGGGAAACTGTCCAAAATGTTTGTGATTTTCTTGAACCTTTTTATGATATCACGTGTCTTTTTTCTGGTTCTGATTACCCCACTGCCAACCTATATGTTGAGAATATTGTTTTGATTGAAAGTCTTCTGTTTTATGCTAAAGAAAACCCAAGTGATTCTATTCGTCTTTTGGTTGCTCCTATGTATGAAAAATTTAACAAGTATTCGGAGAATTATTCTTTGATTCTTACTATTGCTATCATGCTTGATCCCCGTTACAAAAAAAACTTTGTTCATGAGTTGTATGCTACTGTTTATTTGCCCCAACATCTTGATGGTAAGGTTAAAGAGGCTGTTGATGCCTTTACTGAGTTGTATACGCACTATGCTAGTGTTTATTCTCACTTACAACTCCAACCCTCTTCCACTACATCTTCTATGACTACTGTAGACACATAGTCGTGTCTCCCCATTTAGTACCCTATGATGACCAATACCCCGCTCTAATTGGTCCGGATCGAGGAAAGAATAAAGAACGAGTCTAAAATAAAACCTTTTAAACCCAAAACCATTTTCTAACCCTTTTTTGAAAAATCTCATCTTCGAAAACCTTTTAAAAGTAGTCTTTTGAAAACCCAATTTTATAAAACCACTTTTACAGCCCAATTTAATTAATAGGATTAATTAATTATATTGATTAGTTTTATTAATTAAAATATCTTTTACAAAAATAATCTTTTCCCAAACTATTTTCAAATATCTTTATCCAACTAGTTTATGAAGATATCTTTTAAGAGACCTAATTGTTTTCGGTTATCTATTACATCCCAACTACCTAAACATATATATCTCATCTCAACCCTCATAATTCCCACGGAAGAACACACAGCACACGACACAACAAATACACCTCTCACAAAAACACTCGGCTTCACCCTCAAAATCTCTCGACACCTCCTACCATTCATCACGCATACCTGCGCCTAACAATATACTCGCTACCTCCCTAACTCCACGCAGCATTCATCTCACTAATACTCCCTAATGCGACACATCATCACAGCCATATAACCATCACCCTACTGCCATACTAATCTACACCTAGAGGTCCTCGTGGGAGCCCAATGGTTGGTGCTCCCACCTCCCAACCGCAAGGTCGGGTGTTCGACTCTCATCACTCCCTAATTTGGGGAGTTTGTATAAAAATGTTTGCTTGTGGGTATAAATTCCCTCTACCCACCAATGAAGTGTGGTGTGCCTGCAGTTAAGTAGCCTAGGCAGGGTTGGTCTTCGGACCAATTATCTTTCCTGAACAAAAAAAACAAAAAAAAAATAAAAAAAAATACTAATCTACACCTAAATCCTACAACCTACAAAATCCACACAACAATTTCCACCGCCTAATACTTCGCCTGATCATTATTCAACAATAACACCATCATCATCTAACACTTTTATCTAACAATCATACGTCATAATAATACTACAATCCAAGACAACAACTTTGACGCAAATACAAATCTTTTTCACGACTCGTTCAATAATTCAATTTTCCAAGATCCGTACAAATCAACGACCCCGGACGGTGGTATAATTTCTGAGGGTCAACTAAATTAACCATCTTTATTTTATTTTCTTTATTTATTTTTATTATTTTATTGAAGTTACTAACATTCTATTCATGATGTAGATTGTTAACGCGTCCCTGCGACAGTAAGTATTGTATATATTATACAAACTCCCTGCAATATTTTCTTTTCTTATTTTTATTTATTTTCATACATTATTATATGCCTGCCTGATTGTACTATACATATTATATGATTGTCCTGCTTATTGCTTTTATCACCTCATATGTTATTTATTGCTAATCAAAGACCTAAAGAACTATTCTAACATTAATTAGATTAATTTGGACAACCTGTTAGGATCCCTGTAATATTGATTGCCTAATAACATGTCACTAAAAATTAGTCTTTTTTGTGTTTCCTGAACCTACTTAGACTAAATATTTTTAGGGTGTAAAAAAATATTATATGATTATTTTTTGGCATAAAATTTGCAATGAATCGATATTTAGAGGTCAACTTTGGGCGAATGTGGTTCATTATGACTATATTTGTACCCTCGCCCCCGAACTCAATCTTTGGTTGACTTTGACCATCTATGAAGTCAGGACGAGGAAATCTACATTGGATAATTTGTCCCTATGTTTTTCCCATATCCAATTAGGTTTATGATTCTTCTTAAAAAGAATTGTTGGCGACTTCTTTCAATACAAAACAATTTTCATTGAAACCTTAATAGCGGGGTAGTCAAATCTAATACGCGCTCACACCGCGTAGGCGAAATAAAGACACGCCTACAATTTGGCGACTTCATTGGGGAGGATTTTAAAAAAATTAATTTTTTTAAATGAGTGGGTGAAACTTGAAAAATACAATTCATTCTTATTTTTATGCCTTTGAATAATATACAGTTTTGCATATGCATGGCTATTGTTCAGCCACCATAAGGACAATCTACCTTGCCTCATTAGCACATGTTCTATGTGTGAGGTCACCCCCGGGGGATTTGCGCTTTGTCCTTCCAAAAAGCTTCCTGAGCGATAGTGTTGGATCTTAGTCATAAGCAAATCTACCCAACCATGGCATAGTTCTCTTGTTCCTGACTTGAGACTGGAGTGCGTCTTACACGTGGCCACCTCTTTAAGCAGAGGTACGAAGCGTGGGATCAATCTCTTAGTCATGGACCCTTTTCAGACTGAACTTAAACCTGACCAATAGTTTCAAACATAGAACTGGACTTTAGGTGGGAACTTTTGCATCCATGTTATATGACATTTGCCTGTGATTGCAATTCTTGCCTACTATTATTCTGTCAAATTGTCATTATTATGCGTCGTTCCTAAAACCGCGTCTAAAAACAAGAAAAATTCATCAATCGGCCAATTCGTCGCCTAAATCCCCGAAAAACATGTCGGGGAGTAGTGCACCAAGCGCATTAAGTTGCACCTGGCGCACCATTCCCGCGCCAGAAGCACGGCTGTGCGCCGCGCGCAACAATGCTGCGTGGCATGCTGTCTGTGCATCGCACGCTTTTCGTCAATTTAGCCGTCGTAATTGCCGATCCTACGTTCAGTCCTATGTGCGTCTGTCTATCTGCATTCGCGTAGTTTGGTCTAATTAGAGGTCTCACCTATTCAAACGTTCGAAAAATTCAGTCTTTTCATGCAAGGTCAAGTCCATCTAAAAAAAAAAAGGGTCATTGTAGAGTTAGAGTTGTCATGCATGTCTACCTCTTCATATTTCATCCCTGCTATCCCTGTCAATCTTACCTTTCCATATTCATCAACTTCAAACACTTACATTTTTCAAGATCAATCCTACACCCCCTTCTACTCTACTCTTTTTCAAAAACATTTACTAATCATCATTATATCACGACATTTCAAAAAAAATATTGTTCAAATCAATCCATCATCTTTTCCTAACAAAAGATAAAACAAGGGGTTCCTTTCAAAAATGAATTTCGAAAATTCTAAACTCATTCCAAACACCTTCAATCCAATTCAATCCAATCAACCAAATTCAATCCAATGCACTTGCATTCATTCTAGGCCCATATGCATTAGAGTCCATTTTGCATTCATGTAGGGTCCATCTAATTCGAGTCCATGCATTCATATTAGGCCCGCTAGCATTAGCGTCCATCTTAGGCCCATATAAGTCTAGCTCATGTCAAAACCTAGGCCCATTTGCATCTTTATGTGAACCCTAGTCTATGTCAATCCCAGTCCAAGTCTAATCCAACTATATTCCAATCCAATATCAAGCCCATGTGCATTTTCAAGTCTAACTTCAAACCAATATAGGACTAAGTCCAAAATTAGGTCCACAGTCAATCTAGTCCAATTCCAAATCCATATAGGACGAAGTCCAAACTATTAAGTCTAGCGAAGCTAGCCATCCTTGTAAGACCATAACGACACCCCTTTGACCTAGCTAAGCTAGTCATCCCTCTAAGACCATAACGGCACCCCTTTGACCTAGCTAAGCTAGTCATCCCTCTAAGACCATAACGGCACCCCTTTGACCTAGCTAAGCTAGTCATCCCTCTAAGACCATAACGGCACCCCTTTGACCTAGCTAAGCTAGCCATCCCTCTAAGACCATAACGGCACCTTGACCTAGCGAAGCTAGTCATCCCTTTAAGTCCATAACAACACCCTATAAGTCCATAACGGCACCTCGACCTAGCGAAGCTAGTCACCCCCAAGACCATAAAGGCACCCTCCGAGTTTAGCAAAGCTACTCTTACCTTACATCTATAGCAGTCCAAAATCACCGAGTATGGCGAAGCCAATCACCCATAAGTCCATAAAGGCAATCCATTAAGTCTAGTGAAACTAGCATAAAAGCCCAGCCATTCAGTCCATTTTGCTTGCATAGTCTGGTCCAGTCCAATTCACATCTGTATATGCATATAGTTAGGCCCATGTCACCATCATAACCATAATCATACCCCTTTCATCCTCATTTCTCATCTCTCATTTCCATTTCTCCATCCATCATTTCCATCTCCCATTTCGAAAATCATTTTTTAAATCTTACAAGCGAGGTCCAATCGATTATGTTCATGACCGGTCGAGATATTACAACTTAGGAGCGCCGAATGGAGGAACAAAAAGTTGAGCCTACTCTAAAGCTCATCAGTCGCACTATGACCACCCTGACTTCATTTAGAGTCATGAAGATTACTTTTGACCACCTTCACAATAGAGGCGCGATCACTTCCATAGGATCTATAGCCTTCACATTAGAGGCGTGATCACTTCCATAGGGTCTACTTTGAACCCTGCACTTGAAAGAAAATTCAAAATGTGCAACCTATATTCTATTGCAAATTCCAACATAGAAAAAAACATCTTACACCTAGTGTTGGATCCCTCAAATGCACTGCGAAACATGGTCGATGACAACAGACTATTAATACTTGCTACAACGAGAATCAACATCACCAACAACCCCTGAGGCAGTGCATCAACAATTCAAAGGCTTAGTCTTTTATTTCTGGTTTCCTAGGTAGAGTCAGAGAGTCCTTACCCTAAGCCATTTTTGTCCTTTCCCATCGAGTCTATGTCACTATAGGACTTCATCTATTATAGCCTTTCATTTCATTTCAATTTTATTTTCATTTTCATTGGCCTTCCATCATTTTATTTATGCTTTTAATTCAATGATGAAACTTAAATCACCTAATGAACTTGACTAATAATAATAAAAAGATCTGAAATAAAAAAAAATAAAAAAATAAAAAAAAAAGAGAAAAATGAAAAAAATGGACATACTTTGGATCAGAAGTTATTCCCTCTTCCTCCATCACCTTCCATGAGCCATCATCCTTAAACCATCATAAACCAAACAATCCCTTCAACATCAAAGCTCCACAAACATCCTTCAAGTCTTCCAGTACCCTAAACCAAACTTGTGTGCAAGCCTCACTACAAAAAAAATCAATGCCAGGCAAAATAAAATAGTGAAAAAATTCAAAGTGCAAATGAAAAAAGCAAAAACGCACAGGACAAAAAGAAAAGATTCAAAAAGAAAGAGCCAAAGGCAAATAAAAAAGTCAAGTTAGGGGGCTTGCACACAAGTTCTACCCCTCATTTAAATCCCTTCGATTCATCAAACATTTAATCCATATAATCCAAATTCATAATCCTTACATTAGCCTTTAACCTTCCATCAACCTTTCTATAACTCCTTTTTCAAGGAATGTCCAAGCCCGCTAGGTTGAAAACCCGAAAGGGCGGCCTAGGCAAAAGTTAGGGCACAAAAAAAAAAGAATAATAAAAAAAATCAGATCGGGAACAACGAATGGTCTGATTCCGCAAGGATACGTTGGAATCCTCATCTTGAGGTCCGACCGCTTCAATAAAAATAAATTAATCATAGTCTAATGATTTAAATTTCTAGAATTTAGGAGCATACTTTTTCTAGATCCCGACATAGACTCGAGTCTGAACCTAGCCTCGTTAAAGCCTTTTTCCACCTACATTCATTTAAGTCACAAATTTCAACCTTTTTATTTTTCAATCCAAGCTCTCCTTGTCCCCGAAGGACTCTCCGATGATTCCATGGTTTCTGGCGATATTTGACTTTGCCTATATTAACTTCCCAGTAAACAATCCCCAGTGACAACTTTCAATGTTGAAGACAGATCATTTACGTTTCAATATCAGATCAAGTACATTTCGATTAAGGCTCATGCCTAATTCAAGGCAAGCTCACCCAAAGTGGGGGACTTCCTATGTGTGGTGGTTCCTCCAATTCAAATCAAACTCCCGAGAAGTTGTAATACGCGGACGTCGTTTACGTACCCCGATTGTTTACTAAAAACGATTTTCGAAAATCATTCAATCTATTTCTAATCATTCTGATCATTCTATCATTCTACACATCTTCTAGCCTTGCAAAATCCTGACCTTGCATTGTAGCATTGCAAAACCCTAACCTTGCATTGCATTACATACATCTTAGTCTTGCATAACCCTGACCTTGCATGACGTGTCATCTTTCTTAGCTTTGCATAACCTTAATCCTTGCATAGCGTCTCGTGCATCCTTAGAGAGTCTAAGTTTGCATTTTTGCATCATTATGTGCTTTGTCTGAGTTGTTTGCACCTATTTGCTAACATCTTCTTCTGCAGGTAATCAGATTACTTGTAGTAATTGTCCAGCATACTAACTTTGTTTTGCAGAGACCGGCGGTCATAGATCAGTTCTAAACCGCAGAGCGTTTAGAATCGTTCTCCGTCCCGACACCGTATACTTTGACTTTCGGTTTCCTGAACCTCAGTCAAAGTGGGGGCTTCTGTAGACACATAGTCGTGTCTCCCCATTTAGTATCCTATGATGACCAATACCCCGCTCTAATTGGTCCGGATCGAGGAAAGAATAAAGAACGAGTCTAAAATAAAACCTTTTAAGCCCAAAACCATTTTCTAACCCTTTTTTGAAAAATCCCATCTTCGAAAACCTTTTAAAGTAGTCTTTTGAAAACCCAATTTTATAAAACCTCTTTTCCAACCCAATTTAATTAATAGGATTAATTAATTATATTGATTAGTTTTATTAATTAAAATATCTTTTACAAAAATAATCTTTTCCCAAACTATTTTCAAATATCTTTATCCAACTATTTTATGAAGATATCTTTTAAGAGACCTAATTGTTTTCGGTTACCTATTACATCCCAACTACCTAAACATATATATCTCATCTCAACCCTCATAATTCCCACGGTAGAACACACAGCACACGGCACAACAAATACACCTCTCACAAAAACACTCGGCTTCACCCTCAAAATCTCTCGATACCTCCTACCATTCATCACGCATACCTGCGCCTAACACTATACAGCTATACTCGCTACCTCCCTAACTCCACGCAGCATTCATCCTCACTAATACTCCCTAATGCGACACATCATCACAGCCATATAACCATCACCCTACTACCATACTAATCTACACCTAAATCCTACAACCTACAAAATCCACACAACAATTTCCACCGCCTAATACTTCGCCTGATCATTATTCAACAATAACACCATCATCATCTAACACTTTTATCTAACAATCATACGTCATAATAATACTACAATCCAAGACAACAACTTTGACGCAAATACAAATCTTTTTCACGACTCGTTCAATAATTCAATTTTCCAAGATCCGTACAAATCAACGACCCCGGACGGTGGTATAATTTCTGAGGGTCAACTAAATTAACCATCTTTATTTTATTGAAGTTACTAACATTCTATTCATGATGTAGATTGTTAATACGTCCCTACGACTTTAAGTATTGTATATATTATACAAACTCCCTGCAATATTTTCTTTTCTTATTTTTATTTATTTTCATACATTATTATATGCCTGCCTGATTGTACTATACATATTATATGATTGTCCTGCTTATTGCTTTTATCACCTCACATGTTATTTATTGCTAATCAAAAACCTAAAGAACTGTTCTAACATTAATCAGATTAATTTGGACAACCTGTTAGGATCCCTGTAATATTGATTGCCTAATAACATGTTACTAAAAATTAGTCATTTATGTGTTTCCAGAACCTACTTAGACTAAATATTTTTAGGGTGTATAAAAATATTATATGATTATTTTTTGGCATAAAATTTGCAATGAATCGATATTTAGTAGAGGCCAACTTTGGGCGAATGTGGTTCATTATGACTATATTTGTACCCTCACCCCCGAACTCAATCTTTGGTTCACTTTGACCATCTATGGAGTCAGGACGGGGAAATCTACATTGGATAATTTGTTCCTATGTTTTTCCCATATCCAATTAGGTTTATGATTCTTCCTAAAAAGAATTGTTGGCGACTTCTTTCAATACAAAACAATTTTCAATGAAACCTTAGTAGTGGGGTAGTCAAATCTAATACGCGCTCACACCGCGTAGGCGAAATAAAAACACGCCTACAACTACCGGTTCTGATTCATCCACTCCTAGTTTTGCAAGGTCACTTGCCCGTCCTTTTAAGAAGGCTAGTCTTGGAAAGGTTGGCTACTATGTGTAACATTTGATTGATTCATGATTACTTTACAGTTTGTGATACTATTTTATTTACTGTTTTTTAGAGTTTTGGTGCCAATGTTGCTGTTAGTAGGGGTATTGAAAATGATATGGAATCATATTTCAGTGCCCCTCATGCTCCCGCTGACCAAGATGACCATTTTGATGTTTTGGCTTATTGGAAAACCCATGTGGGAGTTTATCCTATTTTGTCTCGGATGGCTAGAGATGTGTTAGCTATCCCCATTACATATGTGGCCTCCGAGTCTTCATTTAGTATGGGGGGCAGAATTTTAACAAAGTATCGCATACTTTTACTGCCTAAAAATGTTGAGGCTCTTGTGACTTGCCAAAATTAGATCTGTGGTTATTCTAAGATTGAGGATGAGGAGTCTCTTGAAGTTGTTAAAGATACCGAGCCTACTGATATTGATTATGATTCAATTCCTTGATGATTGTGGTGTTTGATGGTTGTTGTTTGATGGTGGTTGTTTGATGGTTGTTGTTCTGGCCTTGTGGCCTATTGAAAATGTTTGATGGTTGTGTTCTGGGTTTGTGTTGTGTTCTGGGTTTGTGTTTGTTTCTGGGTTTGTGTTTGTGGGTTGGTTGTGTTCTGGGGTTTGTTTGTGTTTGGGGTTTGTTTGTGTTCTGGGTATGGTTTGTTGTGTTATGGGTTCCTAACCCTAGACCTAAACCCTAACCCTAGACCCAAACCCTAGACCTAAACCCTAACCCTAACCCTAAAATTATAAACCCTAAATAGAATTGTTGGGTTTGGTTAGTTGTTCTAAATCCTTTTGCTTAATAAATGTCCCTTGCGCAAAGATCATTGGTTGTTGACTTGTTTGCGACTCTTTTTGGCTACATTTTACTTTACACACATGTTTTGCCTAAGTGTCACGATGTGGAGCTACTTTTCTTTTGTCTTATTGGACATGATATGCACTTGATTGGTAAAATTGGTTTGGTATTGTTTACAAGACAAAGAATTATGGATGCTCGTGTCACTTTTGCTGGCTTTCTTGTGTTGTGAAGTTGTGTTGTTAATTAGAGTCGAGTGCTCGATGATGAGGTCAACTTGTGTACCTGAGAGCCAATACTGATTTTAAAAGTAAATTTAATTTTGTTATCTTTGCAATATTTACTTGTTTAAAATTGACACTTATAAACTGCTATATGGTTTTCTTTGGGAGTTTTTTTTGGGGGTTTTCTACCCTCTGTTGTTGTTGCTGCTGCTGCTGTTGGCCTATTGCTGCTGCAATTGTTCTGTTGCTAATGTTGCTGCTGGTAGTTTGTTGCTATTGGTTTGTTGCTGCTGCTGCTGGTGTTCTGCTGCTGCTGCTGCTTCCGGTTGATTTTCGTTGTTGCTGCTCTTGGTGGTAATTTTATAATTTTATTTACTTTAGAGTTTAGACTTACTCATTTTGATATTTACATTATTCATTTGTAAGTGTATAGTACTTGATCTTTTGTAAACATTAAAGTATATGAATATAAGAATTTTCTATTTTTCCTAATTTACTTGTCTTATTCTCTCCAATATCCCTTCAAATTATTCATTTGTAAGTGTACACAAACATTTGCACTCGTGGAAGCACCCCCCAAAAGAAAAGCTTTTTTTTACCCCCGCAAAACATGACGACAAAAAGAGAGAATGGACCATATGACGACAAAACAAACGTTACTCTACTTACTTATGACAGAATGGGGGGTTGAGTTTGGGGGTTGGGAGTAAATGTAGCTGATTAATGCTTAGTTGCTTACTACTCTTTTTTTTTTAATAGCTGATTAATACTTACTACTCATAGTTGTGCTGAGAGGAAGAAAACTGGGTCGGAATGGTTTTGGGTCGGGTTGTATTGGGTCGGAATGGTTTTGGGTCGGGTTTAGTTGGGTCGGGTGGTAACCGGGTTGGGTGGTAACTGGGTTGGGTGGTAACTGGGTCGGGTGCTAACTGGGTTGGGTCACAACTGGGTTGGGTGATAACTGTGAATTTCAATGGTAGTTACTATAGAAGTTTACATTAGTAGTTCATATAGACCTATAACCCCTAAACCATTGAATTATCAAGCATAATACATATGATTAAACTGTGAATTTTGAGTAGTTACTATAGAGGTTTACATTAGTAGTTCATATAGACCTATAACCCCTAAACAGCAAAAATCTCCCAGTCCACCATTTCAATGGTAACTAACACTAGCATCCTTTACCCACATTTAAACATTCAAAGAAGTTAAACTTTTGGTTCTTGCAATAGGGGTTACTTAAGTAATCTACTATATATATCATGAAAAAAAACAAGTTAAAAGTTTGACAGCGAGGAAGTGGATCTTTCTCTTAATGACTTAGATGCAATTTGATGCTCGTGTACCTGGTTGGGGTAATTGAAAGAAAGTGAAAAAAAGCTCTAGTGAGAAATTTGACAGTGAGGAAGTGAAATTTTTTTCAACAAGTGTAGAAAGCAACGAGATATGATAATGCCGTTGCTCTGCAATTCAATGGTTTAAGGGATGAAAAATCGCTGCTGTGAGGGAATAAACAAAGAGGGTGGTTAGGGTCATTTGAAGGGGGTATTTTCGTAATCTTAAATTAGAAGGGATAATTGGAAGGAATAGTTAACCATGGTTAGTAAATTCTACATTTGGTAGTGCTTTTTAAATTTTTTCCACTTATAAGGTAGTTTTGTAAATTAAACGTGATATAAGGTATTTTTTTTTTTAAAAAGTGTCTTTAAAAGGTAGTTTCTAATAATTTTTCCTTTTTTTAAGAACGGGGAAAACAACATTAGACAATATTTGAGGTGAATCCTGAACAAGTTTGATTTCAAAATCTTTTTCTACTTTTTAAATGCTTTCTCACTGTTCTTGAAAGTGTAATATGACTTTTTTTATATATTTTTTTTCTCATGTACTCAATGGTGGATTTTTTTTAAAAAAATATTTTCTATCTCTTCACAGATGTGGAATCTAACCAAACATTTTATGTTGCATTGGTTTCTCTCCCGATTTTATATAGAAAAAAAAAAGAGAACGGAGGGTGTATTTATAGTAATTTGCACAAGAAAATAGAATATATACTTGGTTTATGAGGGGGCATATTTATACACCAAGTTGTCTATTATATCATGATAATTTGATGTACTGTTCAAATAAACCATGTTTAATTCAAATATCAAATTTATTGTCAAGTCTCATGAAACATTAAATAAATATGTTAATTTCCAATAGAATAAAATTTTAGAAAGAATAATATCTATATACTTAATTTGTAGACTAAGTAAGAAATGACATAACAAAAAATAATTTGTATCTACGACTTTTTGTCTAAATAATCTAAATCACAATATTGTAAAAGAAAAGATAATTGGCGTTTTTGGTGCAAAAAGATAATTGTTTATTGATATAAGAAGCTGAATATATCGTTTTTTAACCCGTGCAAAAATGCACGGGAGGTTTTATGTAGAGAATTGATTTGGACCCGCGTATAATGTACGTGAATTGTATTAAGTAGTTGTTTTTATTCCAAATTTATTGAATTCATAATTATTAGAAGGATAAATTTCATGGAACTACCTTTTATAATAAAAAAATTTCAAAAAACTACCTTATAAATTATTTTTTTCAAAAAACTACCTTATAAAACAAAACCCGTTTCAAACGACCACCAATTGACAACATCCGTTAATTTTGACCGTTAACCGCTCCTTTGACCATCACATGTTGGTCACATGAGTTCATTAAAACTCATGTGAGTCATGATCTTAGATTTGTATTGAATTATTTTAGGGTTGAAATTGAGTTTTTGTTACTTTGAATGAACTCACGTGACCATCATGTGATGGTCAAAGGAGGGGTTAACGGACAAAATTAACGGATGTCGTCAATTGGTGGTCGTTTGAAACGGGTTTTGTTTTATAAGGTAATTTTTTGAAAAAAAAATTATAAGGTAGTTTTTGAAATTTTTTTGTTATAAAAGGTAGTTCCATGAAATTTATCCTTATTAGAATCCCTGCATCTAATGTTGAAATAAATATAAAATGTAAAATTATATTTCATGATATATAAAAATCCTTTGTTACAACATTTTAAACTTTAAAAATCTAATAATCGTGATATATACATCTCAGAATACGTAAATGAAACAAAAAACCCATTAAAATACGGGGAATATTTTGTTTATAAATTAAAGATTTTAGCATGTTTCCCCTAAAATAGCTCATGATTTAAAGTTTTTATAATCATATTGTGTATTAAAATATATTTTAAAATCGACTTATGACCCGTACGTTCAGTGACTGATGTAGCTATTGTTATGATAAAACATGTGACCAACCAACTTTTTTAAACAAAAAAAGTTGAATGAAGAAGCTTTCGCTCTGCCCATTGCTTCATTTTGAGGCTCATATAAAATCACAGTTCACACCACTACTGGCACTCAATCATGCAACCACTTTCGCTCCTCCTTTCGCAGGTTTCGGTTCAAACCCACTATCTTAATAAACTATTTTATTATAGATTTTTATTTTTTGTATGATATGATTAGCCGAATTGTATTAAAGAGCAATCTCAAATTTCTATATTTATATTGCATCACACTCGTGAATGAGGTGTATCTTAGAATTTTAGGTTGAAATATGTATTTAAATAGCCAATCACTCATAAAAAAATCAATATTGTGATATTTTGTCATGATTTCCTATATATTTCTAATCACCATATGACCTATTCTTTTCGGATCTTAGAGTTATTTTTTCCATAATATAGTTTGTTTGACACTATGGGAGATAATTAGATTAAATTTCTATTAAAAAAATAATTCGATTTTTTATATGAAAACACAATATTATATTAAAATTACAACAGGATCGGCGATATGATTAGCCAAATTGTATTAAAGACCAATTCATAACAGATTTTTTAATCAAATCAAATAATATTGAATTTAAAACGTTGAAATGGTGCAATGCATATAAACAAAAGATCAATTTATTCATCTATAATGAGAACGAAACTAATCAGATTTATTAAACAACACAAATAAGTAAATAAATTAGAGTATGAAGGACAATGTAACAAAATAAATTAAATACTCAGATAGATTAATATTATGACCTCAAAACAAAAGAAGTGTATGGCCTTGTGATTTTAAAAATTTAGAATCTTGTAATGAGAATAGTTTAAAAGCGGCTTATGACCCTTTTTGCTGCAAGATTATGACTTATGAATTATTTGTAATTAAGGTCCGTTTGATTCAACTTATTTTGTCTTATCTTATCTCATCTAATCTTATTTGAACTTTTCATATCTTATCTTTTTTATCTTATATGAACTTATCTTATCTTTTCTTATTTTATCTTATCTTATGTGAATTTATATTCTAGTTTATTGTTTTGTCTACCATAGTTAATCCGTTTTATTCAACTTACGTTATCTGAACTGATCTCATCTTATCTTATCTTATCTGAAATAAGTTAAAATAAGTTGAACAAAACCCAGCTTTAGTATGATTGTACTTATTTTCTTAGAAAGGACCTTAAAAAATGGACCTACTTAGGGTCATTTATTTAACTTTAACTAACTTTTTAGTGGTAAAACTTATCTTATAGATACTTAAACTCACGTAAATTTTATGCCATTATTCCTTATAGTCAATTTAAATGTCTATATCAATTTCTTTACATACAAAAAAAAAGTATAGTCCCACTAATACCATGGTTCTTATGTGTGGGTGGACAAAGTATATGCTAATAATAAATTTAAACATAAAATTTTTATTATTGGTTTTTGACCCGTGCAAATTGCATGGGAAATTATCATGTTGTAAAGTTCATAAATATGTAACAAAATAATAAAGTCACAGAAGTAGAGATATTATAATTAAGCCTATGTACTAAATATAATTTAGTCTAAGTAAAGAGAAAATACGTTTCCCTTCATTTAAAAATATGTGAGTTAACTTATTAAATAGAAAATATATTTCATTTATATATCTTTCATTAAGGTGCTCCTTATAAAATTTAGATCAAGATTTCGGGCGTTAAGTCAGTAACTTTTGTATGATTTAATACTGAAATTATAATTGTCGTACTGTTAGATATATCCAATAAAGGGATCTTATGAGTTAACAATATAAAGTTGTTTTCTTATCGTAATGTAGCACAATCCACAAAATCTTCTTCGGCTATATCAAAATGCATACATCATATATCAAGTACATTATGCATCAAAGAAATTAAAAACTAATGTTATCCTGATAATTAGTTATGTATACATCAAAAAATAAAAACCACATAAATGTGTTGGAAAATTGTATTTGTTTTTATATGACCTTATTATAAACTTATATAATAAGACAACAGACTTTATATTCAATTCTTTATATCAAGCTTTATATACAAATTTTTTTTTATAAGGTAAGGAAAAAAAAGCATTAGGAGACCCTAAGCTTTATATACAATACTTTATAGTTGTTATACTTTATCACAAACTTATACAATTGTCTATATACAGATTATTCAGGGGACTTAAATGAGATTATTTCTTCCTCTTCCTCATATTGAGGTGCCATATATTAACCTTCTTTTAGAACAATTATCCATTACCAACAACCATTCTTCTTCCTATCTAATTTCCCATCAAAAACCTCCAAAAATTAAGTAAAGAAAAAACGCCTACTCATCTTCTAAAATTTAGAGATTTCAAGCAAATCAAATTACCTTATCTCATATATAAGTAGCTACATTTTTTTTTAACTTTAAAGCTACTAATTATCCATCAAAATTATACTCCGAAATCTTGAATTGTTATCTTCTCAAATCATCGATTTTTGCAACAACAACAATTATAAAACTCATGCATGTGGGTTGTATGAAGAAATTACGCCTTTGATCTTTATGTTCTTTGCATTTGAAGCATGGTTACTATAATCTACAAAGTGAAGAAGATTTAAATTAAAACCGCATGCAAAATAGAGTTGGATTGAAATGGAGTTCGAAGAAATTAATCTTCTAAATGGGTCAATATAGATCGGAATTATTTGGTAAGTTTATTTGAAAAAAAATTGATTTTCGACTAACTATGACGTTTTGCATGATGTTATGTTTGCATGTAGTTTTTAGCAATTTAGATATCATATAATTATAAGTACTAAAATGAGTCATATAATTCTTAAAATTTATAACAGTGAGTGAGAAGCATCAAGATTTGAATTATTTTTAACAATAACATGAGGTTGGAGTGAATATGCCAATCTATTGAAAATATTCTAATTTATTACAGTTAGTGAGAGAGAAATCTATTGAAAATATCAACATTCTAACTTTTAACAGTTAGTGAGAATTTATTTGATGTGTTAGTAGTATAATTGTCAATTAGGAATTTAGAATTGAGATTATAATTAGAATGAATGCACATTTTAATTTTCTGGAGAATATGCAGGGAGAGTTGATGTTGCATCTCCAGAAGATGTTGATGCTGCAAAGAAGATAAACGTGGATTTTCTCCTAGTGAAGAAATTGTTCTAGGGTATGGCTCGTCTTCAGGGAGAGTTGGATCAAAAAAAGTATGCACACACACAACAGAATTCTTATGGCATGATTTATGTCTTTGAAGATTGAATGTGGGTGCGAGTATGAGTTTGAAAGAATAGTTGGGCGAAATGAAAATGCAAATTGTTGGGCATAATATTGGGCGGTTATTTATAGCATTTTGAGGAAATGAATTACTGGGAAGCAATCATGAAAATCATGGAGATATCTCAACCCAAATCAATTATGGAGATATTCTCCTATAATTTAGGCATAATTAGCAGTAACTTACCATCTAAGCATTATTTTGTCCATGATTACCGGAGATTATACACATCATGCCACACGCATACTTTCATTGTGGAAGCGACACATCAGCGATTTTGGAGCTTAACACTACACGTGGCATATAACTTGTAAGGATCAATTTGTAGATGACATTTGGCAGAATTAATATGAGCTTGACATGTAAGATAAATGTACTTAGCTTTATATAGATATATAGATACACAGTTTAATTAGTTTAAGGTTTATTTATGTGAACTCATTAAACTCATGTAGTAGAATACATGATCCATAATATGTCAAAACTCTTACCAAAAGATACACAGCACTTGAAGCAAGTGTATAATGCTTGGAAAATGCTTCTAAAATCTATTTTTAGAAAAATCCATTAGTGTAAACATAAGTAAATATTAATTAATATTTCCCATGTAAAATAAAATTATGAATAGTGGTTCGACCCTTTTTCTTTCCTCTCATTCATAATGGGAGTATATTAATAAATGAAGATTATAATTACATGGGGTATAGCTCGTGCCTAAAAACTAGTTTAATCCATATACTATCAATACACACCAACATAACATATGGTCAAAAATTACCTTAACCACTCCCCATCCCCCAAAGAAATAAAAAAGCAATAAGCCAAGTATGAAACAGTTCACATTTTATGAAAACAATACTCCTTCCGGTCTATCCCTAAAATAGAGGACATATTTGTATTTCAAGTCCTTCCAAAACAATGAGCCATTTTTCACATTTATTAGGAGAGTTGTTTCTCTTAGCTTATACGTAGAGAAATAAATTTAAGGAAATAAGTTTACCTCGACTTTTTAAATCTTATGCAACCCTTCTGATTAATCTCGTTTGTAGAAGCCTCTAATTTTGTTATCCAAGATTAGAGTTTGTTCTTTAAAGATAATAGAGATTATTCATGAATTCGTCCTATGAAATAGCCATATTACGCCTCAACAGTCAAGCGCCGTGCTCTAACTTGTATTTTCTATCCATTTTTTAATCTATACAATTAGCATTGTTTAGTAGGTTTAATTTTACTTGGTAGGAAAGTGAATAAGAATTTTTTATTTTTAAGTCTCAACATCTCCGAAATCTAACTTCCCGCACCGTCAATCCCGAAACAATGAAAAATAAAAAGATGAGTTCCCAAATAAAGAAAACTAAGAAAGGTGAGTCCCCAAATATGCATTTTACTCGATCCCAATTCCTACGCATATATCATACTTACTCTGTTTTGAAATAAGTGAAACGCTTCTCTCAACAAGCTCTCACATAAATAAGAGAAGTGTTTCACTTATTTCAGAGTGGAAGAAGTATATGGAGTCCGTTTTTGAACAGTTGATGTCATGTTGACATCACGCGCGTGCATCAAACTAGCAGCGGAATTAGTTAAGCGCTTGGACTTATTAGTTTTATGCTAGCCTTAAATTGCTTCTGGATGAATTAGTTAAGCGCTGAAGTATATTAGTTAAATGCTGAAGTATATTAGTTAAGCGCTGAAGTATATTAGTTATATCATAGAAATCAGATCATATTGCATTTTATTGGCCCTAAATTCAGTATCATGCATAAATCATTCTCTCTTTCTTCTCTAATCCATCGAGACGCCCTAAAACATGCATTGTTTTCCTCCTCCATTCTCTATATACAACTTGGATTCGTTGTTTAATTTGAATATAAGTAATATATACGAGCACGAGTTTGCAATGACAATGTCCACAAAAACTTTGTTGTTGTTTCACTTGACAAGATGTCTATCATGTTTGAAGTGAAAGAAAAGTTTGACACAAATTCATCACAAAGGGTAATATATACTGCCAATGATCAGATGACAACTTGCACTTGCAAAAACTTTGATGAAACAAGTCAGACCACTTTAAGTACCGAAAACTTAACTTTTGCATTCGAAAAACATAACTAATACCTAAATGTTATTAGTTAATAATTTATTCGTAATAGTTAAATAACATGATGTGAAAGTTATGCTGCCAGGATTACATTGGTTATTTTAGGCCCGGATCGTGCAAAAAAAAAGTGGAAGATGTGCAAGGAAGAAAAGTCATTTTGAGAAGACTAAAAAAACAAATTCTAAGAACCAAACTGAAATTGGTACAATTACTCCAAATGCTAGGTTGTTTTAAGTTCTTTTTTCAGGTTGTCTTTTGTATTTGACATTTTAGATTTGTAAAAAAGTGAGTTCTTCTTTTATATTGGAAATTAAATAATGTTCAATAGATCTTAACTAATTATAGAACAACACTAACTAATGTAGTGGATATGATAACTAAAAAATAATGTAAGTCTGCAAATATAGATTACCAGCTCTAAACTATTGTGTTAAAATACTTAACTAATTCGTCAAAAATATTAACTAATTTGCCAAAAATATTATCGTGAGAATTTGTGAGACGCAGTCCGTTTTTGAAAAACATATATCTCTTGGACATGGGCAGGTCTCACATTAAAACTAACATGAGACCGTCTTTTCCAAGAATTTGTGATATGTTTTTGCATATATTGGAAAGCATTTATACCCATTTAAGTTTCCTTTATTGACAATTTTATTGTTATGATACTCTATGTTCCACAGAGTACCATAATTAGAGTTACCCCTATAATTTTGTCTTCACGTAAGATTACCATAACTCACTGTCTCTCTATCATATTCTTTCTAATTTCCTTATTATGCTGGTTCAGAATATTATGTGGGACAACAAATGTATTCCAGAACTGCTTAATCCTTAATTCAATATCTTTTAACTATTTTCTCGATTTGGGCAAGCTTAGTTCTCTCCCCTATCTCTCTCATCATTTTACAAATTAAATAGCTAAACAAATTTTGAACTTTTTCATTCTGTCAAACCTATAGCATGGTTACTATTACTGTTCATAATTCTTCTCCACTTTTATGTTATTTTAGCTGATTAATGAGCAATTTGTTAATATGAAACTGTAGAAATTTGCTGGTTAGATGATGTTTGGTTTAAGTTATGTTTTGTGTATGTCTTGATTCGGGGTGTTCTGCTATTGTTATGTTCTTGGTGTTTTGGTGATTTTTTTTTTTTTTTTTTGACGGGGAAGAAACGGATTTCATTCATAAGAGATAGCCAAACGGCACTTACAATCAATTCCTGAAAAACCGAAAATTCCAACACAAGTATATTGTAGGAATATATAGATGCATATAGCGGAATTTCAGGAAACAATTTCCTAACATCTATCATAGGATCGCAGACATAATCAAACATATGAATCATTCAATAGGGATTAAATATCAAACCTTTGTAGCGTGATTTCCCTATTGTATGCAAGCTTTGAAGATTCGAGAGCCCCAAGTGTTGCTCCTCTAATCAGTCCACGAGCACCAGTTGAACACCAACGTCTGCTAGAACGGAAGAGAAAAGATCCCTTGCTTTTTGGTGGTATAGGCGCCGGTTTAGAGGGAATAGATTTGGGTTTCAATTCTCTCTCTTGTGAAAAGAAACTGATTAATAAATTGATCACCTAAACTCTAATATTATATCCTATATATAATAGAAGAGTCATAGGTTAGTTAGGAAAACTAATTCTCCTCCTATTCCCCTTTAGACCGGCCCAACCCTAATCCTAAATGGATTCGGATTGCTTTGTCCAACTTGTGCTACAATGTGTGACCTCATAGGATTAATATATTTTAGTTATAGGTCCAATCAATATTGTCCTATTAATCATATTTATTCTCTAGCAAGAAAATAAGATTACTAAAATAATTAACTTTATTATCTTCATAATATTATTCCTATTTATATTTAGTAATTGCCGGGATGTCTAAGGACATATTCCTTCAATCTCCCACTTGTCCGAAGACAAGAGCGCAATGTTAAATTCCTTAAGTCACTTAATGTCAAATTTGATAACACAATGTTATTGTCAAATTTATGTTCCTTGATCGTCGAGTTCGAATCGCTCAAATGAGGATTAACTCTTTAATCCTATTCCGCATGGCCATGCAATTTTCCGGTTCTCGCTCATCAAGAGGCCCGGACACCGTTCCTATTTAATAGGAGGACTTATCCACTCTTGTATGACCATAACTCCCACTCAATTCTTAGCCCACCCGATCATTGCCTTTATAACCTCCTTTTACGGCGCGGCGTTTAACGGTGTCAAAGTTAAACTAATTATGTTGTGGTTATTAAGACATACTCATGTCTAAGGAATCCACTAAATATAGTAGTTCGATTCTACTTTTGGAATCTAATTAGGTCAAGTCTCAATGTATCAACTATACATCCATATAATCAATTAGACATCTCTATGTCTCCATAGCCCATGGAACTGCGCTATCAATTAATTATATACTAGTCTTTTAAATAAATCACTTATGTCCAATTAGTGATTTAGACTAGGGACTTTAAATAAATTGTGATTTCAGTTCACTTTATAGGATTCCATTATCAAAACGTTTTCGATAATCCTATTTGAAAACACAAATTATTGGGACATTTTATTTAATACTAAACCAAGCGATTAAATAAGAAACAAATTTTTATTGATAAACATTCAAAGCATAATAAATGTCTTTACAATTGTAAACATGAAGTAAACAACCTAAAGCCATTCTCCCATATGCTTAAGCCCCATAGACCCTAGTATGACACTCATGCTTAGGTTGAGCAAGCGGTTTAGTCGGAGGATCTCGCTATATTATCCTCGGTATGAACCTTGCTTACATCCGTGTATCCAAGTAACAACTAACTCCTCATCTCCACCATATACCAAAAATTATCCTTAGTCCTTCGCAAGTACTTAAGGATGTTTTTTGCCGCAATCCGGTGCGCATCTCCCGGATTTGATGGTATCTGCGCATATACTCAAAGCATATGCAACATCCGGTCGAGTGCATATCATGGCATACATAATGGATCCTACTGCGAAGCATAGGGAACATTACTCATACGCTTGACCTCATCGGGACTCGAAGGACACCTGAGTCTTGCCAAGTGTTATGCCATGTTGCATGGGAATGAAACCTCTCTTGGAGTTTTCCGGCTTGAACCTTGCAAGAACCTTATCAATATAAGTCTCTTGACTAAGTCCAATCGACCTTTTCGACCTATCTCTATAGATCTTTATTCCCAATATGTACTCGGCCTCTCCTAGGTCTTTCATAGAGAAACAATTTTTAAGCCATTCCTTGACTCGACTCAAGCATGGTTTTATCATTTCCTATGAGAAGTATGTCATCCACATACAAGACCGAAAAAGTAATACTACTCCCACTTAACTTCTTGTATACACAAGATTCCTCTTCATTTCGAGAAAGCCAAATTTCTTGACTACCTCATCAAATCCGAGGTTCCAACTCCTTGATGCTTGCTTTAGTCCATAAATGGACTTCTTAAGCTTGCATACCCTCCCCGGATTTTCTAGATCTTCAAAACCTTGAGGTTGTGTCATGTACACATCCTCTTTCAAAAACCCATTCAAGAAAGCGGTTTTGACATCCATCTCGCCATATTTCATAGTCATGAAAGGCGGCAATCGCAAGGATTATCCTAATGGACTTCGACATGGCACTCTTGGTGAGAAGGTTTCATCATAGTCAATACCATGAATTTGTTTGAAACCTTTCGCCACCAACCTTGCTTTGAAAACACTAATGTTTCTATCCTTGTCTTGTTTTCAACTTGAAAATCCATTTGCATCCAATGGGTTTTACCCCATCGGGCAAATCAACCAAGTCCCATACTTGATTTTTAGGACATGGAATCCATTTCGGATTTCATGGCCTCAAGCCATCTTTCGGAGTCTTGACTATCCAAAGCATCTTTGTAGCTAGTAGGCTCTTCGATTCTAAAATCGTTATTTCGAACTTTCGGTCAAAAGGAAATCAATATATCTCTTTGACGGAATTATGGTCCTACTAGACCTACGTTGGGGAACAACGAGAAGAAGTTTCTACCTCACTAGGTTGAGTGACTTCGCATGGAGTATCTCCAAGTGGGACGGTAGGAGGTACGTGAATTGAATGCACCACCTCCCGAGCATTTTCATGCTGGGCCGCCTCCGATGAGGTGTTAACCTCATCCATTTGTTGCTCATCTCGAACTTCTTCGAGATATACATTTCTCCCACTTGTTTTTCTGGAAATAAACTCCTTTTCCAGAAAGACACCATTACGAGCAACAAACACTTTGTTTTCGCTTTGGTTGTAGAAGTAGTATCCCTTAGTCTCTTTTGGGTAACCCACAAAAAGACATTTATCGGATTTGGGTGAAAACTTATCAGAAAATAAACGTTTTACATAAGCTTCACAACCCCATATCCTTAGAAAAGACAATTTTGGAACGTTTCCTGTCCACATTTCATATGGTGTCTTTTCCACTACTTTGGATGGTGCTTCTGTTAAGTGTGAACGCCCATTTGTTTCAAGTGCAAATCCCCAAAATAAAATAGGAAGATCAGCAAGACTCATCATGGATCGAACCATATCAAGTAGAGTTCGATTCCTTCTTTCAGAAACGCCATTTAACTGTGGTGTTCCCGGTGGAATCCATTGTGAAAGTATTCCACAATCCTTCAAATGATCACCAAATTCTTGAGATAAATATTCACCACCACGATCGGATCGTAATGCCTTAATTTTCTTCCCAAGTTGGTTTTGTACTTCATTCGGAATTCCTTAAATTTTTCAAAGGATTCCGACTTATGCCGCATGAGGTAAACATATCCAAATCTGCTCATATCATCGGTAAAAGTAATGAAGTAACTGTACCCTCCCCTAACCAACGTACTCATAGGTCCACACACATCCGTATGTATGAGGGCTAAAAGGTCATTGGCCCTTTCACTTGAACCTGTGAAAGGAGACTTTGTCATTTTCCCCATCAAGCAAAACTCACAAGTATCAAATGATACGAAATCAAATGATTTGAGAATTCCATCTTTATGAAGTTTCTCAATGCGCTTTGAGCTTATGTGGCCTAATCGACAATGCCATAGGTATGTAGGGTTTGAATCATTTGCTTTATGTTTCTTCTTTGTCTATGTTATAGATGTGGGTTTCTAAGTCTAGCACATATAAACCATTTGATAACTTAGGGAGACATAGAACATATCATTCAAATACGCGAGAACAACAATTTTTCTTTATTGTAAATGAATAACCTTCGGAATCCAAAACGGGAATCGAAATAATGTTCTTTGTGATCGCAGGAACATAATAACAATTATTAAGTTCTAAAACTAATCCTGAAGGTAAAAGTAGACTATATACTCCCCTTTGCCAATGTAGCAACTCGTGCTTCATTGCCAACGCGAAGATCTACTTCACCCTTTCCCCCTTGTTCTACTTCTTTTGAGGCCTTGCATATTACAAATAATGTGCGAACCACAAGCGGTATCAAATACCCAAGAAGCAGAAGTTGCTAAGTTAACTTCTATAACATACATATCTGAACTAGAAACTCCTTTCTTTTGATCCTTCAGATACTTGGGGCAACTACTTTTCCAATGACCAACCTTGTTACAGATGTAACAATAGTGCTCATCAAGCCAACTTTTGGTTTTGGTGTAACGATTCCCATATCCCTTACAATTGCAATGAAACGTTTAGCATTCAATTTGTCCTTCGAAAGGACGGAGCGTAAATTACAAGTAGAATTGTTGGTGTTGATATTGTTGTTACTAGACATGATAACTACAACAAATGAATAATAAAGCAAGATTCAATCAATGTTTATCAAGAAAGCAATAATTAAACAAATTTTAATTACTACTACCCTTTATTCAAAATGAAAATCCCCTATTGAATAAAGAAATAACCAAGATCCCCTCCCACTACAATCAAACGGACTTTGGCCCTGCCTTCAATTTATAGTAGTTGAGGTAAGTAAACACTTTACTAATTATAACTAATTATAATTCTTGGTAGACAGGTTAACAACTCCTTGTTTACTCCTATCTCTTAGCTTCAAAACCCAAAACTTTGTCTTTTGATGATTTTGTTGAGTTAAACCAAACATTAACATGTAAGTTTCAAAAACTACCCTACTATCCCCGGAACTATGAGCAACACCCTGCTTTGGCAGAACCTATTACTCATGATCTAAGGCTTTATAGGTGTTGTTTGGGAAAGCAGTTAAACTCAATATTACTTTTGGGGACCTAAGTTTACTAATATGGTCAATTAATAGTGAACACATGAATCAATTAACCACAAAACAAACTTAGAAGCAAGCATTTAAACAAAATAAATGCAAGAACATTATAAAAGCATTAATTAAATGATCTAGTATGGCCCCTATACTTAGGAATATAACTAATCTTCATGAATCCTCCCTTGAATCTCCATGGATCACCATCTTTGAAACTCCTTGGATCCTCATGCTTGATTACATAATTTGAATTAAATAATAATGAAAATTTAAAGTTACAAAAATACAAACGATTCGCAGATCGTATTTAATTTACATTCAAATATAATGATTCGCAGATCGTATTTACTATCCTAATTTGGGCCATACTAGTCATAACATGCAAAATATAATATCATACATATTACATTAAACATCCACGCATTTATAATATCAAATAAAACAAACACAAACTATTTACTTATTAACTATTAATAAGCAAATCAACTTTTCCATAATAATTATAAAACTTAACAAATTTAAGCTAGAAATTATTTAGAAAACTTTATTATTTTCATTCAATTATTTATTTAAATATGACAATAATCATTATTATTCACAAATTTGCAAACTAGGAAACTTTTGGATTTATGCTCAAGTTTGGAAAATCAGATTTTCCTTAAAACAATTTTTTTTTTTTTAATTAATTTAGGTTGACTTGTTGACCGTTGACCCGTGACACAAAGGTGCCCGGTCAACAACCCAACAAAGCAACCCCATTGGAAATCGAAAAACAATCTTCACGGTTCTTCATCATGGGTTCAACAAAACCCAAGTTCCCAACCACCCGATGTCACACGAGCACCAGGCCAGGCCCAAGAGGACCGCCCGCTCGAGTCGCGTCACCCAATCACCGTCGGACAGACCCTGCCGCCTGCAAGTTCCGGCAACAAAAAAAAATACCCGGCAGTAGCACGCGGCAGCACGTCAAACGTACGCGGCCTGCGCCTGCTTCGCCGCCGCAGCCGACACCCCTTCTCCCCTCCTTCCGGTTCCTCCCGCCACCACCGTGCCTCCACCTCTTCTTGGTGGTGCAACCCAGCCATGGTGGGGTTCCTTTTAATTTTATGTAACAATTTACATTAAAATTAAACTAATCTTTATCCAACAATTGTTTAAAGATTAAGGATTTAATTAGGTTTTAATAATCCGAAATTAGGGCAGAAAATTTTGAATCCATCAACAAATCTCAAAAAAATTTTTAGGTTTGTTGAAATTAGATTTGAATGAATAATCTCTATTAAACATTAAATCTTATAAAAATCCAAAATTAGGGCAAAAATCAAATTATATCCAAAAACTTCAGAAAATTAACAATTAAATTCCGAAAAATTCAAAAATAATTTTTTTAGGGTGATCTACTGAATTATCACAACAAATAAATCAATTATTTTAATTGTTGTCTTTAAAATTTATGAATAATTAAATTAAACATAAAGTTTAACCAAAATTCACAAATAATATGATAAAAATCCGAAAATTAGTGGGAAAAATAATCAAATTATTTTCAGCCATCATATTATTCAAGATCTATGTGGGTGATGAACATTAGATTTATTTAACAAGTAAAAAATCAAATCTTTTAATTGTTAACAAATTATTTCAATGATTAATCAAATTAAACATTAAATAATTTTAAATCTAACAAATATACTTATAAAAATCCGAAAATTTTAGAGTGAATTAACCAATTTATTTCGTCCATAATATAAAAAAAATCGGAACTTTATAAAATTATTTGAGCATAAATCACAATTAAATCAATTATTTACAATTTCCAATCAATTAATATCAAATATCAATTATGCAAATTCAAGCCATAAATAAATCCTCCCTTAATTGAATAAAAATAATAACTTTGCATACAATTATATGATCATATGAATATTATGAATTAGGCAAAACTGATACCACTGTAGGAATATATAGATGCATATAGCGGAATTTCAGAAAACAATTTCCTAACATCTATCATAGGATCGCAGACATAATCAAACATATGAATCATTCAATAGGGATTAAATATCAAACCTTTGTAGCGTGATTTCCCTATTGTATGCAAGCTTTGAAGATCCGAGAGCCCCAAGTGTTGCTCCTCTAATTAGTCCACGAGCACCAGTTGAACACCACCGTCTGCTAGAACGGAAGAGAAAAGATCCCTTGCTTTTTGGTGGTATAGGCGCCGGTTTAGAGGGAATAGATTTGGGTTTCAATTCTCTCTCTTGTGAAAAGAAACTGATTAATAAATTGATCACCTAAACTCTAATATTATATCCTATATATAATAGAAGAGTCATAGGTTAGTTAGGAAAACTAATTCTCCTCCTATTCCCCTTTAGACCGGCCCAACCCTAATCCTAAATGGATTCGGATTGCTTTGTCCAACTTGTGCTACAATGTGTGACCTCATAGGATTAATATATTTTAGTTATAGGCCCAATCAATATTGTCTTATTAATCATATTTATTCTCTAGCAAGAAAATAAGATTACTAAAATAATTAACTTTATTATCTTCATAATATTATTCCTATTTATATTTAGTAATTGCCGGGATGTCTAAGGACATATTCCTTCATATATAACACCTTAGAACTAGATACATCGCAGATTTGATTAAAAACAGCCTTAATAAAAAACTTCATCCGAAGCAATACAATCTGTGAGTTCACTCTGATTCGGCTTAACTTCCGCTGATGCATAGTCGTTTGGGTGAAAATACTTCTGTGGTCTTCTAGATTCTTACAGAGAATATAGATTGTTAGATCTTCCTTTTTCATCAGACGAACAAAAAACCAAATTAAACACCCTAAAATAAATACCATCTTAAGGATGGGATAAACTTATTGGAAGCAATTAAGGGAGTTTTTGGGGCTTACCAACGGTACGAACACTAGTGGAAGCCCCTACAAAGATTCACAATTGAGGCCAAGAAGAAAAGAGATGAAAGAGAAAGAAGGGTAAAGAATGAAGGAAAAACCTTCAAAAAAGAAGAAAAACCTAGCGATGGAGGCTAGGAAAAAACACTCCCAAGGAGAAACCCTAGAGAGAAAAAATCCTCCCAAGGAGAAACCCTAGAGCGAACCGGTGTTTTGGTGATTAACTTGTGCTTTTTGGGTTTTATTTATATAGTACGAGCAATTTAATCTATGAGTATGAGTAATGGCAAGAACTGATTTGGGGAAATTACGAGATTGAAGGTCGTGTGGAATGGGTTATCTTAGGGTGTAGAACGATAGATATGATATCTATACTAATATATTAAAAGGCGTTCCTAAACAAGGAACGGTGCCACGTAGCGCTCTCCCTAAGAGCACTTTACTCCATGTAATCCACATACAATAATTTTTTTTTAGAAATTGCATAGTATAGGGTTCGATCCCGTGACTTCAAGTTTATATACTAAAGTCTTAACCACTAGACCAAGTGATATTTAGTGTTATCATTTCAAAGTACAATATTAATAAATAAAAATTTCCTTACCCGGTGCATAGCCCGGGCCTAATAACTAGTTCTACATTAAAACATTGTTTGCCAACACGCATAGTATAAGTGTGTAGAGGCAAAGTTTCCAAAAAAAAAAGTTTACAATCCAGCTTACATATGATGCTTTAGTCATGTTTATCACCTCATGGGCCATAAATTTAGTTAGAAAAATTTCTATTTTTGACAAGCACTAATACTTGTATACTTTTGTTATGTTGTATACTTTTGTTCCTCAAAGTTTCACAAATGTTTACTATAAATAGCCTGAGACCCATTCATGTATTTGGCATCACAATCTCTCCAATTCCAATTCACTGCCCGTTTTTGTTTGATAGAACCTTTAATTTATCTTACTTCGCTAAGATGTCTTCAAAAGTTATGTTTTCAATAATCTTACTCTTATGCCTAGATTTAGTGATTTTCACTGTGGTGAATTCCCAAAATGTCCCCTCCCCACCATCACGTCGCCCCACAAATCCCCCTCACAATGGTAGTGGCAACCAGGGAGGAAACCCACCAAAGCCCGCGTCGTCACCACCAAAAAACTCACCAAAGCCAATGGCATCATCACCTGTCAAGTCACCAACTCCAATGGTATCACCTTCGGGAAAGTCACCAACTTCAGTGGTGTCACCACCTGGAAAATCACCAACCCCAAGGGCGTCACCACCCGGTAAACCACCAATTCCAGGGGCATCACCACCTGGCAAGTCACAAACACCGGGAGCGTCGCCACCTGGTGGCTCCCAATCCCCTGTAGCATCACCACCTCGAAAATAACCAACTCCAGGGGGGTCACCACCTAGCAAGTCACCAACTCCAATTGCATCACCACCTGGAAAGTCACATACCCTAGGGGAGTCACCACCCGGTAAACCACCAAGTCCGACGGTATCACCAGCTGGCAAGTCACCAACACCAGGGGCGTCGCCACCTAGTGGCTCCCAAACCCCTGTCGAATCACCACCAGGAAAATCACCAGCTCCAGGGGCGTCACCACCTAGCAAGTCACCATCTCCAATTGCATCACCACCTGGCAAGTCACCAATACCAAACCCAGTGCCGTCACCACCTAGCAAGTCACCAAATCCAGAGGTGTCACCACCTGGCAGGTCAACAACTCCAATTGCGTCACCACCTAGTAAGTCACCAATACCAAATCCAGTTGGCATCACCAGCGGGGATGTCACCAACGCCTAATGCCATCACACGGAAAGTCACCAACACCAACTCCGGTCCGTCACCACCTAGCAAGTCACCAAATCCTGGGCGTCACCACCTGGCACGTCACCAACTCCAATTGCGTCACCATCCGGCAAGTCACCAATACCAAATCCGGTGGCATCACCCAGGGGATGTCACCAACGCCAATGCGGCACTACCAAGAAAGTCACCAACACCATTTCCGGTGCCTTCACCACCTAATAAGTCACCTACGCCAAGTCTAGTGCCATCACCACCTGCTAAGTCCCCAACTGACTCCGGTGCCATCACTACCGGGCAAGTCTCCAAGTGCCATCACCACCAAGCAAGTCACCAACACCGACCCCAATGCCATCACCACTTGGCAAGTCACCAACTCTGACCCCGAAGTTATCACCACGTACTCCAGTGGCAGCGCCACACTAGTGGAAAAACAAGGAAGGGTCGGTCAAAATGACCCTAAGGGTGCGTTTTGGCCGCCAGCCCTTTCCATAGCGACCCTTCAATAGATAAGAAGGGCTGCGGTTTTAGCTTATGACCCTTCACAACGAAGGGCTGCGGTTTAGGCCAAAAACGCAGCCCTTATAAGATTGAAGGGGCTGCGTTTTGCTTAAAACCGCACCCTTTTCTATGTGAAGGACTGCGGTTTTAAGCCTAAACCGCAGCCCTATTTAAGTGAAGGGTCTGCGGTTTAAGCTTAAAACCTGCACCCTTCACATTCAAATTTTTTTTTAAAAAAATAAATTGCACCCTCCACCCCCCGCCCACCCCCTGCCCCCCCAAGCCACCCCACCCCCGCCCACCCAAACCCCCCACCCCCTGCCCACCCCCTGCCCCCCAACATACCCCACCCCCTGCCCACCCCAAGCACCCCCCCCCCTGCCCACCCCCTGCCAGCCCAAAGCACACCCCACCTTCGCCCACCCCTGCCGCCCCCCCACCCCACCCCATGCCCACCCCCGCACTCCCACCCCCAGCCCCCCCCCCCGCCCACCCACCCCCGCCACTCCCCGCCTTGCCCCCGCCCCCACCCGCCCCCCCCTTGACTCCCTGCACCCCCACCCTGACCCACCCTCTGCCACCTCCTCCACCCATTCTGCCCGACCACCCCAAACACCAACCAGCCCCATAGCCCGGCCACTGACCCACCATGGCGGCCCCCCCACCCCACCCCCCACCCAAAACCTCCCTTCGACATAAAAAAAAAACCGATCAAATTGCAATAATAATATATGACAAGTTTTTGAACGTAATATAATAATTAACTTTAAATATGTATATATTTAATAATGTGAAAAATTTACATAGAATTAATACAAACTAGTAGATGTATCATAAGCAATCATCGCAAATGTGGGACGCCAACTTATCCCGAACTTCATGTAATTCGTCTGTGGTGAAGGCCCTCAAACGTGGTGTGTTATTCATATAAACCTTGCAAAACAACCAAGGAATAAACACATAATATAAGAATTCAATCATTTACGTACCGTAGTTAGTAGTTCTAAAAATGACATATACCTTCCCGAAATTCAATCAAAAACAAATGCAAGCCTAAAACTCTACACACTAGTTATATTATACCTTATATTATCATATTGAAAAAGAAAATGGAGTTAAATGAAGCGATAAGTACGAATTAGACGTGAAAAGGCAAAAATAGGCCTAAAATGCCCTTTTCGTTCCCAAAATTCAACCTACAACAATTGCAAACCTAAAAATCTACACAATAGTTACATTATGCCTCATATTATCATGTTAAAAATGAATTTGGGGTTAAATGACTCGATAAATACGATTTGAAAGCGTAAAAGGCAAAAATAGGCCTAGAAATGACATTTTCGTTCCCAAATATATGGATGTGCTACTTTGGTTTCTAAACCAATTAATACCTATTACCAATCGATCTAATCTAAACTAACATATACTAATAAGTTACATACCTTTTGAAGATCATCGGCGTTAGTGCACTGGTTGACGATATCGAACATGTACCTCAGCACGTAATAGCCACATGCAAGTCCATCTTCTTGTTGCGAACACTAAATGTTCACCAAAGGATGCATCCAATGACATTCATGTTAATTAGATGTGTAGTATGTGGCTAAAAGTGTTTCTATAAAAGGACAAATAAATTGTCATGTTACCTCGACTGATATCCAAACAGGAGCTTTTGGTGCTCGAAGTCCTGTTGCACTAATATGCTTCATCACACTACATCAACAACATTATTATAAGATTAGATGTACTAACTGTTTATATATTTAAAGATGATGAATAATGTGTAATATTAATAAGTGCGCATATATTGAGTTTCGATTAGGCTACCTATTTAACAATGATTTAATTAGTAAGGTCCGTGGTGGTTGTCGACGCAAAGAATCAAAGTGGTAGACTTCGTTACGTGACAAACATATCGCAAGCAGTGTCCAATGAGCCCTACAACAAGAAAATATAGTTATTATTAATCGTAGAACAATTAATAGGTCAATTTAAGTATCGAATAATAAAAGTAAAGCGAGTTTAACAAGCATACTTTTCAATATAAGGAACAAGAATGATCTGATGATATCCAAAACGAGATGATGCTTTGAAACTCATGTCGAGATACTCTTTCACTTCGGCTTTGTTTTGTAAGCAATTGTCATCTCGTATTATGTTTGGACATAACCAACCAAACATTGCACTAGATGTTGCAAGCAATTCATTGTATAATAACCTGAGAAATTATATTGATTATATTAAAAGTAAACCAACAATTACTTATTATGGATTTGAAAAGTACTACTTAAGGCATATATATGTATATGTATATTTAATTTATATACTTATGTATTACCTCATGAATGTTTGTATCATGGAAACATTCAACTCTACCCCACATAAGAATTCTTTAATATCAACCTTTGAAATGAATGTCGATGAGTTCTCAAGGTAGTGGAATTGTTGCTCCCCCAAAGCAACCTCAATTGCGCTTTCATCGGGTAAATCGCTAGCGCACTCATGTAACCAAAAGCATGACGTAGTAAGGCTCCGCACCACCTCTGGATCGATAATAAGTGGATTTTTTGTCTTAGAAACATTTCCCGTCACCACATTTCGTTCACCTTCATCACGTAAACTTGCTTTCTTATAAGGTGAACATGCCTTCTTTCCCTTCCTGGCATGTGAGTCGGCCTTCCCCCAAACCTAGTATTTATTTAAAAGTAAAGATATTACTGACTATCATAGGAACTATAAAAGAAAACACGCATATATATATATGAATGTTAATCATTGTACCTCATCTGAAAACTGCACCAATGCACGCGGCCACATAACATAACTGCCAAGGGCATCATTTAGTAACTGTAGACCAACTTCTGGCTTCGGCAGCGGAAGAGGTAATTCTTCGAAACCTGACACAATTTCATTGAGGGTGACCACATAGTGATTATGATCCACTAACTGGTTATGCAATCGTACTCGGTCACTAGGGGGTTGTGCATGGCCATGAGCTACGAGGATGAAACTATCATAACCATCTCCTCCGCCTAATAGTTCACATGGTGTCTCTTCCCGTAAAAAAACTCTATTTATAGTTAGTCTATGAAACAACATATATATAGTAAGAATTTCATGCATTTAAGAACGTAACAATAGTTGTTTAACAAAGCAAAGGGATTAAGTGATTACCTTCAACTCGGGTCCTACAGGTGGATCAGGCTGGCTAGGTGGATCAGGTTGGCTAGGTGTAGTATCACTACCCTTCTTGAATGCAGCAAAAGTCGGTAAACCCATTTGCTCCAAAATGGCGTTGAAGTTATGGGTCATCTCCTCCCTTAGCTCCTCCCGAATTGCAGCTTTCATAGCCTCCACATCTACTGACGTTGCCGAATTCACACTACTTACACTTGATTTTGTCGTTTGTAGTGTATTGATCACCATATACCTTTCTCAAACCGAGGCGGACACCTCCTACGCCTCTCACGCGTCCACCGTGGTCCTGGTCCTAAAGTTTTGTGCAATGCATCAATGTGTCCTTTAGGAGTGAACTCACCCGGTTGCCTCTTTTTCCTTCAAGCCAATCTACATAAGTATAAGAGAGAAATGCTTGTGAGCGCAAAAGTTATATTATATATACCTTATATAACCATATAATCCGTACTTACAATGGCGTTGGCTATCTGTTGTGTTCCGGGGTCAGGCAAGACTCTTTTTCCCTTTGCATCAACCCCATGCATCGAACACCACCAATTGAGGACTCTATCTGGTTGCCGAGGCTGTGCAACTGTCGTCATTGAACCAATCCCCGTTGTCGTTGTCGACCCTATTGTGGGGTAATGGCTGAACATCCACTTCTCTCTCGCCTCATTGTACGAATGAGCACCCAAATGATGATAATACTTCCTAGCTTTTGCACTCGAGCTACTTTTCTCACGACTTGCCTAAAACACACAATTATAAACAAAGGTTAGCTACGTACGGTGCTATACAATATCTTTGGATCTAAGTTTATTAAATCTTAATAAAATATTCTTACAATAGCTTGTGGGGTTGTTTTCTTGGCAACAAATGCTTCCCACTCTTCAGGTTTGATAGTTTTCCATATTTGAAATGGTAATTTGGATGGTGCAGATGATGTTTCCGGTGAAGCCTCAGGATCGGCTTGTGTTTCTCCGCCGTAGATGTTCTTCTTCTTTGTACCTACTACTTTCCTCCGCTTAGTGATCCACCCATACACTAACTTAGCCTTGAAATCTCTGAATCTCTAGGCAACCGCGGATAGAAATACATTCTTCTTGGCTTCATCATCTTCGATATTGAATTGATTCTACCAAAAACGCAATTCACAAATTAGTTTTCGCAAATGTTGTAATTTATATGCTATAAGTAATATTACACATATATTTAACTAAATAATTAAGAAACTAAACGTTATTGTACTTGAAGCTTACCATGGTATCTTCCCATAGACACCGTTTCAATCCCTCGGGCACCTCTTTCCATGAGTGCAAAATGGAGAGTTTATGAATGCAAATGCCAACTTGCATGCCATACTTTTGACACCACTTTCCACAAGGTTGACCCATGTTATCGTACTCCAAAGTCACATTTTTGTGTTTCCCTAGTGACTTTGTAGGTCCCCTTCCCTTTCTCTTTTTCGTCGCCAATGACTTCCTAGGCATTTGTGCATTTATCTCTTCACGGCGAAATCGAGACAATTTACCCCGTTCCTTTCTCGCATCGAAAGACTCATCCTCGGTAGTGTGTTCAGCACCACTTGTGGTGTTATCCGTATGCACATCCGCCATCTCCCTGAAATTGTACAAATAATGCATTAATATAACAAAAAATTAAAATTAACATTGCCACTAAGGGGGGTGGGGTGTGGGGAGGGGGTTCCGTGTGCAAGGGGCAAGCGGTGCAGGGGAGGGAGGGAGGGAGGGGAGGGCGGCAGTGCGGGGGAGGGGAGGGGGAGGGGCGTGCAGTGGGGGGAGGGGAGGGGTGGCAGGTGGGGAGGGGGAGGGCAGCGGGGGGAGGGGAGGGCGTGCGGTGGGGGAGGGGAGGGGAGGGGCCGTGGCAGGGGGAGGGGGAGGGGCGCAGGGGGGAGGGGAGGGGCTGGGGGCGGTGGGGGAGGGAGGATTTGGAAGCGAAAAGGCAAAAATAGGCCTAAAATGCCCTTTTCGTTCCCAAAATTTAACCTACAACAATTGCAAACCTAAAAATCTACACAATAGTTACATTATACCTCATATAATCATCTTCAAAAAGAATTTGGGGTTAAATGACTCGATAAGTACGAATTGGACGCGAAAAGGCAAAATTTGGCCTAAAATGACCTTTTCGTTCCCGAAATGCAACCAAGAACAAATGCAAGCCTAAAAATCTACACAATAGTTACATTATATCTCATATAATCATGTTCAAAAAGAATTTGGGGTTAAATGACCCGATAAGTACGATTTGGAAGCGAAAAGGCTAAAATAGGCCTAAAATGCCCTTTTCGTTCCCAAAATTCAACCTACAACAATTGCAAACCTAAAAATCTACACAATAGTTACATTATACCTCATATAATCATGTTCAAAAAGAATTTGGGGTTAAATGACTCGATAAGTACGAATTGGACGCGAAAAGGCAAAATTTGGCCTAAAATGACCTTTTCGTTCCCGAAATGCAACCAAGAACAAATGCAAGCCTAAAAATCTACACAATAGTTACATTATATCTCATATAATCATGTTCAAAAAGAATTTGGGTTAAATGACTCGATAAGTACGATTTGGAAGCGAAAAGGCTAAAATAGGCCTAAAATGCCATTTTCGTTCCCAAAATTCAACCTACAACAATTGCAATCCTAAAAATCTACACAATAGTTACATTATACCTCATATAATCATGTTCAAAAATAATTTGGGGTTAAATGACTCGATAAGTACGAATTGGACGCGAAAAGGCAAAATTTGGCCTAAAATGACCTTTTCGTTCCCGAAATGCAACCAAGAACAAATACAAGCCTAAAAATCTACACAATAGTTACATTATATCTCATATAATCATGTTCACAAAGAATTTGGGGTTAAATGACTCGATAAGTACTATTTGGAAGCGAAAAGGCTAAAATAGGCCTAAAATGCCCATTTCGTTCCCAAAATTCAACCTACAACAATTGCAAACCTAAAAATCTACACAATAGTTACATTATACCTCATATAATCATGTTCAACATAATTTGGGGTTAAATGACTCGGTAAGTACGATTCGGAAGCGAAAAGGCTAAAATAGGCCTAAAATATACCCCATGCCCAGCCTCCCCAGCCTCCCCCCACCCCCTTTCCAAAGATCCCCACCCTCCCCCCACCCCATGCCCACCTCCCGACCCTCCCCCACCCCATGCCCACCCTCCCCCACCCCATGCCCACCCTCCCCAGCCATCCCCCACCCCCTTTCCAAAGCATCCCCCGCCCTCCCCCACCCCATGCCCGGCCTCCCCGACCCTCCCCCCCCCTTTCCAAAGATCCCCCGCCTCCCCCACCCCATGCCCCAGCCTCCCCAGCCATCCCCCATCCCCTGCCCAGCACCCCCACCCCTTACCCACCCTCCACAAGCCCTACCCCACCCCCTACAATCACATTTTATAACACAAAATAGAAGAGAAATTAAATAAAACAAAGAGGAGAGAGAGTGAGAGGGGAATTACCGACAATGCAGTAGTGGTGGTGGTGGTGGCGTCAAGGAGCGCCGAGAGAAGAGAAGAAGAAGGAGCTCGGGCAACACCGAGAGAAGAGAAGAAGAAGTGTCGGTGCTCCGTGATGGCCGTTAGGGCGGTGCGAGTTAGTGTGAGGGAGAGGAGTGAGTGTGCGAGTGAGTGTGAGGGAGAGGGGTGAGCCGAGTGAGGGAAATTTGCGAGTGAGTGCTATTGTGTGTTGCGCGCAAAACTCACAAAGTTGAAATGGGCGGGATAGGGAAGGGCCGCGCTTATCCTAGAAAACGCAGCCCCTTCGTGTATGAAGGGGGCTGCGGTTTCTAGGATAAGCGCAGCCCTTCACATAAAGGGCCGCGGTTAGCCTTAAAATCGCAGCCCTTCATACTTTGCATGAAGGGCTGCGGTTTTAAGGCTAACCGCAGCCCTTTATGTGAAGGGTTGCGCTTATCCTAGAAACCGCAGCCCTTCATACAAGAAGGGCTGCGTTTTTAATAAAACGCAGCCCTTCCTTTTTTTTCCCCTAGTGTCGATTATAAAAAAACGAATTAATTGTATCGTCATACAAGTTAATATGTGCAGGAGAAAGTAGTTCAAAGACTACTTCTCCCCCCCTTGTTCAATACTCAATAGGGGATCCATCCTATGAGTTTTCATGATATTCTCTATCTCTTTATGTGTTTAATAATTTTTATTAGGTCCAATAATATGATAAAAATAATAACAAATATGAACACTTATAATTTGTTTCTACATTATTAGTAAAGAGTGGTCACATAATAATAACTCACATTTATTAAACCTTTAAACCTTGAATTAGGGACTTAAAAAGCCTCCCTAAATAATCGAACCTTATTCAACAATAAAGATAACTTGAAATGGTCACAAAGACTCTTAAATCTTGCAAACTTTTTGCCCTTTTAATATGAATAGGTAGATAAAATAAACTCATAAACAACACTAATCATTATACTAACTCATACAGTCATGGTATATAAAATAACATGTCCACAACTAATAAAAATTACTAGTTCACGAACAATAGTATAATGACTATTCTTTCATAGAAATAAAAATCAAATAATCATATGTATTATAAGTACTACCACATCATAACACAAAATTTCCGTTCCCTAATCATGATTTTAAGTTTCATCATGCTCCTGAATAGAAAACTAAGCATACTAACTATGACTACTAAACTACTAGTAATACCTAGTACTAGTACGTATCTCTGAAGCGTGATTTCCACACAGCTACGCACTAAACATTTCCTTCTACGAATCGGGTACCTAAAACATATATTGAGTAATAATTAGGAAAAATTGTCAAGAATAAGCCAACCTTTGGACCATCTTCTAAAAATAAGTCATTATTTTGATTATTTTTTAATAAGTCTAACTTTCATACCTATCTATCTTAAACAAGTTATGACTTGTTGTTCACCTCTTTAACAGGTTATGTATCACACGTGTCGCTATTTAATTGGTCTGATTTTTTTTATTTTTAAATTTTAATGTTAATTTAATTTAATTTTATTCTTTAAATTTTAAAGATTTCATTTTGTGAAAAAACCAATATCTTCTCCTTCCTCCCCCATGCCTCTCCTCCCTGGCTCCCTCCCCAAAGAATATGTTTCTCTCGATAATCACCGAGTCACCACCACACGACTCGCTGCTGGAAGTCATATCGGAGGCACCTCGATTTCCGCCATTTTTGTTACGTTTGAAGAATGATGAAAATTGCTTGTTTTGGTGTCTCAGTTCACTCTTCCTTCATCACAATTGAAATCAACTTCACAAATTTTAATTCTCTCTGATCATCATAAATTCCCAAGAGCATACCTTTGTCCCCTAACTTTCCACCTTTACAAATTCTTTCACCTACTTCTGTTCCTTTACTTAGATGCTGTTATGAGGGCCTAATTTTTGATATCTTGGTGTTGGGATCTCACCCAATAATACCCAGTTGCAGATCTTTTAGGAAAAAGCAAAATTTTCAGGTGAGCATTCCGACAAAGACTCTCCCCTATAAAGTCACGATAATCAACCGCCGACAAAACTCCAGCGAGATAAAACCGTACCATACCTCAGACGAAGCGTCGATCACCATAACACCGACGTTGAGAACTCCATGGAACATACCAGAATCATGCCGAATTTACACATCGACGCAAGAAGGGACGCAATTGATGAGGATGAATTGGACGGTTCTGAGAAAGAGGAGGTTTGGGAGGAGAGAAAAGCATCTGAAATTCGCAGATAAATTAGTTGCTCCAAGTAAGATTTTTGCGCAGAGATGATCGACGCAGGTGCTCGATTTCGGCTGGGTGGGGCTTGGGTGTTAGGATGCATGTGGTGGGAACTGGGACGGTGAGGGGGAAAAATTACAGAGAGGGGTGTAGATAGTGGTCTGTGGAGTGAGAGAGGGATGGAGGAGGGAGAAAAAGAAAATTAAAAAATTACAAAAATTGTAAAATAGCAAAAACACAACAAATCTACTCAAAATAATGTAAGAATACAAAAAATATATATAAATATGAACATAAATACAAAAAAGGTAGGCCCTTACTGATAAGAGGTTTTTAGTGTGTCGTTAAGGCACCAAAAATCGCTTTTCAAACAATATTTATAACTCTTAACAAGCAATTACTAAGAACGTAGTAAAGGCAAGTCAATGGTCGATCCACAGGGAAATTGGGATTAATCAAAGTCTATTAAGTCTAAATTACCTAATTGAAGGGCTTTGGGGGTTTTGAATGATTTTTGTAACAACTAAAACTAACTATTATCAAAGAATTAGCAAATAGTATGAGATGAAAATATGAATAAGGAAGACACTAGAGTTAAGGTTACTAGCATGGATCAATGTGGACAACGATTATTAATGCAATTGTGATTCAAAGGCAACGATTACGCAAGGTTTAGTTTTCCTCTAAAATACTCGAGTCCTCTCTCGAATGGTCCTCGAGAATGATCGCTTAATCAATCAACTAAATCCTCTCTCGAATGGTCTTTAGTCAATTGATTAAGAGATCCAATAAAATTGGAAAACCTCTAATATAGGATACCCTTAATTTCTACCCAATATCTTGGCCTAGAAATTAAGTTGATTCATGGGGATGATACAAGAGTTCATAATTCAATTAAGAACATTTGAAATCAAAATACCAAAGCACAAATGTGATCAATATCTATCCTAAGGCCTCAAAACACCAAAATCAATGCATAAACGTCTTTAAATCATCACAATCACATTAACAATATATTTAAACCCTAATCCATACTTTCACCCTAACCCTAGATAGGAGACTACTCACTAATTACGGATTCTAAGCGTAAAAACATGAAATCTATAACTAATCTAGGGCTAAACATGATTAAGAAATAATTAATCTAATGAAAATAAAAAATATGAAACTATAATAAAAGAGAACTAGTACTATGGAAAAGGAGAGATTGATAATCTAAAAGAATGAATAAAACTGAAAACTTTAAAATTAAATTAATGAAAGTTACCTTGAAAGTGTAGATAATCAACAACTTTAATCTATGAATCTCAAATCTAAGAATAAGCAAAGTGTTTTTCTCCCTAAAGTAAGCCCTAGTAAACTCTCTAAACTCTGGAATAAAAGCATGAGTCAAAAACTAATCAACTCCAATGTTATTAAGGCAAGCCTCGTTTTTTTTTCTTCGCGGATTTGAATGGTGCAGGCGCACCAAAATCAGGTGCGGGCGCACCATTCTTTCTGCTTCAAAACTGACATCAAGCGTTGAACGGTGCGGGCGCACCATAGTTTGGTGCGTCTGATCTAGTCGGACAGTTCAACTTAAAATGAGCATAACTCTTTCGTTTTAGATCCACATCAAGCTTATGACCAGTCGTTGGAAAGCTATCGAAACAAGCTTTCACCTCCAACTAGAATCACCTTCATCCGATTTGTGGTTCGAAAGGTATATCCATTTGAAGTTCCCTGTACAAGATTCTATTGTGCAATGTGCTCCTTTGTGCGAGCGGACATGGGGCATAGTGCAAGCGCACCATTTCTCAACGTGTGCTCTATTTTCATTGCTTCCTTTGCCAACTCTACAACTCGTAGGCATCTTAGTAGTTCCACCTATATTAAGAACATGGCAAAACAGGGTGAAAGCAAATGTACTAGAAATTCGGTCAAAAATGACTGAAAATCTAGCAACATGTCACTATGATCAAGAATGATCAAGTGAATGAAATAGAATGGGAAAGGGAGAAGAAAGAGGGAAGAACGGGGAGAAAGAGGATCAAAATGAGCTAAAAAGGAGTCCATAAAGTGCGTTTGAAACGCACTTATCAAACTCCGCCAAGCTTAGCATTTTACTTATCCTCAAGTAAACCAAGAATGAGAAAGAAGAAAGAAAAGAGGAGAAAAAATGAAAAAGAAAAACCATGCAACACACTAGCCTTAATGTTCTATATGCAAAACTACAAACATGACATGCAAGCTAAATGAGTTCATACCAAGATTTAGTAGACCAATCAAACACAAGAGGAAAGATGATCAGGAAGCACAAGAGTGACTTAAGAGATCCAATCCACCAATCAACCGAGTCTTCTTAAAAAATACGCTTTCTAGGAGTGATTTCTCACCCCTCTCCACTTCCAAGTCCCGAGTTTGAATCCCCCCTAAGGATGCTCAACCATAATAGCTCGCCTCTACCACATTTTGATGTCCCTCATCATGACTTGCACAAAATCTCACCCGCCACTACTAAATTGACCGAGTCCAATCTAGAAGTCAAAAGGGACTTTATTAAGGTTGTAACGGGGCTAGGTTAAAGGTGTGGATAACAATTTAGGAATGTGGTGCAAAAAGGGTAAAGCGAAGTACAAACTAGGGGGTAGAAACTCCCCCAAGCTAGTCCTAACACCAACTTAAATCGAAATCTCACACACAACTTTGATTCTCATATTGATTTTCACTTTTTGAACATATTTTTCATTTTTCTCAACAATTCGCTATCTTTATTTTCTTTCAATAGAAATCCAAATGAAACAATAAGAGCTTTATTTCTTTCTTTTATTTCTTTTGCCTTTCCTTTCTCGCAATTTTCTTCAACTTTTGCAATTATACACGCACATTAACTTACTTTCAACCAAAGACTTAGTATCAAAACAACTTAACTCAACACAAACTAGACATGTACTCCACTTTGGGAAAGTTTGGCCATGACTTATTATGAGGGTTAAGAAAAAATAGGATAGAAAGGCTCAAATGGGTTGAGAAGCGGATAATTATGCCGGTATAAAAGCTTTTTGGCTTTTGAGCTCCTAATTCTAGCAAAAAGAAACGCCCTAAATCATTCTTCTATTTAGCTCAGTCATATGCAATCTTGGGGAGCTAAAATGCAAGTCACAAGTTAGGCGATCAATGGTGAGGGTTGTAAATGAGTCTTACGAGGTTCGTGGCCCTCCTTCGGGGTTCATCGCACAAGGGATAAGGCAATCCAAGCAACCAACTCGCCTAATTTCAAAAAGACTCTACCAAAAGTTACCGATCTCAATGATCACCTAAAGTCATTGCAAGGCTTCCAAAATCATCAAGTCAAATGCAAAGAAGGTCTTCCAATCAAGTTATGAACACTCTTAGCAACATATCATGCATGCAACCAAACAACTCTAAATGCAGAAAAGAAAATATTTTTGTGTTTTTTTTATGCAAACCTAACATGCAAAAGCACTAAAAAGAACCTAAATACAAAGGGGATGAAGAAAATATTGAGATGGAGAGAACACATGCTAACTCCCCCAAGCTTAATACAAACTCCGTCCTCGGAGTGTACAAGCAAAGAGAAAGTAAGGGATGAGGTAAGGGCACAAAGTCAAGAAAAAATCCTAACCAAGTAAGATAAGGAGAAGGGTCTCAGAATACCTGCCAAAAAGAGCTCTTTTAGGATCATTAGCTAGACCTTACCACTAAATAATTTGACAAAGATCTCAATAGTTTATCATAAGCATTAGCACACATTTCACAGTGGATCAAATAGGTATGACATAAACAAAGAGCATGCACAAATTTCAATGGGTCTATATGCTTACCAAGTGATGAGTGTCGAAAATAATGAAATTTCCGAGAGAATCCTGGAAAGTATGAAGAACTAACATCAAAATTCAAATAAAAAGAACAAAACAATGAGTTCTCCTTTTGATGGTCCTTGCAACTTTTAAGCTCGATTCCGTCCTCGATGACTTCCATTTGAGTCTTGTGAAGGTTTAAAGAGGACAAAGGCTCTTCCAATGGTAAAACTTTGAGGAGAGGGAATAAGATGGGGAAGGAAGGAACTAAGTCGAGTTTCCTTGAAAAGGGAATATGAAGAGGACGAGTAGAAACAAAAGTCTCATCAACTACTTCTTCAACATCATCAGACTATATAGTGTAAGCTTTCTCAACAAATGATTCCTCTACTACGGGGTTCTCATCCATATCCCAATCATCATCATCTTCATTGGTTATAGTCATGCAAGAGTGATTTTGATTATTGATAATTCGACCCATTGTTTCGATTGATCTTTTGCTAGATTCGACAAACTTTTCCATCATAGAATCACACCTCTTTAACAAGGACATATTTTCTTTGAGTGAATCAAGAATTTTAGAATATATATGTAGTTCACAGCTAGAGACATCTTCTTCTAAATTTGAGATAGTAGTATTTTCATGGTCCCACTCATAAGTGTCTCTAGACAGCCACTCAAAGAAACTCCATGCTTCATCAAAGTGTTGGGATCGAAATTCACCATTAAACATAGACTCCACCATTTCTCTTGTATGCATATTTAAACCCTCATACATCACCTCACACATCTCCCAAATCTCAAGTTTATACTTAGTTAGAAGAGTGTTCTCAAATCTCTGATAATAATTCCAAAATGGTTCATCCTCATATTGAGGAAAAAAGAAGTTTGCCATTTTTTTTGGAATTATCATAAAAGAAGAAAAAAAAATTATATACAAATTCCTAGACTCATATAAACAACACTTACCACATAAAATAAAACAAAGTAAAAAAAATAAGCCAATAAAAAAAATATAAAATAATAATAAAAAAATCAATTAAGCGATTTCAAACTTAAAAGAACTTCAATCAATAGCACAATTTCCCCGGCAACGGCGCCATTTTGATAAGAGGTTTTTAGTGTGTCGTTAAGGCACCAAAAATCGCTTTTCAAACAATATTTATAACTCCTAACAAGCAATTACTAAGAACGTAGTAAAGGCAAGTCAAGGGTCGATCCACAGGGAAATTGGGATTAATCAAAGTCTATTAAGTCTAAATTACCTAATTGAAGGGTTTTTGGGGGTTTTGAATGATTTTTGTAACAACTAAAACTAACTATTATCAAAGAACTAGCAAATAGTATGAGATGAAAATATGAATAAGGAAGACACTAGAGTTAAGGTTACTAGCATGGGTCAAAGTGGACAACGATTATTAATGCAATTGTGATTCAAAGGCAACGATTACGCAAGGTTTAGTTTTCCTCTAAAATACTCGAGTCCTCTCTCGAATGGTCCTCGAGAATGATCGCTTAATCAATCAACTAAATCCTCTCTCAAATGGTCTTTAGTCAATTGATTAAGAGATCCAATGAATTTGGAAAAACCCTAATATAGGATTCCCTTAATTTCTACCCAATATCTTGGCCTAGAAATTAAGTTGATTCATGGAGATGATAAAAGAGTTTATAATTCAATTAAGAACATTTGAAATCAAAATACCAAAGCACAAATGTGATCAATATCTATCCTAAGGCCTCAAAACACAAAGATCAATGCAATAACGTCTTTAAATCATCACAATCACATTAACAATACATTTAAACCCTAATCCATGTTGGAACATTTATAGTTTAAATGTGTCCGTTGATGTTATGTGATGAGAAAGGAGGAACAACGAAAAGGCAAGTCAATAGAGCGCTCGCTCTAAGTAGAGCGCACGCTCTAAGTAGAGCGCACGCTCAGAATTGTCAGGGAATTGAAGTTTAAACCAATTTCCTTGACAGGGCTGAGGAGTGCCGGCTCCTGCCTGGAGCGCCCGCTCCAGAGAGGAGCGCTGGCTCCTATTCGTCAGTTTTCCTGACGAGGCATTTCTTTAGTGAAATGGTGTGTGTCTTTTCGTATGTGGTTGCGTCTTTTCTTCTGTAAGTCTTCCCGAGTATATATAGGGACATATCACATGTGGAATGGGTTAGAATGAGAGATTATTCATACTTGTTTAAAGTGTGAAATCATTTCCTATTGTACTTGCTTAGAGAATGATATTCTCTTGTGTTTTCTCTAAACAAAATCGATCTACAAACTCTTGTTGGGATTGTTTCTTGTTAACAACCAAGATTCAATATTTCTTCTTCATATCTCATAAGTATTACCGTGATACTCTGTTGTTCCTAGTGGGTCGGTAAATAACTTATAGGAAAGCGTATCTAATACGTGCTTGGAAGTTATAATATCCTGTTACTCACTGTTATATCCACACACACATCTAACAATCTATTAGTTATTTAATCCTTGGGTAATTAGATCTTCCTTGGGTGAGTTGTTTCATATTTTTTGAATTTATTTTCTGAATTTAAAATGACATTGTTCAATGGAAAGAGAAGAAGAATGTTAAAGACAAGAGACCGGGAATGATGGATTTATCAAAAACCCAATTTGGGTTGTATTGTAAGTTTTCTATATTTTTCCTTTTAAAGAGAATGTGTTATAGTAAAACTTGCATGTTATAGTATGTTGATACTATTGTTAATTGGATTAACTTTGACAAAAAAAAAATTGTCTAGAAATTTGACTTTCAAAGATTGTCCAAAAGGTTATATTTATTATGGACATTTTTGATACCAATTTATGGTGAACTTTGGTTGTATGAACTTTGAGAAAAAACGTGCATTGTTAATCTCGGTTGAAAGTCTTGAAACCATGGACATTAATTATTTAATGTGGAACATGTGTTAGACAACACATGTTGGGTTTGTCAAATGAAATTGACATTGGCATGGAAGGACAACTTTTCCTTCAAAGTTTGGTTTCTTTGATTTCACAACATGTTGTTTCGGTAAAGAAACGGTTAAGGTAAATTTTTTTTTTTGTCAAAGGTTGTCAATGTCAACATCTTCTTATTGTTCTTGTCAAGAAATGTTAGTAATTTCATCCTATCTTTCATGATTTCCATGTTTGTTTGGAAGAAGAATTTTATTCTTGAACCATGATGAAAAGGGTAGATGATTTTTATTGATATTGAAATATCATGTTATATTAAACTCTTTCAAAATCTGAAATTTTTTATTTTGTTAATACTAAAATGGGAAAGAATATTAATTTATTTGATTATTTTAGTATTAACATGTTGTTTTCATGATTTTGGTTTGAGTATTAATATGATGATCATTAAGTTTATATATTGATCATGTTATAGTTAGTGGGTTACTATCACTAATTATGTTTTTGATTATATATTCATGAAAAGTGTATTTTTTTAATAATATGTTGAGTATATAGTTGTTGACATGGACATGAACTTGTGGAAATTATAAACATGTTATTTGTTAGTAGGCCATCCTTGTATGGGCTATGTGTTTAATTTCATTTTCACCATGTATTGTCTAAATGTTATAAATGTGATTCTATGTTCTTTAGAATATTTATATTTTAGACATGCGGTTAAAATGATTATTAAATGTACTTCTCAATTTTATATAGTTGGGTGATGTTTATAATTTACAAGTTGGAAAATCAAAATATTGATTTGTTTCAATGATTTTGTGGTAATTACTAGTATAAGTGTTTATATGTTTGTTAATACTAAAATGGGGAAAATATTAATTTATTGTTTATTTTAGTATTAACATGTTATAAATTTATACTAGAAATTGATTATGATTTATGGAATGTTATTATTTCATAGTTTTTTTACTTTTTAAAGTGACATGTGTTATACTTGAGTAAAGTATAATGATAGACATGGTAATTAATTATTTCAATTTATGAGATCGTGAAGTTCATGATTTTGAGGAAATCGGTTGTATAAATTGGTTATGTATTAAATTTGGCGGCAATGAAATTTTGTCTAAATTTGGTGTTGTACATATGATTTTTACCGAATTTGTTTTAATTGAAATTATTAAATGTCTTGGGAAGATAATGGTTTATTGTCTTTGATCTAATCTATTTACTAGACGGAGTTATGTGAAATTAAATATGTTCTTCGGTTTGAGAAGAATAATTTGGCATGAGTTAAGTCTTGGTTTAGGGATTTGTTTCTTACAAGAAGATGATATTTCTTCTTGGAGGAGGTACTTCATGGAGGAGGTTTTTCACGGAGGAGGTTAATTCCTTGTTATCCAAGAAGTGTACTTATGTGGTTGTTTTCATATACAAGTCTTGGTTTATATAGATAAGATATTCATTTGTTAATACTAAAATGGGGAAGAATATTAATTTATTTGTTTAGTTTTAGTATTAACATGTTATTTGTTCATAATTGATGTTTGAAGTGTTTGCATCATATCACTAGTTATTGTGATATACTTCAATGAGTATCAATGATATATGATTAATGATATTGTAATGTTTATAATGGAAAGCCACAACATATTTTGAATTGCAATATTGTGGTGTTTGTGATTTTATAAACATGGAGTCGTGTTAATGAACTTTTATATGTTTTTTTAACTTGATGAATTTGGCCAAAGTTGTTGTCAAGTTATGTTATATAAAAGTAGGGATGTGTTTTAAGCCTTTATTAAGTAAATTGCAAATGAAGAAAACTCAATTCACGTCTTGTACAACGCAAGATCTTGAATTCAATGAGGATCCCACTTTATTTGTAATTTGGAGCACTATAATATTTTTATTACATCCCAAGGTTAGTGCTTGTTTTTCGCAATGTTGGAGGTTGATTAATTTCTTAATAAACCATTGGTTAGTTGCTCGGTTGCGAGAGCATGTTATAGAAGGTTTACCTATATGAGTAAGAAGTTTGGCCGCTTCACCTAGTTTGGGGCTTAACTAGGAACACTCATGAATGTGGATATGGACTCAAGGCCTTTAATGGAGTCAAAGGTGACAATGTTGTTTGTGTAAGCTTGTGTGTATAGCATATTCGAATTTTCTTATGGTTGAGTGATTCAATGCTTAGTCAATCATTTCAATCGAAAGTTTGTAAAGTATGTTGTACTAAGTGGAAATTCAATCTTTAAGACATTTTCATTTATGCACAAGTTTAGTTGATTTTGTGTAGTTTGCAAGTGTACGAATTCAAAGCATTTATACTATAAATGGAGGAGGATTGTTGGAACATTTATAGTTTAAATGTGTCCGTTGATGTTATGTGATGAGAGAGGAGGAATAACGAAAAGGCAAGTCAATAGAGCGCTCGCTCTAAGTAGAGCGCACGCTCAAAATTGTCAGGGAATTGAAGTTTAAACCAATTTCCTTGACAGGGCTGAGGAGCGCCAACTCCTGCCTGGAGCGCCCGCTCCAGAGAGGAGCGCTGGCTCCTATTCGTCAGTTTTCCTGACGAGGCATTTCTTTAGTGAAATGGTGTGTGTCTTTTCATATATGGTTGCGTCTTTTCTTCTGTAAGTCTTCCCTAGTATATATAGGGACATATCACATGTGGAATGGGTTAGAGTGAGAGATTATTCATACTTGTTTAAAGTGTGAAATCATTTCCTATTGTACTTGCTTAGAGAATGATATTCTCTTGTGTTTTCTCTAAACAAAATCGATCTACAAACTCTTGTTGGGATTGTTTCTTGTTAACAACCAAGATTCAATGTTTCTTCTTCGTATATCATAAGTATTACCGTGATACTCTGTTGTTCCTAGTGGGTCGGTAAATAACTTATAGGAAAGCGTATCTAATACGTACTTGGAAGTTCTAATATCCTATTACTCACTGTTATATCCACACACACCTCTAACAATCCATACTTTCACCCTAACCCTAGATAGGAGACTACTCACTAATCATGGATTCTAAGCGTAAAAACATGAAATCTATAACTAATCTAGGGCTAAATATGATTAAGAGATAATTAATCTAATGAAAATAACAAATATGAAACTATAATAAAAGAGAACTAGTACTATGGAAAAGGAGAGATTGATAATCTAAAAGAATGAATAAAACTGAAAACTTTGAAATTAAATTAATGAAAGTTACCTTGAAAGTGTAGATAATCAACAACTTTAATCTATGAATCTCAAATCTAAGAATAAGCAAAGTGTTTTCCTCCCTAAAGTAAGCCCTAGTAAACTCTCTAAACTCTGGAATAAAAGCATGAGTAAAAAACTAATCAACTCCAATGTTATTAAGGCAAGCCTCATTTTTTTTTCTTCGCGGATTTGAATGGTGCGGGCGCACCATTCCTTCTGCTCCAAAACTGACATCAAGCGTTGAACGGTGCGGGTGCACCATAGTTTGGTGCGGGCGCACCATTCTTTCTGATCTGGTCGGACAGTTCAACTTAAAATGAGCATAACTCTTTCGTTTTAGATCGAAATCAAGCTTATGACTAGTCGTTGGAAAGCTATTGAAACAACCTTTCACCTCCAACTGGAATCACCTTCATTCGATTTGTGGTTCGAAAGTTATATCCATTTGAAGTTCCCTGTACAAGATTCTATTGTGCAATGTGCTCCTTTGTGCGAGCGGACATGGGGCATAGTGCAAGCGCACCATTTCTCAACGTGTGCTCTATTTTCATTGCTTCCTTTGCCAACTCTACAACTCGTATCCATCTTAGTAGTTCCACCTATATTAAGAACATGGCAAAACAGGGTGAAAGCAAATGTACTAGAAATTCGGTCAAAAATGACTGAAAATCTAGCAATATGTCACTATGATCAAGAATTATCAAGTGAATGAAATAGAAGGGGAAAGGGAAAAGAAAGAGGGAAGAACGGGGAGAAAGAGGATCAAAATGAGCTAAAAAGGAGTCCATAAAGTGCGTTTGAAACGCACTTATCACTTACTCGTAGCACCGGTCACCGGTCTTTTGACTTATTTAAAGTTGACGGGTATGAAAGTTAGACTTATTAAAAAATAATCAAAATGCTAACTTATTTTGAGAAGATGGCGCAAAGGTTGACTTATTTTTGACAATTTTTCCTAATAATTAATACTCAATTCACATAAAATTACTACTTAGAACCCAAAAAATTAGATTTACAAACCACCATATAATCTGAATCTTTTTTACATGTTTTATACTAGTCTAATCTAAACAAATAAATCTGAAATTGTTTAAGAAAACACAAGAAATCATTTTTTCTATTTGCACGGCAGAATTAAAACAACAGTCACTGTTGTTATTGGCCGCAAATCAACACAAAAGTTATGTTGATGTGCTGATGAAGTGCGCTGATCATGAGAGTACTCATGATTCAATTTATGTCTTTTTTTTTTTTTTTCTAAAGTTGGACCAACATAATAATGGATGTGATCTTAATTAAAGATTTGGTGAAGAAGCTAAGGTGATGCTACAGATGGATTGAATGACGTAACTAAGTGTAAAGATATCTGCAACTAGGTAGGATGAACATTCCAATTGATGAAGATGGAAAACAGAGTTAACGTTTTTGGGAGGAAAAAGGAAACGTAGTTGCTGTTTTTTTTAACGTGAGACTAGGAAAGAGAAAGAATAATCTTTTTCTTATTTTTAAAACTGATTTAACCTAGGTTTAGTCAAACCCTAATTGGAAAGGGATAACTAAGTCCTACTAGGTAAAAACTGTTCCATTTTTAAATCTTTATAAGTTATCTTTTTGGAAAATATCAAAACATTTTTTGTAACCTTTAAAATACATAACTCACCTGAAAATATTATAAAATAGTCGAAAAATACGGAGTATTACATGCTGGCCCCTTTAAACGAAGTTTCGTCCTCGAAACTAAGGGTAAAGTGTGAAAACTTCCACTAAAATCACATAGTATAAGTTGGCTTGGAATAATTATTTGACAACGAAATTATATGATAAAATCATAATCGCGTGAAATTATATCGCCTATCTACCCCCTTTAAAAGAGTGACGTCCCCGACACTCAACGTACCTGCTTAAACAACCCTAGATGCTTCTTTTTCATTTCATCTTCAGCCTCTCATGTTGCTTCCTTAGAAACTTGGTTAGACCACAACACCCTAATAATTCTAACATCTTTATTTCTCGTACTACGCACCTTTTGATCCAAAATCTTGACTGGTTTTTCCTCATAAGAAAGAGTTTCATCTAACTCAATCATTTCGGGTTGAAGCACATGCGAAATATCTGGAACATATCTCTTTAGTTGTGACACATGAAAGACATCGTGCACACGCTCTAACGCATTTGGTTGAGTTAGTTGGTACGCTACTTTCCCAATTCTTTTCACAATGTCATAAGGGCCAAACTTCAGGCTCGATTTCCCTTTCTTTCCAAATCTCATCACCCCTTTCATAGGTGACACTCTCAAAAGAACTTTCTCACCAACCTCGTACTCTTCTTCCCTCCTTTTCAAATCTGCATATGATTTCTGACGATCCTGGGCCGTACGAATCTTCTCTTGAATGAGCTTCGCTTGATTTATTGTGTCTTCTATCAATTGTGGTCCCAATGCCACAGTCTCACTTGTATCACTCCAACACACTGGACTTCAAAACTTCCTACCATAAAGTGCTTCAAATGGAGCCATTCCAATGCTTGCATGATGACTATTGTTGTATGAGAACTCAATGAGATCCAAATGATCCCACGAACCATGAAACTCCATAGCACAAGATCTCAACATATCTTCTAATGTTTGAATGGTTCTCTCAGTCTGACCACATGTTGCAGGGTGAAAAGCAGTGCTCTTGAGAAGTTTAGTACCAAAAGTTTTCTGAAACGCTTCCCTAAAATTGGATAGGGATCTTGAATCCCTGTGGGAGACTATGTCTGAAGGTACTCTGTGGAGTCTGACTCCATGCTTAATGTAGGCCTTTTCTAGTTGCTCCATCTTCCAATTCTCCATCATAGGTATGAATAAAGCAGATTTGGTCAAGCGGTCAAGTACAACCCAAATTGTATACGATCCTCCTCTTGTCTTTGGCAATGCAGTGACAAAATCCATAGCTATTGAGTCCCACTTCCAAACTGGAACATCTAGGGGTTGAATCTTTCCCTGAGGTCTCTTATGTTCACTCTTGACTTTTTGACATGTCAAACATCGTGAACCAAACTCTGCTACTTCTCTCTTCATCCTCAACCACCAAAACATTTTTTTCAAGCTTTATAAAGCTTGTCTCCTCCTGGATGCAGATAATAAGGTGTATTATGAGCTTCCTTCATGATCTTCTTCTTCAACTCCTCACACTTTTGAAGCACACACCATCTCTCCTTGTAGCGTATGCTCCCATCTTCTTGAATTGTGAACCCTTCAGCTTTCCCTTCTTTTAGTTTTTCCTTGACCCTTTCTAGCTTCACATCACCAAGCTGATTATCAATGATTTCCTAGAAGAAAGATGGTTGTATGGTCAAGGCATTCAAGCTAGCTTCTATTTCTCGAGAGCAAACAACCTCTGAAATTCCTCAATAAGTTTATTAGCTACAACCAAGGCATTCACTCCATGACTCGCCTTTCTACTCAATGCATCAGCCACCACATTGGCCTTCCCTTCATGATACTGGATACCAAGGTCATAATCTTTAATAAACTCTAACCACCTCCTCTGTCTCATGTTAAGATCCTTCTGAGTGAAGATATACTTCAAACTTTTATGGTCTGTAAAGATCTTACAGGTTACTCCATAAAAAAAGTGTCTCCAAATTTTAAGTCCAAAGACTATGGCAGCTAATTCAAGGTCATGGATTGGATAATTGACTTCATAAGGTTTAAGCTGTCTCGAGGCATAAGCTATTACTTTTCTATTCTGCATAAGTACACACCCTAGCCCATTCTTTGATACATCACTATAGACCTCAAAACCCTTTGTCCCATCTGGAAAAGTCAAAACAGGTGTTGAAGTCAACCTACTCTTCAAAGTCTAAATGCTTTCTCACAGTCTTCAGTCCACACATACTTCGTGTCCTTTCTCATGAGGCTAGTCAAAGGCCGAGCTATACGAGAAAAATCTTGCATGAACCTTCTATAATACCCAGCCAACCCTAAGAAACTCCTCACTTCAGTAACATTTCTTGGCACAGGCCATTCACTAACAGCTTTAATCTTTGCAAGATCAACATACACTCCTTCCTTGGAAATAAAATGACCTAAGAATGACCCTTTCTCCAGTCAAAACTCACACTTGGAGAATTTAGAAATGCCTCTTTTATGCCCGTTATGTTCATTGCCTTTATTTAGAAATGTCGTGCGAATTAGAAATTATTTTTTTTCAGTCGACAATCATGATTTCCATTATGTTCATTAATGCAAGGTAAAAGAATAAATAAATGAAGATAAATGCTTATTTATTAATTGCAAACGAAGAATACATGCACTTAAGGGAAATCCTATATTAGACTTGGCTGATAAAAGAAGTAAAACAGAAAATGAAATCCTATCTAGACTTCTACGTCGCAAGACGAGACAACTACGTTGCTTTGATCTTCATAGGTCTCTTTCTAAATGAAAAGAGAGGAGGTGCATACCCATTTCCATGGCTGATAGGACCTAAGGGGAGCCCAAATATTTAAGTGAATATATGTGATTGAGCCTGAAGTGAGCCCAACAAGAGCTATGTCTGCGCTGTTTGAATCTAATAGAACTTGAAGACTTTCATTGTCAATCATATCTTGGATAATCCCCTTAAGGGCAATATACTTTTCAGTCTGGTGACCTCTCCTTCTATGGTATTCAAAATAGGAGTCTTTATACCATATTGGATTTTTTTCCTCTTCTAGGGGTCCAATTGCTGTAATCCCCCCTTAACGTGGAGTCGATGAAAGATTTGAGTATAAGTCTTGGGGTAAAAGTCCTTTTTGCCCATTGAGGTTTTAAATAATCCCGTGTACCCGTGTGAACACCTTATCCTACTGTGGGGTCAACTACCCCATTTTGGGTTTTATTCAAGGGAATTGGGAGTCTTTCATTTTATATCATATCTTGGATAAGGTGCCTCAACCTATAGCTATCATCAGTTATATGTCCGTTACCTCTATGGTACTTGCAATAAGAATTTTTGTCCCAGTTTGGCCCTTTTTGGTCTTGCTCAGCAACTGGAGTGGGTCCTATATAGGATAAAGCAATTTTTTAAGATGAAGGTACTCAAATGTGGTGTCATAGCTCACACCTAAGGGTGTAAACTCTCTCTTACGCTTTCTCCTAAGCCTGGTAGGGGTTAGCGTAGGTCTAGATTGTATCCTTATTTTCGGTTTTCGGGGACATTTGGATGTTGGATGAATCATCAATAAGCCTTTTGCCTCCTTTGAAAAGAGGTGGGTTTTTGTAAATTGTCTTGATGGAAGGATTCAATAGTAATCTGTGTTGTGTGAGGTTATGCTACTCATTGATCCTTTGTTGGTCAGTCGATATTGCATCGTAACTATCTAATGTCTTATAGTCTGCACTGCGGTTCTCTTGAGGAACAATGTGATTTGCCTTGAGTCTGACGACACAGGCTTCAAGATCTTCTAGTATACTTTTCATCTCATCAATCTGTTCTTGAAGTGTGCTTGACATTTTGTATATTCTCTACAATGGATCATCATTCGGGATGTTAGAAATAAAGAGATGATAGAGAGAAAGAGAAATGGAATAAGGGAATGTATATTTGAAAAAAATTTCTATTTACAATATCGAGCTTCTAAGAACAAATTAGCATATCTTATATGAATGATTATGATTTTTTAGATGCAATGAATGGCTAAATTAGCCCTAAGATGCACGAACGATTTTTTTTGGAATGGATGCAACTAGACTTGATGCATGACTCTATCTATGCGTTCGAACCTATAAAGGCTACCTACATATCCCAAAAGAGGGAATCACATCACTTGTAATTCAAGACTACCAAATGCGGGATGCATGAAATGAGGAGTGTGGATGCAATGAGACTCCTAAATGCATAAGAAATCTAGTTATGCAAGAAGTGTATGAATGATGGATTATGCAATGTCGAGGGACTCTAATATGAAAGCAGTTCTAGCAGACTTGTAACAGCCCGCACTTCCGAGCTGCTAGCTAATCCCACTTAATATAAACAAATCTCAATTAACACTTAATAAACCTCAAATTTACATTTACTCGCAGTGGAAACATAATCTATAAACGATCCTGGACCTGTGGGTCAGGGCCCACAACATAAGTTTTAAACCAAATATTTGATTACAGAGTACTTTACTCGATTCCCAAAACAATAGAATATTATATTCTCAAATAAGCACTTAAATACTTCTCAATACAACATCGGAATCTGTAATCTAATTACAACTTAATAACTAAACTCTCGCTCGAATCCGCTCTGACCTTCCAACTCAAACCTGCAAATTACAGAGGATAATACTAAACAAGAACAAAACTAAAATGAGCGGAAAGCTCAGTAACTTCACTTCAGCCCGTCAAAACGGTTTATTTTAATTCACAAATATTTCCATAATCAGTTAAACTTAATAAGGTACTTATAACGAAGCGGGTTCTTTGAAATAATAGGGCCAACATGCCTCAATAAAAGTAACATGAAACAAATACATAGTTACGTGCAACTTAGCGTATGAGGATTCATATTTCTTACGAAATCTTATTAAAAACGTCCAAAGATATAAAATCGTAATCCACGGATTATTTCTAAGTGAAAAATATATATGCTCACTAGTGTTTTATCAATCACATGGAATTCATAAACTTAACTTCATAAATCTCCTTTGAAACGTAAAGTAAAAGTTCACAAGCTTTAGCTACTTATCTTCAGGGAAAGTGAACCCGAATAGAGAGGCATGGTCAACCTGACACTATACCATCTCTTACTTATCTTATTCTTAGCTTAACTTACAGGGTGGTTGTCCCACCTTACTTAACTTATGAGCCGTCGCCCACCTTTCTGCACTGCTTGCAAGACTTTCTCGACATGTCCCCTTAACTTATAACTTATCGTAACTGAACTTATCGTACTTAACTTGTGGTTGTTCTTCACTGTCTAGAGACAACTTCTTCCCCTTGTAATACACATACTCAAAATAGTACTTTATAGTCAAAAGATCGTCTTTTTCATAAATTATTTCTGCAAAATATACTTTATGTACAAATCAAAACTAAACTCATATGACCACTCTGGTCAAGAAGTCATGCACATCCAAACGGAAAGAATAAATACTTGCGTATATGTTTTGTCACCATAACTTTTTAAGACCTTTTTGGCCTAAAATCGATCATTCGCGTAGCTTATAAACAGCAACAGAAGTTGACGTATCCATAGTGTAAATCAATGTATAAATTCATTTATAGGAATAGCAACACAACTCTTATAGCACGGGCATAAAAATGCATTTTTGCTGAACATAAATGTTACCTCGAGTTCCTTAGCATTGACATATAACAACTTCGGAAACCTATGATTCCTTGAGCTCCTTTGCTAATCATAGCTAGTCTCCATAACTTCCTCGACAACCATAATAATAGTTCAGTAACTTCTTATCAACTCCAATTACAGGAAACTATTGCAAATGATATCCCATAGCTAAACTAAATCATCTAACTCATAAGTTGTGGACTTTATTCCATAAATCATCCCCAATTGCTTTACTAACCACATAATTATTCATAAATAGAACTAATTCCTTTAATTTAGAACTCCTTATTACTCTAATATCAACACCAATTGTCTCCAAAATGATAAATATCATAACCATATTCACCATAACAATGATCTCAATAATTAGTTTCTTTTCTGAAATTCAATTTAAATGCCAATCAATAACAAGATGTACATTCTTGCTTGAAACAGTTGGAAACAAGATGAAGGAAGTAAAAAAAAATCATTATACCTTGGATAAATTAAACCCCAAGGTCCATTTGGTTCTCTCTTCAAACTATAAAGAAGAAGCAAATCAAGGGAGCAACACCACCATGACGCGGCAGCACCGGCGGCGTCCACCAGCACTGGTGGCTGCTGTAGTAAGACCACCCACCACACCCACGAAGAGCCGCTGCATCGCAAGCAGAGGAGAGAGAAAAACATAGCAGCGACGGCAACAATGCGTGAGGAGCACTGCTAGCACGTGGCGGCGATGGCAGCGCCGGCAGTACGAGCTTCAACCTTGGTGGCCGGACAAATCGATCAAGGGTGGGAAGAAGATGTGAGTGGAAGAGAGAATAGATGATTTATGATTCTGATTTGTTTTCAAGAATTTCACAGCATACTCCATACATAGAGGATTACTTAGCTTAAAAATTGACAACTCAAACCTTACTCTTGCTTGGTAACCTCACAAGAAGACACGAAAGGAAGATGAGAAGAGCTGGCTTTTCTTCCTTAAGCCACGAAAGAGATGAGAGAGAATGAGAGAACATTTTGGTTGGGCTTTGTTACTTTACCTTTTTTTTTCTTTTTCTTTTGACCCAAAATACTCAACTTCAATCAACTTAGTTCATAAAACTCATGGTAAGATTTCACATCTTGTAAAAGAAATACTTTACTATATTCAGTTTAACTCGGATAATATTCGCCCTGATTTCGAAAACTTAATAGCATATTTAAGTTTATAAAATAAGAACCATTTACTTAAACACGCTTAAAATATGGGCTATTACAGACACGTAATCCTATGGACTTTAGGATCCTAGATGTGACAGATTTCTAATGACTTTAGAATTTTAGACTTGATAAACTTCTAAGGATGTTGGTCTCCTAATATGCATGAGACTCTAGTGGACCTATACTCCTAAGTTGGACGAAATTCTAATGGACTTTGACTCCTATTCGCGTGGACTTCTATGGATTCTAGATTCCTAATATGGTAAGAACTATAATGACCCTGGACTTCTTAGTTGGAGGAACTTAGACGGGGTTAAGACTCCTCACATGAATGGAGTTAGGCGAGGTTAAGAATTCTAAATTGAGTGAAACTGTGGATGACCCTCAACTACATAAACTTATAATGGAGTTAGAATTTCTAAATGGATGAGATTTTTATAATAAAATAGTCACTGAAAATAAATCCTAAAAGATGAGATGGAAAAATAGGAAGGAATGGGAGATACAAGGTGGTGATAGGATTCTCGAAAGGGATAAAAGATAGAGTTATGAGATGTATTTTCGAAAAAAGTTAGGAGATAGAGGAAAAAGCTAGATATTTTTTTTGAATGAGATAGGAAATAAGAAAAAGATGATGAAAAGTTTTTGAAAAAGATAGGGGATAAGTTTTTGAAAAAGTTGAGATTTCCGAAAAAAGTGGAAAATTTGAAGAGTCCAAATGAATGTAGGACATAAAATGCGTAATCACCATCACAACAGCATTCGCATAAGCGACTTCATACATGGCTTGCAGACTCTAAAAAGATTGGAATTCCAAATTTCGAAAGCCTAGGAAAGCGCTTGAGCTACTAATCCTATAGATATAGATAAATAGCTCCAAAAGTGATACTGGAAGGCTCACGAGTAAGGGCCTGTTCTCTTCAGCATAAAACAACTGAACTGAAGTGAACTGAACTGAACTAAACTGAACTAAATTGAACTCAACTGAACTGAATTAAATTATAACTAATAGTAATGATAATAATTTAGCTATCATTAATTAATAAATATAAATTAATAAATAAATAATAGTAATAACAATATTAATATAATATAATATAATATAATATAATATAATATAATATAATATAATATAATATAATATAATATAATATAATATAATATAATATAATATAATATAATATAATATAATATAAAATAATATAATATAATATAATATAATATAATATAATATAATATAATATAATATAATATAATATAATCCCTCCGTTTTCTTTTGTTGTTCCTATTTGGAATCGGGGAAGAAGCCAATGCAACTAAAAAGATGGGCCAGATTCCACTATTTTAAATAAAATTAAATTAACTAAAAATAAAGATTCTAGCCCTTTGAGTTATTCTATGTTAAGCAACCAATGGTACAAAAAGTTTGAGGGGTAAAAGAGTAAAGTAACTACAAACTAGTGTGAACACATTTTTGCTCTTTGAATTATTTGATGTTAAACAACCAATTAGACAAAAGTTTGAGGGGGTAAAAAGGTAAAGAATTACTACTTAATAGTGTGAACACATTTATTGCAACTTCAAACTAATGGAAAATTTAATTCATAAATTATGCTATATATGGAAAGATTCAAAATAGGAACGACATATTGAAATTTCCTAATGGGAATACAGGAACAACAAAAGAAAACGGAGGGAAATTTCCTAATTGATGATAATAATAGTTTTTAATAATATAATATGCTAATATTTAATAATAATTATAATAATAAAAATATTATTTAATTAATAATTAATTCATAATAACAAGTTATTAAATAAAATAATAATAAGTTATTAAATAATAATAATAAATTATTAAATAATAATAATAATAATGAATTTCTATTAACAATGATTAAATATTAACTAGTAATAATAATAAACTATTGAATAATAATAATAAATAAGAATTAAAAAAAAGAATTAGCAATGACAAATATTATTGAAATAGGTACTTCTTACTCTTAGGCTTGAATTATCATTTTCAATATAATTAGCAATGAAAAATATTATTGAAATAGGTACTTCTTACTCTTAGGCTTGAATTATCATTTTCAATATAATTAGCAAAATCATATAGAAAAAAAAATTAGCAAAATAATAATTAGTAATATTAAAATAATAATAATAATAATAATAATAATAATAGTAAAGGCAATAGTAATATGAATAATAATAATAATAACAATAATAATAATAATAATATAATATAATAGTAATTGTAATAATAATAATAATATTAAAATTAATATTAAAGTTAATATTAATATTAATATTAAAATTAATAATAGTAATAGTAATAGTAATATTAATAGTAGTAGTAGTAGTAATAATAATAATAATAATAATAATAATAATAATAATAATAATAATAATAATAATAATAATAATAATAATAATAATAATAATAATAATAATAATAATTATAATAATAATAATAATATTAATGATAAAATAATCGTAATTGCAATAATAATAATAATTATCATTGTTTTATTATTAGAGAAATAAATTAGGAACTGAACTGAACTGATTAGAACTGAACTAAATTGAACGGCCGATTGCAAGCCGAACCGAACCGACCGAATTGAGCGGACCGACCGAAAATAAGTTGGGGAGAACAAGCCTAAGCAAAGATTGGCGCCAATTACAGTGACGTCGGGAACGTCGTTAAGGTTGACAGATGGTTTATGTAGGAGGCTTAGCTGCGTCCTACCCTTCTGTCCAAACTCTCTTTGTCATGCTGACGCATTAGACAATAGAGTATGACCGTGGCAAGCAGACTTCTTCCCAGCCCGGGGGGAATGCAAGGTTCCCTGGCGCAAGACTTGAAATTGAAAGAGGAGGCGATGCATCATCCAGGTTTCCATCCGAACTAGCTCTTAGAGGTCCCCCTTTCTCGCGTAAAAGCAATCAGAATTCGAACAAGCCGAAATTGACAATAGCATGGGACACAAGAACGGTGCACCAAGCGCATCAAGATGTGTTTGGCGCACTGCTCCATAGCATGTAGTTTGGCAATTTGCCGAAGTTTTGGTCAATTTGGCAGTTTCTTTTAGACGCAATTTTTAGGTGCAATACATACCAATGTTTACAAACGAGCAATAAGCAAAATATGCACAAACAAGAATATTGGCACGTAACAAGTATGCAAAGTTATCAATCTAAAGTCAAGTTTTACGTTTGAAGTTATGGTTAGGTTTAGGCTGAAAAGGGTGCATGACTAAGAGATTGATCCCACGCTTCGTATCTTTGCTATAAAGATGGCCACGTGTAGGACGCACTCTAGTCTCTCATCAGGAACAAGAGAACAATGCCATGGTTGAGTAGGTTTGCTTATGACTAAGATCCAACACTATTGCTCTGGAAGCTTTTTGGAGGGACAAAGCACAAACTCCCTTGGGTGGCCTCACGCATAGAACATGTAACACTCCGTCCTTTTATTAACATAATATCGCCTGATGGAAATGTCACTCTAAACAAAGGTTAAATTAAACTAAAAAAAAATAAAACCCAATTAAAATAATTCAAAATATACAGAGGCAAAACAACCTCATAAACCCAATTTAACAAACATATATAAGAATTATAAATATAGTGTCTAATAAGCCTAAAACGTCATTCCCTCACAGCCCATAACATAAAAGATATACTCTTCAATTTTACCTGCAAAATATAACAACAACATCCACAATCAGTGGAGAGTAACTAACAGTTCTTCCAACCCAATATGGATCCATATAAGAATTATAAGAGATTTAATAGATAAGTCATCAAAACAACAATTCAAGAATAACATCAAGTAGTAATACAAATCACTTAAACACTGCATAATATAACATGGTTAACAAACAATAACATGGTGGTAACAAAATGTATATATGTATATAGAAATATAAATTAAGGAGCAACTGAAAGAGATTAAATAAATCAATAATTTTAAAATATAATAAATTGTTTGAGAGAGAACTGAACGCTAGTGGACAACCCACTTCCTATGATAATGTCAGATCACGACCTCCAGGATAGCCTATGGGCTACATCCCTATTGCATGTGTCTAAGAATGACCATACTCCCAATGCGATGTAGGATTACGTCCCCACCGACCTCTCGGACGACAACAAAACCACGGTATACGTAGGATTACATCCTATATGGTTTGCATGTTATTCACCTCGGGATTACGTCCCTCCGGATAATCTATAATAATGATAAAATAATACTCAATCTTCAAATCACACAAATGCCACCAAATCAGCAGAAATCTAGGATCGCGACTCAAGAATTTCAATTCACAACAACACTCTTCTCAAAATAATAATGATAATGATAATGATAATAATAATAATAATAATAATAATAATAATAATAATAATAATAATAATAATACTAATAATAATAATAATAATAATAATAATAATAATAATAATAATAATAATAATAATAATAATAATAATAACATGTTTATAAGACTAAATCACATGTTAAATAAATAGTTCACCCAAGAAACCAATACAATAATAAAACATGTATACACATATATAACATTGTTAAACCTGCTAATGAGAACTCATAACACGTAATACAAGATTATGAATCAAATTATAAGACTCACAACAATCACTACACTACTTCATAGCATATAATAGTGTAGATACAAAGCCAACCCAAAAGAATAGCATTAGAATAAAACTATGGCAAAGCGAGGATGTAACAATTGTACCATTCATTTTTATTTTATTTTATTTTTTGGAAAAAAAGAGAAACCTAGGCTAGTCCATTGAATTAATAGGTAAGCCTAAAACATCATTTCTGATGATAGATAGAAAATTAAGGTCAGGAAGTTCAAACCAGTGATGAAGAGAACGACACAAATGACCTTTGTGAGCCAGGAAGTCCGCTGCCTGATTGGCCTCCAAAAATCATGACACAACTTATAACTTTATTACTTGAATCAATAAAACCCATAACAATCATGAGTCATAGCACCACCACATGCACTACCAAGCATATCATGATGCAAGCAAGACAACAAAGTCGAAGAAACGATAGCAGCTCAAACCAGCGTGCCAAGGAAGTAGCTACCACAGGCCAACGATAGCACCAAAAAACCATGACTGGGTATCATCAACCAAAACTATTATAACATCATTCAACATTTATACAACATCATCACACAACTACATTCGCTTAAACTCCATGTAATCATGCTTGAACAATGATATAATAAAGAGTCAAACCATAAGCAAAACATCATATATTCATAAGCAAAACAACATATAATTCAACTTATGGATCATGTACTTCAAGAGGTGGTTTAACAAGCATGTATAATCATAAATTAATAACCAATTATGAATATCATGAATTAGCAAGAATACAACACACAAACATATAAATCTTTCCCACCCGATTCCTAACACGATACTAGCCCAATCTAACCATTAAAACTAAATAATCCCTATACGAATTCTTATCGTTCTAGGAAAACCGTTAGTTACCTGAGCCAGCTGGAGGAGTGTAGAATGGTGGTCTAGCTTTGTCCTTCTCGCGCGAAGTCGTCCTACACGAACTCTCCTCCTAGCAACCCAAAAACGTGCTTAGAACTCTTAAGATTAACGACGGAGTTTAGATGGGTAGTTTAGAGTACTAAAAGCTAAATTTTTTTAGTGGTTGAAAAAATGGATAACAATTGTTGAAGAACAAAGGTTTACGTAAGGAAGAACAAGAAAAAAACAATGTATAGATCTCTTACTCACTCAAAGGGGCCGAAAGTGGAGGATTTTAGACAGCCCCAAAGTGAGGATTTAAAGGGGCTATAAATTTAAATGATGGGATTTTATAATGGACAATAAGGGGTAATGAAGGTGGGGGCTACAAGGGTTGTAAACTCTTCAAAAACTCACTATATTCCCTTCTCAATAATCTAATTTCGGCTAGCTCAATACACTTAGGCAGTTGGGCCACCTTTGTTATGTAAGCGGTCTAAACACGCTAAAGAAATGATAATAATATAAAATAAACTAATTTTTCTCATGTAAGTATGCATTCTCATATGAACTCAATTATGTTGCTGGGCTGGCTGACCTGCGAGAGGTGTTGGTCCAGTAGGATCTTTTTTCACACCAAGGGATTTCTAGTGGGGGCCCCAAAAATATATATATCTATTCCATTAATTTATACATATTTATTCATTAGTTTATACGAATTTCATCTTAGTTTTACGCATTTTATATCCATTTTATCAGGAATTAGGATTAACTCAAATGGTGAGCTTTTTCATCTTTGTTAGCAAAGTCTAGGGATCAATTCCTACCCCAAGCATTTGCTTGGGATTTAAGGGGGGAGGGGGAAGAGGGTGCCTGGATTCTAATGGGCCTCTAGGTGGGAGCACTGTGCGAGGGCAGTCCAAATGATTTCATCTTACCTATTAAAAAAATATATAAATCCATTATATAAGTTTTACGTATTTCATATCGATTTATATATAAATTTTATTTCAGTTTATACATACTTTTTCTATTTCAAAATACCTGTTACACTTTCCTAAAATGAAAATGTTACAATCTTGCTATATATCATAAATGAACATCTTTTTACCCCTAAACTTCCGTTATAAATGTTTTTTTTAATTATTCAAAAAGTTGTGGTCCCTCACTTTTTCTATCTACCTCTCTCAAAAACTATCATCTTTCTCCATATAGCAAGTATTATCAAATGGAGAAATATTTTTTAATCAATATATACTTCATCCATCTTGAAACAAATGAAACGCTTCTCTCTAAAAACTCTCACATTAAGTAAGAAGCGTTTCATTTATTTAAGAATGGATGAAATATATTTCTTTTTATTAATTTATACAAATTTCGTATCAACTTATACATATTTCTTATTGTGTTATTCCATTTATGTTTATGATTAGCATTGCTTAAACAAATTTTCCTTCATTTACATCTTTATCGGTATAGTCTATGTTCCACGAAGTGCAATACTAGTTACCACTATTATATTTCCCTTCGAGTAAGACTATCATAACTCTCACTATCCTATTCTTTCTCCTTCCTTACTAAACCCATAATACTGACATGCTCTGTTATTGTTATGTTGTTGGTGATAAATTTGTGCTGAAAAACTTTTGGGCTTTGATAATTTTGTGGATTGAATTAATATAGTAGAAGTAGTTTCACCTATGAGAATGAGTAATTGGCAAGAACTGAAGTTGGGAAAATAGGAGATTGATGGGCAGGTGTGGAAATGAGTATCTCAAGTTGTAGGAGGAGACAAGTATGGCCTAAAGTGACATGTCCTAACTCAGTTATGGAATTTAGACCTATAGCATGTTGCAATACACTGTACAAATGCATAACTAAAATGCTTTGTAATAGGCTTAGTCAAATCTTACCTGATATAATTTCTGAAAACCAAGGTGCTTTTGTTCATGAAAGATTTATTGTACATAATGTGATGGTTTGTCAGGATTTAGTTAGACATTATAGTAGAAAAATGTTAATTCAAGTTGTATTATGAAACTTGACATGAAAAAAGCCTATGATACTATTGAATGGGACTTTCGTGAGGAGATGTTAAGTGCTTTAAAGTTCCCAAATCAGTTTATAAAACTGGTTATGACATATGTAGCAACTCCTAAATTCACACTCATGGTGCAAGAAGTTCCCCCTTGCTTTTTGTCATTTGCATGTATGTCCAGACTTATGAAGATGATTCAGAACAATCCAAATTTTACGTTTCACCCAAGGTGCAAGAAGGCAGATTTGAATCATTTGGTATTTGCAGATGATATTATTTTGTGCTGTAGTAAGAAGTTCCCAGCCGTGTATACTATGCTCCAGGCCTTTAAGCTTTTTTCTGCTACTTCTGGGTTGCAAGTAAATGAGCAAAAGTCCAACTTCTACACAGCAGGGGTGGATAATGATGATATAAGAAGAATTCAGGATGCTTCCGGTTTTGTCCACATCAATCTCCCTTTTAAGTACCTGGGGGTACCCTATAAGTTCCAAGAAAATTTCAAGTGTTGATTGTAATGGCATTGTGGAGAAAATGATGCTAAGGATCAAACTATGGAGTAGTAGAAACCTGTCTTATGCAGGGAGACTACAACTGATTAACTCTGTTTTAATTAGTATTCATGTGTATTGGGCCCAAATTTTCATTTTGCCTAAATATGTCCTGAAAGAAATTACTCACATATGTAGAGCCTTTCTCTGGAGTGGTAACTGGTCTAGCAGTAAACCTGGTAATGTTAATTGGGAAACGCTTTGTACTCCTAAACAAGCGGGGGGCCTTGGGATCGGGGATATTGTTATGCGGAATAAAAGGCTGCTCTAGCTAAATATGTGTGGGCTATTAATGCGAGGCGGGAAAATCTCTCGGATTAAATGGATCAATGAAGTTTACATTAAGGGGGCAGATTGGTGGGATTATGTCCCTCCAAATGATTCTTCTTGGTCTTTGGAAGCAACTCTGCAAGGTGAAGGAGGAAATGAAACACCATTATTCATAGTAGGAACTAGCAGGTATTGATAAGTTCAGTATTAAGGAGTTCTACAAGAAAATGAAGGGTGAAACTGAACGAGTTCAGTGGGATAAGGCAATGTGGAATCGGTTATCTGTGCCGAAACATAGGCTTATTACCTGGCTGGATATGCATAGAAGATTGAGGACTGCAGATAAGTTACTGCAGATTGGTGTGAGAAATGATGCTCAGTGTCAGTTATGTGAGAATGGATTTGAAACTCATGACCATTTATTTTTCAGATGTACGTATGCAGGACAGATTCTAAGGAGAGTAAAATCTTGGCTCAGTATTAAGTATATTGATGAAAGCTATGAAAAGCTGATTATGTGGATTGATCACAGTAGAAGAACAAGATTCAGAAAGAATGTTATGGGGGCTGTTATCAACTGCTTTGTATACTACATATGGTGGGCAAGGAATGAAGCAACTTGGAACAAGATGGTTTGGCAACCTGAGAAAGTTTTGGACAAGATTAAGCTGATGACTACTAGCAGAGTTCAATTGGTGTGTCCTAGGAAAATCTCAGCAAAGGACAAGGTTTGGTTAGATACATTGTGTCATACAAATGTATAGCTCAGTCTTCTCTCTCTTAGTCTTGGGGGGTCCAACCTAGTTGGTTTGTCCAACTAAGAGGAAGTGTTAGGTTGTAAATGCTTTTTTGGTGTGAATATATTACCTTACTTAGCAAAAAAAAAAAAAAAAAGTATGGCCTAAAAAATTAAAGCTTTCTTGCATCTGTTTTAGCATTTAATAAGGTTTTATTTAGTCAAATATTTTAAATCTAAATTAAAATATTGTTGCCCAACACAAATAGTATAGTGTGTAGAAACAAAGTCTACAATCCAGCTTATATGTTATGCTTTAATCATATCCTTGATCACCTCATGGCCCATAAATTAGTTAAATAATTTTCAATATTTTGCAAGCACTAATATGTGTATATTTTCTAAATTAAAATATTGTTGCCCAACACTCATACTAATTTGTTTCTAAAAGTTTTCCAAAAATTTCACTATAAATAGCCTAAAACCCATCCATCTATTTTGCATCACAATCTCTCCAATCATAATCCAAAACCCGTTTTTCCTTGATAGAAACTTTCGTTTATCTTAGTTCGCTAAGATGTCTTTAAAAGCTTTGACTTAAATAATCTTATTCTTATGCCTCAATCAAGTGTTTTTCACTATGGTGAGTTCCTATAATGTCCCCTCCCCCCACCACCATGTCCCAAATATCCCCCTGGACATGGAGGTGGCAACCATGGAGGCAACCCACCAACTCCAGTGATGTCACCACTTCGCAACTCACCAACGCCAATGACATCACCACCTGGCAAGACACCAACTCCAGTGGCGTCACCGCCTGGTATGTCACCTTCGCCAATGCCATCACCATCTGGAATGTCACCAACACCCATCACCACCTGGAAAGTGACCAACTCCAGTACCTTCATCACCTAATAAGTCACCAACACAACTCTGGAGGTGTCACCACCTGGAATATCACTGATACTAACACCATCATCACCTGGAAACTCACCAACACCAACTCCAGTATTGTCACCACCTAATAAGTCACCTACGCTAACTCCAGTGCCATCATCGACTGGCGTATTACCAACTCCGTTGGCGTCATCGCCAGATAAATCCCCAACACCAACTCCGGTGATATCACCATCTGGCAAGTCCCCAACGCCAACTCCAGTGCCATCACTACCTGGCAAGTGCCCAACTCCAGGGCCTAGCAAGTCGCTAATGTCAGCTCCAGGGGCATCACCACCTGGCAAGTCCCCAACTCCAGGGCCATCACCTCCTGGCAAGTCACCAATGCCAACTCCAGTGCCTTCACTACCTGGCACGTCCTCAACTCTAGGGGCATCACAACCTGGCATGTCACCAACGTCAACTCCAGGGCCATCAACACCTGGTCAGTCCCCGAACCTAACTCCAATACCAACTCCACGACCATCACCAACCTGCAAGTCACCAACACCAACTCCGGGGACATCACCACCAGGCAATTCCCCAACGCCAACTCCAGTGCCATCACCACCCGACAAGTCGCTAACGCCAACTCCTTTGCCATCACTACATGTCAAGTCCCCGACTCCAGGGCCATCACAACATGGCAAGTCGCCAACACCAACTCAAGAGCCTTCACCACCGGGCAAGTCGCCAACACCAACTACAGTGTCATCAACACCTGAAAAAACGCTAACGCCAGCTCCAGAGCCATCACCACCGGGAAAGTCGCCAACCCCAACTGCATTGCCATCACCACCTGGCAAGTCGCCAACGTAAACTCCAAGGCCATCACCACCTAGCATGTCCCCTGCGCCAACACCATGGCCATCACCACCTGTCAACTCCTCATCCCCAACTCCAGCGCCATCACCACTAGGCAAGTCGCCAACACCAACTCCAGCGCCATTACCACCTGGTAAGTCGCCAGCGCCAACTCTAGGGCGATCACCACCTAGTAAGTCCCCGTCGCCAACTCCAGGACCATCACCTCCTGTCCACTCTCCAGCGCCAACTCTAGGCCATCACCACCTGGTAAGTCCCCAACGCCAACTCTAGGGCCATCACCACCTGGCAAGTCGCCAAACCCAACTCCAACACCATCACCACCAGGCAAGTCGCCAACCCTAACTCCAGCGCGATCACCACCAGGCAAGTCGCCATCACCCCCTGGCAGGTCGCCAACCCCAATTCCAGTGCCATTACCACCAGGCAAGTCGGCAACACCAACTCCCATGCCATCACCACCCCCTGGCAACTCCCCAACCCTATCTCTAGTGCCATCACCACCAGGTAAGTAATCAACACCAACTCCAGTGCCATCACCATGCGGCAAGTCCCTAACCCTAACTCGAGTGCCGTCACTACCGATAAAGTGGCCAACACCAACTCCGGTGCCATCACCACCCGGTAAGTTCCCAACCCCAACTCTAGTGCCATCACCGCCTGGTAAGGTACCAACCCCAATTCCAGCGCCATCACCACCAGGTAAGTCGCCAACACGAACTCTTGTGCCATTTCCCCCTGCCAAGTCCCCAACCTCAACTCCAGTGCCATCACCACCAGGTAAGTCACCAACACTAACTCCAGTGCCAACACCTCCCGGCACGTCCCCAACCCGATCTCCAGTTCTCTCACCACCTCTGAAGTCACCACTTCCAACTCCGGTTCCATCACCACCTCGAAAGTCACTAACACCGTTACCGCCGGGCAAGTGTCCCATAAATCCGCTTAACTTGAGGGTTTGTGCTAATCTATTATGTGAGTTGCCGAGACTTCTGATTGGCAATCGACTAAAGTATCCATGTTGTTCTATCATTCAAGGGCTAACTTATCGTGAAGCATGCTCGTGCGTTTGCACTGCTATCAAAGGCAATGTTTTGGGGATCAAGCTTAATGTTTCTGTCTCCTTGAGATCGTTGATAAAAAACTGTGGCAAAGGGGTACCGCATGGCTTCCAGGGTTCTTAAACTTATTTATTTGTCTTGTTGGGTCAACAAATTCCAAGTATTATCTCCTCATTTCAGTATTATAGCAGCATAATAATGTATTATTCGTAATACTATACGTATTTCTATGTAATATGGTTGTTTATTTTCGTTAGAAAACGTCAATCGTCTTCAAGCCTAAGCGTGTATGTGGTAACGTTTTACATTAATGTGAGAAAAACATAGATGAGTTTTCTTGAATGAAACATGTTTGATGAAGTTAGTGCAATGAAGTGGTAAAAAAAGTCTTATTCAGTTTCATTATTATTATCACCAACAACTACTAAAGGAGGTTGAATTATTATACAAGCCCTATTCAATAAAGACAAATTTGGACCTTAGATTATTAGATTAGCTGTAAGAAAAAGGACAGAGTAGATGCAATTTTTTTTCCTTAACCTATACTGAAATGAAAAACATAATTGCATCGTAATAATATGCAATTATAAACCTAGCTAGTTGAATGGCTATCAATTTCATTCCATTCCCAAAACCCTCTACTGGCGCATGTTAAGGTGAGCTTGCTATCGTGCGCTTTTGTGTGAAAGGGGAGGAAAAAGGAGATTGCCACACCGGTAAATAGCACGCCGGTGCTGGGGGTCGGCTGCTTGAACACATCTTAAGCAAAACTTGAGTGCAGGTCCAAGTAATGTTGAGAAATCGAATGGAATAGTAACTTCCCCTACTGCTGGTCTTCACCAGATTCCGATGACAGAGAAAGATGTGACTCTGATAGTGCAAGTTTTAACTCATAAGCACAGTTAGCCAGAAATGAAAGACTTTTACTGGGCGACTCGTATGGCTGAGAAAGGTATGGGTCTTAACTTTGTAGCTCATATAATTTTAGAAGGAAAACTAGTTGTTAAGTTGGATAAGCTGGAAATTGAAAGATTGAATGAGCAATGGGAAAATGTTATTATTCTGTATGTGGTGGGTCAAAATCCAACAATTACTGCTATGGCTACCTATATGAAATCTCAGTGGGTTCTAGTTCATGAACCTAATATGTTTAAACATGAAGAAGGTTATTTCATAGTCAAATTAGGCTCTAAGGAAGATAGAGACTCAATTCTTTCTGCTGGACCCCTTTTATTTTTTCGAAAAACCCATGATTATCAAGCAATGGTCTTAATGTGGATTTGAATAGCTTAGTCGCTCTTAGAAAAGAAGGTTGCAAAGTACTCCTAGTTCTGTTAGGAGTCTTGGTAGTTTTCCTAATTCTAGTAGGAATAGGACTCTTGAAATCCTAATCCTAGTAGGATTAGAACTCCTTGTTTTGTTTAAAGTCTTAAAGTTTTTAGTTTGGTTGTAATTCTAGTTGAGTTATAAATCCAAATCCTAGATGGATTAGGATTCTAATTGGAGTAGAGTTTTATCTTTAATAGGAGTCCAGATAGTAGGCGCCAAGTTCAGCTTGTTCTACTTGGTTTAGGAGTGTGAATAAGTAAGGGATCCAATTATGGGTAGGTGTCTAATTCCCTTAATCATAGAGTCTTGCTGGTTGTTTAGAGTTCATTTGCATTAGGAGTTTTATTACTTATAGCCGTGTGATTAGGGATAAGATTTGCTGGTTTTGTTTTGTTTATCTTTTGTGTTTTCCTAGTTCAGTTTGGTTTATGAGTCTTGTAATATTTATAGCTGATTTCGGCCATAATAATAATAGAGTTGTTTTTGTTTAAAGTTAAACGTGAGTTTGCTATTGAATTTGGACGAATTTTCCAGATTTATTATTGTTTTTAGAGAGTGAATCTAAAATACAAGAACCTTAGTTTAAACGAGTGAAGTTTGAATTAAGCTTAGGTGAGTTATTTAGGGAGTGAACCTAATTAAATCATCTAAAACACATCCTATCTTGAATCTTTGGTGAGTGAAGCCATAGAATTAAGGTGAGAACCCTTAGTGGAGATTAAGTGAGTGAAGCTTATTCGAAGCTAAGCAGATTCCGTTCCCGGAATCATATAAGGTCTGCTAGTTTTGATTTTCATAAGGACGTGTAGAAAGTGATTCCTATATGGGTCAGGTAGCCGCTTGCCCGCGCAACTCTGTGGAAGAAAGGAGAAATCATTATGTCTCGTGTGCACGCCCAAGCAGGATTTCGCTTGCCCGTGCACCATGACGCACGCCCGTGCGGTTTTTCGCTTGCTCGTGCAACCTGCAACCTGCCTTGGGATCAGGGATATTGTTGTCTGGAATAAAGCTGCTCTAGCTAAATATGTGTGGGCTATTAATGCGAGGCAGGAAAATCTCTGGATTAAATGGATTAATGAAGTTTACATTAAGGGGGCAGATTGGTGGGATTATGTCCCTCCAAATGATTGCTGCTGGTACTGGAAGCAACTCTGCATGGTGAAGGAGAAAATGAAACACCATTATTCACAGCAGGAACTAGCAGCTATTGATAAGTTCATTATTAAGGAGTTCTACAAGAAAATGAAGGGTGAAACTGAACGACTTTAGTGGGATAAGGCAATCTGGAATCGGTTATCTGTGCCGAAACATAGGCTTATTACATGGCTGGCTATGCATAGAAGATTGAGGACTGCAGATAAGTTACTGCAGATCGGTGTGAGAAATGATGCTCAGTGTCAGTTATGTGAGAATGGATTTGAAACTCATGACCATTTATTTTTCAGATGTACGTATGCAGGACAGATTCTAAGGAGAGTAAAATCTTGGCTCAGTATTAAGTATATTGATGAAAGCTATGAAAAGCTGATTATGTGGATTGATCACAGTAGAAGAACAAGATTTAGAAAGAATGTTATGGGGGGTGTTATCAACTGCTTTGTATACTACATATGGTGGGCAAGGAATGAAGCAACTTGGAACAAGATGGTTTGGCAACCTGAGAAAGTTGTGGACAAGATTAAGCTGATGGCTACTAGCAGAGTTCAATTGGTGTGTCCTAGGAAAATCTCAGCAAAGGACAAGGTTTGGTTAGATACATTGTGTCATACAAATGTATAGCTCAGTCTTCTCTCTCTTAGTCTTGGGTTGTAAATGCTTTTTTTTTTTTTGGTTTGTCCAACTAAGAGGAAGTGTTAGGTTGTAAATGCTTTTTTGGTGTGAATATGTTACCTTACTTAGCAAAAAAAAAAAAAGTATGGCCTAAAAAATTAAAGCTTTCTTGCATCTGTTTTTGCATTTAATAAGGTTTTATTTAGTCAAATATTTTAGATCTAAATTAAAATATTGTTGCCCAACACTCATAGTATAGTGTGTAGAAACAAAGTCTACAATCCAGCTTATAGGTGATGCTTTAATCATATCCTTGATCACCTCATGGCCCATAAATTAGTTAAACAATTTTCAATATTTTGCAAGCACTAATATGTGTATATTTTCTAAATTAAAATATTGTTGCCCAACACTCATATTAATTTATTTCTAAAAGTTTTCCAAAAATTTCACTATAAATAGCCTAAAACCCATCAATCTATTTTGCATCACACTCTCTCCAATCATAATCTAAAACCCATTTTTTCTTGATAGAAACTTTCATTTATCTTAGTTCGCTAAGATGTCTTTAAAAGTTTAGACTTAAATAATCTTATTCTTATGCCTCAATCAAGTGTTTTTCACTATGGTGAGTTCCTATAATGTCCCCTTCCCCCACCACCACGTCCCAAATATCCCCCTCGACATGGAGGTGGCAACGAGGCAACCCACCAACTCCAGTGATGTCACCACTTCGCAACTCACCAACGCCAATGACATCACCACCTGGCAAGACACCAACTCCAGTGGCGTCACCGCCTGGTATGTCACATTCGCCAATGCCATCACCATCTGGAATGTCACCAACACCCATCACCACCTGGAAAGTGACCAACTCCAGTGCCTTCATCACCTAATAAGTCACCAACACAACTCTGGAGGTGTCACCACCTGGAATGTCACTGATACTAACACCATCATCACCTGGAAACTCACCAACACCAACTCCAGTATTGTCACCACCTAATAAGTCACCTACGCCAACTCCAGTGCCATCATCGACTGGCGTATTACCAACTCCGTTGGCGTCATCGCCCGACAAATCCCCAACACCAACTCCGGTGATATCACCATCTGGCAAGTCCCCAACGCCAACTCCAGTGCCATCACTACCTGGCAAGTGCCCAACTTTAGGGCCTAGCAAGTCGCTAATGCCAGCTCCAGGGTCATCACCACCTGGCAAGTCCACAACTCCAGGGCCATCACCTCCTGGCAAGTCACCAATGCCAACTCCAGTGCCTTCACTACCTGGCACGTCCTCAACTCTAGGGGCATCACAACCTGGCATGTCACCAACGTCAACTCCAGGGCCATCAACACCTGGTCAGTCCCCGAACCCAACTCCAATACCAACTCCACGACCATCACCACCCTGCAAGTCACCAACACCAACTCCGGGGACATCACCACCAGGCAATTCCCCAACGCCAACTCCAGTGCCATCACCACCTGACAATTCGCTAACGCCAACTCCTTTGCCATCACTAACTGTCAAGTCCCCGACTCCAGGGCCATCACAACATGGCAAGTCGCCGACACCAACTCAAGGGCCATCACCACCGGGCAAGTCGCCAACACCAACTCCAGTGTCATCAACACTTGAAAAGTCGCTAACACCAGCTCCAGAGCCATCACCACTGGGAAAGTCGCCAACCCCAACTGCATTGCCATCACCACCTGGCAAGTCGCCAACGCAAACTCCAAGGCCATCACCACCTGGCAAGTCCCCTGCGCCAACTCCATGGCCATCACCACCTGTCAACTCCTCATCCCCAACTCCAGCGCCATCACCACTAGGCAAGTCGCCAACACCAACTCCAGCGCCATTACCACCTGGCAAGTCGCCAGCGCCAACTCCAGGGCGATCACCACCTAGCAAGTCCCCGTCGCCAACTCCAGGACCATCACCTCCCTGTCCCACTCTCCGGGTGCCGACTCTAGGCCATCACCACTGGTAAGTCCCCAACGCCAACTCTAGGGCCATCACCACCTGGCAAGTCGCCAAACCCAACTCCAACACCATCACCACCAGGCAAGTCGCCAACCCTAACTCCAGCGCCATCACCACCAGGCAAGTCGCCATCACCCCCTGGCAGGTCGCCAACCCCAACTCCAGCGCCATCACCACCAGGCAAGTCGGCAACACCAACTCCCATGCCATCACCACCCCCTGGCAACTCCCCAACCCTATCTCCAGTGCCATCACCACCAGGTAAGTAATCAACACCAACTCCAGTGCCATCACCATGCGGTAAGTCCCCAACCCTAAATCGAGTGCCGTCACTACCGACAAAGTGGCCAACACCAACTCCGGTGCCATCACCACCCGGTAAGTCCCCAACCCCAACTCCAGTGCCATCCCCGCCTGGCAAGTTACCAACCCCAACTCCAGCGCCATCACCACCAGGCAAGTCGCCAACACGAACTCTTGTGTCATTTCCCCCTGCCAAGTCCCCAACCTCAACTCCAGTGCCATCACCACCAGGTAAGTCACCAACACTAACTCCAGTGCCATCACCACCCGGCAAGTCCCCAACCCCATCTCCAGTTCCCTCTCCACCTCTAAAGTCACCACTTCCAACTCCGGTTCCATCACCACCTGGCAAGTCACCAACACCGTTACCGCCGGGCAAGTGTCCCATAAATCCGCTTAACTTGAGGGTTTGTGCTAATCTATTTTGTGAGTTGCCGAGACTTCTGATTGGCAATCGACTAAAGTATCCATGTTGTTCTATCATTCAAGGGCTAACTTATCGTGAAGCATGCTCGTGCGTTTGCACTGCCATCAAAGGCAATGTTTTGGGGATCAAGCTTAATGTTTCTGTCTCCTTGAAATCGTTGATAAAAAAACTGTGGCAAAGGGGTACTGCATGGCTTCCAGGGTTCTTAAACTTATTTATTTGTCTTGTTGGGTCAACAAATTCCAAGTATTATCTCCTCATTTCAGTATTATAGCAGCATAATAATGTGTTATTCGTAATACTATATGTATTTCTATGTAATATGGTTGTTTATTTTCATTAGAAAACGTCAATCGTCTTCAAGCCTAAGCGTGTATGTGGTAACGTTTTACATTAATGTGAGAAAAACATAGATGAGTTTTCTTGAATGAAACATGTTTGATGAAGTTAGTGCGATGAAGTGGTAAAAAAACCCTTATTCAGTTTCATTATTATTATCACCAACAACTACTAAAGGAGGTTGAATTATTATACAAGCCCTATTCAATAAAGACAAATTTGGACCTTAGATTATTAGATTAGCTGTAAGAAAAAGGACAGAGTAGATGCAAATTTTTTTCCTTTACCTATACTGAAATGAAAAATATAATTGCATCGTAATAATATTCAATTATAAACCTAGCTATCGTGCGCTTTTGTTTGAAAGGGGAGGAAAAAGGAGACGGCCACACCGGTAAATAGCATGCCGTTGCTGGGGTCGGTTGCTTGAACACATCTTAAGGAAAACTTGAGTGCAGGTCCAAGTAATGTTGAGAAATCGAATGGAATAGTAACTTCCCCTACTGCTGGTCTTCACCAGATTCCGATGACTGAGAAAGATGTGACTCTGATAGTGCAGGCTTTAACTCATAAGCACAGATAGCCAGAAATGAACGACTTTTACTGGGCGACTCGTATGGCTGAGAAAGGTATGGGTCTTAACTTTGTAGCTCCTATAATTTTAGAAGGAAAACTAGTTGTTAAGTTGGATAAGCTGGAAATTGAAAGATTGAATGAGCAATGGGAAAATGTTATTATTCTGTATGTGGTGGGTCAAAATCCAACAATTACTGCTATGGCTGCCTATATGAAATCTCAGTGGGTTCTAGTTCATGAACCAAATATGTTTAAACATGAAGAAGGTTATTTCATAGTCAAATTAGGCTCTAAGGAAGATAGAGACTCAATTCTTTCTGCTGGACCCCTTTTGTTTTTTGGAAAACCCATGATTATCAAGCAATGGTCTTGATGTGGATTTGAATAGCTTAGTCGCTCTTAGAAAAGAAGGTTGCAAAGTACTCCTAGTTCTGTTAGGAGTCTTGGTAGTTTTCCTAATTCTAGTAGGAATAGGACTCTTGAAATCCTAATCCTAGTAGGATTAGAACTCCTAGTTTTGTTAGGAGTCTTAAAGTTTTTAGTTTGGTTGTAATTCTAGTTGAGTTAGAAATCCAAATCCTAGATGGATTAGGATTCTAATTGGAGTAGAGTTTTATCTTTAATAGGAGTCCAGTTAGTAGGTGCCAAGTTCAGCTTGTTCTACTTGGTTTAGGAGTGTGAATAAGTAAGGGATCCAATTATGGGTAGGTGTCTAATTCCCTTAATCATAGAGTCTTGCTGGTTGTTTAGAGTTCATTTGCATTAGGAGTTTTATTACTTAGAGTCGTGTGATTAGGGATAAGATTTGCTGGTTTTGTTTTGTTTATCTTTTGTGTTTTCCTAGTTCAGTTTGGTTTATGAGTCTTGTAATATTTATAGCTGATTTCGGCCATAAGAATAATAGAGTTGTTTTTGTTTAAAGTTAAACGTGAGTTTGCTATTGAATTTGGACGAATTTTCCAGATTTATTATTGTTTTTAGAGAGTGAATCTAAAATACAAGAACCTTAGTTTAAACGAGTGAAGTTTAAATTAAGCTTAGGTGAGTTATTTAGGGAGTGAACCTAATTAAATCATCTAAAACACATCCTATCTTGAATCTTTGGTGAGTGAAGCCATAGAATTAAGGTTAGAACCCTTAGTGGAGATTAAGTGAGTGAAGCTTATTCGAAGCTAAGCAGATTCCGTTCCCGGAATCATATAAGGTCTGCTAGTTTTGATTTTCATAAGGATGTGTTGAAAGTGATTCCTATATGGGTCAGGTAGCCGCTTGCCCGTGCAACTCTGTGGAAGAAAGGAGAAATCATTATGTCTCGTGTGCACGCCCAAGCAGGATTTCGCTTGCCTGTGCACCATGGCGCACGCCCGTGCGGATTTCCGCTTGCCCGTGCGATTTTGAATTGATTCTTTATGTCTTGTTTTCAATGGGAATTGAATCTAGATGGATTTGTTGATTCAATCAAGAGTATGAATATCTCTATGGGAATAAGCACTAGTGGAAAAAAACGCAAGGGCTGCAGTGCAAGGGCTGCGTTCTTTGAAAAACGCAGCCCTTAATAGTGAAGGACTGCGGTTAGCCCAAAAACCGCAGCCCTTTAAGTGAAGGGCTGCGGTTAGCCCAAAACCCGCAGCCCTTTAAGTGAAGGGCTGTGGTTTTTGGGCTAAACACAGCCCTTGGGCCTTATTATTCCGCGTTTATTAGTCATTACTCATTCCCATCCCTCATTCCCATCCCTAAGTTCACTCGCAAGCCCTTCTCTCTCTCTCTCCCGTCGTCCTCTCTCACCTAAACCCTAACCTCTCTTCCTCACCCCACCCTTAGCCTGCCGCGCTACCTCCCCTTCAGTTCGCCAGCGCTCCCCCTCCCTCTGGTGCTCGCCGTGCTGCGCTCTCTCTTTGCCCTTCGTGCGGTGTTGCTCGCGCTACCTCCTCTTCAGTTCGCTCGTCGTTTACTTCCCATTAGGGTTTTTATTCTTCTTCTCCACACACACTCTCAGTCCTTTGAGTTCCAGATTGATCAGATATCACGGCTATTGCGTCACTGTTCAACGCATCGATAACGAATCGTTCAATTTCAAGGTAAATTGTTCAATTGCATTTCTTATTTTCAGTTAATTTGGTTGATTTTTTTTGCTGAAATTAGATGTGTCTGATTTATATTGAAGGATGAGAAAGACAGAGATCTGTGTTTCAGCTTTGACAAAGTATTCTACGAGGATTTTGCTCTGGAGTCGACCTTTCCCTTCCACGTCGAGGGAGGTGGTTATGCCGGTTAGCTTACAGGTTCTTTTCTTTTTTCCCTCTCCTCTTTTTTTTTGGATCGGATTTGTTGTGTGATTAAGTTTGTTTTTGAATTGAAATTAGGTTTTTTGTTGATTTGATTTTGATGATTTGTGATCGATATTTAGAGATTTTTGATTTGATTTTTAGTGCGTGGTAGACGTAGATCTAGAGCTAGGGTTTGGTTTTTGGTACATTCTGTTTTGTTGAGATTGGATTGGTGCGTTGTGATTGATTTTCGGTGGTGTTTGTTGTTGAAATTAGTCGTTTGTTGATTTTGGCTGGTTTAATGTGTTGATATAAGTTGATGATAATGAGGTTTTGGGATTACGATAAAGACAGGGATCTGTGACTTTTTGTTTCAGCTTTGTCTATGAAGCTTTAGCTTTGCCGATTGTTCAAGGTGAACAATATTTATTATAATTGTATAAAATGAGATCGTGCTTTTATTGTTGTTGTTGTTGATTTCGTTGTTGTTGCAGATTAAAAGAGGCGATTTCCTCTTCCTTAGTCGAAATTGATAGTTATTTGTAGTCATTTTCTTTGCCGAAATTGAATTGATTTTTCCTATGATTTTGTGGTTTTGATTTTATTGGATTGATTTTTAGCTTGAATTGGGTAATTTATATGTTGTTCTTTTGATTAATAGTTAGTTTGAAGAAAATTCTGTTGTTTTTGAGGTGTATTTAATTTGTATTATATGGTTTGTTGTTAATCGTGCTGCAAAGTGAAAAAAATTTGAAATATTTGGTTAAAGTTGATAATTTCTTGATGAATTAGTTATACAAATGTTCATGTGGGAAGGGGGTTGTGTGTGCAGGTGGGCTGTTTGTGCGGGGCGCGGGGGATGTGAAGGGGTGGGGGGGGGTTGGGAAAGGCTGGATATGAGTGGAGGTGTGTGAAGGGTGTGTGTAGGTTGGTGTGTGTGTATAGGTGGGATGTGGAGGGGGGCTGCAGGTGGGATGTGGGTGTGTGAAGGGGTGGGATGTGGGTGTGTGAAGGGGTGGGATGTGGGTGTGTGAAGGGGTGGGATGTGTGTGTGTGCAGGTGGGTGGGATTTGGAGGGGGGCTGCGGTGGGTGGGATGAATGTAATACCTAAAGTATTTGTCAGTTTAGTGTTTTTCATTCCTTCTTTATTTTAATCATATACACTTTCCAACATTGCTATGGTGCTATTGCTACCTGCTCAGCTATATCAATTTAAATGAAATTTTGTCAAAGGTAACTGACTTGTTACTTTTTTTTCTATTACTTTCCTTCTTCTATTCGCTTAAGTTATTTTCATTTGTGGCCATTATTTAGGATCCCCGTGGATTCTTAGCATTCTGATTCTCCCTTTTTACTGTACTGATCCATCTATCTGTTCCATGGCAAGGGAAGAGCTTTCAAAGAAGCAAGCTGCTCAACAAGCTCAAATGAGAAAATTAAGGGCACAGGTTGTCTATCTGATCTCTTGCTTCTTGAATCGTGGTAAGCTAATTAAATTATGCAGCTTACTAATTTGCAATTGTCACATTTCTCTGTGAAAGCTAGATTAGAGAATTGGATGAAGAGAAGAAGGCTTTGGCTACCAAGCTACAGGTAATTGAAATGTGATTACTGTCCAAATGGGTTTTGAGTTCAATACTGCTTTTCTTCATCTCCATGAACTATATGATAAATTATAAATGCTCTTGTATTATGACGCAGCAAAATATTTGTCTGACTTTACGTCATGCCCTTTTGATTTCTACTTTTTACTCTATTTTCACATCTTTTCCCTGTGAGGTTTAGGACATTGATCTCGTTAAGGATACAAAGAGCTTCTTTTCATCTTCTTTGTACATGATGTTAGCTTATAACCATATAATGTTAGCTCTTTGGCTTGTATCGGTCTATTGGTTGTCAAAACGAGGGATTATCTACTGAACTATTTGGGACAAACAAACTTCTATCCCACAAATTTTCTGAGTAATAAAACGATTTGATTATTATTAATATTGCTATAAAGATTATTCTGCAGTGCATAGGACCCACCAGTTAGGTCTTTTTTCCCAGGAGTAACTTTTGATTATTGTTGTTGGTCCTGTTAGACAGTTTCTAGTTCTGTACCCTTTTTTTATATTCTAGTTTTCTACCTAATTGGCTTATGATTTGGTCCTTAGTTGCCATTTGCCACTGAGGTAACTTGTCAAGTTACTGTCATTGCAATTAAGGGTCTGATTGTCATACCGTTTTTCAATCATCGGGGCATCGATATATAGGTTTGAATTTTGTACCGAAGAAGCCTCGTTAATGTCATTTGGGTAATATATTTGACATAATCACTAAAATCTTTGTGCTATGTAATGTCTTAAGATAGTTGTCATGTTATGCATCTCGTGCAGCCACCTAAGGGTTTAATGTTACATTTATGTACATTGTGCTACTGTTGGCTGACTATAGTCTATACTACTATTGGTTTTGATATTCTATCAAGTATAAACATAGTATGCACAATAACATTGCAGGTTTGGGTGTGAGCCAAAATTGGCCTTGATTATTGTTCCTAACTTTGTAATTTTGAAAATGGATAAGTTCTCTTTCTCAACAAGAAGCATTTCTTTTGCCAGCATCTTAATTCTTAAGTGCATGGTGTGGTTAATATAAAATCTACTACAAATTGCTTGCAGCTCATCTGCTATGCAGTAGTGTAAGAAGACTAAGATCCTATTTTGTATATTCTGTTTCTGCTTGTAGTGCTCAGTGGACAGTGTCCGGTGCACCATTAGATTTGAATGACTCACGACTTTTGGCGATCGCAGCAGCTGGAGGACGCTGATTGGAAGCAGAGTATATGAGTATGCTGATTCTAATGCCAATGGAGCAGCATTCGACCAATCGAGGGCAGCCTCGAACTAATGTAATGAAGTTGTTATTTTCTCTATATTTGTGTAAAAAAACATAATTTGTAATGAAAAATGATACTTTTATATATATATAACTGTTTGGGAACATTTAGGACTAAAAAATGCAAAAAAAAAAAACTTTTGTTTTTATTTTTTTTGAGCCACAAGGGCTGCGGTCAGGGAAAAAACCGCAGTCCTTAACTCACTAAGGGCTGCGGTTTTTCCCCTTAACCGCAGCCCTTAACTCACCAAGGGCTGCGGTTTTCCCCCTTAACCGCAGCCCTTAACCCACCAAGGGCTGCGGTTGTTGCCTTGACCGCAGCCCTTAAAGCGCCAAGGGCTGCGGCTAAAAACCGCAGCCCTTCCTAAATGCAAAGGGCTGCTAGTCCAATGGATGCGGTCAGAAAACGCAGCCCTTGGGCCTCTTTTGACCGCAGCCCTTTGACTTTTTTCCACTAGTGAAGTAGATAGGATTACTAGGAATTTGTTTGTGATGCCATGTTTAATGTCTCTTTCTTGCATGATTCCATGGGAATAGGTATGATTGCTTGTTTAGAGTAGCCATAGGTAATCGGGAGAGGTCTTTGGTATTTATAGGGTGCATTACTCCTTTTGGACTATTGATTATGTTTATTGGGATGGGAATTATTCATGTATTATTCGTGCTAGTGGGGATACTTAATTCTAGGTGCTTTTATTGATTGATTTTACCTTGTGTGTTATTGCTAGTTGTTATAGTTTAGCGTTAATATTAGTTTAACATCTCTTCCACCATCGTTTGTCACTTGTTTAGTTAAATTGAGTCAAAATATCTAGTGTTTGATACCGTTTGTCTCTATGGATTCGACCTTGACTTGCCCTACTACATAGTTAGGAGGTTAGATAGGAATTATCTTTGTTAGGTGCGCGACACGCCTATCAAATTTTGATGCCGTTGTCGGGGACTAACGGTATTAGATTAGTTTATCTTTGATTTATTTAGCTAAACTTATTTTGTTCGATCATTGTTACTCTTTTTGTTGTTTGATCTCTTTTCTTTCAGTCTTTTTGTTGCATGCACACTCGTAGCAAGGGTTCAGAAGATTTAGTTACTCTTGATCGCGAGATTGAAGCCACAACAAGGAGATTAGGAGGTCAACGAAGGAAACAACAACAAGAATCAATAATGGGAGACGAAACACCACCAAAGTCTCTACGGGAGTATGCTATGCCCGATGAGACCACCACCACCATTACCAGACCAACCACAACTGCTACACATTTCGAGCTCAAGCCACAATTTATTCAGTTTATTTCACAGGACTCTTATGCGAGAACACCAAAAGAGAGCCATACTGATCATTTGGCTAGCTTTCTAGAGAAGTGTAATACTTTGAAACTAAGAAATGTTTCTGATGATATGATTCGATATTGTGCTTTTCCTTTTTCTCTTAGGGATGAAGCAAAGGAACGGTGGAAAGAAGAAGAGGTGAGAAAAATTGCCACATGGCCAGAACTGAAAAAGGCCTTTCTCTACAAATTTTTCCCTCCTATGAGAACTTCCAAATTCAGAAATGAGATATCTGGTTTTCAACAACATGAATTGGAGTCTCTCTGTGAAGCATGGCAGAGATACAAAGCCTTGCAGAGACAATGGCCACACCATGGTATTCCTGAGTGGCTATTGATTCATACATTCTACAATGGTTTGAAGCATGATGTTAGAAGTTCTATTGATGCCGCATCTGGCGGTACTTTCATGGCCAAAACTCCGGAAACTACTAAGACATTATTGGATGATATGGCTGCCAACAACTATTTGAATGAATGGAGTGTGTCTCGTGGATCCCCTAAAAGGGGAGGTAAGTATGAGGTTAATGCTATTGCTACTTTGACTAACACTGTGCAGGTTTTGGCGGCCAAGGTTGATCAATTGAGTAGCGGATCAATAGCACCTATTTGTGAGATTTGTGAAGTGCATGGTCACTCATTGAATGAGTGTCAATACAACACCTTGGGCATGATATCTGAGTAAGCCAATGCCCTCCTAAACACAAACACAAGACTACAAAACAACCCTTACTCAAACACCTATAACCCAGGTTGGAAAAATCATCCAAATTTCTCCTACAAAAATAACCAACCTCAACCTCCACACACAAACTACTCCCAATCACCCGGCTTCTAACAAAGACCACCTTTCAACTCTAACCCAGGTTGGAAAAATCATCCAAATTTCTCCCACAAAAATAACCAACCTCAACCTCCACACACAAACTACTCCCAACCACCCGGCTTCCAACAAAGACCACCTTTCAACTCTTCCTCCTCATCCTCTAGATCCAACCTTGAGACTATTATGGAGAATCTAGCTTCTTCTCAAGCAAAGCAAGTTGAGTACCAAGCCAAGCAAAATGAATTCTTCAGCAACTCTCTCCAACAAATCAATGCTCATAATAAGTTGATGGAGAATCAGATGACCCAACTTGCCCAATAAATTAGTCATTTTTCTAAACCTTCAGGCCAACTTCATGGACAAACTGAACCAAATCCTAAGGGGCATATCCATGCCATCTCATTAAGGAGCGGTAAAGAATTGCAAGAGCCTACAAAGAAGGTGACTGAGCAAAAGAAAAGTGCAGAAGAGGTTATAAGGTTGAGTGAAGAAGATCAAGGTGAGACGGTTTTGGAAGATGAAGCTCAGAAGACTGAGAAACAGGAACCCACTGTCATTCCTATTGAACCATACAAACCACCTGTTCTATTCCCTCAAAATTTGGCGCATGCAAAACTTGAAAAGAAGTATGGGAAGTTCCTTGATATCTTGAAGAAGCTGCACATCAACATCCCTTTCTTGGATGCTATTTCTGCGATGCCTTCTTATGCTAAATTTTTGAAAGACATGCTCTCTAACAAAAGTAAAATTGAAGAGAATGTCACTGTTTCACTAACCACTGAGTGTAGTGCTATTTTGCAGAATAAGCTTCCAGAAAAGCTATGAGATCCAGGCAGCTATTCTATTCCAGTCAAACTTGGTGATATTGCTATCAAGAATGCTTTGTGTGATCTCGGGGCTAGTGTTAGTCTCATGTCTTTATCAATCTGCAAGAAACTCAACATGGGTGAACTAAAACGCACACACATCTCTCTCCAACTAGCTGACAGAAGAGTCAAGTTTCCACTTGGTATCCTTGAAGATGTTCCTCTTCGAGTGGGTATATTCTTTATTCCATGTGACTTTGTTGTTATGGAGATGGAAGAAGATGCACAAGTTCCCATCATCCTTGAAAGACCCATTTTGGCCACTGCTGGAGCCATTGTTGACATGAAAAATGGTAAGATCACCTTTGAAGTAGGAGATGAGAAGATGGAGTACACACTCACAAAATCCATGAATTCTCCTTCAATGGGAGAAACTGTTTATAGAGTGGATGCTCTTGATGAGGTGATAGAAGCCAAGGCCTTCAGTTTGCAACTTGATGATTCATTACAAACGGTCTTGATGGGTAGTGCTGACGAGGAAGATTGGGAGACCAAAAAATACAAGAGACTTCTAGTGGAGACACGAGCCCTTGAATCTGAAAAGCCTATTAAGGAGATATTGAGCTCGGGAGAAACTAAGGAGAGTAAGGTAGAACTGAAACCTCTTCCCTCTAATTTGAAATATGTATTCATGGGTCCCAATGACACTTACCCTATTATTGTTAATGCTGAGCTTGATGACATTCAAATTGAAAAACTCTTGTTGTTTTGAGGAAATATAAGAATGTCATTGGGTACACCATTGATGATATTAAGGGCATTAATCCCTTATTTTGCATGCATAAAATCATTCTTGAGGACGAACATGCTTCTTCTATAGAATCTCAACGATGACTTAATCCAAATATGATGGAAGTAGTCAAGAAAGAGGTTCTTAAATTGCTTGATGCAGGTATAATCTACCCTATATCTGATAGTAAGTGGGTTAGCCCTGTACAAGTAGTTCCAAAGAAAGGAGGCATGACCGTTGTCAAGAATGACAAGGGTGAGCAAATTCCAACTAGAACTGTGACAGGGTGGCGCATGTGTATTGATTATATGAGATTAAATAAGGCCACACGAAAAGATCATTTCCCCCTCCGTTTCATTGATCAGATGTTGGAAAGGTTGGCAAAACATTATTTTTTCTGTTGGTTGGATGGATATTCAGGTTTTTTCCAAATCCCTATTCATCCAATTGACCAGGAAAAGACTACTTTTACATGTCCTTATGGCACCTTTGCATATCGAAGGATGCCATTTGGATTATGTAATGCTCCTGCCACTTTTCAACGTTGCATGATGGCAATTTTCTCAAGTCTTATTGAGAACTCTATGGAAGTGTTTATGGATGACTTCTCCGTCTATGGAACATCTTTTGATGTTTGCCTTGCTAATTTACAAATGGTGCTCCATAGATGTCAAGAAGTTAATCTGATTCTCAATTGGGAAAAATGTCATTTCATGGTGGAACAAGGAGTTCTTTTGGGTCATGTTGTCTCTTATCGGGGCATCGAAGTCGACAAAGCTAAGATAGAGGTCATTGAGCGTTCACCACCTCCTAACTCTGTTAAAGGAGTAAGGAGTTTTCTTGGTCATGCGGGATTCTACCGCCGTTTCATAAAGGATTTTTCTAAAATTGCTCGACCTCTAACGGAACTTTTAGGCAAAGATGTCTCTTTTGTGTTTACTGATGCTTGTACTGAGGCTTTCACAGGTTAAAATAAGCTCTCATCTCTGCCCCTATAATTCAATCGCCTGACTGGAATCTCCCTTTTGAGATTATGTGCTATGCTAGTGACTATGCAGTGGGGGCAGTATTGGGTCAGAGGAAAGATGGCAAGCTTCATGCCATCAACTATACAAGCAAGACTCTTAATCCAGCTCAGATGAACTATGCCACAACTGAGAAGGAATTGTTAGCAGTGGTGTATGCTATGGAGAAGTTTCGATCTTATCTGGTAGGGTCGAAGGTGATAATTCACACTGATCATGCGTCACTAAAGTATTTGATGAGTAAGAAAGATGCTAAGCCCCGCTTGATTCAGTGGATTTTGTTGTTACAAGAATTTAACTTGGAGATTCGGGACAAGAAAGGAGCTGAAAATGTTGTTGCTGATCACCTTTCTCGACTTGTCTTTGATAGTGAAGGTGATGAGGATCTTCCAATTGATGATACCTTTCCTGATGAGCAACTCCTAGCTCTAGCAACTACAGAGATCCCATGGTATGTTGATATAGCCAAATATTTGGCTAGTGACACTATTCCTCATGGCTACTCATCACAACAAAAGAAGAAATTCTTTAAGGAGGTGAGGAGATATTTTTGAGATGATCCCTTTACAAATTTTGTGCAGATGGAGTGATTAGAAGGTGTATTCCTGGAAATGAGGTATCTCTCATTATATCTCATTGTCATGATTTACCTTGTGGAGGCCATGCTAGTAATAATAAAACTGTAGCGAAAATTCTTCAATGTGGTTTCTATTGGCCTACTTTGTTTAAGGATGCTCATCATTATGTACATTCTTGTGATCGTTGTCAAAGGACGGGAAATCTTTCCCGTCGGAATGAGATGCCTCTCAACACCATCCTTGAAGTTGAGCTATTCGATGTGTAGGGTGTGGACTTCATGGGGCCGTTCCCTTCTTCTTATGGGAACAAGTATATTTTGGTTGCTGTGGATTATGTCTTCAAATGGGTGGAGGCTCTTGCTTCTCCTAATAATGATGCTCGTGTGGTTAGTAGATTCTTCAAGAAAACTATTTTCCTCGATTCGGCATTCCAGGGGTTTTGATTAGTGATGGAGGCAAGCAATTTTTGGAGAAAAAGTTTGAAACTATGCTCAAGATTTATGGTGTGCACCATAGAGTGGGGCTTTCATATCACCCACAAACTAGTGGTCAAGTGGAGATTTCTAACCGCAAGATCAAAAGCATCTTAGAGAAGACGGTTGCGAGAACGAGGAAAGATTGGGCTGCAAAACTTGATGATGCACTATGGGCCTACAAAACAGCATTCAAAACCCTTATAGGTACCACCCCTTATCGCCTTGTTTATGGGAAAGTATGTCATCTTCCTGTTAAGTTAGAGCATCGTGCATTTTGGGCTATTAAAAGCCTAAATTTCGATTCTCAATCGACGGGTGAGAAGAGACTCCTTCAACTTAATGAGCTTGATGAACTTCGGCTTGATGCTTATGAGAGTTCTAAGTTGTACAAGGAGAACACAAAGAGATGGCATGACAAAGGTATTGTGCGAAGAGAGTTCAAGGAAGGAGATTTAGTTCTTCTTTTTAATTCCCGTCTGAAGCTATTTCCTGGTAAACTCCGTTCACGGTGGTCGGGTCCATTCAAAGTTTGTAAAGTCCTCCCCTATGGTTCGGTGGAACTATGGAACTGCCAAGATGGCACTTTCAAGGTAAATGGTCACAGATTGAAGCACTATCGAGTTGGAGATCCCACTACTGAGAGAGTTGAAATCATACTCTCTATTCCTTCATGTGACTGATAAATGAGGAGGTCGAGCTAATGACCTTAAAAACTAGCGCTTATTGGGAGGCAACCCAATTTTCTATCTTTTTCTCTTCTCTTTGCTTTTTCTTTTTTCTTTAGTTTTATTTTTAATTTTTAGATTTTTATTACTTTATTTGATATTTTTATAGTTTCATTTGCTAATCCTCTAGTTTAATCTCATTAAAAAAACAAAAAACAAAAATAAGTTTTGTGTTAACTGACGTTTGACTGCAGGTCGCACGACCATTCCATGTCATGCTCGACCGTGTGGTTAGAACAGAAGGGCGAAAGGAAGTTCTCTACAGCGTGCACGCCCGAGCGAACTAGAGCATGCTCCAGCAGCAGGTGGCACGCCCAAGCATGATATCGCTCGACCGTGCGGTCGACACAGAAGGTTTGGTGTGAGTTTTCGGCAGATCTGCACGCTCGTGCAGGTTCACGCACCCCCGTGCGACCTGACGCACACCCACATTAAACCCTTTTCACGGGTTTTTCTCTTTCCTCCCCTTTCAAAAATTCGAGCCTCCATCCTTACTCTCCTTCTCACCCCAACTCTCATCTCCCACACCCTCACACACGCATCACCAACCCTCGCCGCCACCGTCAGCCTCACTCACCGGCAACAACTCGCCGTTCCTCCTGCCGGCCCATCGATGACTTTCGTGCCACCCCTCTCCTTCTCTTTCTATCTTTCTTTCCCCTTTTCTCACCCAAAATTCTGAAAACCCTAACTTTGCAATTAATTTGGGGGTTTTGTTGTGGTTGAAAATTGAAGCAATTTGGGTAGCAAGGAAGCATCTATAGTCCTTTTGGAAATGAAGAACGGATCAGTTGCGGGTATTAGACACCCACCTCAAGTTTGTTATACTCTTTCCACTCTCTTTTCCATCTTTTAGTGTTTTTGATTTTTCTATTTGAAATTCATTGCACTATTTACTTTACATTGATTTATGGGCTGAATACTTGCTTGTTGGATGTACTTTCTTGACTTCTTGCTCAATATTGAACATTTTTGTGTTGGCTAGTGCATGCAAGTTTTTGAAGCTTTTGTGGTGCATCGATTACTTGTGGAGTTGAATTGTTCATGCTATTGTTATTCTTGATATTGAGCTATTTGCATTGAGAGAGTTAATAGGCATTCTTTGGTTGAAAATTTGTAATTGGGTGATTGTATTGTGAATTTGTTGGTTGTGTCTACCTTGTTTGTGATCATCATGCCTCATAGGCCATCTTCTAGAGCGAACCCTGCCAGGGGCACTTCCTCTTCCCATCTCAAAAACACCCGTAATCCCTGCACCAATATGCCCTCCAATCCACCTCCTCCACCCGCCATTGAACCACCTCCTTTGGACACTCTAGGCATTCAATTCACTTGTGAGGCTCACCTAGAGCGCTTCTGTGTCCTTAGTAGTCGTCGCCTTCGCGCCACTCGCTTCTATGATCCTGAAGTAGCAACCGAACTAGCAATAGATGGCGACCTCCAGCAATTGTTCTACTCTGTAGGTTGACAATAATTCCTCAACATGCATGCCCTCTCTTACTAACGCATTACATTGGAATTTCTATCTACTTTAGAGGTCGTTCGTTCTACCACTAAAAATCCTCGTTCCATTTCTTTTGAACTCATGAATGAATCTAGTCAACTGAACATAAATCAGTTAAATGCCATTTTGGTTGGCCTACCGAGGGTTCATATGGCCCCCATTCTAATCGACCTGAGCGCTATGATGATAATACATTTTGGAACTTAATCACAGGTTAAGCTGTCTATTATCCCCAACGTGCTAAGGCTTCTGGGATTGTTAGCCCCGGCCTGCGCACAACACATAGATTTCTTTCTTTGACCATTTTTGCTTAGGGAGATAGTGCCGGGGTTGTCACTTCTCGTGAGATTTTTATATTGTGGTGCCTCGTAGATGGAGCCAGTTTCTTGAACCCCGTTATTTGGCTTATGGATCATTTTGATGAGGTTGCCAAGTCTCGAGGTGAAATTGCTATAGGTAGTATAATTTCTGTGATTGCTTCTTCTTTTGGTGTTAATTTGACAGGTCAACAGGTCATACCCGGCAGCACGAGACTTGATCTGAAGGCTTTCCAGACCATGGGTTGGATAGCCAATGAGGTTATTACAGATGGGTATGTTTGGAAGGTTGGGCAACGTCCTTATGCTTACCTTCCAAACCCGGAGCGCACCGTCATCTACGACCCGCAGAACTGGCTCTTTGCTCCTGACTTTCCTTGGGTTCCTGTTGAGGAACAGAGCGATGAGCCAAGCCATGCTCCAGGGTCGTCTACTCGGGCTGACGACCCTCCAGAACCCCCGTATGTTGACCAGCTTGATGCGCTAAGAGGAGATATTGGGAGCCTTCGTACGGAAGTTCAGCTGCTCCATCAGTCTCACACCGATTATGTTGCCGCTACGTAGCGTTCTGTGGATGTGATGACCTCTCAGTACTAGGCTTTCCTGTCCACCTTTGGTGATGTTCCCCAATTGCTACGCAATCTTCGTGCATGGTATATCTCACAAGGATGGACGCCGGGAAGCTCCAGCGATCATCCCATGCATGATGCTCCTCTTGATCCTTGAGTTTCCTGTATCCCTTCTCTTTGCATGTTTTTTTTTGCACATTGAGGATATTGTGCCATTTAGCTTGGGGGAGGGATATATCACACCATGTGTACATATTAGTCATCATTTAGGCATTCGTTATTTCCCGTTTTTGCATATAGTTTCATTATTAGGATGCATCTTCAATATCATCTGCATAATAGTTTTTGCATTTAGGTTGCATTTAGGAGTAGTCCTCCGATGATAGCAAAGATCTATGCATCTGCTTGTGAAAATAGAAAAAATTATTTTTGAGAATCTCATAGTTAACAAGGAATTGATTGGTTTGTGGTAAGATTGGTCTCTCCTATGTGCGATTAGATCAGTGTTGGTAGCTACAACCTAGTGAGGATGTTGTTATGTCTTATAGACTGACATCTTTTCAGTCTTCTTTCTTTTGTGTGTAATGCTCTTCCTTGGCGACTATTCTCTAAAACTTGCATTGATACTCCTTGAGACCGCATTGACTTGTTTATGCATTGAATATGATTGAGGCAATTGTTGTAATCTGAGCTACATTGCCAAATGCCACCTACATTGATTACTCCTTTTTGTCACCCTTGTGAGCCTAGCCTGTTTCTTTTGTTAACTACATCTCTAACCCTTTACCTTGTCCTACCTAGGGGATTATGAAGCTATGTTGATGATAGTTAAGTTGTGACATTGGAGATTTATTGTGGTGTTTGATGTGATTTGATGCTTATTTGAAACTCATGATATGTGTTGAGTTCATCTCCTCATAGTCACTTTTGATATTCCTAATTTCCTCTATAGATGATTTATTAAATCATTCGTCGAAAAAAAAAATAAAACAAAACAAAATGAAAAGATGAAAAAGAAGAAAAAAAATTGTGATTTATGTCTTTTGTATACAATAAAAGGAAATTGGAGTTTCTCTTTGAGGAGTTATGGTTCAGTTAATGAAAAAAAAAATGAAGTGCAATTGGAATGCTTGTGTTTGGAGTTTTGTAATTGTTGTCAAAGGTGTTTGAAAAGCTTCACTTTCCCCTTTGAGCACCACTTTCCTAAAACTTTCCATACCCATACCTTATGCCTTCATTACAACCCATATGAAGTCCTTATGATTATTTGCATGTAACGAAGTCCCGTAGCGGTGGAGAGTGAGAAGATGTGCAAGCTTATGGTAGGATATAGTTAATGGAATGGAGCCTTGAGCGATCATTTGACCCTTTTTATACCCATGAGAGATATTGTGCACGACTAAAGTGAAAGCTACTATATTCGTGATTGAGTCAAGCTTAGGGGAGAACTTGTGGTAAGATGGTTGCTTTTCCTTGTGTTATACTGTGAGGTTTGATTGTTTTCTACCATGATAACTTTGAAATTGTGTTTGAATTGGTTTTGGAAATTGGCATGCTTACTTTGCTTGAGGCGGCTATTGAACTCCTTCGTTGGTTTCTTAGCTTGGATTGCTTGAGGACAAGCAATATTTTAGCTTGGGGGAGTTTGATAAGTCGGTTTTTAGTTGCATATAAGTAGGTTTTAAGTCTCATTTTCATGTAGTTTTTAGTGCATCTTAGGTCTAATTGCTTAATTTGAGCATTCTTTTGAACCATTGTGTTATTTCGAGATACTTTTGGCTCTTCTTTGTGATTTTCAGGTTCTTGTGGTCGGTTGTGACTAAGATAAGCTAAGATGGTTCGTAGATGGTCTAATTGGCGGTTCTCGGATGTGAGAAGATGAGTTTGAGTGCTTTGGGGTTGAAGGAATGATGATATTGAAGAATATTCTCTTTGCGTGGTCCCGCAAAGAAAATACTCTTCAATATCATCATTTCTTCAACCCCAAAGCACTCAAACTCATCTTCTCACATCCGAGAACCGCCAACTAGACCATCTATAAACCACATTTAGCTTCTCTTAGTCACAACCGACCCAAAAACCCAACAAAAAAAAGCAAAAGTTTCGAAATAACAAAATGGTTCAATTGAAATAGCTCAAATTAAGATAGACCTAAGATGCACTAAAAACTACATGAAAATGAGACTTAAAACCTACTTATATGCAACTAAAAACCGACTTATCAGTGGGTCAAAATCCAACAATTACTGCTATGGTTGCCTATATGAAATCTCTGTGGGTTCTAGTTCATGAACCTAATATGTTTAAACATGAAGAAGGTTATTTCATAGTCAAATTAGGCTCTAAGGAAGATAGAGACTCAATTCTTTCTGCTGGACCCCATTTGTTTTTTGGAAAACCCATGATTATCAAGCAATGGTCTGCTAGTTTTGATTTTCATAAGGACGTGTAGAAAGTGATTCTTATATGGGTCAGGTTTCCTAATCTTCCCCTAAACTATTAGAGTGCTAACTCACTCAGTAGAATAGGCAGTCTTCTTGGTGTGCCAATTTATGTTGATGAACGTACTACTAAAGTTCTTAGGGTGTCTTTTGCTCGGATTTTAATAGAGATGGATGTGACTAAGGAGGTGCCTAGAAATATTCAGATTGAAGACCCTAGTGGTAGAACTGTCACTCAGAAAGTTATTTATGATTGGCTTCCCGCATTCTGTAAAATATGTCAGATTATTGGGCATAATTGTGAGAGGCAGGTTCCAAAACATCATGCAAAACAAGTGCAAAAATGGGTTCCCAGGGTTGAAAAACCTACTTCTGAAAATACCGGTGCTCCTAGTCCTATTCATATTGGTGCTCTTGCTGTAGTAGTAGATCCCAGTGTTACTAGTGATCCTACTATGGTAGTAGAGCTAAATACAACAGTGACACCAATGACTACTCCAGTCACTACTCCTGAGCACAGTCAAGTTGAGGTGGAAGAGGAACCATAGAAGGTGGTCACTAGAAAATCCAAGGGTAAACATGTGGCTTTTCACTCTGCTAGAATGGTTAATTACAGTTTATAGAGTGCTCATCATGACTCAGTAAGGACTGGGGGTACTAGGGGACCAAATCCTTATCTATCCTAATGAATTTCATTGCTTGGAATGATTGGGGTCTTAATGATCCTTTGAAGAAAAAAGAAACAAAGTTATTTCTTAATCAACAGAAAGTGAATCTTTGTGCACTTTTTGAAACCAGGGTGAGACTTCCTAAAGCTTAAAAAGTTCAACAAAAGTTTGAAAATGTGTGGACTTGGGAGAGTAATTATGATTTTTCTCCTAGATGCAGGATATGGATAAGCTGGAAGCCAGGAGAATTGAAAGTTCAGTTGGTAAAGAGAACTGAAGAATGTATGGTTATGCAAGTTACAAATCTAGTTGAAACAAAATCATATACACTTGTTGTTGTTTATGGATTGCATACTATTGCTGATAGAAGAAGTTTATGGGCTGAGTTAAGTTTGATCACTGATAACTTGCTGGAACCATTCATCATAATTGGGATTTTAATGATGTTAACAAAGCAACAAATAGAGTTAATGGAGTTCCTATCAGTGAAGCTGAAACCTAGGACCTTGCTAATTTTATATTGGAAGATCAGGTTATGGAAGCACCATGCACTGGTGCTTACTATTCTTGGAGTAACAAGGGTGTGGGTAGTTTGAGGATGACTAGCAGGATTGATAAGGCATTTATTAATGACCTTATGATTCACCATTTTCCTGAGTTAATGGTGAATTACTTACCTCAGGGGATTTCATATTACTCTCCTCTTGTGGTCACTTTGTTTGCTGAACAAAATGAGGGTGGTTGGCCTTTTAAATTTCATAACATACTGACAAAAGATCCCAGCTTCTTAGATAAAGTGATTATGGCTTGGAATTCCATTGATGCTCCTTATAGACTTAAAAGTGTTTGACTTAAGCTTCAGGTTGTGAAAAGAGTTTTGAAAAGCTTACACAAGAATCACTACTCTCAAGCCCACCTTAAAGCTGATGATTGTAGAAATAAACTTGCTAATCTGCAAGCTACTGCTGATATTGTAGGTAATGAGGAGTTACAACTTGCTGAGAAGGAGTGTATTGATCAATTGAGACATTGGTCAAAAGTGGAAGAGAGCATTTCAAGAAAGAAGGCCACAATTAATTGGTTATCTCAAGGAGATTCCGTTACTAAATTATTCTTCACTGCTATGTGTAGGCGTGATTTTTATTTCGCCTACGCGGTGTGAGCGTGTATCTGACTAACCCATTGTTAAGGTTTTATAAAATACATTTTAAAGTCGCCAACAAGTCTTTAAAGGAAAGACTCATAAACCTAATTGGATATTGGGAAATCTTAGGGACATCTTAGGAACTTATCCAATGTAGATTTCCCCGTCCTGACTCCATCGATGGTCAATGAACCAAAAATAGAGTTCGGGGGTGAGGGTACAAACACGGTTAGCAACCATATCGCCCATTGCTGGCCTCTACTTAATACGATTCACAATAAGTTTTATGCAGAAGAACAACCACATAATAATTTCCATGCACCCTAAAAAGATTAGTCTAGGTTGGTTCAAGAAACACATAAAAGACTACTTTTTTAGCGATAAGTTATTAAGCAATCACTTTACAAGGTACCTCGCAGGTTGTCCATATTATCTGATTTAGTTAGAACAGTTCCTTAGGTCTTGATTAGCAATAATAACATGTGGGTGATAAAAATCATGCATAGAAGAATCATAATAACATGAATATTATATATACAAAATAAGAGAAAAGGGGTTAGACTCCTATGTCGCATAACGAGACAGCTTCGTTGCTTCGATCTTCATGAGGTCTTTTTCTTAATGAAAAGAGAAGAGGTGTATTTTTTTGTGTGCTGATTGGACCTAAGCGAGTCCAGATGTTCTAATGGGCAATTTGGTTCAGAGATATGTCTACTTCTATGGCATTGAGGTCATTGTCTTCGGCATTTTTCAGCAAATCATTCTAAACCTAGATGCCCACATCATATACTCTTGTAAAGCTATCAAGACCCAAGTATTTGAGGTGGTTTTTGTATTTAGGGAGGAGGTTAGAAATGAATATTCGTATCAAGTCTTTTTTCTGCAGACCTTGATACCATATGGGTTGATTTCTATCTCCATCTGTTCGAATAAGTGGTAAAGCCTTCATTTTCACCTTGTTTAAGAACAGCGAGTTCTCTAAGGGAAGTTTGCAGTTGTGCGTTGGATCCATATTGTTTCACGAAGGCTATAGTAATGTCTTCCCAAGTTTAAAGTCCAGGGAATAGAACCAATTTTGGCAAATTGAGTCCAACGACATTGGGAATACCATTGGGTAAAGTTCAGGGTCAACTGATTTGATGATCATGTTGAAAGTTCCTTAGATGATACTTTGGATTATCAGTTGGCTTGAATTTAGTAATGTCAGTTGCGGAGAATTTTTCAAGAAGTTTTCCCTTTAGTTTGGTGTTATCAGTAGGCTCAACATAGGAATTTGCATTGGTTATCCTATGAACAACATTCTTCATTTTCTTGTTGAATTCAGGAGATTCACCAGACTCGACCTTCTCAAGTCTTATAGTTATTTCTTTCATCATACTAGATAGCTTGGCTAAGGCTCTAGCCATTTCAGCGATTTGGTGCTCAGTATTCGATGGGTTACCCATTTCAATGTTCTTGAATTCTGCATAGATCATCAATAGAGACTTTAGAGAAAGAAGAGGTGCGAAGAAGAGATGAATGGAATGTATTTTTTACAAGGCATTACTTTTCAAAGTTTGAGCTTCTGAGAACAAATTAGCATATCCTAAATACATGATTTTATTTTTGTTTTTTGGGATGCACCTAGACCTAATGTATGTATGCATGACTCTATATATGCGTTCGAACCTGTAAAGGCTGCCTACATGTCCCGAATAGGGAATCAGATCGCTTGTAGTTCAGGACTACTAAATGCGGAATGCATGAGATGAAATAAGGAGTTTGTATGCAATGAGACTCTATGAATTCTAGTTATGCATGAAGTGTGTTAATGATGGACTATGCAATCCATAAGGATTCTAGTATAAATGCAGTCCTAATAGATATGATATCCTACTGACTTTAGAATTCTAGACTTGATAGACTTCTAATGATCTACATTGAAGCCGTGATTTTTATTTCGCCTACGCGGTGTGAGCGTGTATCTGACTAACCCATTGTTAAGGTTTTATAAAATACATTTTGAAGTCGCCAACAAGTCTTTAAAGGAAAGACTCATAAACCTAATTGGATATTGGGAAATCTTAGGGACATCTTAGGAACTTATCTAATGTAGATATCCCCGTCCTGACTCCATAGATGGTCAATGAACCAAAAATAGAGTTCGGGGGTGAGGGTACGAACACGGTCAGGAACCATGTCGCCCATTGCTGGCCTCTACTTAATACGATTCACAACAAGTTTTATGCAGAAGAACAACCACATAATAATTTTCATGCACCCTAAAAAGATTAGTCTAGGTTGGTTCAAGAAACAAATAAAAGACTACTTTTTTAGTGACAAGTTATTAAGTAATCAATTTACAAGGTACCTAGCAGGTTGTCCATATAATCTGATTTAGTTAGAACAGTTCCTTAGGTCTTGATTAGCAATAATAACATGTGGGTGATAAAAATCAACATAGAACAATCACAATAACATGAATATTATATATACAAAATAAGAGAAAAAGGGTTAGAATGTACAATAATATTGTTTTTTTATTAAATATCTACATCATGACAAGAAATCGTTAGTAACTTCAAGGAAATATAAATAAAAGAATTATTCAAGGGTCCTCATGAGTATACCTATGCGGCTTAGGTTTGTGAGCGTAATAACGACCTTCAGGAGGAGCAATGTTGAAGCCAAAAGATTAATGGAAACAGGAACGTATGAGTGTTTGATTGCGTTTGTTGTGTTTAGTATGTGGAAGTAGGAGTTTATAAGCACGAGAGTATTCGTAAAGCTAAAGTGTATGAGAATAATGTGGAAAAACCGTCTTTGATTCAGGAAATCAAGGACTATTTATAGGGGCAAAGAAACTGCACGTCACGCGCCAGCTACACCAGGCGCAAGGGCCTATGTGACGCACAATCACACGTGTCAGGCGCACCAATGTGGTACATGAATAATAAACAGCGTACACGTGGTACGCGTCATTAAAAAAAAGATAAGAAATAAAGCCTGCGTGTCGCACAGAGTGGTGCGCTAGGCGCAGGACTCTGTGTGACACACAAATCCACGTGTCAGGCGCAAATTGACGCGCCTAACACATCGCGACCAATGAGCTGGGCGCACCGCCTGCGTCCAGCGCATTTTGCCAGGCTTTTATTAAACGTGTTTTTAAAGATTTATTTTATCCCTTGAAATCCGGAAATTTAATATTACTGATTAAAAATCTGATTTCAATTTATTTTTATGGAATTAATAAATAAACAATTGGGCTTTTGGGAATAAAATATTTTAAACGAACTCAAAATATTTTTATGGGCTCAAATTACAATTAATTATCACGAATAATTAATTGTACTTTAAAATAAGACTTTGAAATACACTTTAAATTTATTTTGGGTCGGCTCTTCGGATTGCTCTTCCGTCGGGTCGCGCCAACTAAAACAGCAGTATGTTTCATCATCGGCCCCTTAAATGGGGAGACACGATTATGTGTCTACACAATGGAAGTTAGGAGAGCTAGAAATGCTATTACCATTTTGCAAAATAGTAATGGTGAGTTTTGAACTGCTAGAGAAGATATTCAGTTTGAGATAATTGAGTTCTTTAAAAGCTTGATGGGTACCTGTGGTACTTCACTCCCCTCTATTGATCTTAATAATATAAGATCAGGGAATATGTTGAGTACTGAGGCCTGTGTTGCTCTCAGTCAACCTATGACTCATGAGGAGATTGATAGAGCTTTGTTTTCTATTGATGATTCAAGAGATCCTGGTCTGGATGGGTTCAATGCTGAGTTTTTCAAGAAGTGCTGGAATGTTATAAAGGCATATTTCTATGAAGGTATCTTAGAATTTTTCCAAACCTCTTTTATTCATTTTACTTTTAACATAACTGCCATAACTTTGGTCCCAAAAATCTCTCAAGCTCTTCATGCTAAGGATTTCAGGCCAATAACATGTTGTTCACTGTTGTATAAGATAATTTCTAAAATTATCACTCATAGACTGCATCATGTCATCAGTGAGGTTGTTAATCCTGCTCAAGCTGGATTTATTCCTGACAGGTTTATTGCAGATAACATCTTGCTTGCTACAGAGCTTATTAAAGTTTATTATAGGACTCATGTTTCTCCTGGATGTGTTATCAAGGTGGATATAAAAAGGTTATAATTCTGCAGAGTGGAAGTTTTTGGAGAAAGTGTTATTAGAGCTTGGCTTTCCTGAAGTCTGTGTTAGGTGGATCATGGCTTGTGTGAGAGGTGTTTCTTACTCTATCCTTTTGAATGGGATCCCTTCCCCTCCTTTTCAAGCTAAAAAAGTCTCAGGCAAGGAGACTCTCTCTCTTTTTTTCTCTTTGCTTTAAATATGGAATATCTTTGTAGGTGCCTTGGTGAGTTGAAGAAGATTCCTGATTTCAATTTCCACCCTAAATGTAAGAGAATCCACCTTACTCACCTAATGTTTACTGATGATTTATTACTATTTGCCTGAGCTGATCTTAGTTTTGTTACTAAGATAATGGCAGCCTTTCAAAAATTATCATCTGCTTCAGGTTTGGAGGCTAGTATTGAAAAGAGTAACATCCATATTGCTGGAGTTGGTGGCATTGAAGCTGCAAATCTTGTTGCTACTGTGAATTTGCCTATTGGGGATCGGCCTTCCAAATACTCTTGGGAGTGTCTCTATCTTCCAAAAAGCTAATTTTCTCACAATGCAAAGTACTTATTGACAAGATAACAGAAAGAGCTCAGGGTTGGATTGCTAAAAATCTTTCCTATGCTAGAAGATTACAGTCGGTCAGGAGCATTTTTAGTCGTATGCAGAATTATTGGGCACGGGTTTTCCCTTTGTCAAAGAAAATGGAAGCTGTGTGTAGGAAGTTTTTGTGGACTAGCAAGACGTTAGACTCAAAGAAGGCTCCTATTGCTTGGAATAAATTCTATAATCTAAAGTGGTTGGAGGTTGGAATTTGATTAACATGGAAATTTGGAACAAGGCAGCCATTCTTAAACTGTTGTGGGCTTTACCTTTTAAAACTGATAAGCTGTGGGTTAAGTGGATCAATGAATATTACGTAAGAAAAAATAATATTTATAATGATTTAGGAAAATTTTGTGCAGTAGAGATCTTTTGCAAGAGATTGGAAGCTGGGATATTGTGATGTACAATGGCGAATTCAGTATCAAGAGGGCTTACTCTATTTTACAGGGTAGTATTCAGAAGATTTAATGGAGGAGACTTGTTTGTAATAACATGGCAAGTCCTAGAAGTAAGTTTGTATTGTAGCTGGCTATTCAGAACAGATTAGCCACTGTTGATAGAGTTAGCAAGTGGAATGTGGATTGTACCTTACTTTGTCAACTTTGTCAGCAGGAGCATGAAAACACTCAGCACTAGTTAGCAAGTGGAATGTGGATTGTATCTTACTTTGTCAGCAGGAGCATGAAAACACTCAGCACTTGTTTTTTCAGTGTTCTTATGCTGCAGAAGTTTGGAAAAATACTCATGCTAAAATTAAGCTAATTAAACTACCAGAAGAGAACATTCTTTTTTTTTTGGTAATTAAGTAATTGTATTAAAGCCCACACAAAACAACACCTAAAGGCCACTAGCAAATGCTAGTCCCCACTAGAAGCTAGACAGCACCCAGCAATTACAAATTGTCAATCCACGTGGAACAATAGTAAATTCTTATTTGTCAGCAGGTGCACCTCTTTTCACTAACTTTCACTTTTGCTCTCAAAATCTGTATAACTCTATGTTTAACTATATACTTAATCTCATTTACAATATGGCTTATAGTATCAATAGTATCATCCCAAAACGCTTGATTCCTTTTTTTCCAGATCAAGTAAACAGTCGCTGCAAGAGCAGCCAAGCCCACCTGTCTTCTAAACTGACTTCTAGTTTGTCTGGCCCTCCTCCATCTGCAAGCTTAACTTAAATTATTATTTCTCCATCTGAAACCAAGCCATATCATGAATTCCTTCACACATCTTGAACTGAAGACACACCCAAAGAACAGGTGATTAATATTCTCAGTTGCTTCTAGGCAGAGATATCACCTGTCATCAGTACTTACGCCCATCTGGTGCAACCTACACCTTATCTTCAGTCTGTTCTACACTGCTAACCACAAAATAAAGCTGTGTACACTGAGTACCTAGTCCACATAGGTTTAACCCAGTAAGCCTAAGGAATGCCATCTTCTTTCATCTTCCTATAATACTCCTTGATGTTGTTAATGGTTTCCTGTAACCACTGGCAGCTCTGCAGCTTCAAAGTGACAGCCTTCTTTGCTCTACAAACAAATTTCGAAACCCCAACTAGCAGAATTAGGAGCCTCATAGGGTGCTCCAGTCAGCATCCTTTATGTACACACAGTTAACCCATTTAACCCATAAATTCTCTTTATTTTGTGTAACATGCCATGCTAATTTACTGATTGCAGCAAGATTCCAGCACTCTAGGTCCCTAAAACCTAGCCCATTAGCTTTTTCAGACCTACAAATATTGTCCCAGGCTACAGCCCCAGGCTTGCTATCATTATATGTTCATGTCCGTAAAAAACACTGTTGAACCCTCATTTTGATGATGACAAAGGAACAAAGTTGCAAACTAAGTATTGAACTAACAAGTTGTTAAGTGAATGAATTTTACAAGATATTAATGAAAGGAGCAAAGAGAATATTAAGTCAAAGAAGAAATCAAGTTGGATTTTGAAGACTAAGTAAAGCTGCTCAAAGATTTAGTACTGGAGAAGCATTAGAGCAAGAAGACCAAAGAGAGGCTTTTTGTTTCTAGTTCCAATGTAAAGGAACGAGTGAGAAAGGTAAGGAACTGTGGCAATTAAAAATGAGAATGAGTGTTTGTTCCTTCGTAAGGAATAGACGAACTGGCACTGTCATATTAAGTTAAAGGAACTAACTATTAAACGGAACTTAGACATAGGATGAAGCAGTACAACGGTTAATAATGTCGTTTGAGTAATTAATGCCTAGATTCTAGGAAACCGTTTTATTTAAGTAAAAAATATGATTTTAAGGAAAATCTTTTTAAGGAAAAGATTTTATTTTTTATAAGATAATAAATATCCTTTTCGGTTTTATGAAAAATATTTTAAAGATAATATTTTTGGTAAAAGGATTTTATTTTGGTGATATTAATTTAAATACTTTTTAATTAAATCAGGTTTTTGAATTACTACTTTAGTAGTTGCTAAAATTAAGGGAGCAGTAACATTTCCATCTCCCACGATTAACAGAGATCATGGAGATCATGGGTGTAAAAAGGAACGTGTTCCTCTGGTTGAGGAACATCATGGGAAAATGTTTTTACCACTAACACATGATTTTATTCCACATTCTAAGTTATCACCACTATAAATACTAATGTCTAATTAAGTTCCAATTTGTGACTGACCAAGTGATTTAGTGAGTTTAACTAAGTAAAGTGTCAGTGCCTTCATTCTCTCATAAAAGCCATTTGTTCATTGCCTTCTTACTCTAATTCCACTAAGCTATTATTGATCATTGTAATTTTAGTTTTTGGTGTAAAGGGACTTTGATTGAAGTTCTGTAAGAGAGAAGCTTTGAGTGAAGCGAATTAAAGTGAGATAACTTCAAGTGAAGTTGAGAGGAACAGCTGTTAAGGGAACAGTTGTTCAGGAACCTGAGTTTAGGAACTCAGAGTGTGGCCCGTGAGTAGAATTAGGTTGTAACAAAGTTGTTTGGCCTAATTAGTAGATGTGTTGAGTTTAATATCCCTAGTGGTCGAGGTTGTTTCTTCTTGTTGAGCCCAAGAAGTTTTTCCTCGTAAAAATCCCTTGTGTTCCTTTAGCTTGTTTCTTTGTTTAAAGTTTATAATTCCGCAAAAAGTTACGTTTATTTCTACAAATACAATTCACCCCCCTCTTGTATTGTTCCTAGTGAAATAACAATTGGTATCAGAGCTAGAACTCACGAAAAATAGGAAACCCTATTGAGAAAAAGATCCAAGGAACAATGAATACCACCGAGAAACTTGAGAAAGGTTACTCTACGCAAAGGCCTCCTATGTTCAATGAGAAGTTCCATTCCAACTAGAAGAACAGAATCGAGATTTTTTTCAAGGCCGAAAACTACCAGGTATGGAGAGTTATTGAAGTTGGTGATTTTGAGGTCACAACTACTAATGACAAAAATGAGGTAATTCCTAAACACTTCTCTGAATATGACAAAGCTGATTTTGAAAAAATCGAAGTGAATGTTATGGCTGTTAAACTGTTGCATTGTGGACTTGGACCCCATGAACATAATAGGATCATGGAATGCAAATCCGCAAAGCAAATATGGGATTTACTTGAAGTAACCCATGAAGGAACTAATGAAGTCAAAAGGTCTAAAATTGATTTACTAATGAATCAATATGAACTGTTCTCCATGAAGGCTAAGGAAAGCATACACGAGATGTTTACTCGTTTTACAAACATTATTAATGAGTTAGCTTCTCTTGGTAAGTTTATTTCATCAGAGGAACAGGTTCGAAAAGTTCTTAGGAGTCTTCCTAAGTATAGATGGATGGCTAAGGTCACTGCTTTGCAAGAAACAAAAGAATTCACTAAGTTCAACTTGGAACAGCTTCCTGGATCACTTATGACTCATGAGCCTCACCTTAATACTGAGTATGGTGAAAGCCCTAAGTCAAAGTCCATTGCCCTAAAAGTAGATGATGAAGATGACTCTGACTCAGAAGAAGAGGAAGCAGCACTCATGGTCCGAAAATTTCGAAAGATGTATAGGAACATGAAGAATGGGAACTTCAAAGGTAAAACTAAAAAGTTTTCTAACATAGTTTCTTGTCATAAATGTGGTAGTACAGATCACTTCATCAAAGAATGTCCACTTTGGGAAAATGACAAAACCAAAGAAAGGAATAAGGAACGCTTCGCTGAAAGGAACAAGGAAACTAAAGCACCTTTCTCTAAAGCGAACGTTAGAAAGGCAATGATAGCAGCTTGGGGAGATTCAGAGACTGAAGAGGAAGAGGAACAACAAACTAAAGCAACTGCAAATCTTTGCCTCATGGCAAACACTGACATAAAAGAAGATGAAGAAAATGTTGAGGTAAGCCAACCACTAGTAGAAAAAGGACGATTTGCGTCCCTCCAAGTGCGTCGCATGAAAGGCAAAACGACGCAAAAACATAATTTGCGTCGCATGCAGTGAAGAGTGTGACGCACAATATGGGTACAAAGCATTCGATACGAGCTATATGCGTCGCACCTTGTTGGTGTGCGATGCAAAAGTGGTATTTGCGTCGGACCCTTAGGCCCATCCGACGCACATCACTGCATCATGGATACAAAAATTAAGGCCCCTATCTGCGTCGCACTTAATTAAAGTGCGTTGCAAAAGGCTTATCTGCGTCGGACCCCATGGCCCATCCGACGCAGATCAGCCCACACCCCCTTATAATTTTTTAACACGCCATCTCACCCTCTCTAATCTAATAAAACTCCCTCTCACTTTTTCTTAACCCTAAGATCTCTCTTCAGCCGTTTTACTTCTCAACTTTCATCTCTCACCATTTCTCTTTCCTCTTTCCACGGTTACCCGTTTCTCTCTCTTATGCGGCACCTCGTCCGGTGATTTTCTGCTCGTCGGACCGGTAGCATTCTCTTATGCGTCGTTGTCCGCTGCTGGTCTTCACGGTTTCACCGGCGCCGTTCGAGTGGAAAGCAGAGGAAAACGAAAAGAAAAAGTGAGTTCACTTCTTTGATGTTGCCACTGATCTTCTTGCTTAGCGTTATTTGGACTTGATTTTGGTGGTGATGATTTGATGATTTCGGCTTCTCTTTTTTCTGGCGACTACACAGGTTGGATTTTTTTTTTAATTTTTAGATCTGATTTGTTTGGCATTTATCCTAGTTTTCGAATATTTTTGGCCGATTATATGTTCGGTTCTCTCAAGTTTTTTGGCTGATTATATGTTCGGTTTGTGTCTGTTCATCCACCGTCATCACCGTTCGTTTGTGAAGATCGTCGCACAACCAAATATAGATGAAGATCGTGGCCGTTCATCCACCGTTTCATTATATATCAGTTTTAGATCTGGGAATTTTGATCTTCATCTAGTTAAATTTCATTATTTTTGTATAATTCCTTTGTTAGTTTGTTTAGATTTTTGATAGTTCAGATTTCGGATAATTAGTTTTAAGTTTTTATTTGTGTTAGATCTGATTTTTTTGGGATCTAATTTGTAATGGGTTAATTTGAGAGGTTGACGATTTGTAATGGTTCCTTTAATGGTTGGAGATGAAACTCCATTTCTTGCGTGCAAATTCCAGTTTTTCTCTCTCCAATTGCTTCAATGCGTGTCAGAATCAGCACACAATTTTTTTTTCGTATTATTACTCCCATCTGCGTCGCATGTGGAGCATTGTGCGACGCAGATGATACATCATCTGCGTCGCACATTGCTCCACATGCGACGCAGATAGGAGCGCAAATGCCTTTGGGATGCAAGGGCGAGGCGTCATGTGCGTCGCATGTTGCACGGGTCCGACGCAAATAGCCTATCAATTGCGTCGTATCCTCATCCGACGCAGATCCTGAATCCTTCATCTGCGACGAGACCTGTGCCGTCGGACCAATGTCCGACGCAAATGGTGGTCCCAGGTCCGAAGCAAATCGTTAATTCTGTACTAGTGAACATACACTTGAATCAGACTTATATGAAAAAACTAGGACTGAAATTTATGATCTTCTTTATGATGCAATTCTTGAATGTAGAGATGAACGTGAAAAACGTGAACAAACTGAACAAGCTGTTAAAGTTTGTAAAGAACATATAGAATGGCTTAAGAAAATGAGAACGGATGTTGAAAGTAGGTTCTTTAATTTATTTGATAAGAACTTAAAAATTAAGGAATCATATGAGAGTGTGAAGAATGAAAATTATCTAATCAATTTAGAAATTTCACACTTAAAGGAATTTGTCCCTGTTCTAAGTTCCTTTGATATTAAATCAACTCTCTTGAAAGGTTACAGATCTGAAATCGAAAATTTGAATAAAGAGAAAATTGTTTTAAAGGAACAGGTCTGTAATCTCAAGAAGGAACTTGTTGTTGCAAGGAACAGAGGCAAAGTGATGGTTGTTCCTAAGTGGATTGAGAGACCACAGACTAAAAGAAAAGAAGGTCTTAGTTTTGAAAACCACAAGAAGAGGACCAAGCCTAAGAAATATGTTGACCTACCTAGTGACAAAATTTATATGTACTGTGGAAAGATAGGTCATTACATAACTCAATGTCAACTAAGAACTGGAATGATTGACAAGAATTTGAATTTAAGCGACATGAAATGGGTTGCTAAAACAAATGCTAGTCAAGAACAGGAACCCACGAAACAATGGGTTCTTACACCTAACAACTAGTTGATTTTTGCAGGTTGGAGTGAGGGGGAACAACACTTGGTATCTTGATAGTGGTTGTTCTAAGCATATGACAGGAGACAAATCTAAGTTTCTCTCACTCTCAACCTATGAAGGTGGAAGTGTGACTTTTGGTGACAATAAGAAAGGTAACATAGTTGCCATGGGTAAGGTTGGTAAGTCACCATCACATTCCATTGATAATGTGTTTCTAGTTGAAGGTTTAAAGCATAATCTTTTAAGTATTTCCCAATTCTGTGACAAGGGAAATGTTGTTAAATTTAATAGTGAAAAATGCTTGATCGTTAATATTAACTCTAAGAATGTTATCTTGGAAGGAACAAGGAAAGGGAACACATATATTGTGGATCTAGATCTTGTTCCTAAAAACAACTTGACATGCCTTAGTGTTATTGAAGATGATCCACTTTTTATGCATAAGCGTCTAGGACATGCTAGCTTTTCATTACTTGATAAACTTCGATCAAAAGATCTTGTTTTGGGATTACCATCTATAAAATTTCATATTGATCAAGTTTGTGATGCATGTGCCAAAGGGAAGCATATTAGATTCTCTTTCAAATCTAAAACTGTAGTGAGCACCACAAAGCCATTGGAATTAATTCATATGGATTTGTGTGGCCCCATGAGAATTCAAAGTAGAAGTGGTAAGAGGTATGTGCGACTTATTGTTGATGACTACTCAAGGTACACTTGGGTTATCTTTCTCTCTAGCAAGGATGAGACTTATGATGAGTTCCTTGTCTTTGCAAAATGAGTTCAAAATTTGAGTGGTCAAAAATTGATGCATATTAGATCTGATCATGGTAAAGAATTTGAAAACTATAAATTTGATGACTTAAGCAAAGACCATGGCCTAGATCACAATTTATCTGCCCCTAGGACACCACAACAAAATGGGGTTGTAGAAAGGAAAAATAGAACTTTGGAGGAAATGGCTAAGACTATGTTAATTGCTAGTGAACTTCCAAGGAACTTTTGGGCTGAGGTTGTTAATACTGCTTGTCACATAATAAAACGTGCCATGACGAGACCTATACTTAACAAAACTCCTTATGAGCTTTATTTTGATAAGAAACCCAATATTACACATTTCATAACATTTGGTTGTAAATGTTTTGTTCATAATAATGGGAAAGATAATCTTAGAAAATTTAATGCAAGGAGTGATGAAGCAATATTTCTAGGATATTCATCACATAGTAACGCTTATAGAGTTTACAATAAATGAACTATGTGTGTGGAAGAAAGTGTACATATAATCTTTGATGAATCTGATCCAAGCAAGCAGGTTGATGACTTTGAGATAGGCTTGGTTAAATCAAATGAGAAAGATACAGATTCAATTGAGGAAGAAGAAGTAAAAGAGGAAAGGAACGAAGAAGATGAAAACTTAGATAACAAGGTTGTTCCTGTTCCTCAAGATGATGGAGTTGTTCCTGTTCCTACTAAGAACAAAAATGTTGAAGGAACTGATTCAACAATTGCTGAAAGAGAAACAAATGAACAAGGCTCCTCATCCTCTCATGAAACTCAAGAGGAACAACATGTTCCTATAAGGGAATTTCAACCAAACCTTGGAGACATTAAAAATCACATCCAGTGGAACTCATAATAAGTGACATATCCAAAGGTACGCAAACTAGATCCCAGTTAAGGAATTTTTGTGCATTTCATGCGTTCTTATCAATGACGAAACCAAGAAATCATGAAAAAGCTCTAACTGATTCTAATTGGATCACTGCTATGCAAGATGAGTTAAATGAGTTTGAAAGAAACAAGGTATGGCATCTACTTCCCTCTTTGAAACAACAAAAAGTGATTGGCTTAAAATTGGTGTTTAGAAACAAACTAGATGAATATGGAACAGTTGTAAGGAACAAAGCTAGACTTGTAGCAAAAGGTTATAATCAACAAGAAGGAATTGACTATGAAGAAACCTTTGCTCCTGTTGCTAGACTTGAGGCCATTAGAATACTAATTGCATTTGTTGCATATATGGAATTTAAACTGTATCAAATGGATGTCAAATGTGCGTTTCTTAATGGCTATTTAAATGAAGATGTATATGTTGAACAACCCCCTGGATTTGAAAGCAATGATCTCCCAAACCATGTCTACAAGCTTGACAAGACTCTTTATGGGTTAAAGCAAGCGCTTAGGTCATGGTATGAGAGATTATCTAAGTTCCTTTTAGGAAACAACTTTAAAAGTGGAAAAGTAGATAAAACTTTGTTTCTAAAATCGAAAGGAACTGATATACTTCTTGTTCAAATATATGTTGATGACATTATTTTTGGCGCAACTAATGAAGCATTATGAAACGAATTCTCAAACCTTATGAGTAATGAATTTGAGATGAGTATGATGGGTGAGTTAAATTTCTTTCTTGGGTTACAAATTAAGCAAACAGAAAAAGGAATAATCATTCACCAACAAAAAAACATCAAGGAACTGTTAAAGAAATATGGCTTCGAAAATTCAAAGATAAATCACACTCCTATGGGAACTTCAACTAGATTAGATGAAGATTCCATAGGAACAAGTGTTGATCAAACGAAATATAGAGGCATGATTGGTTCTTTCTTGTATCTAACTGCTAGTCGTCCAGACATAGCTTTTAGTGTTGGTCTGTGTGCTAGATTTCAAGCAAATCCCAATGAGTCTCATCTAACAGCAATGAAGAGAATTCTTAGATATCTTAAGGGAACAGATGATCTTGGACTTTTCTATCCTAGAAGTGATACATTTGAGTTAAGAGGATATGCTGATGCTGACTATGCTGGAGATCTTGTAAATAGGAAAAGCACCTCAGGTATGGTTCAATTTCTTAGTCATAGTTTAGTTTCTTGGAGCACCAAGAAACAAAACACAATTGCTTTATCCACTGCTGAAGCAGAATATGTAGCTGCTGCTGCATGTTGCTCTCAAATGCTTTGGATAAAACAACAACTTTGTGACTATGGAATAATCTTTAATTGTGTTCCTATTTATTGTGATAATACAATTGCCATTAGTATTTCAAAAGATCCAGTGCATCATTCAAGAGTTAAGCATATACATATCAGACATCACTTTCTAAAAGAAAATGTGGAAAAAGGTTTGATTAAACTTGAGTTTTGTCAAACTGAAAATCAGATAGTTGATATACTAACCAAGCCTCTACAAAGAGATAGATATGAAAAATTAAGGCTTGGGTTAGGTTTAATAAAACTTAAGTAATTGTTCCCATTCCAATCCCCCATGTCTCAATTGATTTGACTTATTATATGTGATATTAAGTGACTGTGATTAATTACCTAAGACCATTGCAAATTAAGATGTTCAAAATATAATTATGGATTCAAAGGAATAAAGCTACTCACTAATGTCATATAATACTCCCCTTATTGTTCTTAAGTGATAGAAATATGCATGATTTGAAGAATGTTGATATTTAGCATAAGTTGTTTCTATAGCACAAATTCCGTATTTTTTCTTTTCTTTCCATAAATTAAAAAGTCCATAAAAATAAAAAAATCCCAAAAATATAGAAATCAGATTTATCAAGTCTTGATTTCCTTTTTATCTTTTCTTTTTCTTTTATTTTATTTTTATCTTTTTAATTTTACGCGTGTAACTCTTCAATTACTGTTACATGCATCTTCTTTCTTTTTCTTTCTTCCCTTCCAAAACTGTGTTCCTTGAACGCTTCCCCTTCACCGTTGTTCATCTCATTCACACCTCTTCGCACCACATAAAACCTTAATTTATTTTCACCAAATGGCAAAAACCTCTCTCAATTCACCTTTTCCAAAAGCAAAAACTCCCAAAACCTCTCAAATGGAAAACCCCTCTTCTCCATCCAAAACCCTAGAAGCCGAAAATTCTCAAGAAACAAAAATGGCGGTAGAAGAGCAAAAATTAGAGTCACCAAGGAGAAGTGTGAGAAGAAGAAAACTGATTGGGGAAGATGATGAGGAAGAAACCCCATAATCAGTTGAGGGGGAAGAAGAAGCAACTCTTGTTCCTTCCAAAGGAACTACTGCTTCTTCCTCCAAGAAAAGAGTGGAACGAAGTGATTCGAGGTATGTATTAGGATTCTGTGTAGATCTAGTATTGGGCTAAGAAAGTAAAATTCACTGAGTTAACTGATATTCTAAAGGAACAGGGTATGGAACACCTGTTTGAAACCGCTTATAACAATGCCTTAGTTCCTTTAGCCATGGATGAGTTTTGTGCAAACTTCATCACTGATGGAGTATGCAATACTGAAGTCAAGGGTAAGAAAATCAAATTTTCCCAAGAAACTTTAGGGAAAATATGGGAAGTTCCTTACAAAGGAACTGATCTGTATTTTATGAGAAAAGGAAATATTTCCTTTTTCAATCTCTCCCAGGATGATATTGTTGAATCCTTTGGGGGAACTGCTGGCCAAACTAAGATCAATCATAATCTTCTCTCCCCAGTACACAAAATCTTGTTTAATCTTGTTTGGAGAGCACTCATTCCTCGAACTGAAAAGAGGAATGAAGTGGGTCTCCTAGTTATGTGTTACATGTTTTGCCTTGACCACCACATCCAAATTAACTTTCCCTCTCTGTTTATCCAACACCTTACTCGCTATATAGAGAATCATTGTGTTGTTGGCTATAGTGCTCTGATCACCTCTCTTCTCTCTCACTTCAAAGTCAAGACCACTGGTTGGCCTACCTTGGGAATTAAACAAGGTAATATATTGAATGGAAAGACTTTATATGGCTTGGACCTCTCTGTCCAAGAAGGGATTTTGACACAAGGGATGATTGCTTCTACTTCCTCACATAAGAGAAAGTGCCTAAGGCAGTAGAAGAGGAACAAGTGGAAGTAATTCTGGAGGAATAAGTTCCTGCCCCTACTGAACCAAAGGAACAACCACCCAAGAGACGCAAAACTATTGCCAAAAAGCCTACCCCTGCTGTTCCTAAAATAGTTAGGCAAAGTTCTAGGTTGCGGATTACCAACACTGCACCTATTCCTTCAAATGAGGACTCTCCTTTAGTCCTATCTGATGAAGAGTAACTGCCTAAAAACTCACCCAAGGAACCCACTCCTCTATCTTCACCAAAAATACCGATTACCCTAAACACCATCCCTTCTATTTCTCCCTCCTCCTTCACTGTTCCTTCCAGTTATGAACAGATGAAGGTTGCAATGAATAAACCAAATCCTTTCTCCTCTACATCCACTAACCTTCCAACACAACCTCCATTTCTTCCTTCTCTTTACACCACCACTTCACCTTCGTTCATCTCACAGGAACAGCTGGACCATTCCTAGCTAACACCTCAGTTCCTCCACCCAAACCACCTACTGACTTTGGTTCAAAGGGAAAGGAACAAGTTTCTTCAGATGATTTTGGTTGGGTAAATAAAGTGTGTCTCCCTGCTCAGCATATGATCAAGTTCTACAATCACCTACACTGGACTTTGGATGATAAAACTGACAAGATGATGGGTCTAATGAAAGTCCTTAGTGATACGGTGATTGAACAACAAAAGAATATGGAGATGATGGCCCAAGCAATTAACACTTTGAAGCAGCAACTTGATGGGCATCATGGAGAGGTTATGAAGAAGTTGGAGGAAGTGGTTGAAGAAGAAGTAGTAGAGGAACACAACTCCCCTTCCCTTCCTAATGTCTAGTTCCTGTTTCTCTTAAAGGAACAGGAACTCTTAGCTTTTGTTTCTTTTCTTTTCTTTTTCTTTTTTTTATCTTTTGTGCTTTAATGGAATAAGTGCTATATATACAATGACTTTTCCTATAATTGTCTTCGTTTGTGATTTATTTGCATAAATTCTTACTTGGAATGGCTAGTATTATGTGATTGATGTTTAAGCAAGTCTAACTTTTGAAATTTATAACTTAACCATTTCTTGGTGCTTGTTAATGGTCTAAAGGTCTTGTAACTATCAGTCCTCCCAAAATCACCAAGAGTTTGATCTTTTTGACGATAACAAAGAGGGAAAAGATAACGGGAACAACAAACTAAAGTTGAAAACTTGAAAAATGAAAAATTTCCTTAATCTGCCTTAATAAAATTATTTAAATTATTAATTTATCTTTTTCATTCTCTTATGTTATTTTTTGTTTTGCTTAGTTTGTAACTTTGTTGTCATCATCAAAAAGGGGGAAATTGTTGAACCCTAGTTTTGATGATGACAAAGGAACAAAGATACAAACTAAGTATTGAACTAACAAGTTGTTAAGTGAATGAATTTTACAAGGTATCAATGAAAGGAGCAAAGAGAATACTGAGTCAAAGAAGAAATCAAGTTGGATTTTGAAGAATAAGTGAAGATGCTCAAAGATTTGGTATTGGAGAAGCATTGGAGCAAGAAGACCAAAGCGAGGCTTTTTGTTTCTAGTTCCAATGTAAAGAGACGAGTGAGAATGGTAAGGAACTATGGCAATTTAAAATGAGAATGAGTGTTTGTTAATTATAAGGAACAGATGAACTGACACTGTCATATTAAGTTAAAGGAACTAACTATTAAACGAAACTTAGACATAGGATGAAGCAATACAACGGTTAATAATGTCGTTTGAGTAATTCATGCCTAGATTCTAGGAAACCGTTTTATTTAAGTAAATAATCTGATTTTAAGGAAAATCTTTTTAAGGAAAAAATTTTATTTTTTATAAGATAATAAATATTTAAAGATAATATTTGTGGTAAAAGGATTTTATTTTGGTGATATTAATTAAAATGCTTTTTAATTAAATCAGGTTTTTGAATTACTGCTTTAGTGGTTGCTAAAATTAAGGGAGCAGTAACATTTCCATCTCCCACTATTAACAGAGATCATAGAGATCATGGGTGTAAAAAGGAGCGTGTTCCTCTAGTTGAGGAACATCATGGGAAAATGTTTTTACCACTAACACATGATTTAATTCCACGTTCTAAGTTATCACTAATATAAATACTAATGTCTAATTAAGTTCCAATTTGTGACTGACCAAGTGATTTAGTGAGTTTAACTAAGTAAAGTGTCAGTGCCTTCATTCTCTCATAAAAGCCATTTGTTCTTTGCCTTCTTACTCTAATTCCACTAAGCTATTATTGATCATTGTAATTTTGGTTTTTGGGCTAAAGGGACTTTGAGTGAAGTTCAGTAAGAGAGAAGCTTTGAGTGAATCGAGTTAAAGTGAGAAAACTTCAAGTGAAGTTGAGAGGAACAACTGTTAAGGGAACAGTTGTTCATGAACCTGAGTTTAGGAACTCAAGGTGTGGCCCGTGAGTAGAATTAGGTTGTAACAAAGTTGTTTGGCCTAATTAGTGGATGTGTTGAGTTTAAAATCCCTAGTGGTCGAGGTTGTTTCTTCTTGTTGAGCCCAAGAAGTTTTTCCTCGTAAAAATCTTTTGTGTTCCTTTAGCTTGTTTCTTTGTTTAAAGTTTATAATTCCGCAAAAAGTTACATTTATTTCTACAAATACAATTCACTCCCCCTCTTGTATTGTTCCTAGTGAAATAACAAACACCTACAGGTGGTATTAATTGACCTCATCAATTACACATTTGGGCAAAATAAAAAATTGACCCCAGTAAACATGGATGCTCATAAGCACATTGTTTACTAATTGGCATCTAGCAGCAAATGAAAGGTGCCTTGAGATCCAGATTCTCACTCTTTGCACCATTTTGTTTACTAAAGCATGACAATCCATCCCCTTCAGTTTTGCTATGGAGATTGGAACTCCAAGATACTTGAAAGGCATGTTTCCAAATTTGAAACCACTAACTTCAGTGACTCTAGTGATTTCTATAGCAGACATCCCAGATTTATAAACCTCTGACTTGCTTTTGTTCACCTCAAGCCCATAAGCATTTGAAAACATTTGAAACCCCTATAATATGGTATATATCGAACTAAAATCACCATGACAGAAAAGTAACAAATCATCAGCAAAACAAAGATGCACCAGTCTCAATTCCTTACACCTAGCATGAAACTTGAAGCCATCCAACTCCCCAATGTAACATAAGATCCTGTTCAAGTAATCCATACACAAGGCAAAAAGCAGGGGAGACATTGGATCTCCCTGCCTAAGCCCTCTCTAAGAATCAAAAAACCCTGAAATAGAGCCATTAAGCATGACAGAAAACTTTGGAGTCTTGACACAAATCATCATAAGATCCACAAACTTCTTTGGGAACCCTATGCCTTCCAACATCTGCTCTACGAACTCCCAACTAACAGTGTCATAGGCTTTCCTTAAATCGGGTTTCATTAAACAACTTGTTGCAGTACTCTTCCTGTTATACATCCTAACTAGATCCTGACATATCATGACATTATTCAAGATGCTTCTCCCTGCAACAAATGCATCTTGGCTAGGTGATATCACATCTGGAAGAGAACATTCTCAAATGAGTGTAGAAAAGCTAGCATAAAAGCTCATGGGAAAAGCTGGCTTCTAGACTTTATATGATGTTATTCACAGAAACAATTCATGTTGTTTGGATACAAAGGAACAACAAAGTGTTTAATGGCATGTGTGTTCCTCCTCAAGCTTTGGTGAAGGAGATAATTTTTAGAGTGGCTTGTAACTGCAAAGAAACAGATAGAGCTTTGCTTGTGTACTGATCAGTGTGTGTTTTGTGTTGGATGCCTCTGTGTAGGCTTTTTTGGTGACACCTCTGTGTAGGCTTGTGTGTTTTCCCTTTATGTAGGCTTTTGTTGATGTTTTGTTAGGTGTTTTTGCTTTGTACAATTTTTTTTTTGGTTATCAATAACAACTTTGAGTTGCCAAAAAAAATGCAATTAAAAATAATCTAATAATTTATTCAACACCAACAAGGTTATTGTTATTTTCTTGGTAATAACTTAATTTTCTGGCAATCTGAATTTCAGCTTACTCTTTTTAGATCGAGTGCAGAGGCTGAATACAGGGTTGTTGCTAATTTGTTTGTTTCGTAATCTCCTGTTGGAGTTACATTGTCCTCTCTGACAGGCTACTATTGCTTATTGTGATAATGTCAGTGATATTTACCTACCCTGCAATCCTGTACAGCACCAACGTACCAAACATGTTGAGATGGATATTCATTTTGTTCGGTAAAAGGTAACGTTGGGTCATATACGTGTTTTGCATGTTCCTACCAGGCCGGTATCAGTTTGCAGACATTTTCATTAAGGGACTTCCGTGACATTAATTTCTGGAATTCAAGTCCAGTCTCAGCGTTCGCCCTCCTCCCACCACGATTGGTGGGAGTGTGATAGAATACAATATTTTGTAGGATATATTTTGTTCTTCAAATACTATTTGGATAGGTTTCCTAATGTTTGTAGAACTATCCTTAGGTTGTACATTGATCAATGGTAATATCTCCACTCAAGGAGTTTCATTAAATCTAGCACAAACTTATCATGTTATTAGGAAGATAGAATAAGATTACTTTGTTGAATTGATAAAATTTGAATTTAAACAGGATGGTAGATAGTACTTTGAAGATAAGATCGATAGAATTAAGTAGGATGAAGCTAATCTTCTTCCTACGTGAAGAAGATGATAAGAGTCATTCTTTTTTTCTTTTTCTTTTTTCTTGAATAAAATTTTAAATAAATAGTTAATTAATATAGAAATAGTTTATATATATAAGTTAGCATTGTTGTATAGTAATAATTATTGGGTAAACTAAGGTATAAGTTTGCAGGTGAAATACAGCATATTACAATCTATCCCTCTTAAAGAAAGATTCGCCCTCGAATCTTGAATCATAGAATATACCAAGTAGTATACTAATAATATGTCATAGTTATTCTTTTTTAGTACTGATGTTGAACCAAGTAAAGTTAATATAGCTATTATCTCAACACAATTTAGAGTGTTAAAAAAACTTTATGGGCCTAATATAGAAAGAAAAACGACGATCCCAAGGATTTTAACTCAACTCTTCTCACTATAATATGCCAACAACTCTGTTACAATCTACTATAAACTCGGACCTCTCGTTGAGTTCTTATAGAAACTCAAGTTCCCAGCAACTTCCCTCTAACTGTTGTTTTACTCCGACTTCACTTGAAGTCCCTTCTCTAGGGATGTCATGGCCATCCGGCTCCGACTTCGAATTTGAGGTAATTAGTCTTATTTTTAAAAAAGTTAATGTATTATATATGTATACTCCAACTACGACTTTGAGGCAATAGTATTATATGAGATTTTTCTATTAAAAAAATGATTGTTAAAAAAATAGTAATGATTAAATTATTTGTAGTATACTCCCTCTGATCTTTATTAGTTTACCCGTATTCCTTTTTGGGATGTCCCTTATTAGTTTACCCATTTCTTTTGTTTTTATTTTTGGAATGGGACCACTAACTTTCCATCACACATATATTCAACTTTAATATAAAATAATAGTTTCTCTTTCTTTCTATGTCCCACAACATTATTTCTCCTAAAACTTTGTGCAAAAGAAACGGGTAAACTAATAAAGACCGGAGGGAGTATAAGATTTCCATATGATCTGTTAAGCGAAATAGTAATGATTAGATTTTTTGGATTATATAAGAATTTTCTATTAAAAAAATGGGGCGAAAAAAGAAGTCGGACCAGTTCGGAGTCAGAGTCGGATGTTAGGATTTTAAGTCAATCGAATTCGGATTTTCGGAGTCGGATGTCGGAGTTGGAGTTAGATTCAGAGTCGAACTTAAAATCCGTTTCTTGTAGGGTCGGAGTCGGATTATGCATAATCCGTTCCATGCATAATCCGTTCCATGTCCGATGCATTGCCATCTTTAAAAATCCAATTCTTGTAAAGTAATAATTATAAACTTATTTCCGATCTTTAAAAAAAATTAGATCATATGTTCTTGTTGCGTCTCAAAACACAATATCAACTCATGCTTACTAGCCATTTAGAGTAAACGTGCTTCTTAATACTTAAGATATATGCTTTCCACGAAGTAAAATTTCATGAAATCCAAATATATATCACTTGCTAAACTTACTAGAGGGTTTCTGATGCGGTACTTAACTGATCGCAAAGAGATGACTCAAAATCAGTTCGATTGCAAATAATTTCTTGTTTAAAATTTATACCGAATTGCTAGCTTCTAACAAATCTCACTCACAATTGACTTCAGAACTCAATATAGATATTCTCAAAACTCATGTATCATTTTCTGAAAGTATAAATTCAATAAAAATTTTATGGAATTCACAAATAATGAGATCCATAATTGGGTTCTTTCATAATCATTCTCACACTGGGGAAGAGAACACGAATAGAAAGGTGTCACTTCTTCTAGACCTTTGAAGGACGTCTCCCCCTACATATTAGTCTGCTTACAAGACTTTCAGGACATGTCTCGACATAATCACATAATTCAGATTGCTCAATACTGCCACATAATTCATACATATACATATTTACAAATGTTGTTCGTCACTGGGGGTGGGGTACTTGTTGGGCGTCCAGGTGAGTGTCTGTGCGAGGGCGCCTTGGGAGGAAAATTCTTCTTACATGGGTTTCCCGGCCCTAAAAAATGGTTATTCGTCACTACTTCCACAACTTCTTCCCCTTACAAATCCGAAATCAGAGTTACACTCAAACAAATTCATAATCAAATATGCTAAAAATCTTATATCATATGCACAATTTATATTCATTAAATCTTCATGATCATTGTTCCATAATAGCTTCAATCAAAATCAATTGACAAATTCAATATGCTTGTATCTAAATAATTTACAATTCCAAATTTCAGAATATTCTCATTTTCCTCAAGACACGCACTGTAAAGAAACAATACACATAAATCTTATTCGAAATCAAATGTATTCTGCAATTGAAACCCATAATGTATCTATAAGTTAAGCATAAGAGTTTTTGAAACAATAAATTGAACACTTGTATAGACTCTAAAATTCTCATCATATAAATTCCCAAGATACTTGAATTTATACCTAAAAGTATCAACTTAACATCGCCAAAAAAATTCGTACTTTTAATTTAGTTCCATTAATATTTCATACCTTTATAACCATACTACACCATGATAAATCTTCTACAACTATCATCATCCAAGAATGTCTTATTTGTATTCCGTATTTCCATGTTATAAATCATTATACAACGACCTAATATTCACTTGGACCTTGCAACTCCAAATGCATATACTCTAGTATTCATTTTAATCTTCAATCTATATTTCCCTCAATAAACAAACCATAGCACTAATTTTTTTTTTTTTGGTAAGTAAGTAAATTGTATAAAGACCAAAAAATCATACAAACTAAATCCTTCAATGAGAAGGACTGTGATCTAAACAGGCCACAAGAGGCCTAGAACTGCACATTTACAAGCTATCAAACCAATTACAATCTGTAATAGTCCATTTGCCAGATTTACAGTATAAAATTCTTTGTCTAACTATGCATTTTGTATCTTTAACTATACAATCAATGTTCTTTACTTTCAGTAACCAGTACGCCTCGTTTCTTGTTTTCCACACTTGATAAGAGACTGCTGCAAGTACCATAAAACCAACCTGCTTCCTAATCTTAGAACCTTTATATCCACTTCTGATCCATGTAACCCACTGACTAAGAGTTCTGCTTCTGTAGTTAATTCCAATCCAATTAAACATCTGATTGAGAAGCTTTTTGCTAAACAAGCACTCAAAGAACAGATGGTCATGAGATTCAACATGCACCCCACACAAACAACAAATGTTGTCTGGACTAATATTATACTGATACAGTCTGTCTTTGGTTCTGAGCTTGTTCTGTATGCCTAACCATGTGATAAATCTATGTTTTGGCAAACTCATTCTGTTCCAAATACCTTTTGCCCACTGCATTACAGGCTTCTCTCCAGCAAGAAGGTCATGGACTTTGCTAATGGAATATTGACTGTTAACAGGCCATTGATGCATTCCAACCTGAACCAATTCACTCTTCACTTTACACAGGTACTTCATGACCCAGCTGGCACCTGGTGGAGCTTGATAACTCCACCAATCTCTGTCTTTAACATACACATAATGCACCCATCTAACCCAAAGTTCATCTTTTTTACACCCAATGTGCCAAATAAGTTTACCCACTGCTGCTTTATTCTACAATTTGATATTTCTAAAACCCAAACCTCCATGTTTCTTTTGTGAACAAACATTGTCCCATTTAACATGCCCTATCTTTTCACTTTCTGCCTTGCCACTCCAAAGAAAATATCTGCAGATAGCATTGATTTTATCTAAAACAGCAATAGGTAATACAAAGATTTGTGCCCCGATGGCGAGGCACACTCAACAAAACTGAATTGATGAGTTGTGCCCTTCCTGCATAAGAAAGATTTCTTGTACACCAAACTCGAATTCTTGCAGTCATTTTGTCAACCAAACCTTCACAATCAGCTGCCTTTAAGTTTTTAGAGCTGATAGGTACACCAAGGTACCTAAAAGGAAGCTCTTCTTTCTGAAAACCTGAAAACTGTTCTATTCTTGCTATTTCATCACCTGGCATAGTTGTGCAGTAGATAGTTGATTTACTCTTATTGGCTTGCAATCCTGAGGTTTCAGTGAACAACTGAAGGCCTTGTAATAAGAGGTAGCTAGATTTAGCTTCACCCTTGCAAAACAAGAGTAAATCATCTGTAAAACACAGATGATTTACTTTCATAGCAGCACACCCTGCAAAGTATTTAAACTCTTGAAGCTCTCCTATGTAAGCCAAAATCCTTGTTAAGTAGTCCATACATAATACAAACAACAGGGGGGACATAGGATCCCTCTGTCTGAGACCTCTTTTTGCAGCAAAGAAACCTTCTGTGTTGCCATTTATAAGAAGAGTAAACTTGGGTGTAGTGAGACACTCCATAATTGATACGCTCAAGTTATACGATGTTTTTGTGATATTTGAGGTGCACTTTGCTAAGGGATTTGTTCGTAATTGTTAACGTTCGCATATAAATCAACCTTAGCGGAAGTTCGGGGTTTTGTGAGTTAATTAGTGTTAATGTTCTAGATTCCGAGCTTTTAAGGAGAAACGGAATTAAACGATGTTTAATTGAAGTTATCCTTGAGTGTTCAAGAAAGTTCAACACCATGGCTTGGTGGCACGGAAGCAAGTTATGAGTTGACGACAATGTGCTACCTAGCATCATCGCATAACCAAGCTCCACCAACTACCGCATGCTTGCCTCGCGAACCATGCCCCGGCCAAGAGGCCCAAGAAGACGCCCACGCAAGCCGGACGCCGGCCATCGCACGCAAGCAAAGACGCCAGCCATCGCACAAGACGAGAGCCCGCCCAGCATCGCACGCCGCCTGCCAGCAGCAGCAGCTCGCGACTCGTGAGGACTGTCGTACCTCGCGACCCCCTGGCTCCTCGCGCCTCGCGATGCCGGTCGCGGCTCGCGACTGCGTGCCAGCCATTTTGTGCGGGATGGCAGAGTCCCCTTCGCGACTCGCGATCAGTTGCGCGACTCGCGACGCTTAAGTCGGCTTGGGGCCACGATTTTGTGCGGGGTTTAAAAGCCTCCTAAAACCTAACTTTTGGGGGAGACGAAGAGGAGGACGAAGAGGAGAGGCTGAAATGTAGACCTTGGAGTGGCAAGCTTGAGGGGGAGAGAGAGGATACTCCTCTCCTCATCCTTCCTTCTTCATGATTCTCTTTTCATCTTTCCTTCTTCGTTCCTCTTTGTTCTTCATTTCCATTTCTTTGTTTTTCATTTCCTAGTTTTAGTTTTCATTTCTTAGTTTAGTTTTTAGGGATTTCAACTATGGATTTGGTTTTTGCTATCGGATTGTAGCTTGAACTGTTCTTGGATCAATTAACATGAAGCTTCAACCGTTATTGTGAGATCTTTCCTCTCTTTCTCTTTTCCTTGATTATGGTTCAATTTCTATACTTGTGATTTATGATTGTTGCATAATTATGCTAGGAACGTTACTAGTTTGATTGTGTAGTTAATCTAATGCTAGATTTAAGAATAGAATCGGATTGTTTTATTCTTTTATCAATTGGTAGCAAACTAGGGAGTAATTTAGATGCTGATCATCTTGGTTATTTCTTAGGGAAATTGAATCAACTGTTGAATGTTTATCGCGTGTATGACGTTAGCAGGTCTGTTGGTTCTCTGTGTTTATTGCTGCTATTGGATTGAACTTAGACGCTATCGGACTAGGTTATCCTTTAGTTAGGGTTTTATAGTCACACTGATCGTGCTATTCAACTAGGAATAAGGAGAACACGAGATTAATTCTCGACAATAGATAATCATGGAAATAATTAGAGTGGAGGTTCAAGGATCGATAATGAATTGAAGTGGATGTTAATCGGATTCAAGATCTTCCCATATTGATTTCTCATTTTGTTTATATGCTAGTTAGTTTTAGTTTGTTAGTAAATCAACTTGAAACCCCCCTTTTGTAATTATTATTAGGTTTCTCGGCCCTTAGCTTAATCTAGGTTTCGAATCACGCTGAATATAAACTCGTCCCTGTTTCCCTGTGGATACGACCCCTACTTCCACTATACTACCTTAGTGTAGAAGAGAGTAGGAGAAATTTTATCTTTGGCCGGGTGCGGTGCACGACGACGACACATCCGCGCCCGCCCAAATTTTGGCGCCGTTGCCGGGGAAACGGTGTTACTTGTTTGTATTTAGCGTGATTTTTGGATGGTATTGTTTGTGCTCTTTGTTTTTGGTTGACCACTCTCTTGGGAATGGTTGATTGAAGCTTTTGACGGTTTATTGTTTGGTTATTGTCTAGCTTTAAATATTGATACTAATGGTCATGACTTGGATTAGCTAGGAGTACTACTAGTTGATGTTTGTTGTTGACTTAATGCTAGGTTTTGGATATAATCTGATGTTATATGCTCAACCATGTTGTAGTAAGCTAGGTATTAACGATGCATTGCAAGAGTTTCTCTCAATCAATTTTGCAGGTACTTGAAGTGGAGATTGACATGGAACCACCATTGTCACACATGGAGCACAACCCAATGATTAAGCCTAAGGTACTAAGTCGAGCTAACGACTTTAAACAACAGCGCTTCTCGGGAGGCAACCCGAGACCCTTCTTATTTTCTTTCTTTTCCTTTATTTCTTATCAAATTCCCACCACCACAACAAATTTTCTTTCACCCACCGCCCACCCACTCAAAAGAACCACAACAAATCTTAATCCACTTTGAGCCCAAGTCCACAAAAGAAAACCCGTTGGGAGGAGTTCAATAGCTAGGAGTTGGTAACACTAGAGGAGTGAGATTGTTGTATCTTTTCGATCTCTTGAGCTAGGTGTCAATCTCAAAAATTTAAAACTTTTGAATTTGCCATTTGTTTGAGTGATTTGAGGGAGAGGGTTGTGAGTTGATTTCGGAGATTTGAGTTGGTGTTGTTAAGAAATTTGAGTTTGACGGATTGTTTGGTCATGAGTCTTGAGCATTCGATCTTCGATTTACCCGATTTTCGATTTTCTCCCCCCATTTTCAGTTTACTTTTTCTTCTAATTGTCGTCACATTGAGGACAATGTGTAGTTTAAGTAGTGGGGAGGGTATTCTCATTCTCATGTATCTATGTTGTATTTATGTTGTATTTATTTCAATTTGAAAAAATGAAAAAAAAATTGAGAAAAACAAAAAAATATAAAAAAAAAGTGATGAAAAGAATCCCGCTGAGTTGAAAACCCGCAAGGGCGGGCGACTCGGGCAAAATTGGGGGCCCGGATAGGTTGAAAACCCGAAAGGGCAACCTATGCAAAAAAGTGGCTTATATTGAGCGGGTAAGTTGGTGAGATGAAAAAAGAAATGTGAGAAGCTAGGATGAAAAACCGAAAGGGCTCCTAGGCAAAATGAGAGATTAAGAGAGAATTATGTATTTTGAAGACTCATTTGCCGGAGATTTGTTTTGGCTTTCACTTTCTTTTGGTTGATTGTTTTTGGGAGTAAGCATGGAATTTATCCCTTTTTGTCTTTGTTCCATGGCTTGCTTATATAGGTTGGTTGTAATAGTAGTAGTAGTTTATCTTTTGAGGTTTTAGGCGAGTTGTCATTTTGATTGTGGCGTTGGAGTGAGTTCAATTCCTTTGAGATCCTTCAGGATTTGAGCTCACATTTTGGTTGTCGTTTGGTGATTATTGTTGTCGCGTCTTTGTATTTTTCAGGTGAGCTCGAATCTAAGTGTGGGGGAATCATCGTCCCTTACGTTTAGGTTTTGAGCGAATGTTGTTAAGATGTGATGATGATGATGTAGTTGGTGGAGAGAGAGGTTGGTGTTGATAACTTGGGTGATGATTTATTGGGTGATTCTCACTTTTGAGTTTACTCGAGGTCGAGTAAAGTTCAAGTGTGGGGGGTATTTGATACGCTCAAGTTATACGATGTTTTTGTGATATTTGAGGTGCACTTTGCTAAGGGATTTGTTCGTAATTGTTAACGTTCGCATATAAATCAACCTTAGCGGAAGTTCGGGGTTTTGTGAGTTAATTAGTGTTAATGTTCTAGATTCCGAGCTTTTAAGGAGAAACGGAATTAAACGATGTTTAATTGAAGTTATCCTTGAGTGTTCAAGAAAGTTCAACACCATGGCTTGGTGGCACGGAAGCAAGTTATGAGTTGACGACAATGTGCTACCTAGCATCATCGCATAACCAAGCTCCACCAACTACCGCATGCTTGCCTCGCGAACCATGCCAGCCCGGCCGAGGCCCAGCGAAGATCGCCCACGCAAGCTTCGGACGTCGCCCATCGCACGCCGTAGCAAGACGCCCGGCCATCGCACAAGACGAGAGCTCCGCCCAAAGACGCACGCCGCCGCCAAAGAAGAAGCAGGCTCGCGACTCGCGAGGACTCGTCGCACCTCGCGACCCCTCGCTCCTCGCGACTCGCGATGCCTGTCGCGGCTCGCGACTGCGTGTCGCCCATTTTGTGCGGGATGGCAGAGTCCCCTTCGCGACTCGCGATCAGTTGCGCGACTCGCGACGCTTAAGTCGGCTTGGGGCCACGATTTTGTGCGGGGTTTAAAAGCCTCCTAAAACCTAACTTTTGGGGGAGACGAAGAGGAGGACGAAGAGGAGAGCTGAAATGTAGACCTTGGAGTGGCAAGCTTGAGGGGAGAGAGAGGATACTCCTCTCCTCATCCTTCCTTCTTCATGATTCTCTTTTCATCTTTCCTTCTTCGTTCCTCTTTGTTCTTCATTTCCATTTCTTTGTTTTTCATTTCCTAGTTTTTGTTTTCATTTCTTAGTTTAGTTTTTAGGGATTTCAACTATGGATTTGGTTTTTGCTATCGGATTGTAGCTTGAACTGTTCTTGGATCAATTAACATGAAGCTTCAACCGTTATTGTGAGATCTTTCCTCTCTTTCTCTTTTCCTTGATTATGGTTCAATTTCTATGCTTGTGATTTATGATTGTTGCATAATTATGCTAGGAACGTTACTAGTTTGATTGTGTAGTTAATCTAATGCTAGATTTAAGAATAGAATCGGATTGTTTTATTCTTTTATCAATTGGTAGCAAACTAGGGAGTAATTTAGATGCTGATCATCTTGGTTATTTCTTAGGGAAATTGAATCAACTGTTGAATGTTTATCGCGTGTATGACGTTAGCGGTGTCCGGTTGGTTCTCTCGTGTTTATTGCTGCTATTGGATTGAACTTAGACGCTATCGGACTAGGTTATCCTTTAGTTAGGGTTTTATAGTCACGCTGATCGTGCTATTCAACTAGGAATAAGGAGAACACGAGATTAATTCTCGACAATAGATAATCATGGAAATAATTAGAGTGGAGGTTCAAGGATCGATAATGAATTGAAGTGGATGTTAATCGGATTCAAGATCTTCCCATATTGATTTCTCATTTTGTTTATATGCTAGTTAGTTTTAGTTTGTTAGTAAATCAACTTGAAACCCCCCTTTTGTAATTATTATTAGGTTTCTCGGCCCTTAGCTTAATCTAGGTTTTGAATCACGCTGAATATAAACTTGTCCCTGTTTCCCTGTGGATACGACCCCTACTTCCACTATACTACCTTAGTGTAGAAGAGAGTAGGAGAAATTTTATCTTTGGCCGGGTGCGGTGCACGACGACGACACATTCGCGCCCGCCCAATAATACACTTGATAAAGTGGCTAGGAAACTTCAAAACTTGCAATAGGTCTTCCATTCAATGGAGTCATAAGCTTTCTTTAAATCAACCTTCATCAAAACCCCTTTCACTTGATTTCTGGCTTTACCAAATCTTTTTACTAGATCTTGACATAGCAAAATGTTGCTAATTATACTCCTTCCAGTGATAAATGCCCCTTGATTATGAGAGACAACATCTGGAAGAACTTTGCATAATCTTGAACTAATCAGCTTAGTAATAGTCTTATACAAAACTGAGCAGCATGCAATTAGTCGAAAGTACCCAGTTGATGCATGACTTTTGACTTTAGGAATCAATGTTATGGCAGTGACATTGATCTCTATTAAGAGTCTTCCAGATCTAAAAAAATCATGGATTGCTGTTATAATGTCTTGACCAACAGTGTTCCAGCATTTAAAAAATAAGCTAGAATATCCATCAATGCCTGGAGATTTGTCATCAGGAATGGAAAAGAGAGCCAATTTGATTTCATCAGAACTAAAAGTCAAATCCAACATCTGCTGCTGAGTATCACTAAGGACATTACCTTTAGCAATTATAGCAGGTTCAACTTTCCTTACATTGTTGTCACTCCCAAGGAGAGAGTGATAGAAGTTTAAGAAAGTTTCCACCACCTGAGAAGAATTAGTAGCCCAGGAACCATCATCTCTTCTAATGGTGTTTATTCTGTTCTGAAGCCTTCTCATTTTAATACTCTGGTGAAAGAATCTTGTGTTATCATCTCCATCATTCAACCACCTTACCTTTGCTTTTTGACTCAAGAAAAGTGAGTAATTCCTATGAGCCACTTTGTACTCTTCTCTTGCATTTTTCTCCTGCTGACTCAATTCATAGCTACCAGGATCATCATGCATTGCTTTTTGTGCTGAAATCATTTGGTGATATTTAAGAGAATATTGTTCTGAAACATCACCAAATTGACTTTTATTCAAGCCTTTCAACTCCTTTTTCAAGAGTTTCCATTTGCTAACAATTTGGAACATTGTTGTTCCTGAAATATGCTGTTGCCAAACTTGTGAGACAATAGCTTGAAAATCTTCAGCTTTGCACCACATATTAAAAAACCTAAAAGGTTTTTTCTTCTCCTCATTTACAAAAGATCTAATGAGTAGTGGACAATGGTCATATTCTCCCTCAGGGAGAATAGTAACTTCAGTGAAAGGACAATCATTTACCCATGCTTCATTGCCCATTACCCTGTCCAGTTTGCAAAAAACTCTATCAATGCCTTCTTGCTTGTTATTCCAGGTGTAAAACTGACCACAAGATTTAACTTCCATCATCCTACACCAATTCATACACTCTCTCATATCTCCAGTCTCTCTTTCGCTGACAGGCTGTCCTAATCTATCTTCCATACCCATTATTGCATTAAAGTCCCCCAAAATAATCCAAGGTCTATCATTATCAGCATGACTCTTCAAATCATTCCACAAATCAACTCTTCCTTGTCTGTCATTCAGTCCATACACAAAGGTACAATAGAACCTTTTGCCTCCATTAATGACTTCAATTTCAGTGTGAATCATTTGACTAGTACAGTGAAGAATAGACACATTTAAGGAGGTAGGATGACACCCTAAAAGAATTCTTCCATTACCATGCCACTGGTTATTTGTAGTGATACACCATCCAGGACAAACTGTAAGATAAAAGTCACCAAGGGAGTGAGCTTTTATCTTAGTCTCAAGGAGACTAAACAACCTGATTTTATGAGCACTTATAAAGTTTCTCATTTCAATCTATTTTTTCTTGTTGTTTAGTCCGCTCACATTCCAACAATGTGATACACAAGATTTATATTTCCCCAACTTTTCATTCTTTAACCTTACTCTTCCAATTAGGAAATGATAACTCTAAGCTCTTTACTTATCCCATTTCCATATTCATATTAGAATATTCTCAATTCAATTATAACCTCCCCTGATTTAAGTAATACAACTCTAATTTAATGTTTGATATTCCTTCAAACCATCACTCAACTCCCAATAATTATTTCATCAATTTACACATTTATTTTCATTAGTTTATAGAAATTTTATCTTAGTTCATACTCATTTTATATCAATGGTCCCTACGCGAGACATATATCATATATGAGAACAAATTTAGGTTTACAACATATGTAAAATATTTTAGAACATACTTATTACCGTTTTTTTAGGGACTATATACTTTATTTTTTTTAGGGAATATACTTGATTTTTTTTAGGGAACATATGCAACATTTTTTAGAACAACATATTAATTTTTTTTTAGAGAACACTTGTTAAGAATAAGCATCATAGATGCTAACAAATCGAGCAATAAAGTATAATATACAGGAATAAAGAAATTTAAAGCAATAAAGAACACACAAGATTTAACGTGGAAACCCTTGAATAGGGAGAAAATGATGACGAACACTGCACTAGGACTTTTTGAGTATGAGATGATGATACAAGGAGAAATCTTAATCTCTTTAGACTCTCTAACCTTTTTCTAGGGTTCTTTAGTCTCTCTAGATCTGAGAATAATAATCTCTCTTAGCGTAATAAAATAATAATGGCCTCAAACATATTTATAATAGGGATATCAATTAGGAAACCTAGTTAAACAAGGAAACCAAATTTATCTTGGCATCTCAAAAGTTCGAGTATTGCGGCAAAAGCCCACGTTGGGCACACAATACCGTGGGCACGGGCTTACTTAACATTTTTTTAGGGAACATACTTAACTTTTTAGAAAATATGCAACACTTTTTAGAGCAACATACTTAATTTTTTTTTTTGACGCAACATACTTAACTTTTTTTAGGGAGCATACTTAACTTTTTTGAGCATATGCAACACTTTGTAGAACAACATACTTAATTTTTTTTTGACAGAACATACTAAATTTCTTTATTTAAAGAGACCATACTTAACTTTTATTTTATATAACATACTTAAGTTTTTAGAACATGTGCAAAACTTTTTGGAGCAACAAAATTCTTCAACAAAAGCTTCAAGCTCAAATTGAACTAATTTTGCTAGAGGAGCGAGAAATAAATATAGAATTCTTACCTAATGACTTCAACCAAAATAAGTCAAATTACATAAAATTTGATAAAGAATTTTGTCCAATTTATGAAAAAATTTGTTGAATTAAAAGAAACTAATTAGTTCAATTTGAGCTTGAAGCTTCAATGGAGTTTACTTGAGAAGAGAGATTTTGTATTCTTGAGAGAGAGAATGAGTTTATTAGAGGAGAGGGAAACAAAATAAAATTCTTAGATAGTGAATTCAACCAAAATAAGTCAAATTTATATAAAATTTGATGAACAATCTTGTTAAATTTGTGAAGAAATTATTTTATTTGAGCTTGAAATTTCAGTGGAGACTACTTGAGGAGAGAGATTAGGTACTCTTGAGGAGAGACAAGTTTGATGAATTTTTAGAACAACGCACTTTAGATATCAAAATTTGCTGTAAAACTTTTAAAACATCCAGTTATATTCTCACATATCAAGTGTTGTTACATAAGGGAGGTGTTCTCATTAACTTTTATATATATTTTTATATTAGTTTTACATATTTCATCTCCATTGACACATATTTTATACCAATTTTACATATTTTATATCCGTTTAAACATAATTTTAATATCATTTTATACATAATTTATATCAATTTATACATATTTCATAAACTTTGTTTTTGTAAGAAGAAATCCTTTGATTGCCCTCACACAGGGACCCCTACCCAAAGGCCCATTACAAGCCAGACACCCCCACCCCGTCCTCCCTAAATCCCGAGTAAATGCTTGGAGTAGAAATAGAACCCTAAGCTTCAATAGGGAAGATGGAAAAAATCACCACTGGAGGCTTGAGCCAACCTCAATTCCTATACATATTTCATATATGTTTATGCATATATTGGAAAGCACTTATACCCATTTATGTTTCCCTTTATTGACAATTATACCGTTATGATACTTTATGTTCCACAGAGTGCCATAATTAGTTACCCCGTGCTGGGAATGAGCCAAGCCTGCACGTGAACAGTTCCAGCTCGGCTCGGTGAAAGCTCGATCAGGACTCGGCTCACTAAGGCTCGGTTCGAGTTCGGGATCGACTCGAGACCTAACGAAACGAGCCACGAGCTAAGCTAAGCTCGGCTCGAAAAGCTCGCAAACGGCTCGAGTTACTTTTTTTATTTAAAAAAATATAAAAAATAGTATTATTATTCATTTAGTGAAAAAAAAGGCAAAACACTAGAAATGTATATTTTAAAATAGGGAAAAAATACAACCAAAAAGCAAGTACTCCCACATTCCCTCAAAAAAAAACTCTCACGAGGCAACTTCCCAGTTTCAACAAAACATAAAAAAATTACTTCACCAAAACTCATTTGCCAAAATACTCAAAAACTCACGAAAACCCTAAGGGGGGGTAAACTCACAAAACCGAAGTCTCACCGCCGCTGCTGCATATCACCGCTGCTGCTATCACCGCTGCTCAGTCGCATCTCTTTCTCTCTCACCACCGTCAGCTCACCGCTGCTCAACTCGCACCTCTCACTCGCAAGTCGCACCGTAGCATTTCTTTCCTCTCACTCACTAGTCACCACCGTCACCACCTGTTCGAATGGTCATGGTCGGAGACCCACCAACAGGTATGAAATTCTGATTTCTCATTTCTCTCTATATAATTTTTATTTTAGTATGAATTTCTTATTTCTCATTTTCTCTCTATATTTTTATTTTAATTTTGTATGTATTTGTTTTTATTGCTTATTATGTATTTTGTTATTACTCTATTAATCAAATGTATTTGCTAATTTACTATGTTATTACTTATTATGCATATGTTATTTACTGTTTTGTTATTACTTATTTGCAATTTGTGGCCTTGTGGGTGTATCATTTATGCCTCTGATTTGGAATTTAGTATTTACTTTGTGATCAATGACTCAATGTATTCCAATTATGTGATTATATAATAGTATTTGATGTAATTTCAAGTATCTTGACTTTTTATTTATATTCATTAGTTGTTGTTTCTATTCAATAGGTGAATCTAGTGATGTTCCATCATCAACTCCTAACTATTCTTCTAAACCAACTGTGGAAAAGTTTTTTGTAAATGTTGAAGATGAGAACCCTTATGAAGCAGAACAAGATGATGAACTTATTGAATCTGAAAATCCTGACGAAGTCGATGAGGCTGATGTAGAGGTTGTGTTGAAGATCCCGATCATCCACATAAGAGACCACGAACATCCACCGTGTGGTCTGAGTTGGAGTCTCCAGTACTTGTAAGTGGAAAATGGAAAACCAAATGTAAGCATTGTAAAAAAACCTCTTAGCATCGCAAAATCTGGTACTACTAGTCATTTGCAACGACACTTGCGTACTTGTGTACAAAAGAAAATATCATTGAAGCAACAAAATATGATAAACTTCTTGCCTTCTAATTTAAATGTTGGTAAACCTAATTCTGGATTTGTTAGTGTATTTACATAATGATTGCAAATTGGATTGTTATGTATGAAAAACCTTTTCACTTGTTGAAGAGGAGGGGTTTAATATTATGCTTATGAAAGTATGATTTTCTAAAGCATATGTTGGTTTTTGGTTCCATAGACAATGCTACGGCAAATGACACTTGCATTCAAATCATGAAAGATACATTTTCACTTTCTAAAAGGTTAATGTGTGGTGGTAAATTATTTCACGTTCGTTGTTGTGCACAAATTTTGAATATCATGGTGCAACATGGTTTGAAGCAAGTCAAAACCATCATAAAAATGTGCATGATACGGTGTATTATCTCAATGGAAGTGAAGCTAGGATGAGGAAGTTTGCTGAACTTGTGCAACAATTCAATCTAAAAGAGAGGAAAATCATTCTTGAATGCAAGACTCGGTGGAATTCCACATATGATATGTTGGCTTCAGCAATCAAGTTTAAGGAGGTATTCTTTAGACTTGCTTTGAAGGATAGTGAATATGTTCGTTGTCCTATTATTGAGGATTGGATCAAAATTGACAAGTTGCTTGACATTTTAAAAGTCTTTTATAATACTACTAATATTATCTCAGGATCAGAATATCCAACTTCTAATGTGTTTCTTGTGAAGTTAGTTACATCAAAGAGATGTTAGATAGATATGCCAATTCTTCTGATGATTTTGTGAAAGACATGGTAAAAAAAAACATGAAAGAAATGTTTGATAAGTATTGGGGTGAATGCAATTTGATCATGGCCATAGGTGGTATTTTGGACCCTCGTGCGAAAATGGAGGTACTTGACATTACTTTCCCCCAAATAGGGGTGTAAGTTATTTGGTTAAAAACCGAAAACCAAACCAAACCAAACCGAATTAATAATTTGGTTTGGTTTTTTTCAAAATTCGGTTTGGTTTGGATTGGAAAATTTTTATTTTTTCGGTTTTCGGTTTGGTTCGGTTTTTATTTTAAAAAAACGAAAAAAACCAAACCAAACCGAACCGAAGTTTGCCTATCCTATATGGGTTTTGATGTTTTTATCAATTATCTTTAGTTCTAGTACTTCAATTTTAAGCTTTAGTTGAAATTTGAAGTAATTCTTCTATGTTTGATGATTTAAAACTTGATAATTTTCGTATTATTTGTAAGATTTGGAAAAAAAAATTTGCATCATAAAAGAATTTCGGTTTTTTGGTTTGGTTTGGTTTTGGTTATGTAATTTCGGTTTGGTTTGGTTTGGTTTGGTTTGGGACGAAATTTGGTTTGGATTTGGACTTGAAATATGAAAACCGAATTTATTTTGGTTTGGTTTGGTTTGGTTTTGCCCAAAACCAAATTAAAAACCGAACTTACACCCCTACCCCCAAATGTTTCCTTCGGAATTTGTTAGAGGTAACATCCTCAAGGTTAGAGATACTTTGTACGAGTTGTATGATGAGTATAAGATCATGTATTCTTCTCCAACGGAAGTAGTTGGAGAATGTGATAGTGGAACTTCCAATGATAATGAAGGTAGCCTTCCCGGAATATCTAGGGTGTTACAAGCTGTGAAAAGTGGCAAAAAACACTCAACCTAAGAAATCGGAAATTGATACGTATTTTGAGGAAGAATACAACGATGAAGGAAAGTTTGATACATTGAAATGGTGGAAAGAAAAATTTGTGAAGTATCGTATTTTATCGAAAATTGTTGCTGATGTCTTGGTTATTCCGATTACCACTATTGCTTCTGAGGCTACATTTAGTGCAGGAGTCGTGTTATCGATTCTTATCGAGCTTCGTTGCTTCCAGAAACTGTGCAAATGCTAATTTGCAAGGGAGATTGGACTAGGTCGACTTTTGGGATTAAAAGAAAGTACAAAGTAAGTTCAATAATCTTTTATTGTTTGCTGCTGTTTTGGGCATTTAAAGGATTTTTTACATGCTAATTTGGGGCTGATTTTTAATTATTTTGTACACCAATGCAGGATATTGAAGATGATCAACCAAAAGAGATCGTTATTCCTATTCCATAAGTTGTTTTGGCACAAAATTTGTGAAGATCGACATTCATGGCATGGATCATTGAACCAACTTGCATTATTGTAAACGTTGGTGGTGAAACTTATATTTGAATTTGTAATTTATGACTTGTTGGAGACTTTTTTTTATTTGTCTTTACTTGTTGGAGACTTTTTTTATTTGTGAGATTTGTATCACCTATATTATGTATCAAACTATCAGTGTATGACTTTTTTTTTTATTTGTGAGATTTCGAGCCATTTTTTCGAGCATGAGCCTCGAGCCTCAAACGAGCTCGAGCCGAGCCTCACATTCCAACACACGAGCCCGAGCCGAGCTCCATTTTTGCGTCTCGACAAGCCTCGAGCTCGAGCAGAGCCTACCACTATTCGGGCTCGGCTCGGCTCATTCTCACCCCTTCACTTACCCCTATAATTTTGCCCTTCACGTAAGACTACCATTACTCACTGTCTCTCTATCCTCTTCTTTCTAATTTCCTTATTAGGCTGAATCAGAATATTATGTGGGAAAACGAATGTATTACATAACTGCTTAATCCTTAGTTTAATCTCTTCTAACTATTTTCTCGATTTGGGTTCTCTCCCCTATCTCTCTCATCATTTTACAAATTAAATAGCTAAACAAATTTTGAACTTACTTTTTCATTTTGTTAATACTATAGTATGGTTACTATTAATGTTCATAATTATTCTCCGTGTTTATGTTATTTAAGGTGATTATTGAACAATTTTTTAATATGAAACTGTAGAAATTTGCTGGTTAGATGTTGAATTTGGTTTAAATTATGTGTTGTATATGTCTTGAACTCTTGATTCGGGGTGTTCTGTTATTGTTATGTTGTTGGTATCTTGGTGATCACTGATCACTTTGTGCTTTTTCGGTTTTATTTATGTAGTACGAGTAATTTCACCTATGAGTATGAGTAATGGCAATAACTGATTTGGATATATTAGGAGATTGAAGGCGGTGCGGAAATGGGTTATCTTAGGGTGTAGGACGATAGATATGGCCTAAATAAGATTTTAATTTAGTCAAACATTTTAATTCTAAATTAAAACACTGTTTGCCAACACGCATAGTATAGTGTGTAGAAACAAAGTCTACAATCCAGCTTATATGTGATGCTTTAGTCATGTTTATCATCTCATGGGCCATAAATTAGTTAGAAAATGTTCTATTTTTTACAAGCACCTGCAATATTACGTGTATACTTTTGTTCCTGAAAGTTCCACAAATATTTACTATAAATAGCGTGAGACCCATTCATGTATTTGGCATCACAATCTCTCCAATTCCAATTCACTACCCATTTTTGCTTGATAGAAGCTTTCATTTATCTTAGTTCCCTAAGATGTCTTCAAAAGTTTTGTTTTCAATAATCTTACTCCTATGCCTAGATTTAGTGATTTTCACTATGGTGAATTCCCAAAATGTCCCCTCCCCACCATCACGACGTCCCACAAATCCCCCTCGCAACGATGGCGGCAACCAGGGGGGAAACCCACCAAAGCCAGCGTCGTCACCACCTGTCAAGTCACCAACTCCATTGATATCACCTCCGGGAAAGTCACCAACTTCAGTGGTGTCACCGCCTGGAAAATCACCAACCCCAGGGGCGTCACCACCCGGTAAACCACCAACTCCAGGGGCATCACCACCTAGCAAGTCACCAACACCGAGGGCGTCGCCACCTGGTGGCTCCCAAACCCCTGTGGCATCACCACCTGGAAAATCACCAACTCTAGGGGAATCACCACCTAGCAAGTCACCAACTCCAATTGTGTCACTACCTGGCAAGTCACCAATACCAAATCCAGTGGCATCACCACCGGGTAAGTCACCAACACCTATGCCATCACCACCTGAAAAGTCAACAACACCAACTCCAGTGCCTTCACCACCTAGCAACTCACTAACTCCAAGGGCATCACCACCTGGCAGGTCACCAACTCCAATTGCGTCACCACCTGGCAAGTCACCAATACCAAATCCAGTGGCATCACCACCGGGCATGTCACCAACACCAATGCCATCACCACCTGGAAAGTCACCAACACCTACTCCACTGCCTTCAGCACCTAATAAGTCACCTACACCAACTCTTGTGCCATCACCACCTACCAAGTCCCCAACGCCAACTCCTGTGTCATCACCACCTGCCAAGTCCCCAATGGCAACTCCAGTGCCATCCACACCAGGCAAGTCTCCAATGCGAACTCCAGTGCCATCGCCACCAAGCAAGTCACAAACACCAACCCCAATGCTATTACCACCTGGCAAGTCACCAACTCCAACCCCGGAGTTATTACCACCTACTCCCGGTGGCGGCGCCACCTAGCAAGTCACCAACTCCAACCCCGTAAATTGTCACCACCTACTCCAATGTCATCACCACCTGGCAAGTCGCCAACATCAACTCCAATTTCCTCACCACCTGGCAAATCACCAACATCAACTCCAGTGCCTTCACCACCTGGCCAGTCGCCAACACCTACTCCAATGTCTTCGCCACCTCACAAGTCACCAACTCCAACTCCAGAGTTGTCACCACCGACTCCAATGTCATCACCACCTAGCAAGTCGTCAACACCTACTCCTTTGCCGTCACCACCTGGCAAATCACTAACTCCAACCCCAGTGTCGTCGGCACCTGGCAAGTCACCAACTCCGACTTCAGCGCCGTCTCCATCCCCACCTGGCAAGTCACCTACACCGTCACCGTCAGGCATGTGTCCCATAAATCCGCTTAATTTAAAGGTGTGTATTAATCTATTAGGTGACTTGAGTGGACTTCTGATTGGCAGTCAACCAAAGGATCCATGTTGCTCCATCCTTCAAGGGTTGACTGATCGTGAAGCATGCTCTTGCGTTTGCACTGCCATCAAAGCGAATGTTTTGGGGATTAATCTTAATGTCTCTGTCTCCTTGAGATCATTGGTCAATAACTGTGGCAAAAGGGTACCCTTTGGCTTCCAGTGTTCTTAAACTTATTAATATATCTTGTTGGGTCAACAATATTCTAAGTATCATCTCCATATTTCAGTATTGTAGTAGCATAATAATGTTTTATTTATACGTATTTCTATGTTATATGGTTGTTTATGTTGGTGATAAAAGGACGTCGATCACCTTCAAGCTTAAGCGTGTACGTAGTAACCTTTTACAATAATGTGAGAAAAACATAGATGATTTTTCTTGAATAAAACAACATGTTTGATGAAGTTAGTGCAATAAAGTGGTAAAATGAATATGATCTCTACATCATCTAGCTCTATTATATTGTTCAAATGATTACTTAATTCAGTTTGAGTATTATTGACACCAATAACGAGAAAGGGCGGTTCAATTATTATAAAAGCGCTATTTAACAAATACGAATTTGGACCTTAGATTATTAATTTAGCTGTTAAAAAAAGACATAGAATATGCAAATTTTCACTTTGACATATGATAAAATGACAAAATATCACAGCGTAACAATGTATAATAAAAAATGTTCTAATAAATAGTCCAATACCAAAAATAAGAAAAAACATGTATATTAGTAAATAATAATACAAAAAAGAACTTTTAGGCGTCCTATGTGGTTTCTTAGATCACACATGTTATGCACCGCCCCTATTCATCTGGAGTTATTGTACAAAAACTTCTATATATATACTTTCTTTGTTTCTAACTGCATTACTTTGACTTTTACACTACCCACACACTGTACGTACTTTGATAATATTTTTTTTACTAATACATAAAAATTTATAAAAACAAAAGTAATCATATAAAATCGGATTTATCTCAATGAATTTTGTCATAATATCAACTTTTAATGGTTTGGTCAGAGCGTCTAATCCAAAACTTTCTCATTAGAAATATATTAGTGGTCAGAGTTGTGCATTGTCAATTATAAAAGTTAGTTGTTGCACTTATCCAGAAAAGAGGAAGTATACATAAAATGAGACCTTTTTGAAAGCATAAGGATTGCCATCTAAGCGTCCAATGTCACAATCATATTGAAGAAAAAATTGATGTTAGGGTCTCAACCATGGACACTTATTTTTTAAAGGTCTTAACTATTAATTATTCAGCGACAATCCCATCTTGATGGGTATTGTTTTTGCGTAGGTTCAGATATCATTTAACCAGTTAAACTTTTCTTCATGGGGCCCACTCCCTCTTTAAACCATTTTAATTGTATAGCCTTCACCCACCTTCTATCTCACTCTCCTTTGTTTACGTGCCCTAGATCAGTCTTAGGGTGCATTCTCTTCACCTTAAAAACAAAAAAGTTTCAAGTCTAATCAATTCAGTTCAGTTCTAGATAAGTTTCAATCAGTTCCAATCAAGACAATAAGTTCCAATCAGGTCCAATAAGGTCCAATAAGTCCCAATCAGGTGCAATAAGTTCCAATCAACTCCAACAAGGTCCAAATAGTCAATGATCAATAAATTAAAATTAAAATTTTAATTAAAGTACCATTATGACTATATAGTATTATAATCGTATCATTATCTATTATTTTCTTGCTTCCTCCGTTCTTTAATAATTGCAACATGTAGGGGTTGCATATTTTTTAAAGAGATGAGAGAGATGAAAAAAGGGACCCATGTGATAAGGAGAGAGAGAGAAAAATCATAGTCAAATTTAATAATGTTGCAATCAATATAAAACTTCCAAATAAGGGAAATGTTGCAATAATAGAACGGAGGAAGTATTTATATTACTATCAGCTGATTATGTCATTACTAAAAAAGTATTATAATCATGGTCAAATAAGGTTAATAATAATAATCATCATAATTATAATATTTTGCAATTCGTCTTTAAATAACTAGAGATAACATGTTTTCGTTACTAATAACAATGAAAGATATTAATGTAAAATTTAATAATTATTATGTCATAACAAATTTTGAGGGGTAGTATTTATGTTATTACTCATCAAATTTTTTGTCAAATAAGGTCAAATAAATTTCAATCAGGTCCAATAAGGTCTCATAAGTTTCAGTCAGGTCCAATCAGGTCTAATAAGTTTCAATCAGGTCCAATAAGTTTCAATCAGGTCCAATAAGTTGGGTCAGTTCCAATAAGTTCAGTTCAGATAAATTCAGTTCGGTTCACTGTTTTTAAGGTGAAGAAAACGGACCATTATACTCCCTTTTAATGGAGTAATACTTTACCACTCTTACACAGTTATACTGCCTCCTCTTATTCCCCTCAAGTGAACACCCAAAGAAAAGAGGTTGAGGTGGTGGAGTAGTGGCATCACTTTTCACCTCGTAATCTTATATTTAATTTTTTTTTTGGGCAATCTTCTATTGCCTCTTTTATATTACTTCAACAACTTTAATTTTAATTGATCACTACAAAGGAAACTTTGGCAATAGCTACCTTTATTATACCAACTAACTGAAATAACTACCTTTCTTAATTTTTTACAAAATTAACTACTTTTATTGTTTTAAAAGTTAGAATATTGCTACCTTGTAATGGTTGCCATCAAATTTTCCATCTTGTGGGGTCCACTTATTATTTTCCTCACAGTTTTCCCTCTTTTCCTTCTCGATTTATTCCTTAATTAACTGAATTAGCAACAAATGATAAGTTATGTTAAATATCTCCCTCATTCTTTTCAAATTCTCTTTCAAAGATTCAATTGGGGTTAGGGTTGGCCAATTAAAGGAACATGCATTGCTACAATTGGTTAGCTAAAGGACCTATTTTTGCTTTGATTAGGATTGCTGCCACAAATTGAAGGTAAGTTTTTCGAATTGCAAATTAGGGTTCATAGAATTCGGGGAAATTGATGTACTTATTGTTTAAAAAATTTCACCTTCCACTCAAAAACTGATAAGTTATGTGATTAATTAGTAGTTTTTTTTGTTTGAAGAGACTTAATAAATGGTTTTTAATTTCTCCTGTCAATTCCTCTATGAAAAGCCCAAAGACAAAACACAAATGGTGGGCCCCACGAGACAGAAAATTTGAGAATGGCAGTGACATGTCAAAGCATTACATGGTCCCTACCTCCTTTTTGTAGTATAATAATGTCTTGATGAAGATGGCAGTGACTTGATAGAGAGATAATGACATTGTGAAATGAGATGAAGGTTGGTGAGAGGAATCAATGGTAGTAAAGGATGAATGTGATGAGTGAAGAGTGAAGAGTAAAAAGATAGTCAATTTCGAGCTTTTGAAAACCAATTATATAGGAGTGAACCTCACAAGATGGAAAATTTGACGGAATCCGTTAAAAGGTAGCAATAACCTAACTTTTAAAATAACAAATGTAGTTAATTAGAAAAAAAAATAGAAAATATAGTAATTCCAATAACTTGCAAAATAAAAGGTAGTTATTACCAAAAAAATCTCACTACAAATTTTGCACTTTATCTAAGCTAATGTTGTGTTTGACGAAATGCGTGAGTGAAAAGAAAAAACAGATCATTTTTCTTATAAAATTGTACCATTATTCTCTTATAAACCGGATTAGTCTTAGATCAGTTTAGCTAATTATCATTTCCCATGAATTTCATGATATTCAAAGCAAAATTTCAAACATTCAGAGCAAATTTTAGGGCAGATTCGAACAGTTTTCAGGTAAACTTTGGGCAATTCGTTCTCCTAGCATACAATGAATTTTTGAGTTTTTCTTGGCTTAAAATTGGACTACTTTTAGTCTAGTTTAATACTGGAAAGTTTCATAATTTTTGAAGAATGTTTGCTATTTATTAGAACACGTTTTTGATAATTGGTCAAAATCAAACTATTATGGATCAGTTCTGGGAGAATTAAAACTGCAAATAATTGGCCGGGTATTTATTGATGAAATTTTGGTCTAGTGTTCCAGACACATAGGGCTATGTTGTGACAAAATTCCATGAAATTTCGAGGTATTTTACTTAGGTTTTAAATCTCGAACTCTTAGTGAAATTTCTGGACAGTTTACTGGAAAAATTGCAGTTGGTTGTTGTTGTTTGGTTCGTATGGATGAATTTGATTCAACATGGAGACTCATGCAAGCTCTTGTACGGATGCAAGAAGCAGCTAAAAGGGTTAATTTTTGTAGGCAACAACTATATCTAGCAAAAAAATAACGTTCATATCTTGAAGATGTTCCTTGCAACATAGAGGATGTAATTTCAGATTCAATTGTTGTTGAGGTTGAACAAGTTTCAGATTCAGATCTGATTGTTGTTGAAGAGGACGTAAAGATTGAAACTTTTTCTTGTTCTAAGGATAAAGATTTGATCTTCGAAGTTTCTCATGAGAAAGCGGTGGTGCCTAACGTTGATTTGCAGAAATATGAGCCTTTAGTTAATGTTTCTTTTCCTTTGGCTCCTAGGGTTGCTGATGATCATGGTTTTCCAAAGGTACTACATGTTTTTCTTTGTAGGGGGGATAAATTGCAACTATGGACAAACCAAGATTTGGAAAACTTAAGACTTCGTGCAGCAGAATATGGTGATGAACGACGCCACATATTCATGGTGTATATTGTTGTACGCTTGATTTGGATGATTTCATGGATTAAATTGAAACTTGAGGACAATTTTTTTTTTCAAGAGGGGGAGAATGATGCAAGATAAGTGCATGAATTGCTTCACCAACTATCTTTATTTGTTTTATTATGATTGTTGCATGGTTTTACTTTACTCTTAAAGTGAAGGTTTTACATGTAACGAAAAATATGTCTTTTATTATGTTTGTTAGTTAAATTAGTTATTGTCGTTGAGTCATTTTTATTTTAGCTGGTTGTAATAAGAGCTGAAAAATCTGAGTTGTAATAGCTTAGGCTTTAGGCGTGTGGTTTTTGCTATTTGAGGAAAGTGTTGCATCTCTTTCCTTAAAGCTATTGTTTCCTTAAGTTGATGAGCTAGATTCTAGGGTTTAGTTTAGGAAAGCACTTTCCTTATTTCCTTATTGCTGGACGTGTGGTGTAATGCCTTGGAGGGCAAGGATTACTTGCTGCCCTTATTATAAATAGGCGTCTAGTCCTTAATATAAAGTAGAAGACTGAATTTGAGAAATTAAAGTGCATGTTTTGCATATGTTGAGCGAGAGCTAACACTAGGTTTCCGAGTAGTAAACCTAAACAAACAACCGCGACTTATTTGTCCATACTCTTAACCGCGACTTAAGAGTAATATCCCTTTACTTTCATTGTTGTTCGTCCACAAAAAATCATAAACACAAAAAGAGTCCGAAATCAGCCTCGAAAATCATATCAGTTGAATGATGCAAGATACGTGCATGGATTACTTCACCAACTATCTTTATTTGCTTTATTAGAATTGTTGCATGGTTTTACTTTACTCTTAAAGTAGAGGTTTTACATGTAACGAAAAAATATGTCTTTTATTATGTTTGTTAGTTAAATTAGTTAATTAAGTTGTTTTTATTTTCAGTTAGTTGTAATAAGAGCCGAAAAATCTGAGTTGTAATAGCTTAGGCTTTAGGCGTGTGGTTTTTGGTATTTAAGGAATGTCTTGATGAAGATGGCAGTGACTTGATAGAGAGATAATGACATTGTGAAATGAGATGAAGGTTGGTGAGAGGAATCAATGGTAGTAAAGGATGAATGTGATGAGTGAAGAGTGAAGAGTGAAGAGTGAAGAGTAAAAAGATAGTCAATTTCGAGCTTTTGAAAACCAATTATATAGGAGTGAACCTCACAAGATGGAAAATTTGACGGAATCCGTTAAAAGGTAGCAATAACCTAACTTTTAAAATAACAAATGTAATTAATTAGAAAAAAAAAATAGAAAATGTAGTAATTCCAATAACTTGCAAAATACAAAAAAATCTCATTACAAATTTTGCACTTTATCTAAGCTAATGTTGTGTTTGACGAAATGCGTGAGTGAAAAGAAAAAACAGATCATTTTTCTTATAAAATTGTACCATTATTCTCTTATAAACCGGATTAGTCTTAGATCAGTTTAGCTAATTATCATTTCCCATGAATTTCATGATATTCCAAGCAAAATTTCAAACATAAGAAGGATGAGAGATGACGAATGACGATGGGAAATTAATCTCAAAGCAAACTTTCTGGGCAATGTTACTATTGAAGAGAGGAGAGAATACAAATTGCATTTCCTTTTTTCTGGTTTGTCTAAACTAGAAAATGGTAAAACAACCTAGCTAACACCCACCTTCTCTGTAATTGACAGGCAAAGAGAAGAGGAGATTTTTCATTTCTTTTTAAATTGGATTTCCTCTCTATCCTGTCTGCCACCCAAATCCCCCTCTCTAGTTCTTCCAATCTACCAATTACATCTAGGTTGCGTTTGGATACCCATATTTCATTTTAAATAGTACAATTCAAATTCAGAATTTTAATTTCTGGAATTCAATTCCAAGTCTAGTATTTGGGAAACTTAAGAATTTCAAATTTGGAATTTCAAATTCTAACAAGCTGTTTGGGAATACATAGAATTTCAAATCTTGAATTTCAAATTCAAATACTGTTTGGCAAACCAAGCTAAAGTTTAGAATTGTAATTCGATCCTACAACCAATGAAATAAAACTACTAATCACTAATACATAATAAAATCCAGTCTAACTTTTGCTCCTCCGGTAGATGTTTCAGCATATCGAACTCATTCACCGGCCCGTTCATAAACCTCTTCACAGCCTGAAGCACTTGTTGACCCGAAAGCCCAAGAACACTAGAGACTACATCGTAGATCTCTTGGGAACTTGGTTTCAGAGGGCCTTGCACTTTACTCACATACTCTTTGAAAGAATCCGCAAAACTACTAACAGCATCTGCTAGACGATCTCTCTTAAGCTTCCTGTTTGAACCTCCAGAAGAAGTCTCTGATGTACTCCCTCCTTCAGTTTCAGTGTCCATAGCAGCAGCGGACTCCTCGTGTTGCTCAGCACCATCACCGGTTGCTCTATCCAAAGCGAACAAAGTAACTATATCGTCCCAATTGTCAATACACTTGTTCAAGTATGCAGAGGCATTAGGATTTTCCTGCACGTTAAAGCAACAAATGAAGCATATATTGCACCAATGAAAATCAGTTATATGCTATAATTCTCAAGTCATTTTATACAATATAACCATCTGGAAAAACAAAGAAGAATGATAAGCTTAAATTTTATTCACTTGATAATGCAAGAAAATTCGTTCATGTTTCTGTTTACTTGTTGAGAAATATAGTAGTGAAACAAGTATCTTGACCATGCTATCAAAATCTACATGAGGTACAAGAAAGTTGCTTTTATGCAAAAGAAATGATAATATTGTATCATATCTTTTAATAATGATAATCCACAACATCAATGACAAAACAAATGCAGAGAGCATACAAGAGCTTGATGACATGCAGAAAAGTGTTATTTGTTCCACCATCCTATGGCTTATTATGTAATATGAAGGATGCTAGTGTCTCTCCAAGTCTGGAAACTAGGAACTTATGAAGCCAGCAAACCTGTGCACGCAATGCGTCACCCCCATCTTACAATACTACTCCTATCTTACCCTCAACCCACCCAAAATCCAGTTCTAGGTGCAACATTACCCTCTAAACAGTCATCGTCTCCATGATCAGTACAGCCTTGAAAATCAGTTGAATTATCAGATCAAAATTAAACATAAGCAAGGGGAGGGTTATATTTCTGTGAACCTACTAATTAGTTCAGGAACAAGGGGAGGGTAATACATACAATTCGCACAAAATCCACAATTTTTGAAACAATAGCAAGAGTTAAATGCATCTATAACACAAATTCCAGGACAGAAAAAAATGCAGATTAACTAGCTTGCAAATTTGTAATATTAATCACTAATAAGATAAATTGCAAAACAGAAAGTAGAACATAACATACCTTACTGTACTTATTCCATTCATCAAGCTCTTCTACAGGGATCACCACCATCTTCCTTTCTTCATCCCACTTGAATTTCGTGTAAGCTCGGATTTCAGTAATTGTAGCATAGTGCCTCTTCCAAACCCTAATTCGATTCCTAACATGATCAACAGTCACAGATATATTCAATTCAACCCTTTACTTGCCCACCACGGCTTGATACGCTTGGGACTTGAAATCTCCATCACCCTTGTTCCCTTCGTTAATTTGCTCATATAATGTGGAAGTAAGCATCACATCCATTTGGCGATTCCACACAACACATCCCCTTTTGCGTGGAGGACCCATAGGTTCTTTGCCTTGTCTTTTGGAATTTATTGTTCCTACGTATCGCAAAACACACAGTTAAATAAAATAAGCATCAACTAGTGTAAACTAAAATTTTAGACGACTAGTCCTACAGATGTATGCTCTGTTTAATAAAATGGATTTGACTTCTAGTCCCCATAGTGGCAGAATATGAACCAAATGGTGTTGTGGTGGTGCTTTATACATTTGGGTTTTTGATTTTTTTTTTGGTATAGTGTAGAAGTTAGATCTAAAGATTAAGTGCTGAGTCCAGGGTCAAATTCTGATAAGAGAGGAAAGCAATACAAAGACAAAATCGAATGGGAGCTACGCTTTGGAATCTACCAGTCCAATGTTCAGTTTGTCGACTATATCAATTCTCAGAACCTTAGATGCTTATATTAAACACAACACAAATGTCCTATTTGATATCACTAATATTACTATTAATATGCAGTTGGTTTGGTTCCTCTACATCAGCTAAATACAGGCCAAAAACGAAGATAAACTATTCGGTTCATTGTTGATTGCTAACATACGGAACAAAGGGACAACGAGGATAGGATATCCAATCAGCAGATGTGTTCATCTCACTTATTTTTAAGCCCCAAAATCTTGCAGTCTCAGGTGTCACTTCCCTTCCCCATTGTCATATCCAATCAAGAGATAATGGATGTCTCACTCTCCCTCATCTGAAGACATTGGTAGAATTAAGTCCATGAAATAAGTTACAGTCCATAAATGAGAAAGAAGGGTGCAGTTACTCATGTCAAGGACCAAGGCACATGTGGTAGCCTCTTAACCTGTTCTCATCTCAAATTGCTCAAACTTGCTCTTCCTAATTAAGTTCTCTTTTTACTGTATAAAGCATGAATAGATCAACTTTGATATGTCATAATATAGAAACATAATCTTCTTTAGATGAAACTATGGTTAAATCAAACTATAAAGTTTATAATTAGAATGCTAGTACGCTAGAACTGGAAGCTCCATGCACAAACATCAAAAGAAAATAGAGTATTGACTATAAAGTTTTAATCATTACCAATCTGACATTTCTGGTATACAGATCATTCTTAAGGCATACTATGATTAGGGGTTATAAATTAAGAGATAACAGAAGATATAATTAGAATTACAGAATTCAATAACAAGGTAGGATGCAATTCATTCTTCAAACTATTAGTATTAAAAGCAGGAAAGGCACACCTTTTTGCAAGTTAAGCAATAATGAACGGGAAAATTTTCAACTTCTAAGCAAAATGATGATGAATTGATTCTGATGATCTGCAAAAAAAAAAAAAACCAGCACTGTGAGACAGAAAACTTAGCTCATAAATCAGTATGCATCAAATTTAACAGCCAAATAAAATAATTGAGCACTCACCTAGTATTATATGAGAGACAGAGAGTATAGAGCACATAACAAGTTAGAAATAAACTTAACTCATAACAAGTTAATTCAACTATAAAGAAATTGAATACCTTGGTACTAGAATTGTACAAAATGAGATATACCTTAGTTAAAAATACAAAGGAGATAGTCATATAAATAAATCCAGAAGATTACAACTTAGTAGATATTTTGATAAAAATTAAGAAAAACAGAAGGACAAAGACATATTCAAATAGCTTGAACCCTTCGCACTTGGTACTCCTCAAACATCTTCTTAGCAAGATCATCTCTAAAAATAATTCCACTCATTTGTTGACCGAGCGGTTGAAATGAAATCATCATCTTCATCTATATCATCATTTGGCTCCGCATCAAGTAAGTCTTGGTCTACCTCATGTAAAAGTCTTGTTTCCTCCATATTTTCCTCCCTTAAGAAATTATGGAGAATAACACAAGCATTGATGACTCTAATTTGAGTCTTTTTATCAAAAAAACTAGGATCCCTAAGTATAGCCCAACGTTTTTTTAATAGTCCAAACGCCCTTTCAATTGTATTCCGTGCAGACGAGTGGCGCAAGTTAAAAGCTCTTTGTAGTTCGTGGGAGTGTTTCCTCGCCACAAATTCAAGTGGTACCGAGTACCTTTGTAAGGAGCTAAGAAACCTTCACCATTAGTAAAGCCCAAATCCACAAGGAAATATCTATCTGCATCATAGAAATTTAACATTACCCTTTTGGATTTAATACGTCATTAACTAATTATAAGATAATAAGTTATAAACTCTTACTTCTTGGTACTTTTAGACCATTGGGCCTCAGGAGAGCATCACGAAGGACACGAGGGTCTGATGCGGATCCTTCCCAACCAGGTAAAACATATGTGAAACGAAGGTTTGGATCACATGAAGCTAGCACATTGGTGCTAATGTCCCCCTTCCTATCTCGATAACGAGCTCTATCCTCAACGGGGACCGTCATATCAATTTGTGTCCCATCAAGAGCTCTAAGAACTCCCTCAAACCACTTCCACTTGTTATCCCCGTCATAGCTAATACTTTGGTCAACTGGTTTGATATAATACTTTCCGATTTTGAGCATAGATCGAAGGACCACATGAAGTTGGCGGCTTATAGTCTCTCCTGAACGAGCAAAGAGGGCTTGCATTGTTCTATTCTTCAAATCATGTGCAAGGACATGAAGAAACAATGCAACTATTTCTTTTACGGTGACATTTCTTGTAGTCATTAGGTCCCCCTTTGATTGTAATATATGACACAACTTCTCAAAACAACGTATGTCGAGACGCAATTGCTCACGACATATTCTATTATTCCTCAAAGTATTCATCCATGTAGCTCTTGTTTGTGTACGCTCACGCTCATTCCATGTTACTTCATTCACCCTATATCGTTGACCATACCATACCCCCACAACTACTATAATAAAACCTATAACCAGGGTAACTAACTCTAGATCTTCATCATTGTCCCTTGCATGTTTCCTTGACTCTTGTATACTCACCTCATCCGACATATTTCAAACTTCTGTGTAACATATCAAGTATCACATGACATATCAACTTTATAATGTTCGACTAAAACAGAGTTGCACAACATCTCACACTTCCCAAATTAAAAAATTTAAAAACCATACATTATATCCAAAACTCTAGGAGCTCGGGTTGACACATTCCCACCGCGCTCAAAACCCCAACCATTTCCATGCTAAAAATGGTTGTCACATTCCCTCCTCGCTCAAAACCCTAACCACAAATGTTATATACTGAACCATTAATGTTGTATACAGAATTATAAAAGTTGTACATGAAAATCAGGTATCATATCATCTATATTAATCATATACGATGGTGAATTTTTATATAGAACATTTGTTGTTTGATATACAACATTTAAAATACAACATCCACACATTTTCTGAACATAAATTGTTTAAACATTATGGAATTAGGCACAACTCGTCAAGTCATTACCATGAAGCCAAAAACCATACCTCTAATGAATACACCTCACTACATATAGACATTACAATATTTGAACATTATAAATAAGCTAAATCAGCATCAAATATAACAATTCTGCTCAATTAAAAGAGATTCAGGAAATAAAAACTTTATATCACAAGAAACATATTCCCCACCCCCAAAATCAAATCAGAAAATACAACGGAAACGTTTAGCCAAACAAAAAATCAAAAACTTTAGAGCTGCCGTTCTAAGAAAAGTATATGCCATTATACTTCTCATTTTCAGATTTTGCAAATTATAAACCCTAATTACCACAAAATCTCAAAAGAAATTACAAGAGAAAAAAGCCCTAATTAATCAATACAACAAACAAAAGAGCAAGATATAAATACATAATACAAAGAATCGAAAATTCAATCAACTACACATTCTAGATCAGAAGATAAAATCTATTCCAAAAAAAAACCTAAAACAATATTTATAAATCAACAATCAAACAATAACGCAGTAAATTCATGGTAAAAAAATTAAGAATTGAGAAACTAACCTTAGAAATGAGATTTCGCAGTAAAGGAGGAGAGATAAAGCTTGACGCGAGAAAGCTTGAGGAGAGAGAAAGCCCAAGGACAGAGAGAGAGCTCGAAGAGAGAGAAGGAGAAATGAAGATGTCGACATTATTTGGGATTTCAAATGAGAAGTTTTGACAATGGATTTCAAATTCTCAAATATGGGCTTAAGTTTTAAATAGGTTGGAATTGGGCCAATTCCAAATCCAAATGTTTGGATTACCCAAACATGTTATTTGGCCAAATCCAGTATTTCAAATGAAATGCTTAAAACCAAACAGGCCACTATGGAATTTACTTGTAATTGAATAGTCCACCACCCACTTTCTCTCTGATTTTTTTAATAGAACAGTCGAACTACTTTGGGGAAAAGAAGAAGGAGAAGCAGTGTACTAGAACAGAGGGGAGTGAGAGGCGAGGGGGGAGTGAGAGTAATCACTCACTCCGGTTTTTATAAGTTTACATTTACCTACTCTATTGGCCACAAAGTTTTAGCAAATATAGGTATATCGCTCATACAAAAGAAAGAGAAAGAGTATTAATTTATTATATTAAAGTTAATGTTGTTGGTCAAGAGAAGTAGAGTGAGAAAAACATTGTTGTGAAGATAATAATATAAAATTGGTAGGAGTGACCGTTCCAAAAATATAAAAAAAGTGGGTAAACTAATAAATGACAACCTAAAAAGAAAAAAACGTAAACTAATAAAAACTGGAATGGTATACTTAACATGAAGAAGCGTAAACAAAAAAATGGTTCTTATGGCTGTGAAATCAACTTCATTCAGCTGCAATTTAACTTGGCGACACTCTGAAATTTAAGATATATCAAGAGAACCAGAAGTAAAAGTTGAAGAGAATCGAAGAAGGAATTAGAAACAAAGCAAGGGGGTTTATTTTTGGGGTCATGTGACGTTTAGTGGGTCATGTGACTTGATTATCTGATATAGGTATATAGCAGGTTAGTTACTTGTTGGGTTCATGTAAAAAGTGACCATTATAGTTGGGACTTATAGGAACATATAGATGCATATATAGCGGAATTGCTGGAAACTTTTTCCTGATATCTATCACAAATCATAAGCATAAAATAGATATGTCAATCAATAGTGAACAGATGTACAACTTTTGTAGTGTGATTTCCTGTGGTATGCTAGTAATTTGATATCCAAGAGCCCCAAATATTGCTCCTCTTTTCAGCCTATGAGCACTAATTGAACCCCACGTTTGCTAGAACAGAAGAGGATGAACGAACTTCACTCTCTTACTTTTAGGGGGAGAGGCACCGGTTTTGAGGAGAAGAATAGGTTTTCTTTTCTCTCGATTTTTTGTGCACAAAGTTACTACTTAACTTGTTCACCCTAAACCCTAATATTTATATCAATATATAATAGTAGAGAATTAGGTTAATAGGGAGAACATAAGCAACCCGGAAATATTGATGTCTTTGCCCTAGCAGAGTCTGCTTTCGGCTAGGTGACATCGAGAAGGGATTGGATAGTGGGTAATGGTAAGTTCACATATGGGGTGATAAATGGTTACAACGTCTCCTTCTTCTCTCCCTTTGGCTAGCTCCCAGCATAAGGCCCAAAACAGGCTTTCATTTCCTTCATTTAGTTGCTACAGTCAATGGCAGATCCAGAATCCGGGCCACGTGGGTTCAGAGTAATTTGAAAAAAAACCAAAATGTATTGCTTAAAAATTTTAGTACATTAACAAAAGTGTAGCACTTGTTTAAACATTCAAAAATAACGATGTATAATAGGAAAATTAAATTCCTCAATTTTTTGGAAGAAATTTATATTCGCGTACTAGATACTACCTTCGTATTTTTTTAGTTGCATCATTTGCCTTTTTGGCACTATTCATCAACCAACTTTGTTAAGTTATCTCATCCCATTATATAAGAAAAAACATAGTCAAGTGGGGTCTTGTTAGATCCGTCTCAATGCGAGGATTCCAAATATCAAATTTTTATAATTTTTACCTACACCCAATAAGAGATATTAACGTTCAAAGAAGCGTCTCGGCAAAATGTGAAAAAGCAAATGGTGCAACTAAAAAAATACAGAGGTAGTATTAACTATTTACAAATCGAAACTTTAATGGCAAAAACTTCAAAAATTATTCATAGAATGACAGTCAAACACTAATTTGTTTTTAAAAACAATTAACAAAAGGAATAAGCCTAACTTCAGATTATTTAAATACATTGTTAAGTTGTGGGATGATTTAAAATAATCCGAACTCTTATTTTATTTGTTGTCACTAATGTATTTTGGTATAACGTCTCTTAAAACATGAAGAGTTCAGATTGTTTATGTAAGATACCATTCATACTTAAGAGTTTTTGAAAATAATCTAAAGTAGAGATTGTTTTTTAGAAGATGGATGAGAGTCGAGATTTTTTAGGTGAATTTTTTCAGAAAAAAGAAAAGGAACTAAATGCTCCTTAAAATTTAAAACTGAAAGAAAGCAAAACAAAATTAAAAAAAAATAAGATATAGCGTATAGAAATAAAACAAAAGGAAAAAGGAAAAACAAATCATATGTTGAGGTCTTAGAGGATATTGCCATCAAAAGAAAAAAAAAACAAAACCTAAAAAAGGTAAAGGAAAAACAAAACAAGGAAAGGGAAATGCAAAAACGAAACAAAAATAGGAAAAGGAAGCAAAAAGCTCCTCATAAATATTGAACCAGCATAGGGATGGCAATTAGGTGGTGGGGCGGGTGCGGAGGATGGTCCCTCCACACCCGCATCCGCATAAAATTCCCATCTCCATCCCCGCCCCATCATCCATTGTGGGGGAAAATTTTAGACCCATCCCCACCCCCAGCGGGTACGTATTTACACCCATCCCCGCCCCACCACCCGTATGGGTACCCGCGCCCGCTTCGTACTCGTGTCGTACCCACTTCATACCCGCAACTATCCTCCCAATAATCCCAAACAATCTGCCAGTATTACAGTTGCAAAATAAAATTATTAATAGTAATAGTATATAAATTGTATTTTAATATTAAATGTTCTAGTATATAATATGTTTAATAGAGAGTAGGGTATGAGATGAAGGCGAAGTGGGGCGGGCGGGGATGGCGCGGGGTGGACGGGGATGGGACGGGTATAGCATAAAATCCACACCCGCTCCACCACCCATTGTGGGTACGATTTTCATACCCATCCCCGTCCCATCCCCGCCAAACCTAGACCCATCCCCGCCCCAGTTGGGTGGGGATGGGGCGGGTCTCCTACTTGACCCGCCCCACTGCCATCCCTAAACCAGCGTCACTCAAACAAGAGCCCAACAATCTTCAGCCCAATAAACCATTAAACCAAACACTTCATGCTGATAAAAAGAGCTGCGAATATATAAAAGGGATATTTGTTTTTCGATTTTTCTGCGATTTTCTCCTCTTCTTTTTCCTCTAAATTTTTATGGGTTCAACTAAACCCACGATGTATCCTCCCCAAGCTACATTGTGTGTCCTCATGGGATTAATGTATTTAATTGTTAGCCCAATTTAATTGTCCTAATAATCAACATTTATTCTCTAGTAAGTAAATGTGATTACTAAAATAATTAACTAATTATCTCCATAAATAAACTCCTATTTATATTTAGTAATTAGCGAAAATTATCTAAGTACATATTCCTTCAATCTCCAACTTGTCCGAAGACAAGTATGCAATACTAAAATTCCTTAAGTATCTTAATGCCAAATTTGATAACACAATGTTATTGCTTAAATTTTCATTCATTGATTACGGAGTTCGAACTGTTCAAGTAAAGATTCACATTTTTAATTCTATCCATCATGGCCATGTATTTTTCAATTCTCGCTCATCAAGAGGCACATACACCATTCCTATCTTATAGGAGGACTTATCCACTTTTGTATACCATAACTCCCACTCAATTCTTAGCTAAGTTGAAAACTGCCTTTATATCTTCCTTTTTCAGCGCGACGTTTAGCAATGTCAAAGCTAAACTAGTTATATCATGTTTATTTATTAAGACATACTCATGTCTAAGGAATACACTAAATATAGAAATTTGATTCTACTATTAAAATCTGATTAGGTCATGTCTCTATATATCAAATATATATCCATTTAATTAACTAGCTAGACATATCTATGTCTCCATATCCCATGAAATTGCTCTATCAAGCAATTATATGCTAGTCTTTTCATAAATCACTTATATCCTATGTAGCCATTTAGACTATGGACTTTTAATAATTTTGATTTCAGTTCACCATATAAGGTTCCAATCATCGAAACGTTTATGATAATTGTAACACCCCGTATTTTTTATACTGTTTAGTAATTATTTATATTATTATAGTTTCTAAAAATAAACTAAAATATTCTTTTATTAAATATATTTTGTTTCCCACCTATTGACTTTACCTTAAAAGGGGTCAAAAGTTAATTCCTAAATTCCCTAGGTTAAGTACCTAACCACAATTATATTAGTATTATAAAGAGAGAGGAAAAAAAAAAAAAAAAGAAAGGAAAGTAAACGAAAAGGAGAGCAGTAGTACTGCTTCATAGTTTTATTTCCCAAATCAAAGGAAAAGGAAAGAAAGCAAAAGAAAGAAAACAAAAGAAAGAAAAGAACGTGAAAGAGAGGAAAGGAAAGAAAAAGAAGAACGTCATCTTCGTTCTTCACCGTTCACCATCTTCTTCTTCTCTCAAAGTCTTCAACCTTCTTCCATCACCTCACCGGGATTTTCACTCATCCATCTTCAACATCTCTCAGTTTTGTGGGTGTTTTGAAGAGGGAGAATTGAGTTTTGGCTTTGCGAATTTTGGGTCGTGAATCGAATTAAAGAGCGGTTTTGGGGTTCCTTTTATAGAGTAATTTCACCCTTATTACTTCCCCTTAATCAAGTAAGATTCTTTACCATGTTTTAATTTCAGTTTTAGCTTAATTTCGAATTGGGGTTTTGTTAGTTTAGGGTTCTTGAGATAAATTGAATTGGGGGGTTTTGATTTTAATTGTTTGGGATGATTAATTGAATGAATAGAATGTTTATTTAGGTGTTTAGTAGTTAGTTTAGATTAATGGATTGTTAAATAAACTTGTTGTTCAAAGAAATTTGTGGTGAAGTTCGTAGGAATTACCCGTCAGTTCGTAAAATGCCGTTTTAAGCGATTTCTGGGCATTTTTAGCAAAAATACTATTTCACAAAAGTTGTTCGTATCGAAATTTTACTCAGGATAGGCTCAAGAAACGCTTGATTTGGATATCGTAGGAGGAAGTTATGTCCATTTTAAGTTTCTGCAATTGATTAATTTGATTAAGTTTTAAGTGAGTAAGGGTTAAGTTTATCATGTCGAAGGTCTACGACTAGTCGTTTGAGTTAAAACTATTGAATTTAATAGGAAACTAAGGAAGTATATTGAACCATATCTATTGCATGAACCTTGAGAAGTGAGTTTAAGTTAAGTCTTGATTGCTATGCTTGGAATGTTGAGTATCGGTATGCAAGGGTAATATCACTATTATTGTTGATGGAGTCGTTAGTTTATGTGATTCACGTATCCTTGCATGACTTGAAATTTTATTTCGTGAAACTATGATGTGTGAACGGTTTATGATGTGTTATGAATGTGTGTTAGTTTTGAGACATGGTCAAAAAGGAGTTTCGTATAAAGTAAGCTTTAGTTTCATGTAAATAAAGCATATCATTTTCTGTAGTACCTTAGTAGCTCGATTTGGCCCTGTTTGGTCAACAAGTAAGTTACCCTACCAAAGACTATGTGAGATTATTCAATTTGATTGTGTAGCATGTGAAAGTGATTTAGAAACGTTCAATTAAGGTTGTGGATTCATTCTCGAATAGATCTAGAAATGGTTATTCTACAACGATTTGGGTGAATTTTGGAAAAAGTTAAGAACACGTTTTTGAAAAGTTTTGAAAGGGGGCAAGTTTTCCACGGATTGTGAGTCTTGAAGGTCTCTAAATGGAGCTTTTTACCGTTTTATAATGTGTTTTGGGTGTTACCAAGTAATAGGAGGTTTGGTGATTAGTAAAGAATCTTTGAAGTTGTGATATGTGCTTAAAACTCGTCTGGATTTCAATCCAAGTAAAGGGAATAGTTGGATAGCCGGCCCCATCGTGGAGGTTTCAAGTCCCCATGCCTCCCACTGTTAGGACTATAAGTCAAACCAATACCGGAGTTTTAAACTTTAGGGTTATGTTCGACCCCATTGTCCGAGGTTTCAAGCCTCATCACCCTAGTAGCGGACATATATGCTTTATTATTTGGATTGATTGGATTTCGTCAAGAAATTGTTTCAGAGCGATAAAGTTTAGCATATTGTTACTTCGTGTCTAAGAGACTGTTGTGATAGTAAGACTGATTGAGCAAAGTTTCTGCAAAACAAGAGTTCTACACAAGGGTTATTTATTGTTGGATTTCCAATAAAGAATCATTTTAAAAGCAAGAAAATTGGTTGTGTCCATATTCAAGCGTAAGATTATTAAAGTACTCTTTGGATGAAAGTGCTTAGTGTGCTTTGATGTGATTGTCGTGGTGTCATTGATTACGTGGGAGTCATAAACTCCAAAATGCGTGCTATGGATGTTTATGGGTTAGGACTCAGCCCAATGTTGATGCGACCGTTACAGTATTTTGTTTTGCCATTTGTGGTAGGCCCTGCTGATTGTGAGTGTTATAATAACTTGAAGTTGAAGTTCTAGACGTCACGTGTGAATTGTTTTACGTGTTTAGGTGAGTACGCCCACCCATGTAATGGGGAGTTCATATGGTATGAGTCTTTACTTCTATTTTTAGAAGAAAGATAGTACTCTCGGTTCGGGTTAGTTGTTGCTCCGCGAAAGCGTTGCGTCTTTGGATTAGGAAATGCTTTTATGTATTGTGATTGTAACACCTTATCTCATTTCGAGTTGTCCACTTTACAAAGGAAACTCCGCCGGATTTTCGAGAAAATCCTAGGTTATTATTTAAAACGCTTGTGAACCATAGTGTAGTTATGACTTCAATTCCAATGAGTGCGCCAGTAAGAGAGTTGATTCTCAAGTTTATCGGTCCATATGTGATCCTTGAAAGGATAGTTGATTGTGTTCGTAATGTATTCAATGTTTCTTCGTTACGACATCGTATTAGTAACTCTTCACATGGTGATAGTTGGAGTTCTAATTGAGACTCTGGACTAATAGATCCGTAAGACCCGTAGGGTTGAGAAATGGATCGTAAAGGTTTTATGGTCAAACCACGATACCGAGGAACTACTCGTAAGAACGAGGAAGTCATGTGTTTTATGTGTCCCCATCTCCTGTTCATGTTATTGTTAGTTACGAGGGCGTAACTTCCTTTTTAGGGGGGTAGATTTCGTGCAAATTGGGTGTTTGGTGCTAAAAGTTGTTATGATTTCATATGTGATGTATACCTTAATGTCTAAAGTATACATAATTCGTGTATGATTAGAAGTTTTATGGTAAAGTTTTATGGTAAACCTTGTAATATGTTGCATGTTTTACTTCTTATAGTGTGAACATTTTTAGTTGAAATGGTTGTATGTCTACAAGGGTGATCAAATGAATTGATCCCTGAGGTGTTGGTTCTCATTATTAGGGTATGAATAAATAAGTTGGAGTGATTGGTTGGTTATAAAGGTGATCAATTGAATTGATCTATGAGAAAATGAATTAGTTGTCGGAGAGGTTCTCCGAAATGATTTGGTTGTTGGAGATGTTATCCAGAGTGATAGTAGTTGGCTAACTTATAGAGTTAATGAGCTGTTTTAAAAAACAAGAGTATAAGTTTGATCATTTGAGTAAAACTTTAAGTTTCGGGACGAAACTTATTTTAAGGGGGGTAGATTGTAACACCCCGTATTTTTTATACTGTTTAGTAATTATTTATATTATTATAGTTTCTAAAAATAAACTAAAATATTCTTTTATTAAATATATTTTGTTTCCCACCTATTGACTTTACCTTAAAAGGGGTCAAAAGTTAATTCCTAAATTCCCTAGGTTAAGTACCTAACTACAATTATATTAGTATTATAAAAAGAGAGGAAAAAAAAAAGAAAAAAAAAGAAAGGAAAGTAAACGAAAAGGAGAGAAAGACCGTTCATAGTTTTATTTCCCAAATCAAAGGAAAAGGAAAGAAAGCAAAAGAAAGAAAACAAAAGAAAGAAAAGAACGTGAAAGAGAGGAAAGGAAAGAAAAAGAAGAACGTCATCTTCGTTCTTCACCGTTCACCATCTTCTTCTTCTCTCAAAGTCTTCAACCTTCTTCCATCACCTCACCGGGATTTTTCACTCATCCATCTTCAACAATCTCTCGGTTTTGTGGGTGTTTTGAAGAGGAGAAATGGAGTTTTGGCTTTGCGAATTTTGGGTCGTGAATCGAATCAAAGAGCGGTTTTGGGGTTCCTTTTATAGAGTAATTTCACCCTTATTACTTCCCCTTAATCAAGTAAGATTCTTTACCATGTTTTAATTTCAGTTTTAGCTTAATTTCGAATTGGGGTTTTGTTAGTTTAGGGTTCTTGAGATAAATTGAATTGGGGGGTTTTGATTTTAATTGTTTGGGATGATTAATTGAATGAATAGAATGTTTATTTAGGTGTTTAGTAGTTAGTTTAGATTAATGGATTGTTAAATAAACTTGTTGTTCAAAGAAATTTGTGGTGAAGTTCGTAGGAATTACCCGTCAGTTCGTAAAAGGCAGTTTTAAGCGATTTCTGGGCATTTTTAGCAAAAATACTATTTCACAAAAGTTGTTCGTATCGAAATTTTACTCAGGATAGGCTCAAGAAACGCTTGATTTGGATATCGTAGGAGGAAGTTATGTCCATTTTAAGTTTCTGCTGAAATTGATAAAAAGTATAGTTAGTTTCGAATGTTTTAAATTTCAATGTTTTCTTATGAAGGTTTAATTAATGGACTTTGAGTGTCTAAAGTATAACAGGAATATTAATGTTGATTTAGTATAAACAAAGAGAGATTTTTAGTATTGTTAGTATTAGTTAGTTATGTCATTTGAAGTAAGAGGCTCATATTTTATAAAACTAGAGTTAGTTAAAGCTCATTACTAGTTAGCCAAGTCTATTAATATTTATTGAATACATATATGTTATTATGTAGCTTTCGGGTTCACTAAAGAGTCGTTTTGGAGATGATTGTTTTGATGTGATTCGTAAAAGGTAAGATTCTTTACTCAAATCTTTAATAGTTATGAGAAAAGTCTACAAAAGATAACTTTCATTGTTACGAGAAAAGATTATAAAGGTATGTATCTCTCCTGAGTTGAGATTGTTTTGAATAGGAGGATGTTCCTCCTAATACAGATAGTTGGTTTTGAATAGGAGGATGTTCCTCCTAATACAGATAGTTGGTTTTGAATAGGAGAATGTTTCTCCTAATGCAAACAGTTTGTTTTCAAACCTTGAATTATAGAATAGTAACAGAAAGAGATTTATGGATAGTTTTATGTTTTTGAAACGGTTGGGATTGCCTTTGAGGCGTCTCAAGGAATTGGAACCTTGTCGAGATGTTCTCGACGTTTCCGAATAGTTGGGGGGTACGTTGATCAGTACCTCGGACTTAGATCTTCTGCTACGGTTTGGCCGTATGTAGGGTGTGCACACTAGGGGTCTTTGTCTAATAGTTATCTGGAGGGCCTAGCTAGCCCAAAGACAAGGAAAGTTTGTTCCATTCCATAGATTTCATAACTCCCTCTTTGTGAGGGTAAAGGAAAGAAAGGATTTATTTTAAGGAAAATAAAGAAAGGATTTGATTTTGGAAAGGAATACAAGAAAAGGTTTGGAAAGAAAGGATTTGTTTTAAGGAAAATAAAGAATGAATTTGATTTAGAAAGGAATACAAGAAAAAGGTTTTATAAAGCTTGCTACTTATTATTTTGATTTGAAAGAAGATGATTTGTAGGATATATTATTATCCTACCTGCATATATGTTTGGCTTTACTGTATGAATCTTGCTCAGCCAGTTTGGCTGATACTACATGCCCGATATGTGCAGGTACATGAAGATCTTACATGCTGGGTGTGGGGTGTGGGCTGAGAGCGACGTTCCACCAACTTTTACTAGTTAAAGTTATAGTATTCTTTATCCGCTGCACTATTTATCATTTTGGGATTTAAGGTTGTAAATATTAATTCACCTAGATCTTTACGTGACTGGACTGTAATAGTTTACTTAAGATTTGCTTTGACTTAGATTCAGTCTACATAGCTTATCCTTAACGGTTATTCTCGCAATAACTGTGGAATAACACTTCTGGAATTTCGGGAATCTTGCTTGGATGTTGATCCTTTTGAGTTGGATAAGGATTATTGAGAATTTGGAGTGTTGGTTTTATTGAAGGAGGTTTATAATTGGACGCGAGTCCTAAATTAAATTTTAGGCAGTCCATATTTCAAACGGAACTCTGCCGATTTTTCTGTAGAAATTTAATACCATTTAACTAGATAGTAACTCGAAATTCAGGGGTGTTATAGTTGGTATCAGAGCCAACGGTTCGAGGATTATGGCTAGAGCCTAGTGTTGAGCTTAGAGTGGTCTAGAGGATGAGCCACCAGTTTAGAGCCCAAGGTGTGGGTCCTTAGGTTGGCCCTAGATGTTATCCTTGAGTTGTGGCTTAGGATTGAGACCTAGAGTTGTGACCATTGGTTTAGAACTTGTCGGGATCTCCAACTTCCTTTGTTATTTTGAAAATATGTTTTTTAGGAGAAAGTACCTCTCCCTACATGGATTGTTCATCACCATTAAGACCACCAGCGGCCGGGGTGCGTGTTAATGATGAAGAATAATGTACGAAAGTTTTTATCATTGTTTTGATTGGAAGTTGGATCCATCCCTACCTTGAGGTAGATTTTTGTGGTTTAGTAGGTTGTGTCTAGAGTTGTAACCTTGAGGTTGTGACCTTAAGTAAGACTAAATAAATGAAAGTATTAAAATTTGAAAAGCCGAGGTAAGATTGAGATATGGGAGGTAAGGGATTACATGTGGTTGTTGTGTATGGTAGTTGTTGTGGATTCCCTTATGTGGATGTTTGACTTGGTAACGTCAATGAGTTTGGTAAGTGTGGAACTAGTTGGGTTTTATGTTTGATTCAAGTTAAGTTGTGCTTGCTTCCATGTTTGTTATGATTGACTAGTAAAGGCAAACCATTTCGAGTATATCTTTGTTTGGTTGTGATTTTAAGTTGGTGCATAGCCGAGAATGTGCTATAAGTTCAAGTTTGAGTCGCATAATGCGAAATTTAGTTCCATTTGGTTACGGGAACTCTGAGGTGACATTCCGTCTTGATGTTAATTTTATCATCACCTATTTCATTTAAGTATCTAGCTTGTTGGTTTTTTTTTATGTTCGCATTAGGACGAACTATTAGTGTAGATAAAGGTGAGCCTTATTCCATTCAAAATGGCACTTTATTTTATTTTATTTTTGTTCTTGTGTATGATTGTGCGTGGAGGCTATAACAAGAGTTGAAACTCAAGTTATTAGCTCTCTTGGTCATGCTTGTAGACCCTGTGTACGTGAGTTCAAAATAGTTTAGCGAGTCATGAGATGACTATCTACTGTAAGTTGACGTGTTCTATTGACTTTCAGGGCTTTCAGGGAGTATTCATAGTGTATAGCTAAAGGAAAAAGGAATTAGTCCAAGTGGGTCGGTTTCTCGTACCATACCCATGACTAAACAAAGTCAGCTCATAACATGTTAAGGGTCAATCGTTTAACCATGGAAAGGTATTACTGTTTATTCATCGGTGTCAAGGAGTCGGTGCGACCATTATAGAACAACTAGCAACTATCATGTACCTAGTAAGGCTGTGGAATGGTGACATATGCAAGGCATGATGTCAAATCGAGTCATGTCGATGGTGGGATGCGTAGGTCCCCGTTGTGTGATTTGTTTAGTAGTGATCAAAGTCTAATAACACTAAAATGGTTAGAGAAGTCTAATGTAGACTGGTTTAATGAAGAGAGTCTCTTCTCATTGAGCTTAATGTAGGAGTGTAAATTGAAGTAATCTAAGCCTTTGGTAGTCACTAATCTTAATTGACAAGCTACAAGTTCCATAGTTTCTTGCACTTGTCTAATGAAATGACTGTAGTTGTGGAGTTATAGTTGTACCATGTTAATCGGTTGAGAACCCCGAGATAACTTGGTTATAACTTATAACAAACTTTTTTTTGTGTCGTCCTGGGGCGTTAGACGCCCACTTAAAGTTAAACAAATCATCGTTAATTACCTAGATGCTATTAGGAATGGTTAAATGTGCTCAAACTCAATTTACTTAAGTCTTGTCCAAAGAATGATACTCAGTTATTATAGTGGTCCAAGTGTGCAATTGATTAATTTGATTAAGTTTTAAGTGAGTAAGGGTTAAGTTTATCATGTCGAAGGTCTACGACTAGTCGTTTGAGTTAAAACTATTGAATTTAATAGGAAACTAAGGAAGTATATTGAACCATATCTATTGCATGAACCTTGAAAAGTGAGTTTAAGTTAAGTCTTGATTGCTATGCTTGGAATGTTGAGTATCGGTATGCAAGGGTAATATCACTATTATTGTTGATGGAGTCGTTAGTTTATGTGATTCACGTATCCTTGCATGACTTGAAATTTTATTTCGTGAAACTATGATGTGTGAACGGTTTATGATGTGTTATGAATGTGTGTTAGTTTTGAGACATGGTCAAAAAGGAGTTTCGTATAAAGTAAGCTTTAGTTTCATGTAAATAAAGCATATCATTTTCTGTAGTACCTTAGTAGCTCGATTTGGCCCTGTTTGGTCAACAAGTAAGTTACCCTACCAAAGACTATGTGAGATTATTCAATTTGATTGTGTAGCATGTGAAAGTGATTTAGAAACGTTCAATTAAGGTTGTGGATTCATTCTCGAATAGATCTAGAAATGGTTATTCTACAACGATTTGGGTGAATTTTGGAAAAGTTAAGAACACGTTTTTGAAAAGTTTTGAAAGGGGGCAAGTTTTCCACGGGTTGTGAGTCTTCAAGGTCTCGAATGGAGCTTTTTACCGTTTTATAATGTGTTTTGGGTGTTACCAAGTAATAGGAGGTTTGGTGATTAGTAAAGAATCTTTGAAGTTGTGATATGTGCTTAAAACTCGTCTGGATTTCGATCCAAGTAAAGGGAATAGTTGGATGGCCGGCCCCATCGTGGAGGTTTCAAGTCCCCATGCCTCCCACTGTCAGGACTATAAGTCAAACCAATACCGGAGTTTTAAACTTTAGGGTTATGTTCGACCCCATTGTCCGAGGTTTCAAGCCTCATCACCCTAGTAGCGGACATATATGCTTTATTATTTGGATTGATTGGATTTCGTCAAGAAATTGTTTCAGAGCGATAAAGTTTAGCATATTGTTACTTCGTGTCTAAGAGACTGTTGTGATAGTAAGACTGATTGAGCAAAGTTTCTGCAAAACAAAAGTTCTATACAAGGGTTATTTATTGTTGGATTTCCAATAAAGAATCATTTTAAAAGCAAGAAAATTGGTTGTGTCCATATTCAAGCGTAAGATTATTAAAGTACTCTTTGGATGAAAGTGCTTAGTGTGCTTTGATGTGATTGTCGTGGTGTCATTGATTACGTGGGAGTCATAAACTCCAAAATGCGTGCTATGGATGTTTATGGGTTAGGACTCAGCCCAATGTTGATGCGACCGTTACAGTATTTTGTTTTGCCATTTGTGGTAGGCCCTGCTGATTGTGAGTGTTATAATAACTTGAAGTTGAAGTTCTAGACGTCACGTGTGAATTGTTTTACGTGTTTAGGTGAGTACGCCCACCCATGTAATGGGGAGTTCATATGGTATGAGTCTTTACTTCTATTTTTAGAAGAAAGATAGTACTCTCGGTTCGGGTTAGTTGTTGCTCCGCGAAAGCGTTGCGTACTGGATTAGGAAATGCTTTTATGTATTGTGATTGTAACACCTTATCTCATTTCGAGTTGTCCACTTTACAAAGGAAACTCCGCCGGATTTTCGAGAAAATCCTAGGTTATTATTTAAAACGCTTGTGAACCATAGTGTAGTTATGACTTCAATTCCAATGAGTGCGCCAGTAAGAGAGTTGATTCTCAAGTTTATCGGTCCATATGTGATCCTTGAAAGGATAGTTGATTGTGTTCGTAATGTATTCAATGTTTCTTCGTTACGACATCGTATTAGTAACTCTTCACATGGTGATAGTTGGAGTTCTAATTGAGACTCTGGACTAATAGATCCGTAAGACCCGTAGGGTTGAGAAATGGATCGTAAAGGTTTTATGGTCAAACCACGATACCGAGGAACTACTCGTAAGAACGAGGAAGTCATGTGTTTTATGTGTCCCCATCTCCTGTTCATGTTATTGTTAGTTACGAGGGCGTAACTTCCTTTTTAGGGGGGTAGATTTCGTGCAAATTGGGTGTTTGGTGCTAAAAGTTGTTATGATTTCATATGTGATGTATACCTTAATGTCTAAAGTATACATAATTCGTGTATGATTAGAAGTTTTATGGTAAACCTTGTATTATGTTGCATGTTTTACTTCTTATAGTGTGAACATTTTTAGTTGAAATGGTTGTATTTCTACAAGGGTGATCAAATGAATTGATCCCTGAGGTGTTGGTTCTCATTATTAGGGTATGAATAAATAAGTTGGAGTGATTGGTTGGTTATAAAGGTGATCAATTGAATTGATCTATGAGAAAATGAATTAGTTGTCGGAGATGTTCTCCGAAATGATTTGGTTGTTGGAGATGTTATCCAGAGTGATAGTAGTTGGCTAACTTATAGAGTTAATGAGCTGTTTTAAAAAACAAGAGTATAAGTTTGATCATTTGAGTAAAACTTTAAGTTTCGGGACGAAACTTATTTTAAGGGGGGTAGAGTGTAACACCCCGTATTTATTATACTGTTTAGTAATTATTTATATTATTATAGTTTCTAAAAATAAACTAAAATATTCTTTTATTAAATATATTTTGTTTCCCACCTATTGACTTTACCTTAAAAGGGGTCAAAAGTTAATTCCTAAATTCCCTAGGTTAAGTACCTAACCACAATTATATTAGTATTATAAAGAGAGAGGAAAAAAAAAAGAAAAGAAAAGAAAGGAAAGTAAACGAAAAGGAGAGCAGAAGTACTGCTTCATAGTTTTATTTCCCAAATCAAAGGAAAAGGAAAGAAAGCAAAAGAAAGAAAACAAAAGAAAGAAAAGAACGTGAAAGAGAGGAAAGGAAAGAAAAAGAAGAACGTCATCTTCGTTCTTCACCGTTCACCATCTTCTTCTTCTCTCAAAGTCTTCAACCTTCTTCCATCACCTCACCGGGATTTTCACTCATCCATCTTCAACAATCTCTCAGTTTTGTGGGTGTTTTGAAGAGGGAGAATTGAGTTTTGGCTTTGCGAATTTTGGGTCGTGAATCGTATCAAAGAGCGGTTTTGGGGTTCCTTTTATAGAGTAATTTCACCCTTATTACTTCCCCTTAATCAAGTAAGATTCTTTACCATGTTTTAATTTCAGTTTTAGCTTAATTTCGAATTGGGGTTTTGTTAGTTTAGGGTTCTTGAGATAAATTGAATTGGGGGGTTTTGATTTTAATTGTTTGGGATGATTAATTGAATGAATAGAATGTTTATTTAGGTGTTTAGTAGTTAGTTTATATTAATGGATTGTTAAATAAACTTGTTGTTCAAAGAAATTTGTGGTGAAGTTCGTAGGAATTACCCGTCAGTTCGTAAAAGGCAGTTTTAAGCGATTTCTGGGTATTTTTAGCAAAAATACTATTTCACAAAAGTTGTTCGTATCGAAATTTTACTCAGGATAGGCTCAATAAACGCTTGATTTGGATATCGTAGGAGGAAGTTATGTCCATTTTAAGTTTCTGCTGAAATTGATAAAAAGTATAGTTAGTTTCGAATGTTTTAAATTTCAATGTTTTCTTATGAAGGTTTAATTAATGGACTTTGAGTGTCTAAAGTATAACAGGAATATTAATGTTGATTTAGTATAAACAAAGAGAGATTTTTAGTATTGTTAGTATTAGTTAGTTATGTCATTTGAAGTAAGAGGCTCATATTTTATAAAACTAGAGTTAGTTAAAGCTCATTACTAGTTAGCCAAGTCTATTAATATTTATTGAATACATATATGTTATTATGTAGCTTTCGGGTTCACTAAAGAGTCGTTTTGGAGATGATTGTTTTGATGTGATTCGTAAAAGGTAAGATTCTTTACTCAAATCTTTAATAGTTATGAGAAAAGTCTACAAAAGATAACTTTCATTGTTACGAGAAAAGATTATAAAGGTATGTATCTCTCCTGAGTTGAGATTGTTTTGAATAGGAGGATGTTCCTCCTAATACAGATAGTTGGTTTTGAATAGGAGGATGTTCCTCCTAATACAGATAGTTGGTTTTGAATAGGAGAATGTTTCTCCTAATGCAAATGATTTGTTTTCAAACCTTGAATTATAGAATAGTAACGTAAAGAGATTTATGGATAGTTTTATGTTTTTGAAACGGTTGGGATTGCCTTTGAGGCGTCTCAAGGAATTGGAACCTTGTCGAGATGTTCTCGACGTTTCAGAATAGTTGGGGGGTACGTTGATCAGTACCTCGGACTTCAATCTTCTGCTACGGTTTGGCCGTATGTAGGGTGTGCACACTAGAGGTCTTTGTCTAATAGTTATCTGGGGGGCCTAGCTAGCCCAAAGGCAAGGAAAGTTTGTTCCATTCTATAGATTTCATAACTCCCTCTTTGTGAGGGTAAAGGAAAGAAAGGATTTATTTTAAGGAAAATAAAGAAAGGATTTGATTTTGGAAAGGAATACAAGAAAAGGTTTGGAAAGAAAGGATTTGTTTTAAGGAAAATAAAGAATGAATTTGATTTAGAAAGGAATACAAGAAAAAGGTTTTATAAAGCTTGCTACTTATTATTTTGATTTGAAAGAAGATGATTTGTAGGATATATTATTATCCTACCTGCATATATGTTTGGCTTTACTGTATGAATCTTGCTCAGCCAGTTTGGCTGATACTACATGCCCGATATGTGCAGGTACATGAAGATCTTACATGTTGGGTGTGGGGTGTGGGCTGAGAGCGACGTTCCACCAACTTTTACTAGTTAAAGTTATAGTATTCTTTATCCGCTGCACTATTTATCATTTTGGGATTTAAGGTTGTAAATATTAATTCACCTAGATCTTTACGTGACTGGACTGTAATAGTTTACTTAAGATTTGCTTTGACTTAGATTCAGTCTACATAGCTTATCCTTAACGGTTATTCTCGCAATAACTGTGGAATAACACTTCTGGAATTTCGGGAATCTTGCTTGGATGTAGATCCTTTTGAGTTGGATAAGGATTATTGAGAATTTGGAGTGTTGGTTTTATTGAAGGAGGTTTATAATTGGACGCGAGTCCTAAATTAAATTTTAGGCGAGTCCATATTTCAAACGGAATTCCGCCGATTTTTCGTAGAAATTTAATACCATTTAACTAGATAGTAACTCGAAATTCAGGGGTGTTATAATAATCCTATTTGAAAATCAATGTCTTTACAATTGTAAACATAAAGTAAACAACCTAAAGCCATTGTCCAATATACTTAAGCCCCATAAACCTAATATGATTCTCATGGTTAGGTTGAGCAAGCGTTTTAGTCAGTGGATTCGCCACATTCTCCTCTGTATGAACTTTGTTTATTTTTACATCCCCTCTTCCCACGATCTCTCGAATGAGATGGAATTTACTGAGCACATGTCTGGATCTTTGGTATGATCTAGATTCCTTGGATTAAGCAATGACACCATTGTTGTCATAATACAAATCAATTACATTATCAGTGCTAGGATTTACACCAAGTTCACCATTAAACTTTTTGATCCAAACAACTTCCTTTCTTTGCATCCGCCGCCGCAATATACTCGGCCTACATTGTGGAATCTGCGATTGTCCTCTGATTAGAACTTTTCCAGCTCTCAGCTCCTCAATTGAGACAAAAAATGATACCTGATTGAGATCAAAATTCATCTTTGTCACTCTAGAAGCTTGCACTAACCAACTCATTATCTCAACCATATACCAAGAAGTTATCCTTAGTCCTTCGCAAGTACTTAAGGATATTCTTCGCTGCCATCCAATGCGCATTTCATGGATTTGACTGGTATCTGCTGCATATGCAACATTCGGCTAAGTGCAAATCATGGCATACATAATGGAACCTGATGTTGAAGCATAGGGACAATTACTCATACGGTTGATCTCATCAAGACTCGAAGGACACTAAATCATGCCAAGCGTCATGCCATGTGTGCATGGGAATGACACTTCTTTTGGAGTTTTTCCATATTGAACTTGGCAAGAACCTTATTAATGTAAGTCTCTTGACTAAGTTCAATTAGCCTTTTCGATCTATCTCTACAAATCTTAATTCCTAAGATATACTCTGCCTTCCTAAGTCTTTTATATAGAAACAATTTTTTGAGCCATTCTTTGACTGTTTCAACCATGATCTTATCATTCCCTATGAGAAGTATGTCATCCACATACAAGAACAAAAAAGTTATACTACTCCCACTTAACTTCTTGTATACATAAGATTACTCTTCATTTCTAAGAAAGCCAAACTCCTTGATTGCCTCATCAAATATGAGATTCCAACTCCTTGATGCTTTCTTTAGTCTATAAATAGACTTCTTAAGCTTGCATACCCTCATTGAATTTTATAGATCTTCAGATCCTTGAGGTTGTGTCATGTACACATCCTCTTTTATGAATCCATTCCAGAAAGAAGTTTTGACATTCATTTTCCATATTTCATAGTCATGAAAGGCAACAATGACAAGAAATTTCCTAATAGATTTCAGCATGGCTACTGGTGAGAAGGTTTCATCATAGTCAATTCCATGAACTTGTCTAGACCCTTTCGCCACTAACCTTGCCTTGAAAACACTAATGTTTCCATCATCGTCTGTTTTTAATTTGAAAATCCATTTGTAACCAAAAGGTTTGTAATTTCTCTCGGAACACTACAAGAGGGGGGGTGAATTGTATGTGTAGAATTGAACGTACTTTTTGCGGAATTATAAAACTAAACTAGAAAACAAGCAAAGGAACACGAGAGATTTTACGAGGAAAAACTTGATGGGCCCAACATGAAAAAACAACCTCGACTACAAGGGATTTTAAACTCAACTCTTTCACTAATTAGGCCAAACACGTTTGTTACAACCTAATTATACTCATGGCCACAACTTGAGTTCCTAAAGTCAAGTTCCTTAACAGTAGTTCCCTTAACAGATGTTCCTCTCAACTTCACTCGAAGTTAACTCTCTTTTACTTGATTCACTCAAAGCTTCTCTTATACAGGACTTCACTCAAAATCCCCTTACCCCAAAACCAAAATTACAATGAACATTAAACTTAGTGGAATAGAGTAAGAAGCTAATAGGAACATTTGGTTTTATAAGAGAATGAAGGTACTGACACTTTAATTACTTAAGCTCACTTAATCACTTAGTCAGTCACAATTTAGAACTTAAATGAACTTGTATATTTATAGCAGTCATTGTATAAAACGTGGGATTAAACGTGTATTAGTGGTTAAAAACATTTTCCCATGTTGTTCCTTTACTTGAGGAACATGCTCCATGATCTCCCACAAACACCACGTTCAATTAGAACGAGTGTAACAACCAGTAATGACTTCCTACAATTTAGCAGTTACTAGTGCATTACTTTTTTTTATTTTCGGTTTTTCTTAAAGGCTATTTTAATTAATAAAATCAAATTTAAATCCTTTTAACAAACAATATCTTAAAAAGATTTTCCTTAAAACTGAATTTAATCAAATAAAATCTTTAACTCAATCTTTCCTAAATTTTAGCCTTTAAAAACTCAACAGACATCTTTTAACCGCTGCACGTTTATCTAACAAGTTTCTATGACTGCTACTTAGTTCCTTCATCTTAGATTAATTGTACCAACATGTTTGTTCCTTATAAAAGAACAAACAAACATTCTCTTTATATAGACAAGTGGTCCTTACCAAAACTTACTCGTTCCTTACATAGGAACTAAAAGATAAAAAACCTCACTTGATCCTTTGGCTCCAATGTAACTCCAATACCAGTTCCTTGAGGATCTTCACTTAGTCTCCTAAATCCAGTTTGATTTCTTCTTTAGACTTAGTATTCTCTTTGCTCAATTTGGTGATACCTTGCAGATTTCTATTCTTTCAACAATTTGTTAGTTTATAACTTAGTTTGTATCTTTATTCCTTTGTCATCATCAAAACTAGGGTTCAACAATTTTCTCCTTTTTGATGACAACAAATGCACAAACTAAGTAAAATAATTGCAACAAATAAAATAAGAGAAGGAAAGATAATAATATTAATTTAATTTTTTAATTAAGGTCAGATTAAGGATTTATCTTATTTTCAACTTTGTTTGTTCCTAGGTCCTTTTCCCTCTTTGTCATCTTCAAAAAGATCAAACCCATTGTTATTTTAGGAATAACTGATGTATTAAAAACCTTAAGACCATAAGCAAGCACCAAGAAATTGGTTAGGTTAATTAGTAAACAAAGGGTAGACTTGCTCAAACATCAATCACATAATACTAGCCATTCCAAGTAAGAATTAATGAAAACAGATTAAAATTGAAGACAAGTAGCAAAATCAGAGTCTTATAGCATTAGTTCCAAAAAAATATACAAAACTAAAGAAAAGAGAAAAAGATAACAAAAAGAAACAAAGGTTAAGAGTTCCTATTCCTGGAAAGAAACGGAAACTTAGGTGGTAGGAGATGGAGGGGATTGGTATTCCTCAACAACTTCTTCTTCTTCAACAACTTCTTCTAACTTCTGCATCACATCCTCATGGTGAGCATCCAACCGTTTCTCCATATTCTTCTGATGTTCAATAACTGTATCACTAAAGACTTTGATGAGGCGCAACATTTTGTTTGTTTTACAATCCAAGGTCCAATGGAGATGATTGTAAAATTTTATCATGTGTTGTGCCGGAAGACAAACTTCATTTACCCACACATACTCAGTTGAAGGAGAAAGTTGTTCTTTCCTTTTTGAATCAGTATCAGTAGGGAGTTGGGGAGGAGAAACAGGGGTTGTTTCTTGTGAAGGACCCGTTGTTCCTGTGAGAGGAACAGAGGAAGAATTGTCCTCATATTGAGCAGGAAGAAAGGGAGGAGTTGGAGGAAGTTTATCAGAAGTTGAAGCAAATTGATTTGATTCATTTATAACAATCTTCATCTACTCATAGCTAGAAGGAACAAAGAAAGTGGATGGAGAAATTTGAGGAATATTGTTGATGGTTATTGCCAAGTGAAGGAGAAATTTATGGTGGAGGGGTAGGCACAGACTCGGTTGGGAAAGGAGAGGAGGAAACCAACAGTTCCATAGGATAGGCTGCTTCGTGTTCTTCTTCATCAGAAACAACGAGAGGATCATCCTCATTAGAAGGAACAACAGTGAAGGTCTTAGCAGCACTCAACCTAGAACTCTTCCTTGTAGAGTATAGAGATGGAACCTACTTAGGAACAGATTTTTTAGCCTTTTGGGTTTAGGAGTTTTCTTGTGTTTCTTTTTATCCTGTTCCTCATGCTCATCATTGTCATCGATGAATCGCTTCCTCTAGAATCACCTTAGTCGGTTCCTCTATTTTCAAACATGGGTAGTTTCCTCTTGTGAGAGAAACTCGGGAGGGATTCTTCCCCGAATCGGCACTCCCATCTTGGACAGTAAAGGTCCAATCCATATCTAGGAGGCCAACTTCATTCATCTTTTCGTTCGAGGAATGAGTGCCCTCCACACCAAGTTAAACATAACTTTGTGAAGGGGGATAAGACAATATGATTCAATTTAGTTTACCCACCAGTTCCTCCAAAAGACATTACCACATCATCTTGAGAGAACTTTGAAAGACATAGTTCCTTTCCTTTTAAAGTATACATATGTTCCTTTGCAAGGAACTTCCCAAAGTTTTCCTCAAGCTTCTTGGTCAAATTTTATTTTCTTTCCTCTAACCTCCAAAGTGCATACTCCATCAATGTTTACAAAATATGACAAAATTCATCCATGGCTAAAGGAACTAAAGAGATTAAACCCAGATTCGAACAAGTATTCCATACTCTGTTCCTTTAGAATTTCAGTAGTTCAGTGAATTCAACAATTTTAGCCCAATCTAAATCAACACAAAAACCTAACACATACTTACTTTTACTTCGTTCTACCCGTTTCTTGAAGAAGAAACAGTTCCTTTTAGAGGAACATGTTGCGGTTCATCTTCCCCCTCAACAGTAGCAAGGACTTCTTCTTCTTCATCATCTTCGCCAATTAATGTCCTTCTCCTCGAACTTCTTTTAGGGTTTTCGACATTTTCTGTTCTACAACCAATCGCGTTTCTTGAGTTGTTTCGGTTTCTAGGGTTTTTGGTGGAGAAGAGAGGTTTTCCATTTGCGAGTTTTTAGGAGATTTTGCTTTCGGATATGGTGAATTGAGAGAAGTTTTTTGCCATTTGATGATGAAAAATTCGAGATTTAAGGTGTGTGAATAGGTGTGATGAAGATGAGGAGCGTCGAAGGTGAAGCGGGTAAGAGAAACACAGTCGGTGAATGTGAAAGAGAGAAAAGAAAGAAAATGCATGTAACAGGAAGATGATGAGTCACACGCGTAAAAAAAATAAAAAATAAAAAATAAAAAATTAAAAAATATAAGAAAATAAAAGATAAAGATGAATCAAGATTAAGTTAATCTGATTCCTATATTTTTGGGATTTTCTGGTTTTTCAATTTTTATGGTTTTTCAATTTTTATGGAATTTTATTTTGTGGAAGAAAATAAAAAATAAGGAACTTATGCTATAGGAACAAGTTATAACTTATCAACACTTCGTCGAATATTGCATTTTTTCAATCACTTAGGAACAATAAGGGGAGTATTATGTGACATTAGTGAGTGACTTTATTCCTTTGAATCCAAGTTTATGTTTTGAACATTTATAATTTGCAATGGTCTTAGGCATTCATTCACAGTCACTTAATATCACAAAGAGTAAGTCAATTTAATTCAGACATGGGAGATAAGAACATGAACACTTACTTAAGTTTTATTAAACCTAACTCAAGCCTTAATTTTTCATATCTATCTCTTTGAAGAGGCTTGGTTAGTATATCAGTAATTTGATTCTCAGTTTGACAAAACTCAAGTTTAATCAATACTTTTTCCACATTTTCTTTTAAAAAGTGATGTCAGATATGTATATGCTTAACTATTGAATGATGCATTGTATCTTTTGAAATACTAATAGCACTAGTATTATTACAGTAAATAGGAAAACAATTAAAGTTGATTCCATAGTCACAAAGTTGTTGTTTTATCCAAAGCATTTGAGAATAATATGCAGCAGCTGCTACATATTCTGCTTCAGCAGTGAATAAATCAACTGAGTTTTGTTTCTTGGTGCTCCAAGAAACTAAACTGTGACTAAGAAATTGAACCATACCCGAGGTGATATTCCTATTAACAAGATCTCCAGCATAATCAGCATCAGCATATTCTCTTAGCTCAAACGTGTCACATCTTGGATAGAAGAGTCCAAGATCATTTGTTCCTTTGAGATATCTAAGAATTCTCTTTACTGCAGTTAAGTGAGACTCCTTGAGATTTGCTTAAAATCTGGCACACAAACCAACACTAAAAGCTATGTTTGGACGACTAGCAGTTAGATACAAAAGAGAACCAATCATGCCTCTATATTTTGTTTGGTCAACACTTGTTCTTATGGAATCTTCATCTAATCTAGTAGAAGTTCCCATAGGAGTGTGATTAATCTTTGAGTTTTCTAGACCATATTTCTTCAATAGTTCCTTTATGTATTTTTGTTGGTGAATAATTATTCCCTTTTTAGTTTGCTTAATTTGTAACCCAAGAAAGAAATTTAACTCACCCATCAAATTCATCTCAAATTCATTACTCATAAGCTTAGAGAATTCTTTGCACAATGACTCATTAGTTGCTCCAAAGATAATGTCATCAACATATATTTGAACAAGAAGTATATATGTTCTTTTTTATTTTAAAACAAAGTTTTATCAATTTTTCCTCTTTTGAAGTTGTTTTGTAAAAGGAACTTAGATAACCTCTCATACCATGACCTAGGTGCCTGTTTCAACGCATATATAGCCTTATCAAGCTTGTAGACATGGTTTGGGAAATTATTATTTTCAAATCCAGGGGGTTGTTCAACATACTTCCTCCGTTCCATAATAAGTGAAACATAGGAATTGGGCACAAGATTTAATAAACATCACTTTCAAAAGCCAAAAAGTCATAAAATACCCTTTACATTATCAAAAGGAGGAGAGAGAAAAGCAAACCACACAAGTTTGTGATAGGTACTCTTGTCATTTTGTAACTTTCTTTTTTCCATTTAAGGTATGTTTCACTTATTTTGAAACGTTCTAAAATAGTAAGTGTTTCACTTATTATGGAACGGAGGAAGTATACATCTTCATTTATATAACCATTTAGAAATGCACATTTGACATCCATTTGATACAATTTGAATTCCATGTAGGCAGCAAATGCAATAAGTATTCTAATAGCCTCAAGTCTAGCAAAAGGAGCAAAGGTTTCTTCATAGTCAAATCCTTCTTGTTGATTATAACATTTAACTACAAGTCTAGCTTTGTTCCTAATGGTTGTTCCGTACTCATTTAGTTTGTTTCTAAACACCCATTTTAAACCAATAACTTTTTGTTGTTTAGAAGAGGGAACTAGATGCCATACCTTATTCCTTTGGAACTCATTTAACTCATCTTACATACCAGTGATTCAATCAGAGTCAGTTAAGGCTTCTTCATGATTTATTGGCTCCATCATTGATAGGAACGCATGAAATGCACAAAAATTCCTTAACCGAGATCTAGTTTGCATACCTTTGGATATGTCACTTATTATGAGTTCCACTGGATGTGATCTTTGATGTTTCTAAGGTTTAGGTTGAAATTCTCTTATAGGAACAGGTTGTTCTCCTTGAGTTTCTTGAGAGGATGAAGAGCCTTGTTCGTTTGTTCCTCTTTCAGCTATTGTTGAATCAGTTCCTTCAACATTTAGATTTTCAATAGAAACATGAACAACTCCATCTTCTTAAGGAACAGTAACAACATTGTTATGAATAGTTTCATCTTCTTCGTTCCTTTCCTCTTTTTCTCCTTCTTCCTCCTCAATTGAATCTGCTTCTTTTTCAGTAGGACGAACTAAGCCTATTTCAAAATCTTCAACCTACTTACTTGGATAAAATGCCAGATTCATCAAATATTATATGTACACTTTGTTCAACACACATAGTTCTTTTATTGTAAACTCTATAAGCATTGCTATGTGAAGAATATCCTAGATATACTGCTTCATCACTCCTAGCATCAAATTTTCCAAGGTTATCTTTATCATTATTATGAACAAAATATTTGCATCCAAATGTTCTGAAATATGTAATATTGGGTTTTTTGCCAAAGTATAATTCATAAGGAGTTTTATTAATTAAAGGTCTCATCATGGCACGATTTATAATATAACAAGCAGTGTTTACAACTTTAGCCCAAAAGTTCCTTGGAAGATTACTAGCTATTAACATAGTTCTAGCCATCTCTTCTAAAGTCCTATTTTTCCTTTCCACAACACCATTTTATTGAGGTGTTCTGGAAGCAGAAAAATTATGATCTAAGCCATGATCTCTACTCAAATTATCAAATTTTCCATTTTCAAATTCCTTGCCATGATCAGATCTAATATGCATCAATTTGTGACCACTCAAATTTTGAAGTCTATTTGCAAAGACAAGGAACTCATCATAAGTCTCATCCTTGCTATAGAGAAAAGTAACCTAAGTGAACCTTGAGTAGTCATCAACAATAACTATCACATACCTCTTACCACTTCTACTTTGAATACTCATAGGGCCACACAAATCCATGTGAATTAATTACAATGGCCTTGTGGTGCTTACAACAGTTTTAGATTTGAAAGAGTATTATCTATCATGCTTTCCTTTGGCACAAGCCTCACAAACTTGATCAATATGAAATTTTATAGATGGTAATCCCAAGACTAGATCTTTTGATTAAAGTTTTTCAAGCAATGAAAAACTAGCATTAACTAGGCGCTTATGCCACAAAAGAGGATCATCTTCGATAACACTAAGGCATGTCAAGTTGTTTTTACGAACGAAGTCAAGATCCACAATATATGTGTTTCCTTTCCTTGTTCCTTCCAGGATGACATTCTTAGAGTTATTGATCAAGCACTTTTCACTGGTAAATTTAACAACATTTCCCTTGTTACAGAATTGAGAAATGCTTAAAAGATTGTGCTTTAAACCTTCAACTAGAAAGACATTATCAATGGAATGTGATGGTGACTTACCAACCTTACCCATGACAACTATGTTACCTTTTATGTTGTCACCAAAAGTCACACTTCCACCTTCATAGTTTGAGAGTGAGATAAACTTAGATTTGTCTCTCTGTCATATGCCTAGAAGAACCACTATCAAGATACCAAGTGTTGTTCCCCCTCACTCCAACCTGCACAAACAACTAGTGGTTAGTTGTAGGAACCCCCTTCTTTGTGGGTTCTTGTTCTTGACCAACATTTGTTTTTGCAACCCATTTCATGTTGTTAATCCTTACATTTTTGTTAATCATACTAGTTCTTAGGTGACATTGCATTATGTAATGACATGTCTTGCCACAATACATGCACATTTTATCACTAGGTAGGTCAACATATTTCTTAGGTTTGTTTCTTTTCTTGTGGTTTTCGAAACCAATAACTTCTTTTCTTTTTGTTTGTGGTCTCTCAATCCATTTAGGTACAACCATTACTTTGCCTCTGTTCCTTGTAACTACAAGTTCCTTTTTGAGGTTATAGATATGTTCCTTTAAAACGAATTTTTCTTTGTTCAAATTTTCGATTTCAAATCTATATTCTTTTAAAGGAGTTGATCTTATATCAAAGGAATTAAGAACAGGGATAAATTCCATTAGATGAGATATCTCTAAATTAATCTGATAATTTTCATTTTTAACAATTTCATATTGTTCCTTGATTTTCAAGTTCTTATCAAATAGGTTAAAAAACCTACTTTTAACATCTGTTCTCATTTTCTTAAGCCAATCTATGTGTTCTTTGCAAACTTTAACAGCTTGTTCAGTTTGCTCACGTTTTTCACGTTCATCTCTACATTCAAGAATTGCATCATAAAGAAGATCATAAATTTCAGGCCTAGATTTTTCATCTAAGTCTGCTTCAAATGAATGTTGTTTTACCTCAATATTTTCTTCATCTTCTTTTATGTTAATGTTTGCCATGAGGCAAAGATTTACCGTTTCTTCATTTGGTTGGTCCTCTTCTTCCTCAGTCTCTGAATCTCCCCAAGCTGCTATCATAGCTTTTTAGACATTTGCATTAGAGAAATGAGCTTTTGTTTCCTTGTTCCTTTCAGCAAAATGATCCTTGTTCCTTTCTTTGTTCGTGTCGTTTTCCCAAAGTGGACATTCCTTGATGAAGTGATCTGTATTTCCACATTTATGACAAGCAGTTTGTTAGACAATTTTTTGTTTTTACCTTTGAAGTTCCCATTCTTCATGAACCTGTACATCTTTCGAAATTTTTGGACCATGAGAGCTGCTTCCTCTTCTTCAGTGTCTGAGTCATCTTCATCATCAGCTTTTAGGGCAATGGATTTAGACTTATAGCATTCACCATATTCAGTATCAATGTGTAGCTCATGAGTCATTAGTGATCCAATTAGCTATTCCAAGTTGAACTTGGTGAAGTCTTTTGTTTCTTGTAAAGCAGTTACCTTAGCCATCTATCTATCCTTAGGAAGACTCCTAAGAACTTTTCGAACTTGTTCTTCAGAAGAAATAAACTTTCCAAGGGAAGCTAACGCATTAATAATGTTAGTGAAACGAGTAAACATTTCTTGTATGCTTTCCTTAGACTTCATGGAGAATAGTTCATATTGATTCATCAGTAAATCAATTTTAGATCTTTTGACTTCATTTGTTCCTTCATGGGTTACCTCAAGTAAATCCCATATTTGCTTTGCAGATTTGCATCCCATGATTCCATTGTGCTCATGGGGTCCAAGTCAACAATGCAAAAGTTTTACAGCCATAACATTAACTTCCATTTTTTCAAAGTCAGCTTTGTCATATTCAGATAATGGTTTAGGAATTACCTCATTTTTATCATTAGTGGTAGTGACCTCAAAATCACCTACTTCAATGACCCTCCATACCTGGTAGTTTTCGGCTTTGATGAATATCTCCATTCTGTTCTTCCAGTAAGAATAGAATTTCCCATTGAACGTTGGAGGTTGTTGAGTTGAATGACCTTCCTCGAGTTTCTCAGTAGTATTCATGTGTTCAGGATCTTTTTCTCAATAGGGTTTCCTACGTTTTGTGAGATCTTGCACTGATACCAATTGTTATTTCTTTAGGAACACTACAATAGGGGGGTAAATTGTATGTGTAGAATTGAATGTACTTTTTACGGAATTATAAAACTAAACTAGAAAATCAAGCAAAACACCTTTAATTTGTTACAACCTAATTATACTCAGGACCACAACTTGAGTTACTAAACTCAAGTTCCTTAACAGCAGTTCCCTTAACAGTTTTTTCTCTCAACTTCACACGAAGTTAACTCTCTTTTACTTGCTTCACTCAAAGCTTCTCTTATACAGGACTTCACTCAAAATCCCCTTACCCCAAAACCAAAATTACAATGAACATTAAACTTAGTGGAATAGAGTAAGAAGCTAATAGGAACACTTGGCTTTATAACATAATGAAGGTACTTAAGCTCACTTAATCACTTAGTTAGTCACAATTTAGAACTTAGTTGAACTTGTATAGTTATAGCAGTCATTGTATGAAACGTGGGATTAAACATGTATTAGTGGCTTAAAATATTTTCCCATGTTGTTCCTTAGCTTGAGGAACATGCTCCATGATCTCCCACAAACACCACGTTCAATTAGAACGTGTGTAACAACCAGTAATGACTTCCTAGAATTTAGCAGTTACTTGTGCATTACTTTTTTTATTTTCGGTTTTTCTTAAAGGCTATTTTAATTAATTAAATCATATTTAAATCCTTTTAACAAACAATATCTTAAAAAAGATTTTTTTTAAAATAAAATGATTTTATTTTCAAATCAGATAAAATCTTTTACGTAAAAAGATTTTCCTTAAAATTGAATTTAATCAAATAAAATCTTTAACCCAATCTTTCCTAAATTTTAGCCTTTAAAAACTCAACAAACATCTTTTAACCATTGCACGTTTATTTAACAAGTTTCTATGACTGCTACTTAGTTCCTTCATCTTAGATTAATTGTACCAACATGTATGTTTCTTATAAAGGAACAGACAAACATTCTCTTTACATATCGAGGTGTTCCTTACCAAAACTTACTCGTTCCTTACATAGGAACTAAAAGATAAAAAGCCTCGCTTGATCCTTTGGCTCCAATGTAACTCCAGTACCAGTTCCTTGAGCATCTTCACTTAGTCTTCATAATCCAGTTTGATTTCTTCCTTAGACTTAGTATTCTCTTTGCTCAATTTGGTGATACCTTGCAGATTTCCATTCACTCAATAATTGGTTAGTTTATAACTTTTGTATCTTTGTTCCTTTGTCATCATCAAAACTAGGGTTCAACAAGGTTTTACCGTATTAGGCAAATCAACCAAGTCCCATACTTGATTCTCAGACATGGAATCCATTTTTCAAATTTCATGGCTTCAAGCTATTTCTAGGAGTGTTGACTTTCCCAGGCATCCTTGTAGCTAGTAGGTTCCTCACATTCTAAAATCGTTATTTTAGAACTTTCGGTCAAAAGGATACCATCAATACGCTGCAAAATTATTTTTTTATCTTTTGTAAGAGCACCATAAATATTATGATTCAAGTGTTTAATGCTAGACAGGAAAGAATCACGACCTTTTGGAAAAAATTTATTATTATTCTTCTAGTTACTGACAAAAAGTTCATGAAAATCAGGATGAAAGAGCCAAGCCTCCTTAGAACAGAAGGGAAAAGGACCACTAGAAGAGTTATCATGTAAGGAGATTAGTAGGGAACAATGGTCTGAAAAAGTTCGGGGAAGATGGGTTACCTAACACTTGTGGAAAAAACCTTAAATGACACAAGCAAACTGACTCGGTTTTCCTAAAACCGGATCAGTTAGTTCAAGTTTTATTAGCGCAAATTTTAGATAAAGTAACTGATCTGGTCCATTATCAAACCAGATCAGTAAATTTGCACATATAAGTGTGGCCCGAATTAACACACCAGCAGCCCACTCTAATTCTCCCTTTAAACGAGCACATCCCTCACTCCATCCTCATTAGAGTTTTCTCATTATTTCTCACTCCTACCCTCTCACCCCTCACTCCTCACTCCTCACTTCTCACTCCTCACTCTGTCCTCTCTTCCCCTCTCACCCTAAACCACCACGAGCCCATCAGTCTCCTCCTCCTGCCCACTCCAATTCTCAATAAATTGCCTTCAATCTCCTCCTCCTTCACCGCTCTCTCTCTTTTTCTCTCGTCATCGCGTTCATCAGGGAAGGCCAAACACCCATCTTCACCAGCTATTTAACTCGGTCGATTCTCTCTTCTTCTCTCGGCGTCGCGTTCATCAGGGAAGGCCAAACGTCCATCTTCCTCGCTCGATTCTCGTTAATTTGCTCGATTCTCGTCACGTTCATCAGCGAAACCAAACGCCACCATCAGGTCTTTTATGCTCGATTTTCGATAAATGTCGTTTTATAATTAGGGTTTGAATTAAATTTCGCCTTTTGTAATAAGGGTTTTTTTATTTTTATTTTTTTGATTAGGGCTTCTTTTGTTTTGATTATCATTTTTTTAGCTGCAATTTTTTTCTTTCCTTTTTATTTCGTATTCTGTAATTCGTATGTTGTAATTTTGTTTGTTTTAATTTCTTTTCTTGTAATTTTTAATTTCGTTGGTTGTAACTTTTAATTTCGTTGGTTGTAATTTCGATTTTTGCTGCAATTTTGTTTATAATTTCGTTGGTTGAAAGTTAGCTGGAATTTAACTGGAATTTTTTTTATTCCATAACCCGCAAAACTGATCCGGTTATTTGGTGAAAACTGGACCAATTAATAGGTAATTGGTCCGGTTTTCACCAAATAACCGGATTAGTTAACCATATACTAATCCGATTTTTGGTGAAAATCGGATTAGTTAGTGGGTAACTAATCCGGTTTCCAACCGGATCAGTTCTAGTAAACTGATCCGAGCCCAACTAACCCGGTCCAAAACCGGATCACTTACCCCTGTTTTGACCGGATCTGATGATGTTTTTTCAACTAGTGTTAGTGTTTGGAAAGGTTTCAAGCCAACTAGAGTTAGCTAAGGCCTTGTCTAGTCTCTCCTTGATTAAATCCACCCTTTCTCTAGCATTAGTCCAAGTAAATGGATTTCCAGTGAACCCGAGATCAGCTAACCCAGCTTCATCCATCTAATTCCAAAGATGCAAACTCTAGAAAGGGTAAAAATAATATCCTCCAATTTTATCATTTTTAGAGTAGATGTCATTCAAATCCCCCGCCACCATCCAGGGAGTATTTGAGGGAGGAAAATTGTGCTGCAGGGAGTCCCACATAGCACGTCTTGGGACTGAGGAACTAGGAGTATGCATGCCCGTTACCAAAAATTCCGACTCAGACGGGCTAAAGTGGAATGGAGCATAGAAGTAGTGAGCGGAAGGGTCAATGAAAAGCACCAAAAATAACCGAAGATTTCAATATCAACAAATTCCACTTTTACATCCTTGTGGAGGGAGAACTTTGAATTTATCAAATTGGAGACTAAGAGAGTTTGGAAGGCTTTATCATCTCCGACTTTGGTTTCAAAGTGAATAAGAATAGAAGGGTGGTATGTATTAACAACATCCTGAGCATGAGGAAGGAATTCATTAGAATTAGAACCACGGATATTCCAAGATATTAACTTCAAGTTTAGATTTGGAAGATTGGGAAAGCAAAGAGAAAACAATTGTTGGGAATTAGGTAGGGTTTGATGTTGGAGAAAAGGCATCCAATCTTTCCAATTCTATTCCTGGTTCAGCATCTTGATGTTTTCCAATTTCATTGGAGTTGCAAGGTGGTTCAATTCCTGTCGAGTTGGCATCGACAAGTGACATAATTCTAATTGAAGATCGAGTAGTTCTTCTTGGATTGGGAAAATAGCCATAGAGTTTCAAGGAATCCCTATGTCTAGGCTTCAGCTTTCTAATAGCAAGGGAAAAATCATTGTAATTCGAGGGGGTGAGAGGAGGGGGTGCTTGGGGATTTGGATGCATGTATTGCATTGGACATGCAAGACTGAGGTTGGTGTTGCATGATGGAGACGGAGGAGGAGATGAGGTCAAGAGGTTTTGTTAGCGCGGAGAGGACCATATAAGTAGAGATGGGAGAATGGGCAAGAGGGAGAGCAGAGTTGGAGGAGGAGGACTCGGAAGATTGATGATTTGTGTGAGATTGTTGTGATGGTGATGAAGAGTTTGGCTACGGATGACCGGGAACGACGGTCTCACCGGAGGAGGGGAGTTCTGAAACTGGGCACGACGAAATCGAGGTGGAATTTCCATGGCTTGATGTCAATGGCTAGAAGACAATGGGAGATTGCGTCTTTGAAAGGTTTTCAAGATCGGAAGAGATGGATTTGGAGGGGGGGGAATTCTAGGGAGACATTAGTAAGGGAAGGAGAGTTGGAACTTAGGGGAGGGAGTCTTGGAAGAAGGCAAAACATTAAGGGGTAAATTAATAGACGTGGGGTAGTGGAATTACGATACTTAATTTGATTGGGGAGCAGTGCCGGTATTAGAAGAGGGGGAAGAAGGTGGAGAAGAAGATTTTTCAATTTGCAGAAATCGATCATTAAGCTTTTTGGGAGGAACAATGCTTGTAGCAATGGAGTTAATAGCAGGTTTTTGGTCTGTATTGTTAGAAGCTAAAATATCCCAAAAAGAGCCTCGAATAATGCTGATGGAAGTGGGGAAAGTTTTTTGGGGAGCTTTTTCGCCGATTTTCCATAGAAGCTGGACGCGAGTTATTAACAGTGAATTTTAATCTTTTAGCAGCTAAAGATTTGGAAGGGGATTTTTTATTGTTAACCATGGTCCAAGGCCCATAAGTATTTGGGGTTTTGTTTGTATAGTCAATCTGCTAGCCTTACACTAGTGGAAAAAAACCTTAAATGTCACAGACAAACTGATCCGGTTCTCCCAAAATCGGATCAGTAAATTAAAAAAAATGTGAGCGCAAATTTTTGGGCCAAGAAACTGATCTAGTTTGGTGGAGAACCGGATTAGTTTTGTTAACTGATCCGGTTCTCCACCAAATCGGATCAACTTAATTGTCCAAAAAACACAAGGCCCAGTTTAATAACTTAGCCCAACTTGCTTGTTCGCTCATAAATCAGATGGTCCAATTCAATAACTCTCATGAACCCTAAATATGTCGTCTCTCTCTCACCTCCTCCCTCCTCCCTACCTGTTCAGTCGCCCCTTCCCTCTCTTTCACCCCTTCTCTCTTTCACTCCAAATTAAACCCTAAATTTCTTCCATAGTTCAATTGCTTCTTCAATCTCGTACTTTAAGAGAAGGGGTTTCTTCTTCATTGTCAGGATTTCGAATCATCTTGTAACTCGCCGGAAAATCGTTCAGTCGAATTATCTTCTTCATAGTCGAATTATCTTGTAACTCGCTGGGAAGAGAAGAAAAGAATTGCGGGTCATCAGGCCGGTACTCCTCGACTTCGGTGGAGGTGGGAACTTGGGAAGGACGAATTGAATGGCTTCTGAGGACGACGATTTGCCTTCGAGATAATCAAGTAGAGGTTTTCGATCGACGAAAGTGACAGTGGGTGTAACACCCCCAAAATCATACACGTTTAAACTACGTTGCATCGACTTTGGAAGTGTTACCGCCGCGGTGAAACGCAAGGCTTATTGAATTTAAAACACTAACTTACTCTTTATTATGAAAACTAAATTGCAGCGGAAATAAAATGCTAACTTAACTACAACTCGGGAATCACTATTGACCCCTTTTATTTAAAAGCATTAACTATGTAAATCATATACAATCTCTAGGATGTTCAACCAAAACAATTTAAAAGTTTATAATCAAAAGTATCCCCCGTATGCCCGAACTCATGCAGCATCACCAGCATACCTAATATGCTCCCCATTGAAATATCAATGGTTCATCACAGGTCAACAAACAACATAAATAACAAACAATCAGCTATGCTGAGTACGTACAAAATCAGTTACATAATACACTAAACATAATCAGAATAATAATAACAATTCCTAAACATGATTCTACAAAAATATTAAATTCCATTTTTACAATTTATTTGGCATCGAACGGGCACCGTCATCTTTCTAGAATCATACGGGCTACTTAATCCTTAATAGACAACTTGGTCTATTAGATGAAATGTAAATACGGTTTCGTTCCGTTCCACATCCATCACCTTAGTATGCATACCCCCAAGATCGTACGGAACCTTCCGCCTACTTGAGTTATCAAAATTTATAAGGACACTACTGTCGTCACAGTAGGCCTGCGTAGGAGTGTAGAACAAGTCCCACACTCCCCCCATTGTTCATCACTTGTATGGACTCCAACTACAAGTTTATTGCCAAAATCATTTCTTAGTATTGTCCATTCATACCACATTAGACATGTAATCATTTAACATTCCTTCTTAGATACAATACTCAAATCTTTACTTCTTGTAACATCCTTGTTACACCATAGATCAAAGAATACAAATCCAATAATCATGCTTATGATACGATAGAATTTCGCATAACCATGCTACATATCGATTTCCAATCACAATCATGTTACCAAACAATCTCAGCAATCACAATTGTTTCCTATCATGGTTCTAGGTTCCAATAGAATAAATCACAACCTAACATGATACTAGTAATTGCAACTGAACTGGTACGCGTAAGTACCTTGTAACGGAGAATCTTCGCTGACTACTTAAAACGTTCCGCTTATGAAATTGGGACCTAATCGAATAATAAAAGTATTTTAGTGCTAAGTCCTTGATATTATTAAAATAAAAAATCAACTTAACTAACTATGTAAACTATGATGTTTTAAAGATTAAAATAATCAACTCGTTGTTTAATTTCTTTTCATAAACTTTATTGAAACTAACGTATTTAAGAATGCTTGTAAATCTGATTTTTGTTAACTTATATTATACTTGGTTTATAATAACAAAACTTATACAAATATACATAAGTGTAATAAAATCAGAATTGAGAATTAAAATTATCATAAGAACTAAAAATATACTTGTAAATCTGATTTCCTTTAACTTCTTCTATTCTTTATTTATAACAACAAATTAACCAAAGATATATATAAGCATTACAAAATCAGATTTTACAATTTAATTTAAAGTAGAAAAGAAAGATTTTGTTTTTTATATACCAAACGGACTCGCCGGCGACAATCACCGGCGACGCGTCGAAGAATTCCGGCTGCAACACCAGCCACACGCTACAACGCTCGAAGACTCGAGCCCACGCACGCACCACAATGCTCTCGAGCCTCGACACACCGCACACCGCACACCCTCGAGCCTCGACACACCGCACACCACACGCACTCGAGCCTCGACGTACCACGCCGCTCGACCTTCGCACACAACGCACCACACTCGCGTCGCCCTCGCAGCCTCGTCCAGCACTCGCGCCACACAACACCACCCTCGCACAACACACTCGACTCGCACCCACAGTCCAGCACACACTCGCACCTTCGAGTCGCGCACCACTCCACTCGAATGCCTACGAAGGCTCAGGGAAGCGAAGAAGGAAATAGTGCAGGAGAGGAGGAAGAAAAGTGACGAGGAGGGAGAAGAAAGGAACGCAGGAGGAGAAGAGGAGGAGAGAGAAAGTCTTGGGGTCAAGTATGAAAATAACGGCTGATTGAAATAAAATAGGGTTTTGTCTTTTTTTTTTTTCTCTTAGTTATAGCATGGTAAACTTAGGTTTAATAGGATTTGTTTCCAACTCAAATTCCGAATTCTTATTTTATTTGGAAAATAAAACGAAACCAACTATAATATAATTAGGTACAACAGTAGGTTATATAGTTAAATTATAACTGTAGGCTTCCCCAAACTATATATTTTTTTTTTCTAAATAATATTAAAAACACTTTCAACTTTATTCTTTATATTTTCTTATTTATAGCAAAATAACTCCCAGAAATACGGAGTATTACAGTGGGAATTCCTTGATTTGTGGCATTTTTGATGTATTCGGGTTGCTTGATGTGGCGACCTCGGTGAACATCTCCATCCCAACATCTTCAATCGGTGAACATTTCAATTTTTGGTTGCGAATTTTAGTGGGTGAATTTTGTAATTTTTGGTTGCGAATTTCGAAATATATTGTAATTTAGTTACAAATTTAAGAATTTAGGATTGATTTATCTGATAATTATTCGTTTTTAGTTTCTTTTATAATTCTCTTGTTATTTTTGTTTCTAATTTCTTTGTTGAATCTAGATATGTTCATGTTTAAGTTCTGTTTTTAGTTTATTTGTGTTTGAATCTAGATATGTTCATGTTTAATTTTTGTTTTTAGTTTCTTTTATAATTCTCTTGTTTATTTGTGTTTTAAGATCTATTGAATGTCTGTATTTTTTGGTTAATGGATGAATGTTGAGGCAGTGCAAGGCGGGCTTTTTTTTTTTAAATTCATGACCCCAAAACTGATGCGGTTTTGCAAGAAAACAGGATCAGTTAACTTGATCCGGTTTTCTTGCAAAACCGGATCAGTTAGTGACAAACTGATCCGGTTTTGGACCGGATTAGTTGATCCCTGATAGTCGCTGCGAGCCCATCCGATCCGGACCAAAACTGGATCAGTAAGCCCGATTTTGACCGGATCCGATGGGCTTTTTTTCACTAGTGTTATATGCACGCTATGCGTGCAAAGTCGAAAGATGAGTTGTAACTGCTTTGCAGTTTGCTGTTAGATTAATTTTCCCCTTTTTTATTTTTATTTTTAAACTAATAGAGTGGTATGTGTTGTAATTTTTTTAGTTAGGGGTATGTTGGTAAAAAAGGATGGATACTAGATTCCTCAAGACTTTCCATATATAATAGAGATATAATAATACTTTTCCATGCATATAAACCGTTTATGATAATTTAAGTAAAACTTAATCTTTTGTGAGAGTTTAATGAACCCAACAAAGGAACCATAACTTCAACTATTATCATTTAGCCTCCTAGTAGGTAAATTAATCAAGTATAATCAACAACGAAGAATATCATAGCTAACAAAATACTATATAGTTCCCTTTATAAGGCAACCAAGTCGTAGCACAATTCCAATGTAAATAGGTTATGGTACTTCTAAGGTAAATTTTTTTTATGCAATCTAAGCTAAGATAGATTTTTAATTTTCAAGCAATCTATTAAAGTTAGATAATTGAGTAGTTTTCTTTTTTTGATGGCAATATAATTGAGTAGTTGTGATTCCTCAATCTGGTATTTCTTTCACATTATATATCAATTTATCTCTCTCTCTAGCCTCACCATTTTCTCTCACATTATCCCACGACACTCTCTCCTCCTTTCCACCACGCCATGCGACATCCCCACCATATTCTCGCTCCTAGCAGCCCTCAAGATATCCTAACTAAATTTCTCCCAAATCCCTAAAAATGGCATTAGCCCACTACTTCTCAGCTTTTCTCTCCTCCCTTCGACCACCACAACCGCCACTTTCCACCACCGTCGTAAAACCCTAATACGACCACTCTGTCCTCTTCCACCCCTACCACAAATTCAGGTCTTTTCATTTTTTTGAAGAGGAAGGTTTGGACTTCAGCTCGTATTTGGTTATAAGGAGTTTAAGGAGGAGAAGCTAAAATTACCTAGCTATAAGTATCATCATTATTGTCAAGACATCGAACATAATAGAATGATGAATGAATTTTTGTACAACAAACTTGCGATAAATTGGTGGAATCCTTCAGCATTTGTCGTGAAAAAGGATAACAATTTTTCTCTCAAACAACCAACTTGAAGAAGAACAACAACAAATTCAAGAGTTTATTGTGGAAACCAAGAGGATTGAGAAAATACACTTCACCATTTTTCTCAAAAAATCTGCAATGTAAGTTCTTTTTCATTTTGGGTAGTTAGTTTATTTGTAAGTTCACTAAAATAGTATTCCCTCCGTCCCAGAAAGATATGAACACTTGTTGGGACACGTAGTTTAAGGTGATAAGTTATTTTGTGGTTATCAAATGTTATTTTATTAATAAAGTAGATGTGATTGGAGTTGGTGGGTTATTTTTCTATTGAAAGAGAGAAAAAGTTGGATAACTTTCATTGATAAATGTAGAGTGTGAGCCAAATGAGTGCAAAAGAAATAATATACTAATAGTGGGACCATGCCAAATATTTGTAGTTGGGGTAATTTGGGCAAAAGAGGGTGGACACTAAAGTTGTAACACCCCGTAATTTTCAACCTTTATTTTTGGTGTTTGTTTACATTAAAATGATATTTTTCGTAAAAATAAATAATTTATTATTTAGATTATTTTGGACGTGTTGTGAAAATGTGTATATATTTATATGTTGTGATATATTTATATATATTTATTTTAAGTTGTTAGTTATTTATTTTAAAGGTTATATTAGTTTCGTTATTTATTTAGACGTTTAGGATGCAGTTTTATCGCGTAGCGTTTTTGTAACGTTGTTGGACCGACTTGGGTGATGAAATGTTGCATCACGTGTGGCGTATCATGCTGGCCGAAAATCAGTAATTATGGTGTGGAGGATGAAGAGTTTTGGTGCTCATTAAGTTAACCTTTGGATCTCTTGTAACTCCCTATTTAATTCCCCATTAACCCACCTTTATAATCACCCTTTAAACCATTGCTTAATGAGGTTATTAATCAGGTTTTTGCTGCATTCTAACCCCCATTTTTCGACCAACCCTTAGAGAGGAAGAGAAAGAGTTCTTCTCTCTTCTCGGATTTTCGTCCATTTTTGCACACCTATTTTGTTTGCATCATATCTCCTTCATTTCTTATCCGAATTGGACGTGTGAGTAGTCAAAATCCATCTAGTCGGAAATATCTTGCTCGTTGTACAATTTGTTTTTGAAGAAAGGAAAAGACACGACTGCAGTTTTCGTTTCAATCAGACGAGTCATCCGGTTTTTGTTCCCTGTCACACCTTCACGAAAATAACCGTAGACGGAGATCTAACCGTTGGATCATTATCAAATTTGGACAGAACGTTTATAACATCTTGATCTTCACTTTGAACGGAGTGATTGTGAATCAGAGCTTAAGTTCGCCGGTAATTATGGTCGGAACAGAGCAGTACGAAATAAGAGTTTTCAACGTTCAAGAAGAAAACGCCTAGTGACTTGTTGCTACAATTATCGTTCATGGAGGAATTGGATTGCTCGCATATTTTTCGAATCCCTTTAGACTCAGCTCTCCTCCCGACGTTCCAGGTAACTAGTAGTTATCTTAGAACGCTAGAGATTAAAGTATTATTCGGTATTAGATTATTACGCTAGGAATTGTTTAAAATACTTTTTGAATGAAATTATTGACGAAATTTGACATGAATATTTTTGAGGCATGCTGTATGAATATTGTGTACAGAAAAATAATTTTCGTCTGAGTTTTAGTATTTATTCGATTTATTTGGTATTTTGTGCGTTTTTGGCTTAATTGCAAAATAATTATTGAACGAATCTTAAAATTTCTGAAATTATTTTTCGTGAATCATGTTATATGTGTAGTATGTATTTCATACCTTGGAATAATTTTTTCCTGCTGTTTACAGGTTTATTTAATTGGTTTATCTGTTTTTGCATTTTTGTGTCTGTCAGTATATAAATCGTGAAAATTATTTCTGCAGGCCTAAAAATTCATTTCTAACAAATATTATATATTACCGTGAGTTTATGCATGTTATGTGAATTTTTGGTAATTTTTGGGCGTTTATTTTTATTTTTAATTATTATATTGGCTTTATTGAGTATTCTGTAAATTAACGTTTAAAAATACTTTTAGAGTCCGAAAATTAGAAATAAAATTTATACCATGTCAGTAGAGCCGTAATGGTCGTATGATAAGTTTTGTGTTATTTTACTGATCGTGCTTATTAGTTTAATAATTATTATTGTGTTTTTGTTATGAGTTTGAGGATATTCTTTTTAATTATTTAAGGGCTTGTTAATCATAAATAATTTGTGACCTTTTATGTTCTTGGAAGCTGGTGTTTAGAAGGTTACTATGAGTATTATTGAGTATCATTATGTTTACGTTTGGTTTATGTAAATATGATTAGTCGTGTACGCTTCATTTATTTAATAAGCCTTGGAGTTAATTGGTGATCTTATTTGATATGATGCATTTCTGATTGAACTGTTAGTGCTGTAAAAACTATTTCATTATCATTGTTGATGCTTAGTGATGTTCAAAGTATTGTGGTTGGAGATATTTGTTGTAAGTTTGTAAGTTACTACTTTGAGGATTTTTGAAGAATTACTTTTGATGAATTATGGGTATAAGACCGGGTGGCATCCCTTTTGACGAATATTTTTGAGCTGAATGATACTTTGATGATATTTATGAAATATGATTTTATTTTTGAGATAAGAACATCCGGTGGGATAGATGTAGTCCCCGGTGAAGAACATGTCAACCACCTAGTTTGCGAACTAGGGGTAAACCTGGGTTAATTGTTGTCGTCCGAGAGGTCAGGGAGTTGTGCGTGTTCTACCCTGCATCGGGAGTTTGGCCATTCTTAGACACAGGCAGTGGGGAACGTAAGCTCATAGACTGACCTGGAGATTGCGATCTGACAAACCTTAGGAAGTGAATTGCGATTCACTGGCGTTCGGTTTCTGACTCAATCACTTGTTTTACCTATACTTTTATTTTTATAAAGTACTCTTGAGATGATTTATTTATTTTTATCCAATTCACTTGCTATTTATTATTCATTTGCGTTACTTGTGAGTTATATGGTAGTGGATGTATATTGTAGTTGACTTGACTTTATTTTTCCTTTCTTACTAATCTATGTCTGGAATAGACTTTAATTTCTTTTGTTCTGGGAGAACTGCTAGTTACTCCCCACTGATTGTGGATGTTTGTTGTATATTTTGCAGGTTTTGTTGATAGAAATCTTCTTTGGTTTTGGGCTCGGGTTGAGATGCGAGAATGAAATGATAGTTGTTTTAGGCCTAGACTGCTAGTTAGACTTTTCTCATTTGGAATACTCTGAATTAGTTATTTATTGATATTATTTATTTAAGTTGGTCTCTTAACATAGTTATTTAAATACCTTTGTATTAGAAGTGGCATTCCCAGAAGACGATGTTTCCGCCATCGTCCTATAATACTGTTATTATTTCTTTCTTTTTCCGCTTTAAATTTCTGGGGTGTTACAAAAGTCCTCAAGCGTTTCAATATATAATAGAGATTTATCTCCTGAAATTTTTGGATTTTTAGTAAAGAATAAAATTTACGGTTTTTTCAACAAGTACCCCCGAGTTTTCGGTTTATTCACCATGTAACCTCACACTTTTCAAAATTCACCAGATACCCCTCAATTTCATGGCAATACATCAAAATGTCTTTAATGACTAACGACGGTTAACTCCGTCAGTCACTAACCCTAATTAACCCCTCTAACCCTAACCCCTAACCTAATGCCCTAACCCTAACCACCCAACCACCACCACCACTCCCACCCAACCCCTGCAGCCCCACCCTCCCCCCCCCCCCGCAGCCGAAGCCCCCCCACCACCTCCTCCCACCTTCGCAGCCCGCACCCTCCCCCCCACCCCCCTTCGCCCCCGCCCCGTGCCGATGTTGCTGCCGTGCCGCAGCGTCCTCCCCTCCCTCCCCTTCGATTTCCGCCGCCGCGGCTCGTGGTTCGGACAACTCGGCTCGTGGTTCAAACGGCTCCAAGAAGTCTACGGGGGTGGGGGTTTGCGGAAATTTGCGGGGGTGCGGGGACTGCGGAAATGCGGGGGGTGGGGAGGGATCTGTAACTGCGGGGGGGGTGCGAAAATCTGTGGGGGTGTGGTGGGGGAGGTGGTGGTGGCGAATTGGGTGGTTAGAATTTGGGCATTAGAGTTAGGGTTAGGGTTAGAGGGGTTAATTAGGGTTAGATGGGTTAATTACGGTTAATGACTAACGGAATTAACCGCCGTTAGTCATTAAGGGCATTTTGATGTATTACCATGAAACTGAGTGGTACCTGGTGAATTTTGAAAAGTGCGATGATACCTGATGAATTTTCTTAAAACTCGGAGGTAAAACCGTAAAATTTAAATATAATTAGATACGCGTTGGTGAATCATTTAGCCCCCACAGACTACAGTCATCTCTTCTCCGGACTCTTGCAAGATCTTCTTTCTCCACGCTACTCAAAGTAAGTGAGATTCACGCACTACCATCCAACACGTCGTTTTCAATCTTGAATTCAACATCCACGTGTCACCATCTTAACACAGCTGTTCTCTTAAGATGGTCACCTACAAGTAAGCCTATCATTTTCTCTCCATCTATCCTCTTCTTTTGATCTCAAGTGGGCTGATTCAGAATATTTTGTGGGAAAATCAAATCTATTAATTAAATCCTTAATCCCTAATCCCTAATCTCATCACTCTCAACTGCCAATTAATTTTTCTCGATTTGGGAAAAGGTTAGTTTTTCTCTCTCCTATCTCTCTCATCATATTACAAATTAAATAACTAAACATTCTTTTTAACTTCTACATTTGTTAGTAGTATAGTATGGTGATACTATAATTGTTCTTATTCTTCTCCATTTTGAGTTATTTTAGGTGATTATTGAACAAATTTTTTTTGTTGGAATTGTGTTTCAGGATTTGAATTTGTTGAGATTAAGTATTTTAGGTGTTATTGCTATCTGGGTTCTTAAGATTTAGGGTTATTGTTTGAAATTTTTTGGTGAAATGTTGAATTTGGTGTAAGTCGTGGTCTGGGTATGTCTTGATTTGGGGTGTTCTGTTGTTCTTCTGTTATTGGTGATGATTTTATGCTAAACTTTTGGCTTTTGGTTATATCGTGGTTTGGATTGGTATGGTAGTAGTTTCGTCTATGAGTACGAGGAATTGGGAAGAACTGATTTTGGGAAATTAGGAGATTGATGGCCAGGTGTGGAAATGGGTATCTTAGAGTGTAGGACGAGAGAGGTATCGCCTAAAAGACGAAAGCTTTGCAAGAATTTGATGACGATGGAAAATGAATCATCTTCTACAGTGCTTGGTTCAAAAGGTTTGATAAGGAAGCATGAGTTTGTGAGAATTATTATGCAGTGCTTGCTGTCATTGGGGTTGCCCAAATCTGCATCTTGTTTAGAGTTAGAGTCGGGAATTTCTTATAAATCGAAAGAGTTCGAAGCTATTGAGTCGGAGATTCTTAATGCGAAATGGGAAGAATGTATAAAGTCTGTTAACGGGGTTAAGGGATTGACAGATGAGACACGGTCTTCAGCCTTGTTTCTTGTTATTAAACAATATCTTTTGGAATGTTTAAGTCATGGGGATGACTCAACAGCATTGGCTTTTCTTCGGAAACGAGTTTCTGCGTTAAAAATGGGGACAGAGAATGTTCATAACCTTGCTTTTAGTCTTCTTTGCACCAAAGAAAAGAGCACCAATGAGACAGATGAGAATGTTTATGAGTTGCGGAAAAAGGTGTTGGTAGAGTTGGAGAATTTGTTGCCCTCTCCAGTTACACTGCCTGAAAGAAGATTGGAGCATCTGGTTGAAACTGTTGTAGCTTCCCAGGTAGATGCTTGTTTGTACCACAATTTCTCTGGTGCAGTTTCAATCTATGAGGACCATCACTGTGGTAGAGATCAATTACCAACAGAGACTGTCCAGGTGTGGTTCTACTTCTAGCCTCTGTTATGATTAGTAATTCTTGCTTTAGAATATGAATATATCTAGTTTGCAATTTCTTCTGTACATTCATTAATCTTGAGCATACCTGTTTGTATACTGTGAGCTATATATCAGTGTCTCGGAGCCATCTGCTGCTTCTGAATAGAAATGGACAATGAACTGTGGATTGCATTGAAATAAATCAGTGTCTGGTGTATTTTTGAATTAACTTGTTCATTGGCAATCAATGCTGGAACTTGGCTGAGAGTCATTTGTGTTTTTATAAGTAAGGAATTGAGCTTGAAGTTGAAACTTGTCGGGTATAAAGGTTGAACATCAACATAGTGGCTCTACTTCTTTTATGCTCATTAGCCATGACTTATTTATTAGCTGGGTATTGAGTGGTCCATGGTGAATAAAAATAATCAAATATGTTGATAGCTTATTTTCAGTGTCCAATTTAAGGTCTCTAAAATAGATTGTTCAAATTATATTTCTTGAGTGTTGGTCAATTGCTCTATATATATGTATTCAGATTTCAGACCTTTTGGTTTGATGATATTGGGACATATAGGATGCAATAAAATTACATAAGGTTAAAGTAGTTTTGAGAAATGATACAAGGAATGATATTCGATTCAAAACGTGGTACAGAAACGGGTACGGGAAACGCTACCTTGGGTGAATCGGGAACGTTGGGTCATTTTTTTACTGTTTTTTTTTCAATAAATACAAAAACTGAAATTAAAATGCAATAAGAAAAAATCCTTTGCTGGTTACCAAAAAATAAATCTCATCATTACATATTTACTCGTACACATCAAACCTTTGCTGGTTACCAATGTCACTACTTTTTCCCAAAGGCATGAATATAAAGTTGAACATTTATTTATAAAATATTATAACTCTTAGTAATCCTATCAAAATATAATTAAAAAATGATGATATAATTATTTTTTAAAAATGTTCACCAAAGTACTACTGTGTTTGACCAAGAGGCTTCTTAGAAAATAACTTTTTAAAAAGGGAAACATAATTATAGAGCAAGGGGTCCACTTTTTTCACGTGTTCTTCAGTCTTCACTTCTTCCTCTTCCCCTTCATCATCATAACCTCCAATATCAAACCTTCACACTTCAAACTTCCAACAACCTAAGCCTGAAATTGCGAAAAACAAACCAAAACTTAAAATTAAACACAGATTAATATTCTGTATATTCAGAAAATAAAAGCCCTAAAGTTTTATGATCTATTACTTGTGAACATTGCCTCAATTATTCAACTAAAATTGTCGAACAAAACCCTAGATTTGAAATTGGGATCAATTGGTTGGGTTTTTTGCGATAAAAGAAGATAAAATCAGGGACGTCGCCTTAGGCGATCTGATTCGCGAACGGAGGCGACCTGAGTTGCGTTTGTTCCACGATTCGGGACGAAAGATTCAACACGCAGGTTGGGCATGCGTCCCGCGTTCCTTGTATAAGTTGTTTTGAGAAGAGCATAAACTGAATTCATCTAAGAGTGAACTTTGTTGCTTGTATATGAGCTTGCGGATTGAAAAAGGAGCAGAGCTTGAGTCAAGCCTAATTGACAGAATTTATATCAAACCTGAGCTTTTTCACAATCTCTTGAAATCAAGGCTTGATCTTGAGTGAGCTTAAGGTTGATTATAAGCTCAAGCCTCAAGCTTGTTGACAACCTCAAGCTGTGAGCAATATGAAATTGAGTATGATTAAGGTGGTACCGAACTCGGTGCATTTACTGATATTGGCTGGAAATTAGGATGCTTTTAGTTGGGTCTTTGGTTGTAAAAAGTGCACTTAGAAACATCAACTTGAGGTAAAAAGTGTGATTGGTTACTATGTATTTCTATAGAGAAACATATAATATGGTTGCTTACAACAAAGACAAGTTGCAGTCACAAACCTTGCTTTTGACAGATTTATGCATGTTTTATTAGTTTTTATGGGTGAAGGTGATTAAGATAAAAAGAATAATGGGAGCTGCTGAAGGAACTGGAAACCATTTATTTGACGTTTGAGATTCGAGATCAGTCTAACTAACCACATCCAGGTCCTGTATGAGCACCAACAGCAGCTACTTACTATCCAAAAATGCTTACCTTGCAAAGGAGGATCTAGTTGTAGTGCTTGAATCAAAATAGCAAAAGAGCTCATTCTGAGCTATGGAGTTATTATCTGTGCAAAATTCTCTAGTAATCTGATGCAGTTTTTTATTCTGGCCTAATCTCTGAATGCTGAACTAGTGAGTGAATTCTTGCCGAACATGGTTTTTGATAAGAAAATTTGTTACTGCAGTAATTCTACTTTAACTTGAGAATGCTTTTAATGTCTTTTTATGCGATTCCGCCTTGGAAAGTACCCGGATTTTCTATCATGCCTTTTTTCCTCCTATTATTGATTGGTGGTTTTGGATGTATCATCCTTACTCTTTCAATAACGCAGATTCTATTCTCATTAGATATTTGATGAAAAAAGCAAGTACACTCTCTCACAAATGAATAAGAAGCACTTGCGACTATGAGATAAGATGCAAGAGTGGGCACTATATACTATTCCTTTTGTGTGTTTGCTGTCACATTGTCCGAACCTCTTATAATTAATGATTTGACATGATTTACAAAAACACCCTTTATAATAGTTATGTCATTTCTATCCTCTCCCCTCAGGTTATCCAGTCATAATCATCATAATTTCAGAAGGTGACACCTTTTTTTCTGGACATCCTAAATTTGTACATGTGACAAGTGATACCAAATGGAGAGAGTATTTCAGGTTTTTCTCTTTTCCCCCCTAATAACAAGTACTTTTCTTTTGCTTATGTACGAATAGAGTCTAAAACATCGATATTGGTGACGGTGTCAAATGGTTAAGCGATGCAGTAACGTCTATGTTATCACACGTTGTCACTTCACGCAGCTCTCGTTTGCTAGCCATAGATTTGCCAATTAGTTATCCACTTCTGTTCTCTTGAGTTTTATCTAGTTTCTGTTTTCACCCATCCTTTTAAGATCTAATTTACTTTCACTTTATTCTTTTTAAGATAAATTTGTTACCCTCCCTTGACCCATTACATGTTAACTATCTTAAACTTTTAACCCAGTAATATATCTCCCCATTTTTTAATAGCTCACTATCTTTCCTCCAAAATTGAGATATACCCCATATTTTGTTTGGACCCTCATTTCTCTTCTCTTTGGTCTCTAAATCTACCATAATTGGGTAGAATTCAAGAGAATAGAAGAAGTAATATGTTTGGTAAAATGGCTATTAGTTTTAAGACTGTGCAATGTTGCTTCTGTGTTTCTTGTGCAATATTTGTGTTTAGATCAGACTGATCAGTAGCCAGTTCAGGTGTATCATGCTGCCTTTTTACTGATTTCCTTATTTTTTTTCTTTTTTGACTATGGCCTCTTGAATTAGTGAAACCTTTGTTGGACTGTTGGAGTGCGTCCAGTGCAATGAAAAGCAGACTGGAATTGTTCATGAAGGTCTGGTTGCACAATTGGTCATATAGATGAAATGATTGACTAAAGTGTAGATGAGTCATGTGACCATGTCTTAGTAAATCCATCTTTTAGGAAAGTGATGGCCTAATAGCGTGAAATTCCGATTGACAAGTAAGATAATTAAAGGAGTGTTTTGTTGAAAATTTTGGAGTGGAATGGTGTGGACTAGGAATCTGCTACCTCTTTCAAGTTATTTGGTTGTGAATTTGGATATGTGCGGAATTAAAATCCTTTATTTGATTTAATGTGTGTGGTTTCCAAAATTATAAATTTAAGACACCTCCGAAAAACAAAAGACCAATTGTAGCAATGTGGAGTTCGACCGATTTTCGTTAAAATGGAGGCAACAAAAACACCAATTAATCTCAAATTCCAAAGTCCGATCTACCTCAACAAACCAATCCAATCTCAATACCCTAAATTCCAAACTGGTTGACATATTAGATTAGATTAAATTCTTTTTATGAGGAATTAATCTACATTAGAGAGGATGAACATGCTCTCTATTTGCTCCAGAGGCAAAAGAAGTGAAAACTTCTTGCATTGTAGACGACAATTAATTCATCATAAACCTGAAAATTCCTGCTAGGCTCATTTATATTGTTGACCAGCGTATAGAGGAGCAATTTACTTTGTTTACGCCTTGAAATGGTGGAGGTGGTGGTGTGATGGAGGAGAAGAGGAAGGTTTGGTGTTCGGATATGAGAGAAGGAAGAAGAAATGTGATCGAGAGAGGTGGGCATGGGGGGTTGGATTTCAATCCTTAGTGGGGCCTGGGGAGGTGGGAAGGAGATTCAGGAGTTAAGGGATTTGAAGGAGGAATTTGATCCTTCAGGGCCTTGTTACGAGGACTCTATGAATGCTCCACATAATTGTATCGATGCGACACTGGCATGGGTACATAATCCGGGCCAGATGCCCATTTGTCACTCAAACATGACTGCTTCTGCAAGCCAATCATGGGCATAAATGAAGAGAGCAAAGGTGGAGGGGGAGAGAGAGAGAGAGAGAGAGAAAAAGGGGAGGGGGGGAGGGTAGGGGGAGGGAGAGGGGAGAGGTGAGGTAGGGAGCGGGAGCGGGAGAGGGGAGAGGGAGAGGGAGAGGGGAGAGGGAGAGGGAGAGGGAGAGGGTGGGAGAGAGATCATCTGGTTGATGTTTATTGGCTAGAGAAGGAGACATCTATAGCAACGGTTTGGCACTTGACACTGAGAGAAGAATATGATTGCTGATCTTTGATTCCTTTTATGGTTTGAATTAATATGTGGGGGGTGGGGTGGGATGTGGGGGAGTAGGAAGTTAGTGTAGATGGTTCTTCTTTTAGGTGAACAATAGGCATGTCCCTAATTGTTTGGCTTTCTTATGTGTAAAAAGTAATAAATTTTGACTCAGAGATCCTGGAATATGTTTTCTTCTATGATTAATTATGTATCCTTTTCCTTCTAAGATGAAAGCCTACCTTTCCTACTAAGTGGGGGTAAAAAAGAAACTTTAGAATATTTTAAAAGATACTAAGTCTTGGGTGTTAAATAATCGATGTGGTGCTATTGATTACTCTTGGTTGGAAATATACTGTTGGAAGGTAAAAGTCTGAAGTTTGATTATTGCATATGAACCTAAATTTTAGTCATTGATAGTCTACCAATCTTTCTGTGGATGTTCATTTGCTTTGTCGTAGAAAAGCTGGATTGGAACTTGAAATACTTACTTTAAACAGGTTGTGTAACTGGTACATTATTGAAACTTGAAAGCATGTGATCTTGATAGTGATAGTATGGTAATGGATAGGCTCAATGGCTTATTCAGGATAGTCCATTGTTGTGAATGCTAGTAGAAATTACTTAAGCTCCTGCCACTTTCCTTACCAGCGCACACCACCTAATGAAACTAGAATTTGTGTTTTTTTCCTTTTTTGAGCGAGAGAAGTAAGTAGGCATTTTTAAGTATATGTGCTAAACGTTGAGGCGCTTGGGCTCAATCCTGTATTCTGAACCTTCTTATCGGAATTGCTATGAAAGTTCAATCAAACATCTCATTGGAAATGATTTGGAGACTAGCTAAGCTTAGTCTATTTTATGTTGTACTTTCTTTCACTCATAAGCCCTTCGTAATCACACTGGGAAGTTTGGTTGATTAGCCTAGGTACCAAAGTGATCCTAAATGCAAAAGTACCACATCGTAAATCAAAAGTTTTGATTTTTCTTGGTTGGACGCATCTTCTAATCATCGTGCCTCTTGGGCGTGATAACACATTATTGTGAGGGTTTGTTTAACTTACATATCAGAAGCTTCTGGCCTGCTTTAGCTGAAACTGATTGAGAAATTGCAAATTTATTACCCCTAAATATTGTCATCACTGAGCTTGTTTCGACATGTCTTTTGATATCTTCAATATTACCTTATATCTACTAATACATATTGCATAAATTCATTACTTTGTTCTTTGACGAGTATTGACCACTTGTCACATTAAAGATAAGGTGAACTAGGTCTTATTTGTACCTTGTACTATTGTACTGACCAGTACTATTATTAATCAATTATGTTATACTATTATAGTACTATTACTTGTTTTCTTAAAAAATTCCCTTGAGGGTATTTGGTAATCAGCCTTCCTGCTTGGAGAGGGTAAGGTCAGTAATACCTCTGCTTATTGGCGAATCTATTTATCTATAAATGAATTCTTCCTTAAATTTCTTAATCTTTTTAAGTCACTGAAAGAAAGAAATTTTCGCATTTCTCTCTAATTGTCTGATTATTCGTTTTTGAGAAGGATTAGTGTGTTTTTAATCCTTAAGTGATTGGCATAACTCACTCTAAAGAGTAAGAGTAGTCAATTTTCTTTTCACACCTGAGGATTGAACCCCTGCCACTGGCGTATAAGATATGCATGATTATCATAGGCAGATGATCACATACCTGATGCTTGGCAGCTTTGTTACACATACTGCCAATCAGATATTAGCTTCTGGCTTCTTACATCTTTCCCTCCAAGACCTTGTCCTCAACTGGAATAAGCAAAGGACCTTTAACTGAATTTTCATGGGTTTTGATGGTGGCGATGGTGTTTGGTTTAGGCAAGACTTCCAAATTGAGTGCTAGAGGTTTGTATTATATGGTTTCTGGTGGAGGAATTGACTGGGCATCAAGTGTTGTATAAGATGCTTGTGATTGACCGTAGAAGCTTTTTCATACAACTAAAAGGGATGCTTATTTATCTGTTGTTTGTCTATGATTAAATTATAAATAATCAGTGAATCTTTCTTAATGATCTGCAGATCCTTACCGCACACAAGAATGAAGTATGGTTTGTGCAATTTTCTAATAATGGGGAATATTTGGCTTCATCATCAAGTGATTGTTCTGCTATTATATGGAAGGTATTGAGCTTGTACTTTATACTTCACTGCATCTAATTCTAGATTAGATGGTAAAATTGAAGTTTCTTTATTTTGGTTCTTTTCCATGGATAGATTTGAGATTTTCCAAGTGAACCTCGATGAGCAATCTATGAGTTGATGCTGGGGCATGCCTCTTCTAACTATAAGTGGGAGGGAGATGCAATGCAGCCTCGCTTGAAATGCAAAACTTTTCTTTATTGCTTGTAAGGGAATCATTGTTTTCTGCGTAATTTATATTTGTTAACATCTAGTTGAGAAATTCCTTTGTAGGTGGTTGATGGTGGTAAATTTACGATGAAACATGCTTTACAGAGCCATCAAAAACCAGTCTCTTTTGTAGCATGGAGCCCAGATGACACTATGTTACTGACATGTGGCAATGTGGAAGTTGTTAATCTATGGGATGTAGAAACTGGTATTTGTAAGTGTACGTTTGGTGACCAAGGCTTCATAGTAAGCTCATGCGCATGGTTTCCCGACTCAAAAAGGCTTGTTTGTGGAAGTTATGATCCTGAAAAGGGTATCTGCATGTGGGACTGTGAGGGTAATGAGTTGAAGGTTTGGCGAGGAGCGAGGATGCCCAAGGTGCTAGATCTTGCAGTGACCTCAGATGGCGACTATCTCATCAGTGTTTTCTCAGAAAAGGATATTCGCATACTGAATGTCGTGACAAATGCCGAGCATTTGATATCAGAAGAGCATTCAATCACCTCACTTTCAGTCTCAGCAGATGGCAATTTTTTTATTGTCAACCTTAATAGTCAAGAGATCCATATGTGGGATGTAGCGGGTAAATGGAGAAAACCATTAAAGTACACGGGGCACAGGCAGAACAAGTATGTGATAAGGTCCTGCTTTGGTGGTTTCAACAGTGCGTTTATTGCTAGTGGTAGTGAGAATTCAGAGGTATTGCATGACCCTTATACTTCTTAATCTATCAATCTCAAATTTGCTCCTGCTTCCTCTCTGCCCAACATTGAAGCAGAAGATGAGAGAACCAGTCGTGAAGCATTAACTTGAATTCCTCTTCGTTTACGCTTTACAGGTCTACATATGGAACCGCCAGAAGTCTGAACCCATTGCGATTTTATCCGGACATTCGATGACTGTAAATAGCGTAAGCTGGAACCCTAGAAATCCTCATTTATTGGCTTCGGCAAGTGATGATCAAACCATTCGCATATGGGGACCTACGAAAAGTAAAGCAGGAGTCTCGGAAAAAAAGAGGTTTTGATCTCGTGGCATGGCATATGTATATACCCTATGGTAATGTCATTTTCTTTTGTTGGGATATCCAATTACTATTTATTCATGTATTTAGGCATTGCCCTCAAATTTTGTTTCTCCTTTGTTGTATAGTAGTATACACTACAAGTCTTCCAGCAGAGTCGTGGTTTCTGCAGGGAATGGCAGTTAGAGACTTAGTTCAGATTTTGCTTGGTTTTTTTTCTTTTCTTTTTGGGAATATACGAAGATTTTGTTAAAGCCTTGATGAATTCTTGAGTTTCTGTGTTTCATGGAGTAATGTTTCAATAGCCGCATTCCCAGGCTCGTCCCTCACCCTAACGCTGTGTGATCACCATCACTCCGGCAGTATCTATAACGTTTCTTCCATGTCCTGATTCACATCCCTGGATGGTTTCTCTAATTAACGTGTACCATAGTGACAAGCGCTTTAGAATAATATTTTTCTCCAAAAGAAAAAAGATCTAGCTATCCAAGTAAATAAAAAAGCAGGAGTATGTATGAGAATGGCAATGGATCAGATTTGGATCGAATGTTGCACAATTTGACACCAACTTGGTAGTAAGCTAGTAATTGCACATAAGATTCGACTGATCCAAATGGGACCAGTACTAGCGATTGAGCATAGTTCGGGCTAGGCTAATGGGCCTTGTGTGGAATTAGGCTAAGTTTGAACGGGCTAAGGAAAAGTTGTGCTATGCTGGACTTGTGCCAAAATTTCAATAGAGGGCTTCATGCACTGTTTGACCCATGTGTCATGCTGTTATTTGGATATTATTTTCGCATTGAATTACCCATTCCTATTGTATACTTTCTCCGTTCTTTTTTAATTACAATGTTTCCCTTATTTGGAAGTTTCATATTCATTGCAACGTTTCCCTTATTTGGAAGTTTCATATTCATTGCAACGTTTCTTTATTATGGTAATATCTTCTCTCTATCTCTTTCCTATTACATGGCCACCACTTTTTATCTATCTCTATCACTCCTCTTCACATGGGTTATTTTAAAAAATATGTCAATGGAGTATGGTGCAATTAGTATGAAACCGAGGAAGTATGAATTTATGCTCTTACTTGAAAGTTTCTAACTTAAGCTTAGTTGAGTACCCTTATTTTCGTTACAAGAGCACACATTCATTGGTTGAGTACCCTTGCCCTTGAAAGTTTCGAGCTTGAGCTTAGTTGAGTAAAATTAATTATTTTCATATTGTATATTATCTTCCGTTTCTAATTTATTGAGTTCAAAATGTATGTTAGAGCTTGTTGTATAAATAACATAAACAGAGTAGTCGATTAAGAAAGTTGTTAGGCATGGTTGTATCAAAGGAAGCAATAATGAAGGATCACTCTTTTTGGGATGTAAACAAACTTATGAAACTAGCTTGGCCAGTGAACCGCGAAGAGGCCAAATTTCCAAAAACAGGAAAATTATGTCCAATAGCCACCTTATTTGAAACCATGATATTGGAATATCCCGATTATATAATTAAGTTGGTGTCTGAATTACAACCAGTTTCGACTTTCGATGTTATATCGTTGTGGGAAGTTCGCTTCAAGTTTGGATTGTTAAGGTCGTACAATCCTCTGATATTGTTGTAAAGATTAATCCCACAGGTGGTCGGGAGGAGATGTCTATCTCAGAACTCAACGAGAAGGTTGTTGGGTCGAACTTGTGTTCTAGGGGAGAAGTCGACATCTAGAGTTTGAGATTCTGGTCGTTTACTTATCCTTCCTGGACTGTCTTGACCCACAAGTATACAAGGGGAATGTAGATAGTTTGCTGCAGAAGCAGAGTATTGGTGCTGTATGCCTTTCAACAACTCTGTAAACCGCAGGCTTCAGCGACTCATTCGCTATTACCCCGGTGATATGCTGGTCTTTGTGGAACCTCATGGTGAGTTGGTGGATCAGTATGGAGGAGATGTGATGACAAGTTCCAGAATTGATGCATATCCCTTCACTAGAGAGGGCCTCGTCCAGAGGGAAATGAACAAGCTCAGCGCAATCACCTTGGAGTCGTAGTTGATTAATGGGTCACGAGATTATGTTGTTCGAGGTAGTGATAGATTTCTATGGCAGAACTCCGTGGCAGGAAGATATTCCTTTACCTTGACTTAATTGATTATGTTGATGATCATAATGGATCTGATTATGATAAATTCTTATCATTGTACCACGCTAGGACTTGATCATTTCCGTTGGATGATACTCTACGTCAAGATGTCATTCATTGATAGCATCTGGGATATCATGTATAATATGAACATATTGCTGTAAACTTACAGTATTATCCATAAGATCAGAACTAGTCCTGCACGTCATTATAATTGATGACAAAAATAATTTTAGCTAGGATCTCATGAATGCAAGAGAGGGTTAGCAGAATAATTTTTGATTTCTCATTTCATCATCCTTTCATTACAACCTATGTTACTGATATTTAAACCTGAAAGCTAGCAGTACAAAGCATATTCCCTTATTCCTTCTTGAGCACCAAGCTACCTTGGACACCTCGGCTACAAGACAAAATAGCAAAAAAGCGGCAGGAAGATCCCCGATGCCGCAGAATTACACTGCACTAAAATAAAGGCTGAAAAGAAATAACAACTATTAGGCTGCTTAGTAGTGAAACCTATGGGCTTATGATTACCAAATCATACAGCCCTTAACACTCCCCCTCAAGCTTGAAGTGGATTAAGAACTCCAAGCTTGTGAAGAAGATAATTTTGTTGCTTAATTGGTAGGACTTTGGTGAGCACATCTGCAATCTGTTCATGAGTGGGAACATATTCAGGAGCAATAGAACCATCAGCTTGCTTTTCCCTGACAATGTGGCAATCCACTTCAACATGTTTTGTCTTTTCATGCATAACAGGATTGGCAGCAATAGAAATAGCTGCTTTGTTGTCACACTTGATTACAGCAGCACCTCTGGCCTTCAAGCCTAGCTCTTTTAGAAGCTGTGAAATCCACAAGACTTCACATGTTGTAAGGGCCATGGATCTATACTCTGCTTCAGCAGATGATCGAGCAACTACAGTCTGCCTCTTTGATTTCCAGGAGATGGGTGACTGACCAAGCAATATGCAAAATCCTGAGGTGGATCTCCTAGTGACTGGACAACCTGCCCAATCACTGTCACAATAGGCAGTCAATTTTACAGTATTGTTTCTAGCAAGGAGAATACCTTGGCCTGGTGAACCAAGAAGATATCTCAACACTCTTTTAGCAGCCTGTAAGTGAACTGTAGTGGGGGCATGCATGAATTGACTTAACACATGCACGGTGAATGCAAGGTCAGGTCTAGTGAGCGTAAGGTAAATTAATTTTCCCACCAATCTTTGGTAGACTTCATGATTGGGCAAAGGGTCACCAGAACTTGGCAGCATCTTTAGATGAGAATCCATAGGCACTTTGAGAGGTTTCATATTTAACACACCATATTCCTTCAACAAATCTAGAGTGTATTTTTTCTGAGACAAAAATATCCCTTGAGCACTCCTGCCAAGGAAGTATGAGAGATTTCCCATGTCCTTCATTGCAAACTTGGAAGATAACATGAGTTTTGCATCATTAATAGCTTTCTCACAATTTCCAGCTAGAATTATATCATCTACATAGATCAAGAGAGCCACAAACTTCCCATGCTCAAGCTTTGTGAATAGAGAGTAATCTGTTTTTGATTGAACAAAACCAGATTGTTTTAGAGTAGAAGACAATTTAGCAAACCATTGTCGTGGTGCCTGTTTCAGTCCATACAAGGACTTGACTAACTTGCACACTCTGTTAGGATGTGCACCCTTGTATGCAACACTCTCCCCCTGGCATTGAGTTATCTTCTTTCCAGGACCAGCATAGCCCAATGGCAGCTTCATGTAGACTGTTTCAGAAATATCTCCATGTAAAAAAGCATTTTTTACATCCATTTGTTGAATGATCCATCCTTCCATAGCAACCACAGCTAGTAAAGCTCTCACTGTAGTCAATTTTGCTACTGGAGCAAAAGTCTGGTCATAATCAAGACCATATACTTGTCTGTTTCCGAAGATCACCATCTTGCCTTATATCTCTGCACCTTTCCTTCTTGATCTTCTTTAGTTCTGAAGATCCATTTGCTTCCTATTGCTCTCTTTCCTGGTGGCAACTCTACAATCTCCCAAGTATCACTGCTTTCTATTGCTCTAAGTTCTTCATTCATAGCATCAATCCAATTTTGACTTTGAATTGCTTGTTTAAAGCTCACAGGAGTCATATCTCGATTTGGATCTGTGAGATTAGCAAGGAAGCATGAGAATCTGTTGCTTACAGGTATATTTGCAACTTGAGTGATAGGAGCAGCAGCAGCACAAGACACTTGATAATCATCCATCCAGGAAGGTTGTTTTATGGCCCTTGTGGTCCTCCTCACTTCAGGTTGCTTTGGTGAAGCCTGGGGTGTTCCTTCTTTGAGGTGTTATTCTTTGTTGTTGATTCTTGTTGTTGATTCTCAACAACTATGATAGCATCATCATCTCCCTCAGCAGCAAGGAAAGTGAGTGGATCAGACCAGCTTTGCTTAGCAACTTCATGCCTTTTTTCCTCAGAAGCAGTGTCCTGAGGCAATTGGTTCTTGATCTGCTCATGTGTCAAGCCATAGGGAAACACATGTTCATAAAATTTCACATCCCTCGACACAAACATTTGATGTGTGAAAAGATTGAGCAGCTTGTAACCCTTTTGCCTCAATGGATATCCAAGAAACAAGCATGGAACACCTCTAGCTTGCATCTTATCTCTGTGTCTTTCAGGATTGTATGCAAATGCCATACATCTAAAGACTCTCATGTGGCTGTATGAAGGTTTTTCTCCATACAATTTCTCATAGGGTGTCTTGTTATGCAACACAACTGATGGTGTTCTATTCACAATGTGAACTGCAGTTAGAACACAATCCCTCCAAAAACTAGGTGGAAGCCCTGCTTGGAATCTGAGTGTTCTAGCCATTTATAAGATATTTCTATGTTTTCTTTCTGCTCTCCCATTTTGTTGGGGTCTATCCACACATGTTGTCTCATGAATAATGCCCTTCTCTGCAAAGAACACCTTGCATTTGCCATCCACAAGCTCAAGAGCATTGTCACTCCTCACAATCTTTACCTTCTTGTCAAACTTATTTAAGGCAAACTGAACAAAATGAACGATTGCATCAACAGCTTCATTCTTGTTTTTCAACAAATGCACCCATGTTGTTCTTGTATTATCATCAACTATGGTGAGAAAGTATCTGTGACCTTGCCTTGTGCTCACTTTATATGGTCCCCAAATGTCCAAATGAATCATTTCAAATGGTACTTTGGCATTGGACTTACTGAAATTGTTGGCAATTTGGTAAGTTTTGCCATAGGACATGTCATACAAATTCCAGCTGAATTCACCTCTTCCTGAGTTAGAGGAATAACATGTTTGATTCTTTCAAATGGAGCATGCCCCATTCTGTGATGCCACAACACTGCTTTTCTAGGCTTACCAATCCCAACACCTACACTGGACATTCCCATCTTGATGCTAGCATTTAATGCAAGAGATGTATCATGGGTGTTTTTCACATTAGCATAGTTCAAGAATTTTTCCAGCTTGTCATTCACCAAGTAATACAGCCCATTAAAAGCTTTCCCAACTCCTAACAATTTCTGGGTTTTACTATCTTGAATAACACAAAATTCAGGGAAAAATGACACTTTGCAGTTTTCTTGTGTTACTAGTTTGTTCACAGAGATTAGATTGTGTTTAAACTCTGGAACACACAGAACATTTTTTAATTTCATTCCATTTTCTAGCATCACATTACCTAAGTGACTGATAGCAGATGTTCCTCCATTAGGAAGGTTAATCAAAGGAGCATTTTTTGCAATTACAGGTTGCATCAATGACCCAAAGTTTGTGGTCATATGATCAGAAGCTCCTGAGTCTAATATACACTCATTATAAGCAGTATCATCACTATGGCAAGATACCATACCTACAAATGAGTTATCAATCTCATCCTCTGTCTCAGATCCACACATTTGTGATCTTAACCCATTTGGAATCATTTTTAGCAGCTGCTCCAGCTGTTGCATAGTGATGGAAAAGGGAGATACTCCACTACTCTCACTTGGTGACTGGCTTTGCACATTAGCCACAATGTTGGAACTGTTTCCAGCTTTGCCTTTGCTCCACTTGTTCACTGGGTTGTGTTCCCTTGATGCATTCTTTTGCTGCTGTATCTTATACTTGGGATGCCATTTAGGAGGTCTTACAATGGTCCAACATCTTTCTACAGTGTGCCCTTGTTTGCCACAGGCACTACAACCATCTCCATTGCCAGCATTGCTTCTACAGAACATAGCTGCAGACTCCATTGCCACCTTCACAGCCTTAAGAACATCTCTTTGTGTCTCTTCTTGCTGCAAATAGGAGCATGAATTTTGCATTGTTGGCAGTGGATTCATCATTAAGATTTGACTCCTTTGAGAGCCATATTCCTCATCTAAACCATTGAGAAACAAGAACAATTTTTGTTCCTCTTTTTGTTTGTTGAGAGCAGCAAGGAATGCATCTATTTCTTTGTTGAATACAGTAAAAGCTGGAAGTTCATTCAATGATTCCAGCTCTTCCCATATTACACTCATCTGAGTGTAGTACTCATGTATAGGCATGTTTTTCTGCTTGCACTCATACAAATCTTTGCTGAGTTTGTATTTTCTAGCTCCATTCACAACAGAGAACCTTTGCTCAAGATTTATCCACATCTCTCTTGCTGTGTTCAGATACATTATAGATTTCTTAATAGACTCAGAAACTGACCCCCATATCCAAGCTATCACCATATTATTGCAAGTATCCCACATATCACCCTTTACAGCATCCTTTGAGTCCCTAATGACGGTTCCAGTCACAAAACCATACTTTCTTTTTGAAGACAAGATTATTTCCATGGATCTTTTCCATGCCTATAATCTCCTGCACTGGTAAGTTTGGATACATTCACAGAGTTTGTTCCTTCAGAAGGATGAAGATAAAGAGGACTAGTTGTGTCTACTGTATCTGTATTCTGCATCTTTCTGGAATAAAGATGAGATTTTTCCAGATTTTACTGAAATAAGGTGAAGAAGATAGGAGAGAGAGTTTATGAGATAGAAAAAAGAAAAGAAAAGAAATCAACTCAAGAAAAATATTTCAAGCATCCATAAAACCAGCTCTGATACCATGATGACAAAAATAATTTTAGCTAGGATCTCATGAATGCAAGAGAGGGTTAGCAGAATAATTTTTGATTTCTCATTTCATCATCCTTTCATTACAACCTATGCTGCTGATATTTAAACCTGAAAGCTAGCAGTACAAAGCATATACCCTTATTCCTTCTTGAGCACCAAGCTACCTTGGACACCTCAGCTACAAGACAAAATAGCAAAAAACCGGCGGGAAGATCCTGATGCCAGAGAATTACAGCTGCACTAAAATAAAGGCTGAAAAGAAATAACAACTATTGGGCTGCTTAGTACTGAAGCCTATGGGCTTATGATTACCAAATCATACAGCCCTTAACATAATGTTATGAAACAACAACTTTGTTTTAAGCTAAATCTTTTGAAGTTCATGCAAACTCTAAATTCTAAACTATTACACAAGATACCATATATAGTTATCTTTGTCTACCTCTCTCTCCAACCATTAAACATTTCTTGGGCTAATTTGTTTCTAAAAGTTGTCCAATGATCTGAAGTTGTGACACTTGTAATGTACTCAACTTCATCATCACAATCATCGTCGGAATCATCATTAGAACTCAACTCTCCTTCCTTTATATCATCAGTAGGCATGACTCTTCTGATTAAATTATGTAATAGACAACGCGCCATCATAATTCGACCTTAAGTTCGAAATGGCAAAACAATAAAGAACTTCTAAGTATACTCCATCTTCGTTTAAGTAAACCAAAACACCTCTGAATAACATTTCGCGCCCTAGCGTGTTTCAAATTATAGTATTCTTCGGCACTTTCGGATTGTCTAACGGTCCACTCCTTTAGATGATACCTTTGCCCACTATATGGAGCAATAAATCCCTTACAATTTGTATATCCGGCATCCGCCAAATAATAGTTACCTTCACATATGGTACATAAATGCAAACTATAACCAATTCGAATTGAAAGAGCAAAATCAACAAATTTCAGTTGAAGTTCATGCTTTGAAAAAATTAAAGAGAGAGAATTCTTATATTACAGTTACCTAAGAAAAAGGAGCAAGGACGGAAGCGAAATCTGATTTCTTCAGATAGCTGGAAACAATGGAGCTCTTGAGATCATTGCCGGCGAAGAAGAAGCGACGAGAGAAAAGTGTGAAAGAGTGAGTCAATGAGATAGCGTGAAAGAGAGAAAATTGAATACGGAGGGATAAGGTTTTTGTTACTGGTGTAATTTGTAGGGTAATATTTTGGGGGTTTGGGTTACCCTCAAATAAGGGTAATGGTTATCCACTACCCAAGCCAAACAAAGAGTAATGGATTCAGTAAACCGAATCCGTTTCCAGGCCTTATACAGGATTATCAATAAGACCAAAACTAGTCCTTTATACACAAAAGATGCATCACTATATGTTTCACTAGCATAAAAAAAGGTATTAGTTATTACTACAAGTTTGTCCTTAATTCATCCTGTAACTTTCAGTTAACGATACTGTTTTTTTAAGGGAAAAAGACCAGTAAATATTATTATTGAGCAAATAGAAATCAAAGGCAATTACATCCTTTAACATACCTGGACAACTCCCCACCCAAACTCATGTAGAGAAATCGAGTAGGTTAAGGTGAGCCATAATATGAGCAGCTAAGTTGTCTTCTCTGAACACACAAACAAACTTGACAGAATCAAAATTACAAGCTAATTTATCAATCTCCCTAATATTCATCCCTAGATAGGATCCATCCCATTTCTTCAATTTAATCAAAGAAATAACATGCAAACAATATAACATTGGATAGCCATCTTCAACCAAAGAACTATAGCTTTGGGTTCCGTAATATGCGCCTCGCAAGAATACCTCACTTGTTGGCAAGCCGTACGAACAACATGGCCATTAAGGTCCCTTATCACAACACCCATTCCCACACCCACTTCTTTGAAGATAGCACCATCAACATTAATCTTTAGTGATCCTACCTCAGGAGGACACCACACCGACGGATCTCGCTGCTTTCCTTTGGCCCGTTTTCGGATCGAATATCCGAAAATTTTCAGATCGGATACAGATCGGAAATTTTCATTTTCGGATATCCGAAAATATCCGAAACATGGGAATTTTTCGGATTTTTTCGGATATCCGATCCGAAATATCTGAAAATATCCGTTTTCAAGGACGGATATCCGAAACATCCGAAAATCTAATCCGATCCGAAACTTATTTTATGAACTTTTCCTTTGAAAAAAAAATCAATTTTTTAGTTTTCGGATATTCGATCCGAAATTCCGGATATCCGATTTTTTCGGATCGGATTAGGATCGTATTTTTCCCGATCCCTAATTTTCGGATATCCGAAATTTCGGATCGGATCGGATATCCTAAATGAACACCCTTAATAATCACAGCCCCAGACCGCATGCAAGCCGGACTCCTCATAGCAGTCACACCTTGGACACAAAGGGGGAACCTCCTGGGTTCTTCGATGAAGGCCTTTCGATGTAGGGAAAGCATCCTTACAGAGCCTCCAAATGAATACACGAACCTCTAGAGGGACATTAATCCTCCATATGGCGTGTCAGACCTGAGATTCCCCTGAGGAACCTTCACCTCCTGTAAGAGAATTCTTGTGATAATTGATGAAATGGTTGCCCGACTTCACGCTATATTCCCTAGTTTTATCAAATCCCCACACAAACTCGTCATCTAGGGAACTGAGGAGATAGTTATGCCAAGTATGTCATCCGCATCCACTTCAAAGGGAAGGAAGCTATCTCACACTTTCATCTCATCCCATCTACCACCATCTTCGCTCAATAAATCTGCAACCTTCTCACAAGGATCACCTTCCTTTCTTGGGGAGATGACTCGAAAAGACTGTGGCCTAGGAAGCCAAGGATTATGCCATATATTAATTGAATTACCATCAGCAACGATCCATTTACAACCTTTCTCCAGCACTCATCTAGCACTCCAAATACTACGCCACACATAGCTTAGTCGATGACCTAAAGGCGCATGTAAAAAATCAGTTGTGGGAAAATACCTTGCACGTAATACACGAGAGGAAAGAAAGATTTTGATTTTTCATCAAACGTCATCCTTACTTCGCCAGCATCGCTTCATTAAAACCACACACACTCCGAAAACCAATCCCACCCTAGAATTTGGAGGAGTGCATTTCCCCCATGCTACCCAATTTTTTTTTTCTTTCTCCTTTCTTACTCCCCCACCAAAATCTAGCCATCATTTTTTGAATATCCTAGCACAGACCTAACGCCAAACAAAACAAGCTCATGATATAGGTGGGCACCGCTTGGACTATCGCCTTTAAGAGGACTTCCTGACCCGCGAACAACAAGAGTTGTTGCTTCCAACCTTTTAGTCTCTTCCAAACTCGATCTTTCAAAAAACTGAAGGCTTGCATTCTTGACCTCACAATTCATGTAGGCATTTCCAAATATTTTCCATAAACATCAACCAATCTCACATCCAGCGCCATAGCTAACTCCCATTTTCTCTCCTGAGGCATATTCGAACTCACTAGAACTTCAAATTTCGTGAAGTTTATTTCTTGGCCTGAGGCTTGGCTATAATGAAGTAGAACACCGCTTACTGCTTGACCATCTCTCTCATCAGCTCTGCAGAAAAATAATGTTGTCGTCTCTGGAGCACCTCTGCAAATCCGATTACCCTGTAATGAACCACGATTAATTTCCATCTGAATTAGGTGAGAAAAAACTTCGGCACATATGATAAACAAATAAGGGGATATTGGATCCCTCTGGCGCAAACCCCTCTCAGGCAGGGGAGGATCCAGGATTTTGATCTTGGGGGGCCTGATAAATATACCCAATAGCGATGTTATCAGGATCAGGATCTTACTTTGGATCGTAGGGGTTGGTAGGATCGAATCGGTTGGATAGAATCGTAAGATCCTCAAATTCGGTAAAATAGAGATAATTATGTTAGAATATAGTGAGAACCTCATGTTAAAAATTTACACATATTAATAATGACTTATTTCATTAGCAAATGATGATAGTTTTTCAATACTATAAGATTGAAGTAACATGCAACCAAAATCTGATAGGAGAAATATAATATGTGAAATTACTTTGTGATTTTTTTACGATAGGATCGGATCGTAGAGTCGTAGGGTAGTAGAATCGTATCAAGATCCTACCATGTGATTTTTTTGTGGTTGGGTAGGCTCAAAAGATCCTACAAAATTAAGATCCTACGTAGGATCGATATCGGTCAGTTCCTTTCGGATCGTAGAATCGTAGGATCGTAAGATCCGAATCGGTATATTAACAACAATGCCTAATAGTATACAAAAGTTTAAGAAAAATCCAAAAATGTATGAAATTACCCATTAAAATTTATTTTATTTAAATCACAATCTAATAATTTTTTGAAATAAACTATTACAATTCGTCGTTAATCCTTTTTGAGAAAAACTAGTAATATCCATTTGGTTTAATTTTTTCTTTCATTATGAGATTTATTTTAAAACTCTAATTACATCATAGTTTTATCAATGACTTCTTATAATCTAACGATGATATAAAATTAAAATCTTACTTTTCATACTCTTTTTTAAATTTACAAACTTGTATCACTAGTTTATATTTATTTTATGGAGTAATGATACATCATTGATAGAATTCTACTGATATTACTAATTCGGAATTCAGTTTATTTTCAGCTAGTATTGCCAAACCAAGCCAATAAATAAAGGCCGACCTTACATGATGAGTCGTACTATGACCAAAGGGTTGTGGGTGGGCTGGTGGCGACTGACAACAAATGGGTTTCAAAGCATGTGAGTGGACTTTAGTTGACTCTAATAGTTATATATGTACTTATTAGAACTATACATGACCGAACATGTAGCTAAATGCGGGAAGTAAATGAAATTGAGCTTTAAAAGCCGAACATGGCCCAAAATGACATTCATTTACTCAAAATGGATTTCAAAGCATGTGAGTTAACTTTAGTTGACTCTAATAGCTATATATGTACTTATTATAACTATACATGACCTAACATGTGGTTCAATGTGGGAAATTAAGGAAATTGAGCTTAAAAAGCCAAAATCAGCCCAAAATGACGTTCATTTACCTAAAATAGGTTTTAATGCATGTGAGTGGACTTTAGTTGACTCTAATACTTATTTATATACTTATTAGAACTATGCATGACCTAACATGTGGTTTAATGTAGGAAATTAAAGAAATTGAGCTTAAAAAGCCAAAATCGGCCCAAGATGATATTCATTTACCTGAAATGGGTTTTAAAGCATGTGAGTGGACTTTAGTTTACTCTAAGTGTTATATATGTACTTATTAGAACTATACATGACCTAACATGTGACTAAACGCGGGGAAATTAAGGAAATTGAGCTTGAAAAGCCAAAATCGGCACAAAATGACATTCATTTACCCAAATAGGTTATAAAGCATGTCACTGGATTTTAGTTGACTCAAATAGTTATATATGTAATTATTAGAACAATACATGACCTAACATGTGGCTAAAAACGGAAATTAAGGAAATTGAGCTTAAAAAGCTAAAATCGGCCCAAAATGACATTCATGTACCTAGAATGGGTTTCAAAGCATGTGGTGGACTTTTTTTTTTGGGCAATTCAAAATTGTTATTGATAACCAAAAAAAGAGGTTACAAGCTAAGTACTAGAGTAACGGACTACTCTTAATTAGTACCACAAAACTACACCCAGTACAACAAAAAGTCTAAACCATAATTAGACAAGTTGTTTGCTTTATTTTCACTACAATTGCAGGCAACTCTAAAGACTATGTCCTTGACAAGCTATGTAGGACTAATAATAGAATTCCTAAATAGCTTAGCATTCCTTTGCAACCAGATAGCATACATACTCTATGTATACATCATAACAAATAGCTTAGATCTGTCCTTTTTACAACGAGCTTTCTTAATTGCTAACTCCAGCTCACTTTGAGCATTTCCTTGAGGTTGACAACCCAAGTATCTCAGGTACTTACACCACACCTCAGTACTGTAGGTACAAGTGAAAAATAAGTGATGAACTATTTCATCATGAGTATTACACAGCTTGCAAAGAGGACTAACTTCACTGCTCCATTTGTTGATTCTATCTGCAGTAGCAAGTCTATTGAGGAGGGCTAACCGCAGAATAAACTTGCTTTTTGGAGTAGCTCTATTATTACAGATCAATCTCTTCCAATTCACACTATCATAGTTGTCTTGAAGTAGAGTGTAGGCTTTCTTGATACTGAACTTGTGTTGATTACTGACAGCAGCCCAACCACCTACTCTTACCAGCAAATCTCTAGCTTCAAAAATCATCCTTAGTAGCCATGAAATGTTACTGCTAACAGTAACATTGTCAAGTGAATTTCTTTTGATATAATATGCATTCACCCACCTGACCCACAGTTTATCTTGCTTAAATGCAATGGCCCATAAAAGTTTTAAAATGGCCGCCTTGTTCCATAGAACCATATCAGTAATATTCAGCCCACCAGTGCTCTTTGGGTGCTGCCACGGGAGCTTTTGAGTTGTTCTCAGTTGAACCAGTCCATAAAAATTTCCTGCATGGACTCCACAGCTTTGATCAACTTCTTTGGCAAGGGAAAAATTTGGGCCCAATAGTTCTACATACTTCCCAATATAGTCTTCACAAGTTGCAATCTACCAGCATGTGAGAGGAGATGAGCAATCCATCCCTGAGCTCTAGCTGTGATTCTATCAATTAGAGGTTTGCATTCAGAGAAGCTGAGCTTTTTAGATCATTAGTGCATAATTGGTCTAAGGTATCACCCCAAAAGTGTTACTTAAAGGCCTAAAAGTGTTACTTAAAGGCCTAAAAGTGTTACTTTAGGAAATAGGTAACACTTTTATAAGTGAAACGTCTGCCCGTGCTACCTATTCTCTAAGGTAACACTTTCCAATGCTAATGTTTCACTTTCTCAAGTGTTACTCAAAATTCTCTAATGTAACACTTTTTTTAAACTAATGTAGCATTTTTATAGTGTTACTCATAATTTTATATGTAACACTTTTTCATCTAGAGTAGCACTTTCTATGTCATCACTTGAATTATAGTAACACTTTCTATGTCATCACTTGAATTATAGTAACACTTTAGAAGATATTATGTATCACTTTAAATCAGCATATATAACACTTTAGTAGATATTAGGCAACACTTTTTATTAGCTAGCTTTAAAGTAACACTTCTATTTCACATGTCTTATAGTAACATTTTTTTTAATTTGTAGGCACATATATAATGATAATAATGCTAAAACTTACAAATGTAATAAATGAAGAGTAAATAGAAAAATATTATAGATATAAATGAGTACAAATACTCAACAGTCATTGTAAAGAATGAGCCAAAGAGTAGTATTCATCAATATAATTGAAAACATACTATTGCGTTCAAAATATAAATAGTGGATCTGAAAATCAAGTCACAATATATATATCTCTCCCAAAATAAACCTAAATCAATCTTAAGGTCATTTCTTTCTTTCGTCTTCAATTCCAATCGCCCAATCCATCATGCCTATTTGCTACTCTGATCCATTATACTCATCATCCTGCAGTAAGGAAAAAAAAGTAAGAATCTTCAAAGTCTTGTATGATAAAGGGACTAGTGTATTATCAAAAAAAGAAGATAACGGGACTAGTGATACACTTGTTGTACAACCTAGTAAGGAAAAAAAAAGTAAGAATCTTTCGACTCTAACTTCTTCAGTAATTCAACAAGTCTTTCTTCTTTCTTGCAAGACTGCACAACAAGTATTAAATGTATTATGGAGTTATATATATCTTGATCGTTTAAAGGTGCAAGGTTATATTAATGTCTCATTTGTTCCACTTTATATCCTAGTGAAAAATCTGGAAATGAGTTATGAACTCTTTTAGTTTATGAATTCAGGGCGTATGACAAGGCATATATGGAGACGATATGATCTCCGAGACACATGCTAAAGGTACTACCTCGTGCAAATCCTTATCTATGCTATGCTCTAAGACCAATTGATATTAAATTAACAATCTTCGTTATCTCGTTGAATCTGTGAACAGGCTGCCAATACTCTCTTGATTTAAACTTGGAGATAGGTAACCCCTCGTTTGTTGATAGCCAACAGACAAGCCATAATCCTGGCAGCTATCCTTTTCTCCATGACCAAGACAATAGGTTGAATTAACATTAGAGCAAATGCAAGTACATATTTTCAAGAACTATGTTTTGTTACTATCCAAATGTATGTTCTAATTGGTGCCAAACATTGTGTTTTTTAGGATCAGAACCCCACCATCACTATATCTTAAGTTTATAATAACATTTAACCCCCCCTCCCCCAAAATAAAAATTTACAAAGATGACTATATGACAAAGTTATCACTCGTAACATCCATACTCCATATTTTGTCCGATCTATATTATATGTCCCTCATTTCTTTCGGAAAGTCCCAATTGACCGTCCCATTTACTCAATAGATAACACTCAACCAAAAATCATTCTCTATTTCACTAGTTAACCAATATTGCTCACAAGTTAGTCTTTGATCATACTCCCTAATGTTTGTAACAAGTCAACTGGGCAAATCATTGTACAAAGCAAACAAAGCACATATTACGGTAATGTCAAAATTCAAATTAGTATGATTTAGTTTTGAATTTCACCGGGACTCAAATAACCACAAATCATGAAGAGCTCAATATCCTTACACAAAGAGGGTAAAGCTTGAATATGAACTTAAAGAGGGCAAACTTACACAAACAACTATAATGTCATTTACAAGCTATGGAAGTTTCCAAACAACAGTTAGCCAATGGTACTTGTGAGTTCTTATGGAAACTAATGGCATTTTCCTTTTCTCAAATTTTAAGCATAACAAGATTTGAAAATACATTCAGTGGAAAACTGGACAAGTATCAAGCATCAGCTACCATCCCCCAAGGCCCGAACTCCTCACATAACTCAACTTTGAAATGATATAAAGTTAACAAATTAGAATAATCACATGACAAAACAGCAATATTCAAAAGAGACCCCAGAGGAAACTAACATTACACAAGCAGGGCCACACACATTAGAAAGCTAACATTTGATTACATATATAGTAATGTCATTACGAAAACCTCCACAATTTGAAAGCTAAGGAATACCTTTTTGGAAGATCCACTAGAATTTGTTGCTGCTTCAACCATTGAACCTAAATCAAATCAACGATAACACAAACAACCACAATTGAATTCAATCCAGCCTAATTCCATAAATTACTTCCAAAATTGGATAAAAAAACACCTAAAAATCACCTGAAATTGAATCAGGCGTGGAAGACGCTGAAGATTGGTGGTCGGAGATCCAAAGGGAATCGAGTGGTGGACTCTGTACATATAATTTTAAAGCATAAGGTTTAAAATCTGAAGAGGTTGTCGCCGCTGGTTGTCTTTGCTCACGGTGCTGGCGCTCCTTCTACTTCCGATTAAATGATTAGGTTTTCAATCTCTTTTTTGTAATTAACTTAATAAATCACAAATAATTAAATTGAATTGTTAGAATCAAACGAGTTCTTACTTGCTCCTCAGAACACCACATTAAAATTTTCATCACAAACTAGTAATCATCGCCAAAACAAAATCTCATACACTGGATCACTGATCAACAAATAAAAAAAAAAAAAAGAATTTCAAGCTTATAATTTCCAGAAAAATAAATTCACAAAAAGAGGAGAAGACAAAAAAAAACCTTCACGAGACTCGGCACCCTTAAAATGATTCAAATTGGAAGAAGAAACATTGGGCTTGAGATCGAAACAGGAATTCTCGACCTGAAGATCATTATGATTAAGATATGATGCTCTTGACGCGATTCGCTTTGTAATGAAATCATATTCGATTTTGAAATCCTAGAAAAAAACAACAGTTTATCATATCTCTTTCTTCCAGAGTTAATTTAATCCTAATTAGACAGAAGGAGGACCGGCGTGAGCGACCGGCGAGCTCCTGCGACCGGCGAGCGTCTGGTGATACGTGTTTGAGAGGTATTTTGGGCTTGTTAAACGAGGCAGCTACAAGCCTACAATTATAGGTTTTGTGATACGAGAGAGATAGAGATCGAGTGTTCTAATTTAATACTGCGTGAGATATGAGATGAGATAGATAATTACTTCCTCCGTTCCATAATAAGTGAAACACTTATTATTTTAGAACGTTTCAAAATAAGTGAAACATACCTTAAATGGAAAAAAAAAATTGACAAAATGACAAGAATACCCATCACAAACTTGTGTGGTTTGCTTTTCTCTCTCCTCCTTTTGATAATGAAAAGGGTATTTTATGACTTTTTGGCTTTTGAAAGTGATGTTTATTAAATCTTGTGCCCAATCCCTATGTTTCACTTATTATGGAACGGAGGAAGTATTTTCTTAATTTTTGAAAAAATGAACTTCAATTCTCCTTTGACACCATCATCTCTCATACCTCCTATTATCCAAATTTTTTTTTGATTAAAACCTCTTATTATGCAACTTGTGCAATTCTTGTCTTCAAATCCCAATAGGTGATGCGAAGAATTTTGAGATTTCTATTTTTTTGTAAAATTTTAAAATCTTTAAAATAAATTGATTAGTGAGGGTAGAATTATTTACCGGACCCAATTGCCATTGTGAATAAAGATTTTGGACAATAAATATTTTATAAAGGTACCTCAGAAGATTAAAAGTGCTAGTGTAGATATTAAATAATCATGTAACACCCTAAAATGTTAACTAAAAGACTATAAGTATTACTTATGTTAACTATCAAAAGTGTAATAAGCTGTTTAGTCCATTGGTCAAACAAAGTTGTAGATGGGTGCTTTCTTGCACATGAGAAATCCAAGTATCCCTTAGATGTTCTTCGTTGGAGACTTGTGCAACTCTGAACTTCACTCCCGAACCTGCAAAAAGGGACCCACCCTGGAGGTTTGGGTGGTGGTTCCTCCTCCGATGCTTAAGTCAGATATCAGGAGTTGTAAGAGAAAATAGAGATAGAGAGAGAAAGTGAGAGAGTAGTTTTACAGAGTAACTTTGCACTGTTTGCATTCTCCTGATTTCTGGGGTATTTATAGTGATAGCAAAATGACAGCTAATCTTAAAATCTGCCCTACAATAGTGGCTTCTGATTGGCTGAAGAATCAGATCATGACACGTGGCAGGCCATGATTTGGGAGGGTTTATCAACCACTTACGCAGCCCACCTCACGTGGCGCTCGACTTCCTTTTGGGCCAGAAAAGCAGCCTTTTAAACAATCTGAGGCTAGCCCAAAGGGTAGATCTTTTTCCTCTATTCATCAGGGGAGGGACACGTGTACGGCTCAGATGAGCCCAAGTGTCGTTAGAGGAACCGTAGATTTTAGGCTACAACATTTGCCCCTAAAAGGGTTTTCACTGTTGGCCCATCTGACGGTTAAGGCCCTTTTACCCAAGGTAGCTTCATTTGAAATGAATGAAAGGACGCGCCTTTTTCTGGGTTTTACCGGTCATAACCGACCGTTGTACCCTTTCTTCGGTCATTCTTGACCGGCTCCACAGGTTTCTTACTCCTCTATAAATAAACTTGGTGTGAAAACATTTGATCATTTCACACCTTGAACGGATTTTTCTAGAGAGAGAAGCTCTGCAAATTTTCTAGAGAGAGAGGGAGATCGTCCAGCTTCAGTATTCTTCACCGAATCGTCCAGACGTTCTTAGCAGGTATCGTTTCTTTGTTCTTTTCTTTCTTCTTTATTCTTTCTTAGAAAAGCAATAAAATGGAATCTTCTTCGTCAAACAATCCTAGCCGACCAAGAGCTTGTCTTGACCCTAGAACCGAGACTTCTTCTTCGGTACATTCTAGAGTTGGACCTCTTCTGGCCGAGTACATATTTTTTCATAGTTTTGGCCGAGAAAGTCAGACGACCCAGTCTTTACCGTGCGGGGGTAATCGGCGCGCGTCAAGCAAACGGCCGTCTAAGACGAAGAGTAATAATCCGTCAAACAGTTCGAGATATGGAAGAGTCTACTTGGACGGGTACCGGACGAGGCAAGGGGAGGTTCGAGTCTTTGGACCTTTGGACGGACCTCCTTCCCCGACCATTTTTTAGGAACCGAAATAAGCCCTGAGGCCAGTCCTTTTGGCAGGGACACCAACATGGAGGAAACCGGCGAAGATGATAACGCCACTGAGTCTGATAATGCCGAAGAATCAGACGAGGCTTCTACTACCTCGTCGGAAATTAGAAGGCGTCTAGGTCCCCTCTCTGACCCCGACTTTATTTTGGTCAACCGCAAATGGTTGGAGAAAATCGGACCAGACCCTAACTATTTGTTGTCCCATATGCCCATGCCGGGCTTCTCCTTTGTTATTCCGAATAAAGACGCGACGATCCTGAGCGCTCCCAGGAATCATTTCGCCGTCTACAAACTGGCCTTGGACGCGGGATTGAGATTCCCTCTCCATGAATTCGTAGAACAAATACTTGCGGTACTACCACATCGGCCATAATCAGTGGCTCCAAACGCTTGGCACAACGTCTTGACGTTCATTGTCGTCTGTGAGCTGCGCGACCTAGCCCTTTCCATTCAAGCCTTCACTCACATCCATTATGCGGCCAAGGTACCTGGGGCCGTGGACGGGGCTTGGCTAAGCATCTGCAACCGTCCCGGCTTCATGACGGCTTGAGGAAAGCCGTCGAAAATGCACGACTGGAAGCCCGACTTCATCTTCTTAAAGGCGGCCAATGATTCGGCCACTGAGAGCTATAGATTCTACAATCGGTCCGTCACGAACACGGGGCGGAAGCAGTCCTGGCTGGACCTGGAGGATAGCTTCGACGAAGAAGTGGTGGAGTACTTCAGAGTAAAGGAGTACTCCAGGCCCGGCCAACAATCTTTTAAGGGACCATCTAACTGGATACCCTTTAAAGAAATGTTTTACCAAGACGACTTCTTGGTGGCCGCCGGGTTGCGGTTGGCCAATGATAAAGGTATATATTCAAAATCCCCCAAGTAAAACTCTTCGTCCATAATTCCTTAGACTAACCAATTTTTTGTCCTCTTGTTGCAGACTCGGTCAGAACGCGTCTTAAAGCTTCTTGGACGGGAGACATAAGTATGTCTAAATTCACGGATAACTTATGGAAGGAGTATGCCAAAAGCAGCGCCGAAAAGAGGGCTGAGACGTTGGTAAATTTTTTTTTTTTTTGGATGAGGATCATTCTGGCTCGTCTGGAATTGCCATCCAATCTTTGGACGAGAATCACCCAAAGAAGGAAAACGTACAGGCATGGACGTTTACCCTTGGGGCATTCGGACTCGTCCAAATAATCGTATCTTTCTCTGGACGAGGATAGCCCGAAGAAGGAAAGCGTCCATGCTTGGACGGCCACCTTCTTGGAGCCATACTCGTCTGAGAATTTTCTCTCTACTTCTCATTTTTTGTCTTTGGACGAGTACCATTTGGACTCGTCCAAGTTATAGTACTTTACTCCTGACGAGGATAGCCCGAAGAAGGAAAACGTCCATGCTTGGACGGCCACCTTCTTAGGGCCATTCTCGTCTGAGAAATTTTAAGTTCTGAAGCTAGGCGAAGAATTGATCTCCTATCCTTGGACGAGTCATGTTAGTCCGTCCAATATTGGGACGGCTTCCTTCTTTGCCTTGACTTCGTCTGCATCCGAAGTTTTTCTCAGACGGGATTCCCTTAGAATAGGAAGCGTTTAGTGTTTGACGCCTTTCTTCTTTGGGTAATTCTCGTCTGAAACTTTGCAATTTTGATTTGGGTTTTGATCTTTGGACGTCCGTCATCTTAACTTGATCATTTTTTGCAGAAAAATGCTCCTACTAACAAGCTCCCACCCGGGAAGTCGTCCTCTTCTAAGAAGAGGCCTACGGCGGCCACGGACCGGCCCTTCCGCGAAAAACCTAAGGGCTTTATGAGAAAAAGGCCGGGAGAAGACGACTTCATTTGGAGGAGGTGGGGAGAAGAAGCATGCCGCCACCCAAGGACAAGGCCCTGAAAAAGGAGCCTTCAGCTGCTGCCCCTGCTGAGAGGGAAAAGATGGCGGATCCTGTTGGTCATCTGGACGTTATGCCGGCAGATTCGGCCGAGGTTAGGCCAGAGTCGTCCTTGGCTTTGGTTATTTCGGAGCCAGAGACGGCGGCTGAGAACTACCCGGACTTCAGCGGTTCGGTGGCAGGCGGTGCCTCGGATGTCGTTAGTTTGTTAGGACGGCATCTATTTCGTCCGGTGAGTCGTATTATCCGAATATTGTTAGGACAAAGTGCGGGTCGGTGGACCGGTCTATGAGTCCGTCCAATAGACAAGCCATCGTCTATCCCATCAAGATAATCGACTCTCCTCCTCTTTCAGATAAGGGCAAAGGCCCAGTCATACCCTCAGCTCTTCCCTACCGTAGACTCGACGAAGAGTCTTCCCCCCTTTCGCCAAAATGTCAATGGTGAAAAGATCGGCTTAGCGGGGAGCTCTTAAAGTGCTACCCTGAATCCTATATCAAAGGATTAAGGGGAGCATCGGCCGGGCATGTGGGCTACATGTCTCAACTTGCTGCTGAGGTATAGCTTACTGCCGCCTTTGTTTTATACTTGATACAATTCTTCTTTTTTGTAACGCGTCTAATGACTTGTTTTGTTTTCATTGATCCAGCTTTTTGCTCACAGCATGCTGACTGAAGAGTGGACGAGGGAGCTTAGAAAGGAAAATAAGTAACTCGTCCACCGTGCTACAACGGCAGGTGACAAAGCCATCCATGACATCGAGATGGCTAACACCCTTCATCGTCAATCACTGGAGGCCTTGGAGAAGAGATCGGCAGTCCTTGAGTCTGAGAACAAGAAGCATCTTGTTAAAATCAACCAGCTATATACTGAGCAGGATCGTCTGAAGATGATCATAGACGCTCTCTCTGCTGAGTTGAAAGGTGAAAGGGATGTTGCTCTTCTGGCTGCCGTTCAACTAAGGAGGGAGAATATTCTCCTAAGGGCGAAAACGGCCCGTCTGGAAGGGGAGGCGGCCAAGGCCTTCGACGATGCCAAGGAAGGGTTGAAGCAAGTTGTCGAAACGGCTAAGGACTGGGTCGTCAAGGCCTTCGAGATGCTTGCTGAAGCTGATGAGGTCCCCAGCTTTGTACGTCGTCTGGAATATCAATAGAGTGTCCATCGGGCTATGGTATGCGCCGAGGAACCTCCGGAGTTTTTAGAGTCTGACGACGAAGCTGCAACCGAGGATGAGAAGCCTGAAGACGACCAAGAAACTCGCGCTGAAGATGAAGCCTAGTTTTAGGTTTATTTTTCTAAGTTTCTTGCCTTGTCTGCCGTTGTAGTCTTAGCCCTTCAGTAGTCTTAAGTTGTAAACCTTTGCTTTTGATATATATGAAGAACTTTTTGCCAATTGCTTCTCTCTTAATTTTGTAAATTCCAATTTGACTAAGTGTAATATTAACTTCGTCATGAACGTTGGACGTTCAGCACAAATGTTTAATGAAAGAGCAGCATGCTTGCTTTTAGACGATCCTAAATCTTTAAAAATTGTCTCCCAGCACAAGAATTGACTCGTCCTGAACTATTCGACGATCTGCCTTATCTAAATAACACAAACTTGTCCAACCTGTCCCTTGCCCTTGGACGATCGAGAATCTGTGCAAAATGCTACCAAGTACAGGAATAGGCTCGCCCTGATTCTGTGCAAAATGCTACCAAGTACAGGACGATTTACCTAATTCTTGTCCTTGGACGATCAAGGGCTTTTAATATGTAGCAAGTACCAAAAGAGACTCGTCTGGGACGGTTTGCTTAATTAGACGAGTCTTACCCAAAGAGGGAGAGCGGCCAGTACCTGTTTGTTTTGTGGACGAGCCACTTTCTAGCCGTTTTACTTGAGCTACTAACACTCGTCCTGCAGTATCAAACCATCACAAGGGCATCTATGGCCTAGGTCCTCCTGGTTTTTGGACGACCTTTCCTTTTAGCTCGTCCTATAGGCTTCTATCATTCCCCCCCCTTTTTGGGCTTAGCTCAACCGCACATGATGGGCGAGCCAAAGTCCAAGAAGGAGAGCAGCCAACCTTGGCCGAGCCTGCTGAAATTGATGGACGAGCTTGAGATACATGTTCAACGCATGTTTTAGCCGGCTTCCTTGAGGGAGCAACACTCGTCATTAAGTAGTGATCCCTTACTAGGGTCTGGACTACTTAGCTGTCCGTATTTTTGAAAGTAAGTATCCTTTACTAAGGTCTTATTTCAGGCCAGCTTTCTCTCAGAGACTTTGACGTTACTCTTACTAGAGATTTTGTCTGTTTGACGGCCATGTATGTGTTATATTTTTGGCCGGTCTCTTCGAGGGAGTGATGTTCGGCATAGAAGTGAGTAATTTTGACGTTCTATTATTGTTTGTATTTTTGTCCAAGTTATTGTCACTTTTAGACGAGTAACTGATTGAATGCCCCAAAGTGAATTAACTTGGTGAAAATAAACAAAGAAATGAAAGAGTAGGAATTGTATTATATGGATTTTGCTCGACTAAATGCCAAGATGCATGTATACAATTCTTCCTCCTAACATGTGCCGTGGCACTTTGGAGTAACTACAAACTACCTTTATAGGTATCTGACGGTGAACTGAATTAGACGTGGTACTTCTTCAAATTATCTGAATTCCAAGTACGCTGTATAGGTCGTCCATCTGGATCTTGGAGACGAAAAGTCCCACTGCGCAGCTCTTGGATAATCAGATAAGGTCCTTCCCAGTTTGGTGTTAGCTTCCCTAGCTCCTTAGCTCGTCCAACCACCTCCATTTTCCTTAGAACAAGATCCCTCACCTTGAGCGGTCGTCTAACAACTCTTTTGTTAAACTCCCGAGCCATTCTCAACTTGTACAATTGCATTCTTAGCAAGGCATTACCTCTGACTTCTGGCACTTGGTCCAAAGCCGTGCGCAATGCAGCCCAGTTGGCGTCTTCGTGTGTACAACATGACTCGCGGGGTGGGTTCTTCAATCTCAATGGGCAAGACGGCCCCGGTGCCATAGACTAACATGAAAGGCGTCTCGCCCGTAGAATTCTTAGCGGTTGTTCTAATGGACCATAACACTAATTGCGGCTCTTCAACCCATTGTCCCTTGGCGTTTTCCGGCTTCCTCTTGATTCCATTTGATAGAATCTTGTTGAAGGACTCGACTTGTCCATTGGCTTGCGGGTGGGCGGATCGCCGCAAAGTGAGCTTTGATTTCTCTTTTCGACAACCAATCTTTCGGCTTAGGCGTTTCGAACTGTGGACCATTATCAAAGACGATGGGTCGAGGCATGCCAAAACGAGTTATAATGTTTTTCCGTATGAAGCCCTTGACGTCGTTTGTTGTTATTCCTCGCATGGCTTGGCCTCTCTATCCATTTAGTGAAATAGTCCACTTTGCTACTATCACAAACTTCTTTTGCCCATTGCCCACCGGAAAAGGTCCTAAATGTCCATGCCCCATTTGACAAAGGCGGGGGAACAAAATGGGGCTTAGGTAGTTGGACGGCTTCGATGCGAGGTTTTCATGTTTTTCGGCAACTATCGCACTTTTTTGCATAGACGAGGGCGTCTTCCTTCAAGGTAGGCCAGTAGTACCCCGTCCTTAAAGCCTTTTCTCCTAATGCTCTTCCCCAATGTGCGATGCACAAGCTCCCTCATGGAGTTCTTTCAAAACCTCTAGGCCATCTTCTCACAGTGATGCACTTGAGGAGAGGACGGTTGAATGATTTCTTGTAAAGGGTCTCATCCCATAGTTCAAACCACTTGTCTCTAGCCTTCACATACTTAGCCTCTACAGGTCGAAGGCAATCGCTCCGTCTTCTTGTATTCTATGATCCGCTCCATCCGCACGCTTCTCCTCGGCTAAGAAACATAATCTGCTCTTGGTCAATGCTCTTTTTGGGTTTGACTTCCCAAAACTGTTCTTTGGCACATCTCCTTGCCCGAGTGGCCAATTTAGAGAGAGCCGCTTCGATGATTTTTCGACCTTGGCACTTGGTCGAGAACAAATCGTTTTAATGGCTCAATCTCATCCTTGATCGATCGCATGTATTTGCTCATTGATGCTTCTTTGCATTCAAAATCTCCATTGACTCCGATCGACGACTAAGAGAGAGTCCGATTTGGCCTCAATCTCTGACTCCGGCGCCTTGCACATTTTGATTCCAACTAGGAGTGCTTCATATTCGACTTCGTTATTGGATGCTTTGAATTGGAATCTTAAAGCATATTCAAACTTGTCCCCCTTCGGGAGATTGACAAATGATTCTCGCCCCACATCCATTGGCTGTGGACGATCCATCGACCATGAGCGTCCAATGCTTCCTTCCTTTAGTTGGATCGGATATTGGCTCTATAATTGCCGAGTAAGCTCAACTATAAAAAAATCGCCAAGGCTTGCCTCTTAATGGCTTTCCTTGGTTCAAATGATATATCAAACATGTTGAGCTCAACTGCCCATTTTAGCATTCGCCCAGCGGCTTCCATCTTCTGCAGAACTTGCTTCAAAGGTTGATCAGTGTAGACGATTATACTCGTGTGCCAAGAAGTAAGGCCTTGACTTTCGGCGCCATGACGAGGGCCAATCCAAACTTCTCAACCGGAGTGTACCTATTTTCCGCGTCTTTGAGTACGTGGATCGACGAAATATATTGGGACTTGCACGGATTCTCTTTCGGCCAGTGAACGGCACTCACGACTGAGCGGACACGGCCAAATATACAAACAACTTCTCCCCCTCAATTGGCCGACCAACCTAGGCGCTGCCGAAGGTGGTCCTTGACCTGCTGTAGTGCTTGCTCCGCCTCATATGTCCACTCAAACTTGGCCTTTTTCTTAATAGTGGCGAAGAAGTGATGGCACTTATCGCCTGACTTAGACAAGAAACGTCCAAGGGCAGCCAAGCAACCCGTAAGTCTCTGAACTTCCTTTATCTTTGACGGAGACTTCATGTCTAAAATAGCTTGGATCTTCTCGGGATTAGCTTCTATTCCCCTCTGGTCTACCAAAAAACCTAAGAACTTCCCTGACAAGACCCCAAAAACACATTTTCTGGGGTTCAGCTTTAACTTGTATTTTCTGAGAGTTTCAAAAGTTTCTCTCAGATCACCAACATGACTTTCTTCTTGGCGGCTCTTGACTATCATATCATCAATATACGCTTCCATGTTCCTTCCCAACTACGGCTAAAAAACAGCATTGATCAATCTTTGGAATGTGGCCGGAGCATTACGCAAACCAAATGACATTCTCAACCAGTCATACAGTCCTTTTTCAGTAATGAAGGACGTTTTGTCCTGATCCTCTGGCCACATGGGAATTTGATGGAAACCTGAATAGGCGTCCATGAAGCTTAGTAAAGCGTGGCCGGCTGTGGAGTCCACTAGACGATCCAACTTAGGCTGCGGGAAGCTGTCCTTGGGACAAGCCTTGTTGAGATCAGTATAGTCTACACACATCCTCCAGGTGCCATTGGGCTTTGGCACCATGACCACATTTGCTTTCTATTCTGGATAAAAGGTTTCTTTGATGAATTTGGACTCCAACAACTTCTGAACTTCCTGGTCGACCGCTTGATTCCTAGCCGGTCCCAAATGTCTTTTCTTTTGACGGAGTGGCTTTAATTTTGGATCAACATTCGGTAGGTGGACGGCTACCTCTGGATCAATTCCAGGCATTTCTTCAACACAATAAGCAAACACGTCTTGAAATTCTTTCAGCAAGCTGATTAAGAGGCTCCTCAAGCCCAAAGAGAGCGAAGAACCAATTTTCAAAGTTCGTTCTGGACGAGCCTCATCCAGACAGACATCTTCTGGGGCCTCGACTGGTTCTGGACGCTCTATTGCTAGTCCCATGATGGCCATCACTTCTTCAGACGAGGGAGGTTCTTCCTTGATGGTTTCATATTTTCTCTTCTTGCTGGGGAGATGCTCAGACGCCTTCCTTGAGGGAGCGAGAGGCGTCTGAGGGCTCTCAACGGTCATCTTTAACGAGGCGACTTGGTCCTTGATAATCCCAAACGTTTTCCTCTCGCTAGCCACCTTCGTCTTATCTTTCTCCATTTCAGACGTTTGCCTTTCACCAGCAACCTTCATCTGATCGTCCTTGCATATCTTCCATGATGACGGCTTGAGGGTAGTCAGAGAACATTCCCTGGCCACCTGCTGGTCTCCATATAAGGAGCCAATCTTGCCATCATCACACTCATACTTCATCAACATCAGGTGAGTTACTATAACTGCTTTGACATGATTCAGAGTTGGTCGTCCAAGAATGACGTTGTAGGCTGTCAAATCTCGGACCACCAAGAACTTGATAAACAGAGTTCTAGCGGCATCCTTTTCTCCCACTCGAACGGGCAAAGTAACAGTTCCCATTGGATGGATGACTCCTCCCCCAAACCCTATGATGGGATGGTGAACGGGAACCAAGTTCTTCTCATCAAACTTTTGTCTGGACAAGTAATCAGCACTAATGATATCCGTCGAGCTTTGGCGGGAGGCGTTTGCCGTGTACGCCTCCTAACCAAAGATAAAATTTCTCCTACTCTCTTTTACACTAAGCAAGTATAATGGAAGTAGGGGTCGTATCCACAGGGAAACAGGGACGAGCTTTATATTCAGCGTGATTCAATACCTAGATTAAGCTAAGGGCCGAGAAACCTAATAACAAGGGGGGGTTTCAAAAGAGTTATGAATAAACTACAACTAACTAGCATATAAACAAAATGAGAAATCAATAAAGGAAGATCTTGAATCCGATAAACATCCACTTCAATTCATTATCGATCCTTGAACCTCCACTCTAATTATTTCCATAATTATCTATTGTTGAGAATTAATCTCGCGTTCTCCTTATTCTTAGTTGAATAGCACGATCAGTGTGACTATAAAACCCTAACTAAAGGATAACCTAGTCCGATCTGCGTCTAAGTTCAATCCAATAGCAGCAATAAACACAGAGAACCAATAGACCTGCTAATGTCATACACGCGATAAACATTCAACAGTTGATTCAATTTCCCTAAGAAATAACCAAGACGATCTGCATCTAAGTTACTCCCTAGTTTGCTACAAATTGATAAAAAAATAAAACAATCCGATTCTATTCTTAAATCTAGCATTATATTAATTACACAATCAAACTAGTAACGTTCCTAGCATAATTATGCAATAATCATAAATCACAAGCATAGAAATTAAACCATAATCAAGGAAAATAGATAGAGAGGAAAGATCTCACAATAACGGTTGAAGCTTCATGTTAATCTCGTTCAAGAACAGTTCAAGCTACAATCCGATAGCAAAAACCAAATCCATAGTTGAAATCCCTAAAAACTAAACTAAGAAATGAAAACTAAAACTAGGAAATGAAGAACAAAGAGGAATGAAGAAGGAAAGATGGAAAGAGGAGCATGAAGAAGGAAAGATGAAGAGAGGAGTATCCTCTCTCTCTCTTCAAACTTGCTGCTCCAACCCCAACATTTTTGCTCTCCTCTTCATCCTCTCCGTCTCTCCCCTTCAAAATAGGTTTTGGGGTGCTTTTAAACCCCGCACAAAACGTGGCCGCTGAACCGACAAAAGCATCGCGAGTCACGACACTGATTGCGAGTCGCGAAGAGCACGCTGTCTTCCGCACACACATGACTGGGCAAAGCTGGTCGCGACCCACGACAATGCTCGCGAGTCGCGAGGGCAGGGCTCGCGAGTCGCGAGCTGCTGCTGGCAGACGTGCAATGCTTGCGGTAGTGCTTATTTCTTTGTCTTTGGCGTGCGAGCTTGCGATGCTTGGTGCTGGCTTGGCGATGCTGCTGTGATGGGCGATGCTGCTGACTTCGAGCTTGCGATGCTTGGTGCTGGCTTGGTGATGCTGCTGTGATGGGCGATGCTGCTGGCTTCGAGCTTGGCTTGGCGAGCTTGTGGTGATGCTTAGCTTGCGGTGATGCTTGGCTCAAATGCATTTCACCTTGAAAGCTCGGAATACATGACATTAATACAAATTATCTCGCAAAACTCCGAACTTCCGCTAAGGGTTAAATAAAACACGAATATTAACAATTACAATCAAACCCTTAGCAAAGTGCACCCAAAATAACGTAAATACTACGTATAACTTGGGCGTATCAAATACCCCCACACTTGAACTTTACTCGACCTCGAGTAAACTCAAAATGAGGATCACACAATAAATCTTCAACCAAATTATCAACACCAACCTACACTCTCCACCATCTACATCATCATCATCACATCTTAACAACATCCGCTCAAAACCTAAACGTAAGGGACGATGATTCCCCCACACTTAGATTCAAGCTCACCTGAAATATATAAAGACGTAACAACAACAATAACCAGCAACGCCAACAAGAATCAAAATGCCAGCTCATGACACACTAAACTATCAGCTCTCCCAAACCTCAAAAGATGACCTACTACTACTACAACTAACTTAGAATAGCAAGCCATGGAACAAAGACAAAAAGGGATAAATTCCATGCTTACTCCCAAAAACAAACAACCAACCAAAAGAATGTGAAAGCCAAAACAAATCTTCACAAAATCAAGGATGAATTCACCAACCTTACCCGAAAACGCTTTCCACCTTATGACACCATCTCCGGTAAATGAGTTTTCAAAGTATATAATTCTCTCTTAATCTCTCATTTTGCCTAGGAGCCCTTTCGGGTTTTCATCCTAGCTTCTCGCATTTTTTTTTTATCTCACCATCTTACCCGCTCAACTCGCTCTTTTTTATAGGCCGCCCTTTCGGGTTTTCGACCTATCCGAGCCCCCAATTTTGCCCGAGTCGCCCGTCCTTGCGGGTTTTCAGCTCAGCGGGATTCATTTCATCACATTTTTTTTAGCATTTTTTTTTTCATTTTTTTTGTCATTTTTCATTTCAAATTAAAAGTAATATATACAACATAGATACATGAGAATGAGAATACCCTCCCCCCTACTTAAACTACACATTGTCCTCAATGTGTCGACAATTAAAAGAAAAAGTAAGCGAAAATGGGGGGGAAACCGACAATCGGGTAAATCGAAGATCGAATGCTCAAAACTCATGAAAAGCAATCCGTCAAACTCAAATTTCTTAACAACACCAACTCAAATCTCATAACTCAACTCACAACCCTCTCCCTCGAATCACTCAAACGAATGACAAATTCAAATTTTGTTTAAATTTTTGAGATTTGCACCTAGCTTAAGAGATCGAAAAGATTCATTAACAATCTCAATCCTCTAGTGTTACCAACTCCTAGCTATTGAAGTCCTCCCAACGGATTTTCTTTTGTGGATTTTGGCTCCAAGCGGATTAAGATGTGTTGTGGTTCATTTTAGTGGGTGGGCGGTGGGTGAAAGAAAATTTATTGTGGTGGTGGAAATTAGATGAGAAATAAAGGAAAAGAAAGAAAATAAAAGGGGTCTCGGGTTGCCTTGATAGGGTGTCGTACACCTGTCAAAAATAATTCCTGCAAAACCTTCTAACAATGTAGTAGGGTAAGTAGGGTCGAATCCACAGAGAGATGGATGTTTTAATTTAGCTTATAAGGTATAGAGAAACTAAACAAGATCAGGATTACTTGAATTAACTCTAAACTAATAAAAATATTAAAATTAAACTAAAAAGATCTAGGGCAATGGTTCACCATGTTTATACTTATAATCTATCAAAATATCATCAATAGTTCAATTAATCAGATATCTAGAGCACAGGTTAATCCTACGGTCGGGTCTTAACGCTCTCAAATCAACATATGCTAGTATGATCGCTCAACATAATCAGATTTGCTAATTGTAGGCAAGCCTCTAAAAAGCACTATCTCTCGATCTATGACTCTTCATTAGCAATATTTAATCAGACAATTGATCAGATTGCAAGATTAACAATGAAAATACTAATCAATTAGAACTAACAATGACTAATGAAACCATCAATAAACATCCATCAAGAATTATAACATATAAACATGGATTCCCAAACCCTAGAAATAAAAATTACTCAATCATGAAATAAAGAATAAAAACTACATCTAGAAAGAGAAAGGAAAACATAATTAAAAGAAATCAATGAAAGAGAAAGAATGAAAATAATAAAACTAATGAATTCAAGAAGAACATGAAAACTAGGGTTTAAACTAAAGAGAGAGAAGAAGAAAACTAAAAACTAAAACTAAAAAATAACGTGATAGAGGAAGGAAGAGAAAAGAGATAAAACCTAATGTATCTAATACTAGGTAACCTCCTATGACTAGGAAAGTAAGTTACAAGACTAAGGAAAGTCGAAATATCATTAATTGGGCGGAATTAGTGATCCGCGCGTACGCGTGGCAGATTCCAAGCAAAAACAGCATGAATATTCGAAAGGCATAACTCCTTGACTAGAAGTCTCCTCGGAGTGTGCCACCTATCGTTGGAAAGATCTTCAAGTCTAGTTTCCAAATATGCTGAAATTACTCGATTATAAGAAGCACATCAAAAGTTATGATCAGCAGAGTAAACATGACTCCTTTTTCACATTTCTTCTAATGATTTTCCGCTTCGTTTTCGCTCAAACTCGTACTATGACATATCCATACGATCCATATGCATTGTAGCTTCTTTCCAAGTGCTCCTAATCCTCAAGTTTAGCTAATTATACTCCAAATAAGTTCTCATTACCTGAAATTCATCAAAAACAAGAAAACATACCGAATAGGAGTAGAATAACATAACTTAAGAATATAATGCAATAATAAACTTAAATATGAATCTAAATGCTCTAAAATGCAACCTAAATGCACCTAAAAACTATATATAAAAATGACTTATCAAACTCCCCCAAGCTAAACCATTGCTTGTCCCCAAGCAATAAGACATAGACATGAAAAAAGTAAGACAACCTACAATATAGGACTAAAACAGGGCTAAACACTCAACTAAAAACACAAGAGATATAATCACTACACAAACCAAGCATCGAAACAATCTCGAACAAAGCCGCATAGCATGTCATGTATCACAATCGACTCTCCAATCATACCACATACCATCTCTCCCAAGCTGGATTTAACAAAACCTGACAGACCTCACTATAGTTATGTGCACTCAAATCTCTCATGTGTTTAAGGCATAAATAATGACACTCAACCTAATCAAGTCGACTCAGATGAAGCAAATACTCTTTAACTTTGACTTTTTGACTCACTTAATACTCAACAATACAATACACAATGATCAAGAGGACTTTTAAGGGTTGTAATGGAGCTGAGATTAAAGGTATGGAATAATTTGGGAATTGTGATGGAAAAACCAAGAAGGGGAGCATCATGTAACTGAAAACATGACCAAGAAAGGTCACAACAACTCCGTGCAACAACCAACAATCTCCAAATACAATCAACAACCTTTTTCACTCAAGAAATTCAATCATAACCCTTTTTATTTCACTTTATTCACAACTTTTTTTTTTCACTTCTTTTTCATTTCATTTTTCACTTTTTTTTTTTTTTGAACTTTCAATTCAATTTCAAAGCTCACTAAACATACTTTTCCATCGATCTAAACCACAAATAGAGCACTTCAATTCAATACAAACTGAACCAAAACTAATACTCGCTCCCCCAAGCTAGGCTTAGGAAAAATATCAAATGAGGCCAAGGGCTTGTAATGTAGGTTTCAATTAAACACAGTCGGGGAGGCTCAATGGGGCTAGAGAAAGGCTAATATGAAAAAAAAAAAGAATAACTTTGGAGCTAAGATAATGAAATGAAACGTCTCAATCATATCAAAATGTATGCATTATCAAATATCAAGGAGTACAAAATCAAAGTCAAGATCAATGCGGCAAATGAGGAACTAATCACACATGAAAGAACATAACTGACACAGAAACGTCAGTTTATAGGCACAGAAGCTCACTTAGTTTAAGGTGTCTGCACAATAAAGTTAAATCGAACCAGAGAGAGATCAATCAATCTTACCACAAACAATCAATTGCGAAACAATCGTGCTATAAAGTATCATGAACAAGATGAGTGACGCTTATGAATTGTAGTAAGATATCAACAAGGGTCTCAAAAAGTGTTAGCAGTAGTCCCATAGATGCAACTAAAATGAGATGAAATATGCTAATGCAACTAAGAAAGCAGTATAATTTTTTTGGTTACACGTAAACTCCCACTCCTAGTAAGCAGTACAAACCGTGCAACATCCTATGAAAACAATGAAATCTACACTAGAAAGCAATAAAAGATAGAATATTCCTCCCCCAAGCTAGAATCTACAGTGTCCTCACTGCGGAAACCAGTTCAAAGAAGAAACCAAAACCAACCCCCACAATCATCCAACAACAAAGTCTCACACCAAGTATCTCACTCCACCACTAAAGCCACACATAAATCCCACCAATCCAGTCACAAGAAAACAAGTATGACAATCAAACAAAATTCCAAGCAAAAAATAGAAGATCTTATCAAGAGTATAAACAATGTAATATATAAAAGCTTACTAGCCAATTAAAGTGTCGAATAAGCTTAAAACAACATTGCACTGCTCTTTTGAAGACCAGCTTGGACCAATTGGATGTCTACTTGAAATATTCTGTAACAACCATGGATTAAAAGAAAACAAATAATAAAATTAGGTGTCAATTGTGAAAAAGTAGTAAGAAAAAAAAAATACATAAGCAGATTATACAAAGTAGAAAGAAAAGTAAAAGAAGAAAAACGAGGAAGAAAGTAGAAATAGGAAAGATAGAAGGAAAAACAGAGAAAGAGGCGTGGCTACTGGGTGCTGGTGGTGGAATGACCGGAGAAAAGCTGGAGGCGGTGCGATGGCCAGGAGGCGAAGGACGGCGGCTGGTTGGTGCGCGTAACGAGAGCGAGTCGCGAGGGATCGTTGCTCGCCTGCACCCGAAGGGACGGGGGTAGGAGGCCGGGATTTCGAAGGTGTCGGCGATGGTGGATGGCGGCGGTGGTTTTGTGGTGGTGTGATGCGCAGGAGAGGAAGAAGGCGTGAGGGAGAAGAGTGCCTGACAAACGTGAGGACGAAGAAACAGGGAAGCCTGTTGGATTTTTGTTTTTTTTTTTAATTCTCCTCCTTCGCCCGGTCAAGACCAAAATCTCGCCCGGTCAAGCACAAAAACCTGCCCGGTCAGGCGACTTCGCCCGGTTGACCGGGCAAGCAATACTTAGCCAAATTTTTGTAAAAATCTTCTGCCTCATAAATTGCTTGCGCGCCCGGTAGGGCGAAATCCGCCCGGTCAGGCGACTTCGACCATGCCTTAGACAACTTTTTTTTTTGAATATCTCGTCCCACCTTCAAAAAACATAAAAATACACCAAAGTGAGTAAAATCACTCAAACAGGATGAAACAGAGATAAAAATCAAAATAAAAAGTAAAGGAAAGAAGAGAGAAAATAAGTTAAAACTCGGGTTGCCTCCCGAGAAGCGCAAATTTAAGGTCTTGCGTGACCGTTTAAGATTAGTAGACCACTCATAATAGTTCAATGCTCTAAGAAGCTTATCATATGTTCCTGCAAACATCTCAGAGCATATTATATAAGAGTGGAAAGGAAAAATGAAACAAATTAGTACTAAAAAATTACTAAAACTACAAAAAGAAAAATCAAAGGAAAAATTATATTTACAAGAAGAAGGAAAAGAAAAATTGTTAGTCTTTTTACATAACTCAAAAGAAGGAAAAGAAACTAATTGTACATTATTTACATGATCATGAGAGTCATTCAAAAGGGGAGAAAGAAGTAACGATGGAGGATATAATAAAGGGGAAGAAGGAATAAGATCAAGTTTTTTAGAGAAGGGAACATGAGACTCAAAAACAGTATCAGATGAAACCGACAAAGACTCATGCATTATCTCACTCTCAACTTTAGACCCATATGCAGACGAAAAGTTTATCGAAAAAGTGTCAGGCAATTCACTCTCAACTATAGATTCGTCAACATAGAGACACTCACTACCAACTTCACCAATTACACCCATACCTTCTATCAAATTATCATGAGTCAAATCAACACCTTTCTCCTCCGAAGTATAATTCTCAACACCAAAATCGTTATCATCACGTATAACCTGTTGGTTAGTAGATTGTTGCACAGTAAGTAATTCAATAGATTTCGCCATGTTTTGATAATCATGAGCTAATTCATTTAAATCTTCATGCTGTTTAACAATATACTCTTTCATCATGTTAAAAAGTTCCTGACGCTCTGATGTTTTGGGTTGAAAATAATTATTCACTTCAGGTTGATAACATTGGGTATAATTAGGCACATAAGACTCATTAGGGTAATGGGAATATTCATAGGAATTCATGCACATATCTTGCGAATTTTGACAATCATATGATGTATCATAAACATAATCATTCGCATTATAATACCCAGAATAATCATATTGCCCTTGATAATTAGAAAAAACATCCCCCTCTGAACTATAATTATACGACTCCATGACAACACACTAAAACAGACGAGGAGAACAAAAAAAACTACTCACAAAAAGAAAGAAAAAAAAAAATATATATACAGTTTAATTTCACCAACAATAAAAGCTAAATAAAACAATACCGTCTCCCCGGCAACGACGCCAAAATTTGATAGGGTGTCGTACACCTGTCAAAAATAATTCCTGCAAAACCTTCTAACAATGTAGTAGGGTAAGTAGGGTCGAATCCACAGAGAGATGGATGTTTTAATTTAGCTTATAAGGTATAGAGAAACTAAACAAGATCAGGATTACTTGAATTAACTCTAAACTAATAAAAATATTAAAATTAAACTAAAAAGATCTAGGGCAATGGTTCACCATGTTTATACTTATAATCTATCAAAATATCATCAATAGTTCAATTAATCAGATATCTAGAGCACAGGTTAATCCTACGGTCGGGTCTTAACGCTCTCAAATCAACATATGCTAGTATGATCGCTCAACATAATCAGATTTGCTAATTGTAGGCAAGCCTCTAAAAAGCACTATCTCTCGATCTATGACTCTTCATTAGCAATATTTAATCAGACAATTGATCAGATTGCAAGATTAACAATGAAAATACTAATCAATTAGAACTAACAATGACTAATGAAACCATCAATAAACATCCATCAAGAATTATAACATATAAACATGGATTCCCAAACCCTAGAAATAAAAATTACTCAATCATGAAATAAAGAATAAAAACTACATCTAGAAAGAGAAAGGAAAACATAATTAAAAGAAATCAATGAAAGAGAAAGAATGAAAATAATAAAACTAATAAATTCAAGAAGAACATGAAAACTAGGGTTTAAACTAAAGAGAGAGAAGAAGAAAACTAAAAACTAAAACTAAAAAATAACGTGATAGAGGAAGGAAGAGAAAAGAGATAAAACCTAATGTATCTAATACTAGGTAACCTCCTATGACTAGGAAAGTAAGTTACAAGACTAAGGAAAGTCGAAATATCATTAATTGGGCGGAATTAGTGATCCGCGCGTACGCGTGGCAGATTCCAGCAAAAACAGCGCAATATTCCGAAAGGCATAACTCCTTGACTAGAAGTCTCCTCGGAGTGTGCCACCTATCGTTGGAAAGATCTTCAAGTCTAGTTTCCAAATATGCTGAAATTACTCGATTATAAGAAGCACATCAAAAGTTATGATCAGAAGAGTAAACATGACTCCTTTTTCACATTTCTTCTAATGATTTTCCGCTTCGTTTTCGCTCAAACTCGTACTATGACATATCCATACGATCCATATGCATTGTAGCTTCTTTCCAAGTGCTCCTAATCCTCAAGTTTAGCTAATTATACTCCAAATAAGTTCTCATTACCTGAAATTCATCAAAAACAAGAAAACATACCGAATAGGAGTAGAATAACATAACTTAAGAATATAATGCAATAATAAACTTAAATATGAATCTAAATGCTCTAAAATGCAACCTAAATGCACCTAAAAACTATATATATAAATGACTTATCAAACTCCCCCAAGCTAAACCATTGCTTGTCCCCAAGCAATAAGACATAGACATGAAAAAAGTAAGACAACCTACAATATAGGACTAAAACAGGGCTAAACACTCAACTAAAAACACAAGAGATATAATCACTACACAAACCAAGCATCGAAACAATCTCGAACAAAGCCGCATAGCATGTCATGTATCACAATCGACTCTCCAATCATACCACATACCATCTCTCCCAAGCTGGATTTAACAAAACCTGACAGACCTCACTATAGTTATGTGCACACAAATCTCTCATGTGTTTAAGGCATAAATAATGACACTCAACCTAATCAAGTCGACTCAGATGAAGCAAATACTCTTTAACTTTGACTTTTTGACTCACTTAATACTCAACAATACAATACACAATGATCAAGAGGACTTTTAAGGGTTGTAATGGAGCTGAGATTAAAGGTATGGAATAATTTGGGAATTGTGATGGAAAAACCAAGAAGGGGAGCATCATGTAACTGAAAACATGACCAAGAAAGGTCACAACAACTCCGTGCAACAACCAACAATCTCCAAATACAATCAACAACCTTTTTCACTCAAGAAATTCAATCATAACCCTTTTTATTTCACTTTATTCACAACTTTTTTTTTTCACTTCTTTTTCATTTCATTTTTCACTTTTTTTTTTTTGAACTTTCAATTCAATTTCAAAGCTCACTAAACATACTTTTCCATCGATCTAAACCACAAATAGAGCACTTCAATTCAATACAAACTGAACCAAAACTAATACTCGCTCCCCCAAGCTAGGCTTAGGAAAAATATCAAATGAGGCCAAGGGCTTGTAATGTAGGTTTCAATTAAACACAGTCGGGGAGGCTCAATGGGGCTAGAGAAAGGCTAATATGAAAAAAAAAAGAATAACTTTGGAGCTAAGATAATGAAATGAAACGTCTCAATCATATCAAAATGTATGCATTATCAAATATCAAGGAGTACAAAATCAAAGTCAAGATCAATGCGGCAAATGAGGAACTAATCACACATGAAAGAACATAACCCGACACGTAAACGTCGCTTTATAGGCACTGGAAGCTCACTTAGTTTAAGGTGTCTGCACAATAAAGTTAAATCGAACCAGAGAGAGATCAATCAATCTTACCACAAACAATCAATTGCGAAACAATCGTGCTATAAAGTATCATGAACAAGATGAGTGACGCTTATGAATTGTAGTAAGATATCAACAAGGGTCTCAAAAAGTGTTAGCAGTAGTCCCATAGATGCAACTAAAATGAGATGAAATATGCTAATGCAACTAAGAAAGCAGTACAATTTTTTTGGTTACACGTAAACTCCCACTCCTAGTAAGCAGTACAAACCGTGCAACATCCTATGAAAACAATGAAATCTACACTAGAAAGCAATAAAAGATAGAATATTCCTCCCCCAAGCTAGAATCTACAGTGTCCTCACTGCGGAAACCAGTTCAAAGAAGAAACCAAAACCAACCCCCACAATCATCCAACAACAAAGTCTCACACCAAGTATCTCACTCCACCACTAAAGCCACACATAAATCCCACCAATCCAGTCACAAGAAAACAAGTATGACAATCAAACAAAATTCCAAGCAAAAAATAGAAGATCTTATCAAGAGTATAAACAATGTAATATATAAAAGCTTACTAGCCAATTAAAGTGTCGAATAAGCTTAAAACAACATTGCACTTGCTCTTTTGAAGACCGACTTGGACCAATTGGATGTCTACTTGAAATATTCTCAGAACAACCATGGATTAAAAGAAAACAAATAATAAAATTAGGTGTCAATTGTGAAAAAGTAGTAAGAAAAAAAAAATACATAAGCAGATTATACAAAGTAGAAAGAAAAGTAAAAGAAGAAAAACGAGGAAGAAAGTAGAAATAGGAAAGATAGAAGGAAAAACGAGAGAAAGAGGGCGTGGCTACTTTGGGTGCTGGTGGTGGAATGACCGGGAGAAAAGCCGGAGGCGGTGCGATGGCCGGGGAGGCGAAGGACGGCGGGCTGGTTGGTGCGCAGAAGGGAGCGAGTCGCGAGGGATCGTTGCTGCCCCGCACCCGGGAAGGGACGGGGGTAGGAGGCCGGGATTTCGAAGGTGTCGGCGATGGTGGATGGCGGCGGTGGTTTTGTGGTGGTGTGATGCGCGGAGAGGAAGAAGGCGTGAGGGGAGAAGAGTGCCCGACAAACGTGAGGACGAAGAAACAGGGAAGCCTGTTGGATTTTTTTTTTTTTTTAATTCTCCTCCTTCGCCCGGGTCAAGACCAAAATCTCGCCCTGGTCAAGCACCAGTCTTGCCCGGTCGGGCGACTTCGCCTGGTTGACCGGGCAAGCAATACTTAGCCAAATTTTTGTAAAAATCTTCTGCCTCATAAATTGCTTGCGCGCCCGGTAGGGCGAAATCCGCCCGGTCAGGCGACTTCGACCATGCCTTAGACAACTTTTTTTTTTGAATATCTCGTCCCACCTTCAAAAAACATAAAAATACACCAAAGTGAGTAAAATCACTCAAACAGGATGAAACAGAGATAAAAATCAAAATAAAAAGTAAAGGAAAGAAGAGAGAAAATAAGTTAAAACTCGGGTTGCCTCCCGAGAAGCGCAAATTTAAGGTCTTGCGTGACCGTTTAAGATTAGTAGACCACTCATAATAGTTCAATGCTCTAAGAAGCTTATCATATGTTCCTGCAAACATCTCAGAGCATATTATATAAGAGTGGAAAGGAAAAATGAAACAAATTAGTACTAAAAAATTACTAAAACTACAAAAAGAAAAATCAAAGGAAAAATTATATTTACAAGAAGAAGGAAAAGAAAAATTGTTAGTCTTTTTACATAACTCAAAAGAAGGAAAAGAAACTAATTGTACATTATTTACATGATCATGAGAGTCATTCAAAAGGGGAGAAAGAAGTAACGATGGAGGATATAATAAAGGGGAAGAAGGAATAAGATCAAGTTTTTTAGAGAAGGGAACATGAGACTCAAAAACAGTATCAGATGAAACCGACAAAGACTCATGCATTATCTCACTCTCAACTTTAGACCCATATGCAGACGAAAAGTTTATCGAAAAAGTGTCAGGCAATTCACTCTCAACTATAGATTCGTCAACATAGAGACACTCACTACCAACTTCACCAATTACACCCATACCTTCTATCAAATTATCATGAGTCAAATCAACACCTTTCTCCTCCGAAGTATAATTCTCAACACCAAAATCGTTATCATCACGTATAACCTGTTGGTTAGTAGATTGTTGCACAGTAAGTAATTCAATAGATTTCGCCATGTTTTGATAATCATGAGCTAATTCATTTAAATCTTCATGCTGTTTAACAATATACTCTTTCATCATGTTAAAAAGTTCCTGACGCTCTGATGTTTTGGGTTGAAAATAATTATTCACTTCAGGTTGATAACATTGGGTATAATTAGGCACATAAGACTCATTAGGGTAATGGGAATATTCATAGGAATTCATGCACATATCTTGCGAATTTTGACAATCATATGATGTATCATAAACATAATCATTCGCATTATAATACCCAGAATAATCATATTGCCCTTGATAATTAGAAAAAACATCCCCCTCTGAACTATAATTATACGACTCCATGACAACACACTAAAACAGACGAGGAGAACAAAAAAAACTACTCACAAAAAGAAAGAAAAAAAAAATATATATATACAGTTTAATTTCACCAACAATAAAAGCTAAATAAAACAATACCGTCTCCCCGGCAACGGCGCCAAAATTTGATAGGGTGTCGTACACCTGTCAAAAATAATTCCTGCAAAACCTTCTAACAATGTAGTAGGGTAAGTAGGGTCGAATCCACAGAGAGATGGATGTTTTAATTTAGCTTATAAGGTATAGAGAAACTAAACAAGATCAGGATTACTTGAATTAACTCTAAACTAATAAAAATATTAAAATTAAACTAAAAAGATCTAGGGCAATGGTTCACCATGTTTATACTTATAATCTATCAAAATATCATCAATAGTTCAATTAATCAGATATCTAGAGCACAGGTTAATCCTACGGTCGGGTCTTAACGCTCTCAAATCAACATATGCTAGTATGATCGCTCAACATAATCAGATTTGCTAATTGTAGGCAAGCCTCTAAAAAGCACTATCTCTCGATCTATGACTCTTCATTAGCAATATTTAATCAGACAATTGATCAGATTGCAAGATTAACAATGAAAATACTAATCAATTAGAACTAACAATGACTAATGAAACCATCAATAAACATCCATCAAGAATTATAACATATAAACATGGATTCCCAAACCCTAGAAATAAAAATTACTCAATCATGAAATAAAGAATAAAAACTACATCTAGAAAGAGAAAGGAAAACATAATTAAAAGAAATCAATGAAAGAGAAAGAATGAAAATAATAAAACTAATGAATTCAAGAAGAACATGAAAACTAGGGTTTAAACTAAAGAGAGAGAAGAAGAAAACTAAAAACTAAAACTAAAAAATAACGTGATAGAGGAAGGAAGAGAAAAGAGATAAAACCTAATGTATCTAATACTAGGTAACCTCCTATGACTAGGAAAGTAAGTTACAAGACTAAGGAAAGTCGAAATATCATTAATTGGGCGGAATTAGTGATCCGCGCGTACGCGTGGCAGATTCCAGCAAAAACAGCGCAATATTCCGAAAGGCATAACTCCTTGACTAGAAGTCTCCTCGGAGTGTGCCACCTATCGTTGGAAAGATCTTCAAGTCTAGTTTCCAAATATGCTGAAATTACTCGATTATAAGAAGCACATCAAAAGTTATGATCAGAAGAGTAAACATGACTCCTTTTTCACATTTCTTCTAATGATTTTCCGCTTCGTTTTCGCTCAAACTCGTACTATGACATATCCATACGATCCATATGCATTGTAGCTTCTTTCCAAGTGCTCCTAATCCTCAAGTTTAGCTAATTATACTCCAAATAAGTTCTCATTACCTGAAATTCATCAAAAACAAGAAAACATACCGAATAGGAGTAGAATAACATAACTTAAGAATATAATGCAATAATAAACTTAAATATGAATCTAAATGCTCTAAAATGCAACCTAAATGCACCTAAAAACTATATATAAAATTGACTTATCATGCCTCCCGAGAAGCGCTGTTGGTTAAAGTCGTTAGCTCGACTTAGTACCTTAAGCTTAATCATTGGGTTGTGCTCCATGTGTGACAATGGTGGTTCCATGTCAATCTCCACTTCAAGTACCTGCAAAATTGATTGAGAAGAACTCTTGCAATGCATCGTTAATACCTAGCTTACTACAACATGGTTGAGCATATAACATCAGATTATATCCAAAACCTAGCATTAAGTCAACAACAAACATCAACTAGTAGTACTCCTAGCTAATCCAAGTCATGACCATTAATATCAATATTTAAAGCTAGATAATAACCAAGATATAGAGTAAATCTTACAATAAACCGTCAAAAGCTTCAATCAACCATTCCCAAGAGAGTTTAAGCAACAAGTTCCATGCTTCTTGTCCAAAATACAAAAGTGAAATACATAGAGCTCAATGGAAGATGAAAACTAGAAACTAAAACAAAAAGGGAATTCTTTATATGAGTGGCCAACCAAAAACAAAGAGCACAAGCAATACCATCCAAAAATCACGCTAAATACAAACAAGTAACACCGTTTCCCCGGCAACGGCGCCAAAATTTGGCGGGAGGCGTATGCCGTGTACGCCTCCTAACCAAAGATAAAATTTCTCCTACTCTCTTTTACACTAAGCAAGTATAATGGAAGTAGGGGTCGTATCCACAGGGAAACAGGGACGAGCTTTATATTCAGCGTGATTCAATACCTAGATTAAGCTAAGGGCCGAGAAACCTAATAACAAGGGGGGGTTTCAAAAGAGTTATGAATAAACTACAACTAACTAGCATATAAACAAAATGAGAAATCAATAAAGGAAGATCTTGAATCCGATAAACATCCACTTTAATTCATTATCGATCCTTGAACCTCCACTCTAATTATTTCCATAATTATCTATTGTTGAGAATTAATCTCGCGTTCTCCTTATTCTTAGTTGAATAGCACGATCAGCGTGACTATAAAACCCTAACTAAAGGATAACCTAGTCCGATATGCGTCTAAGTTCAATCCAATAGCAGCAATAAACACAGAGAACCAATAGACCTGCTAATGTCATACACGCGATAAACATTCAACAGTTGATTCAATTTCCCTAAGAAATAACCAAGACGATCTGCATCTAAGTTACTCCCTAGTTTGCTACAAATTGATAAAAGAATAAAACAATCCGATTCTATTCTTAAATCTAGCATTAGATTAATTACACAATCAAACTAGTAACGTTCCTAGCATAATTATGCAATAATCATAAATCACAAGCATAGAAATTAAACCATAATCAAGGAAAATAGATAGAGAGGAAAGATCTCACAATAACGGTTGAAGCTTCATGTTAATCTCGTTCAAGAACAGTTCAAGCTACAATCCGATAGCAAAAACCAAATCCATAGTTGAAATCCCTAAAAACTAAACAAAGAAATGAAAACTTAAACTAGGAAATGAAGAACAAAGAGGAATGAAGAAGGAAAGATGGAAAGAGGAGCATGAAGAAGGAAAGATGAAGAGAGGAGTATCCTCTCTCTCTCTTCAAACTTGCTGCTCCAACCCCTACATTTTTGCTCTCCTCTTCATCCTCTCCGTCTCTCCCCTTCAAAATAGGTTTTGGGATGCTTTTAAACCCCGCACAAAACGTGGCCGCTGAACCGACAAAAGCATCGCGAGTCGCGAAGAGCACGCTGTCTTCCGCACACACATGGCTGGGCAAAGCTGGTCGCGAGCCACGACAATGCTCGCGAGTCGCGAGGGCAGGGCTCGCGAGTCGCGACCTCCTTTGCGAGTCGCGAGTGCTGCCGCTGAGCGTGCAATGCTTGCGGTAGTGCTTCTTTGTGGCCGGGCCGTGCGAGCTTGCGATGCTTAGTGCCGGCTTAGCGATCTTTCTTGTGATGGGCGTCTTTGCGGCTTCGAGCTTGCGATGCTTGCGTGCCGGCTTCGACGATGCTTGTTGTGATGGGCGTCTGCCGGCTTCGAGCTTGGCTTGGCGAGCTTGTGGTGATGCTTAGCTTGCGGTGATGCTTGGCTCAAATGCATTTCACCTTGAAAGCTCGGAATACATGACATTAATACAAATTATCTCGCAAAACTCCGAACTTCCGCTAAGGGTTAAATAAAACACGAATGTTAACAATTACAATCAAACCCTTAGCAAAGTGCACCCAAAATAACGTAAATACTACGTATAACTTGGGCGTATCAAGCTTCCGGTGTCGATCAGAATCCTTCTTACTCTCAAGTTTGCTATTTTCATTTCTACAACCAAAGGATCATCATGGGGGGTCCTCAACCTGCCCCGATCTTGCTCACTAACTACCACCCTTGGGAAGGGCTCGGTCTTTGCCTGGTCAGCTAACAGAACCTGGCCAAGCTCCCTAAGGTAGTTTTTGTGTCCTCTATTGGTTGGTCCTCCGGCAGCAAACCCTCCTGAGATTACTAGAACAACATCTTCGTCTGTGCTTGCACTCTCCTTCTTCTTAGTATGCCAATCATCTTTCCTCTGAAACTTCCTTCCCCCTTGAGGCATATAAGAGTTCATCTTTCCCTTTCGAGCTAGCTCCTCCAAAGCCTTCTTGAGGTGCTTACATTCATTAGTTTCGTGACCGCAATCCTTGTGGAAGTGGCAATACTTGCTCTTATCCCTATTTCTATAAGGGGTTTTCATCTCAGCTGGGGCCTTCAACTCATATTGATCCTTAATCTCCATGAGAATGGAGTATTGGTCCTTGTTAAATTCAATAGGATTGGATGAGGATGGCTCAGCCTCTTTTCTCTTGCTCCTTCTGGACGAAGTGTTGGTGGAGGTTATAGCCCAAGTCTCGGCCTTCTTGGGGTTGCTCTTCTTTGGCTGAGCAACCTCTTCAGGCTTCTTAGACTCGGGATGCTTTGCCTCAAAGACACACTTCGGTAGCGTGAATAAACGCTTCGCCTTCCCTTAAGGCTTCGGCAAGAGTGGAGATTTTCTTTTTAACAAGATCAAACTTAAAGCTTCCCTGGTCTTAGACCCCCTAATGAAGGCGTCAAAGGCCAATCCAAAGATTAAGATCTTGGATCCGAAGGGCTTCTAGGTTGAATCTCTTAACGAAACTTCTAAGAGCCTCCTTAGGTCCCCACGGACGACCTTGCCTAGGTGCATGCTTGTTTTTTGTTCTTGCTTGTTGGCAACAAAGTGACTAGTGAATAAGAAACTGAGTTCTGTGAAATTGTTGACTGAATTGGGTGGAAGATTGTTAAACCACTTATGAGCTACTCCCTTCGAGTTCTTTGGGAAGTTCTTACACCGGGTAGCATCATCTACTCCTTGGACGTACATCGATGTTTGTAAGCGGATAAGTGATCATCGGGATCGTTGTTCCATCAAAAGGTTCTATAGTAGGGAGTTTAACCTTTGGGAAGGGGGCGCCTCCATTATCCTGGCCGAGAATGGAGTGGGCCGGTTAATCCGGGAGGGCTCCCATCTGTCCCTCAATGGGTATGTACTCCTTACGATATTCCTTTAACACCGGATCGACGACGTGTTTGCGAGCCATCGGACGCCTATAGACCATGGGCCGAGCCACCGTCTTCTCCTGTCGTGGATGAACAAGAGAGTGACTTAAACTTCGTCCCTCCCCCACGGACGACAACCTCAAAGGAGGGTCTCTCGGGTATGATGTAGAACCCGTCGGCGATCGTTGTATTGCGGCGGCTTTCTTTGCTTCTAGATATTCTCCGGCATCTGTTTCCATTCGGTGCCCGCTTGGCGACGAACATGGTCCCGGGTCCTTGCCACCGGGTTCCAGTCCATCTTTCTTCGCTTATCATTATCCTCGGTCGCTTTCCTCTTGCCGTCCTCCTAGAGGGTTCCCGACGAACAAGGTCGACTAGGGCCCGGACGATCTTCTTGGGAACGTCCCCTAGGGGGAGGTGGATTGTTAGCAGTGCTCGGGGGTTAAGCGGAAAAACAACATATTGCTCTTGATTCGTTCTCGGACGATTTGCGGCCATCTTTGCCCGAAAATCATTCAAGGCGTTCTCTAGATGGGCGGCGATCACTGGGACGTTCAAGATTCTCTTGAATGACAAAGTCTTTGGCTTGGTCCAAGAACTTGGACGATGTACGGGGGTCTATCCCTTTCTCGAGGCGGTCTCTCGTGTTCTACTGTGTCTTCGACATTAACCTGAAGACTTCGGTTTCTGGGAAGGTTGGACGATTGACAATCAGTCATCGTTGCGTCTCCCCACAGACGGCGCCAAATGTTTAGTCCGCTTGTCCAACAAGTAAGCTGTAGATGGAGCTTTCTTGTCTAGCAAGTAAACTAGTATCCCTTAGATGTTCGTTGGAGACTTGTGCAACAAATGTCTGAATCAACCTAGTCCAAGCCTGAACTTCACTCCCGAACCTGCAAAAAGGGACCCACCCTGGAGGTTTGGGTGGTGGTTCCCCCTCCGATGCTTAAGTCAGATATCAGGAGTTGTAAGAGAAAATAGAGATAGAGAGAGAAAGTGAGAGAGTAGTTTTACAGAGTAACTTTGCACTGTTTGCATTGAATGATCTTTCTCCTGATTTCTGGGGTATTTATAGTGATAGCAAAATGACAGCTAACCTTAAAATCTGCCCTACAATAGTGGCTTCTGATTGGCTGAAGAATCAGATCATGACACATGGCAGGCCATGATTTGGGAGGGTTTATCAACCACTCTCATGCAGCCACCTCACAGGGCTGGCCTCTAACTTCCTTTTGGGCCAGAAAAGCAGCCTTTTAAACAATCTGAGGCTAGCCCAAAGGGTAGATCTTTTTCCTCTATTCATCAGGGGAGGGACACGTGTACGGCTCAGATGAGCCCAAGTGTCGTAAGAGGAACCGTAGATTTTAGGCTACAACAGTAACCTCGAAGTATTAAATATCAAAAAGTGTTACCTTGAAGAGTTGAAATGTTACCTATAAAAAAAGTGTTATCTTAAAGTGTTACATATTAAAAAGTGTTACCATTAAAGTGTTACATATGAAAAAGTGTTACCTTTAAACTGTTACCTACCAAAAAGTGTTACATGTAAGTGTTACATGTCAATAAAGTGTTACTAAAGTGTTACCTATGTGTTAATAAAAGTTGGATCTCAAAAAGTGTTACCATAGAGTGTTACCTCAGGTCAATTATGTAGTAGTGGATGCAAGAGGAACTCCAAGATACTTAAATGGAATAGTACCTACTGGCATCTGAATAAGCTCTGCAAGCTGAGCAGCCTCCTCCTGCCTAATTCCAGAAAAATATATACAACTCTTCTCTATACTAGCATTCAAACCAGAAGCTTTAGAGAAAGAATTAAAGGCACCCACAATCCTGGAAATGGAACCGCGATCTGCTCTAGCAAACATTAATAAATCATCCGCAAACATGAGATGTATGAGATGATGTAACACCACGGATTTTCGCTCATAACTTCTTCTAGTTATTTTCCCTTAATTATTATTTTTCCGTTAAAATTAGAATATTTTACTCTTTAAAAATATTATATCTTATATTATTTGTTTTCAACTTTTATAAAATTTATTTGATTAGAAATTATATATTTTCTAGTATATAAATTGCGCGTTTGAGCTGGTGTTTTTATTTTATCGTTCTAGCGCTTCGACCATCGTAACGATTTTTAAATCGTGGAACTAAAACCCCTTCCAATGCTTTCCCAAAAATCAGACTTTTTGAAGTATGAGAGGTGACTTTTGAGCATACCTTATGACTCCCCTTGTAACCCCATTGTAACCCCCACCTTAATGCTATTCAACTCCCATCTTTTTAGCTATTGTAACCCCCCATTTACACTTTTATTTTTATCTTCTCTTAATGATGTATTATGGACAGCAAGAATCATACCATAACCCCCATTTCTTTTCGACCATTTGAAGAGAGAACGAGAGAGGAAAAGTGCATCCCGATTTTTCCTGCCACACCTTCACGAAAATGACCATCGCCATAGATCTAACCGTTGGATCATTCTCAAATTTGGACAGCACGTTGAGGACATATGGGTATTCACTTTGACCTGAGTGATTGGGAATCTGAGCTTTCGATTGTCAGGAATCTGGGTCGAAACAGAACATCACGTAATGAAATTTTACAATGTTCAAGAAGAAGAGTGCAAGCAATTGGAGGTCTTCAAAGGTAACTAACGACGTTCCGAGATCGATTAAGATTAGTATATGAATTATAATTGGTTGTAATAGTTGGGTTTTAGTATCATGTTAGGGTGGGTAAAGTTTCATATTATTTATTTAATTCAGGATTATATGACTTCATTGTTAATTAGTATCATGGGTGTATTTTTTTTTTTTGATAACTATGTTTAAAGCATGATTTTAGTGAAGATCATATCATGTGTAGTGGTGGAAATGTTGTTTCTTGGTGTTGGATAACTATTAGTTGTTGTTCTGCTTAAAGTTAGGCTGGGCGTTGCTTCACAAACATGGTTGTCAACAGTTTTGATGTTGAAAGTTGTTGCTTGTGTATGTGAAGGTTGGTGATGACTACCTGTGAATTAACAAGAGTGGAGAGTGTAGGGTGATTAATATGTGGTTGTGTGCATGAATTACGTTTTGTTTCTTAGTGGGTTTTGTTAGTTTCTGTAAGATAATGCCTTGAATCTGGTTTGAGTTCGTCAGATAGGTGATGTCGCAGGCCCGCCCGGTCGAGTCGGGCAGTGCCGCCCGACCGGGCGGGGTCGATGTCCAAGCTGAGGCTTGGGAGCAGACCGCCCGATCAGCTCAGACGGGGTCGTCCGATCGGGCGTGATCACCGAATCACGACCGGACGGCCAGCGCCTGATCGAGCCCGAGAGCATTCTGGGTTTGGGAATATAGCCCGCCCTATCGGGCAGATGCCGCCTGACCCGACGGGCGGTGGTTAATTTGACGCGGGGGCGATTTTCGAAGTAGGTTTTAATATGTTATTTAACCTAGTTTCGTTTTAAGTCATCATTAGTGCTTAAACACATCTGTAATTCGATATTCCTCTTCATCAATAAAACTATTCTCTCTCTCTGCCCGTGGACGTAGCCAACACACTGTTGGTGAACCACGTAAATCTGTGTGTTGTTTATTACTTTTCTGAATTCATTATTTGTTCTTCCTCATATTTGTCATAACAAATTGGTATCAGAGCCTTGTGTTTGATCTGAGTGAGAAAGATATCTGGGATGAATGTGAAAATCGATAAATTCACTGGGAGAAACAGTTTCAGTCTGTGGCAAATCAAGATGCGGGCTTTACTGAAGCAACAAGGGCTGTGGGCACCGTTGGCAAAGAAGTCAACGGATTCAGTCACCGCTAAGATGGAAGTTCTAGAGGAAAAGGCACATTCAACGATTATGTTGTGTCTTGCTGACGATTTAATCACTGAAGTCTCGGAGGAGGAAACCGTCGCCGGTCTGTGGTTGAAGTTAGAGAGTCTATACATGACGAAATCTCTAACCAACAAGTTGCTCTTGAAGCAACGTTTGTTCAGCCTGCGTATGCAGGAAGGTACGTCTCTGAGGGACCATCTAGAAAAATTGAATACTATCTTACTAGATCTTCGTAATATTGATGTTAACGTAGATGATGAGGATGTGCTTTAATTCTGTTATTATCTTTGCCTTTATCGTATGAGAATTTTGTGGATTCTTTTATTGTTGGGAAAGATAGTCTGTCATGAGAAGAAGTAAGATCTGCTCTTCATACTAGAGAGGTTCGTCATCAGGCATCTGGTTCTAGTACAGAAAATCAGGCATCGGGATTAGTTGTTACTCGGGGTAAGGGACAAGGAAAATCTGGTATAAAGAAATCGAACTATAAAAATTCGAATTCTAAAGGTCCTAAAACTAATGATGTCTGCAATTACTGTAAGGAAAAAGGGCATTGGAAAAATGAATGTCCTAAGAAAAAGATGCAGCAGGAAAAGAATGAAGGTTCTGCTGCTCTGGCAGAAACTGATGGTAACTCTGAGGAAGATCTGGCCTTAGTTGCTAATAACCAGTCACATTATAGGGATGTGTGGGTTCTTGACTTTGCGGCATCGTATCATATTAGTCCATGCAGGGAGTGGTTTTCGACTTATGAGCAGATAGATGTGGGTAATGTTTCTATGGCCAACAGTGCTGCCTGCAAAGTTGTTGGAATAGGCTCCATCAGGTTGAGGAATCATGATGGTACGTTCTGCACCTTGAACGAAGTTAGGCATGTTCCACTGATGACAAAGAATCTGATATCTTTGAGTCTTCTTGACAGTTTGGGTTTCAGTTTTCAAGGTGAAGGTGGAGTTATGAGTGTCTACAAAGGTTCGAAGGTGGTTCTGAAAGGTCTTGAAAATGGTACCTTATATCTTCTTCAAGGTTCTACTATGACAGGTTCCGCTGCTGTTGCATCATCTGGGATTCACAAGGAGGATATGACCAAGCTGTGGCATATGAGGCTTGGACATATGGGTGAAAAGGGGATGCAAATTCTGTCAAAAAGGGATCTTCTATGTGGGCACAAGGTGCAGGATCTAGAGTTCTGCGAGCATTGTGTGTTTAGGAAGCTTCATCGCAGCAAGTTTCCAAAGGTTGTTAATAGAACAAAGGGCACACTTGATTATATCCATTATGATTGTTGGGGTCCTTCCCGAGTTGAATCTATTGGAGGTCACAGGTATTTTGTGTCGATGATCGATGATTATTCAAGAATGCCTTGGGTAATTATGATGAAGCATAAAAGTGAGGCCTTCAAGAATTTCAAGCAGTGGAAGGCTTTGGTGGAAAATCAAGCTGAAAGGAAGATCAAGAGGCTACGAACTGATAATGGTCTGGAATTTTGTTGGTCTGAGTTTAATGAGTTCTACAAAATGAAGGGATTACTCACCATCATACTGTCAGGGATATTCCAAAATAGAACGGGGTAGCAGAAGGCATGAATCAGACACTATTGGAGAGAGTGAGGTGCATGCTCTCTAATGTTGGGTTAGCTAGAAGATTTTGGGCAGAAGTTGTAAGTACAGCTTGCTATCTGATCAACTGTGGACCTCACACAGGTATTGATTGTAAAACACCTTATGAGGTGTGGTCTAGTAAGCCTGCAGATTACTCTTTGTTGAGAGTTTTTTGTTCTACTGTTTATTATCATGTAAGTGAGGTTAAATTAGAACCTAGAGATAAGAAGGGTGTATTTGTGGGTTTTGGGAGTGGAGTTAAGGGCTATAGAATCTGGTCACCTTCTGAGAGTCGAGTTATACTTAGTAGAAGTGTAATATTTGATGAAAATTCTATGCTTAACTCTACTGTGAAGTCTACTGTGGTGTCAGTTAGTAGCAATGTTGATAATCAGGTGGAGCTGCAAGTCACTCATGATGAGAGTGAATCACAGCACCAAGGTGGAGAAGATCAACATGGTGCTACTGAATCTTCTAGTCATCAATCAGCCTCATCTGAAGCACATCGACCTAGCATAGCACTTGATAGAGCTAGAAGAGTTGGTGTGGGACCTCCAAGGAGGTATGACTTTGAGGATATGGTTGCTTATGCACTGCAGGTTGCTGAAGAGGTGGAGATGGACACTCATGAGCCATCCACCTATAAAGAAGCCGTTTCAGGTAGTGAGTCTGCTCAATGGCTCGCTGCAATGGGAGATGAGATGGAGTCTCTGGATAGAAATCAGACTTGGGAGCTAGTCAAACGTCCTAAGGAGAGAAAGATTGTCACATGCAAATGGGTTTTCAAGAAGAAGGAAGGGACCTCACCTTCTGAGGGGGTCAAGTATAAAGCTCGGGTTGTTGCAAGAGGGTTCACGCAAAGGGAAGGAGTTGATTATAATGAGATTTTCTCACCAGTGGTCATACACACTTCCATCAGGGTGTGACTAGCAATAGTTGCACATCAGGATCTTGAACTTGAGTAATTAGATGTGAAAACAGCTTTCCTACATAGGGAGTTAGAAGAGGAGATTTATATTACTCAACCAGATGGGTTCCAAGTTCCTGAAAAAGCAGACTATGATTGCAGATTGAAGTAGTCCTTGTATGGGCTAAAGCAGTCTCCTAGGCAGTGGTACAAAAGGTTTGATAGCTATATGATTGAGTTGGGCTACAACAGGAGTCTGTATGATTGTTGTGTGTATCACAACAAGATGGATGATGGATCAATGATTTCTCTCGTCCTGTATGTATATGATATGCTCATAGCTGCAAAGTCCAAGTCTGATATTCAGAGGTTGAAGGGTCTTCTCAGTACTGAGTTTGAGATGAAGGATTTGGGTGCTGCGAAAAAGATTTTGGGGATGGAGATTTATAGGGAAAGAGATCTAAGAAAGCTTTTCTTGTCACAGAAAGGTTACATTTAGAAGATTTTGTCAAGGTTTGGCATGTCAACAGCTAAGCCTATAGATACTCCAAGTGCGTCCAATAGTCGTTTGTCTGTTGCTTTTGCACCTAAGTCTGCTGAGGAGAAGGAGTACATGAGTCGGGTTCCTTATGTTAGTGCAGTAAGGAGCTTGATGTATGCTATGGTTTGCACTAGACTGGATCTTGCACATGCAGTCAGTGTTGTTAGTAGGTTCATGGGTGATCCTGGTAAGGAGCATTGGCAGGCAGTCAAGAGGATTTTTCGTTACCTTAGAGGTACGTCTGATATTGGTCCATTTATGGGAATGATACTCAGTGTTTAGTTACTGGTTATTCTGATTCTGATTATGCTGGAGATGTTGACAGTAGAAGGTCTATGACTGGTTATGTATTTACTCTCGGTGGCTCTGTTGTTAGTTGGAAGGCAACTTTGCAGGCTACAGTTACTTTGTCTACTACTGAAGCAGAGTACATGGCGTTGACAGAAGCTGCTAAAGAGGGAATATGGTTAAAAGGGCTAGTTAGTGATCTTGGTTTACATCACGATCAGGCTATTGTGTATTGTGACAGTCTGAGTGCAATATGCTTAGCCAAGGATCAAGTCCATCATGAGAGGACTAAGCACATTAATATGAGATATCATTTTCTGAGGAGTGAGACAAGGGTTAAGGTGAAGAAGATAGGTACAGTTGATAATCCTGCTGATATGTTCACCAAGCCTGTTCCGCATAGCAAGTTTCAACATTGTTTGGACTTGCTCAATGTTCGTGATTGTTAATTGCCTTTTGGGGCAAGTCTGGGGTCCTTAGGGGCTAATCTGGTGTCCTTAAGGGACAAATCTGGTCTGATTGTCTTTCGGGGTAAATCTGGTTGCAGAGAGAATCTGGACGTTGTGATCAATGCATCTGTTAATATGGTTATCTGGTTCATTGTGAGAGGATTCAAGTCAAGGTGGAGATTTGTAAGATAATGCCTTGAATCTGGTTTGAGTTCGTCAAAAAGGTGATGTCGCAGGCCCGCCCAGTCGAGTCAGGCAGTGCCGCCCGAACGGGCGGGGTCGAAGGTCCACGCTTAGGCTTGGGAGCAGGCCGCCCGATCAGCTCGGACGGGGTCGCCTGATCGGGCGTGATCACCGAATCACGTTTGGGCGACCAACGCCCGATCGGGCCCGAGAGCATTCTGTGTTTGGGAATATAGGCCGCCCGATCGTGCGGATGCCGCCCGACCTGATCGGGCAGTGGTTAATTTGACACGGGGGCGATTTCCGAAGCGGGTTTTCATATGTTATTTAACCTAGTTTTGTTTTAAGTTGTCATTAGTGCTAAAACACATCTGTAATCTGATACTCCTCTTCATCAATAAAACTATTCTCTCTCTCTGCCCGTGGACGTAGCCAACACACTGTTGATCAACCACGTAAATCTGTGTGTTGTTTATTACTTTTCTAAATTCATTATTTGTTCTGCCTCACATCTGTCATAACAATTTCATATGTTGGTTGTTTTTATTTCTATTTTATTGGTGTGTTAGTGGCAACTTAGTTTAATTACTCTTGAGCTTCTTTTGGGTTTTGGTACGGAACGTACTGTATGCATGAGAAGTATTGAGTTTTGGTGTTTGGTATGTATTGCATTGAGATTTTGTCATATTTGTGTTTTGTTTAAGTAAGTATTTCTCTTATTTTCTAGTTTCTTGAGGAGTTAGACTACTTTTGAAGGTAAAATTATTAATAGAATTATTATTATTTTTGAGAAATTATGAAGTTGTTTTGAATTGGAATTTATGGGTTGAGGCCCTGAAATTCTTGCAGTTTGATGTAAGACCTTGAATGGCATTCTGCAGTCGATGAAAATATATTATATATAACTTATTTTTGTTTGAGGATGATGACTAGTGAGGCGGCATGGTCTCCTAGCAATGAACAGTCACTGTGTACTAAGAAGGGTACATAGTTTATACTTACGTACGTACTGAGCAGGGTATGTTGATCCGTCTTGGTTATTAGTTGGCGTCTCAGAGGTCGAGAAGTACTGAGCAAGGTACTATCTCGCATCAAGGTGTGTCCATACTAGACATAGGCGAGCAGGGTCCTAATACTATAACCAAATAGGAACAGTGGGTTGCGATCCACTTACGTTCAGTTCCTCCTCAAACGTGTTAATAATATTATTTTGGAGACATTATCATTGTCATTTATATCGTTCATATTATTATTTTATTTAAATTTTGATGATTTATATTATTGTTAATCCTTGAGTTTATATGTATGTTTATTAGTCCATTTGTTTATTCTGTTATCTTTACCCTATTTATCTTTAGCATGTTGTATTGTCTTTGTTGTATTTATTTATCTGAAGTTTGTTTGCGAGATGTTGATATACGACTTAATGTTAAGGCTTTTATAGTTCTTATATGGATCCTAATTAAGTTGGGAGAGCTGTTAGTTACTCCCCACTGATTGTGGATGTTTGTTGACAAATTTTGCAGGTGATTATTTCGTGTTATGGGAAATGAGAGAAAGGCTATTTACGATTTTTATTTGAGACATTTTATTTCATTTATAGTTACTACATTGAGTTTATGAGGTGGTTTTGCCTCTTTATGGATATTTTGGATTATTTTAATTGGGTTTACTTTTATTTAGTTTAATTTTAACCTTTGATTAGAGCGACATTTCCGTCAGGCGATATTTCCGCTATCGCCATTTCTTTAATAAAATGTTCTATTTTGTTTATATTATGTTTATAAAAGGACGGAGTGTTACAGTTGGTATCAGAGCAAATGATCCAAAAACTCTCAATGAGTTGCTACATATTCCATGGGAAATGTGTAGTTCTTGCATCTAGGGTTATTAGTATCTTAGGCTTCAAGAAAAGTACTTAGTGAGAGTTACTTGGGTAGGAAGAAAGCCTTGGGAGTTATTTTTGTTAACAGATGTGCTATATTTTTTTGAAGTGTTAGTTAGTTAGGTTTAGCAAGGACTAACGTTTTCATTTTTATAGAATGCCTCTAAGACGTTAATTGGATGGCCGAAACAAATCTGCACGTCGTCATCATACAGCACATCTCTGTGTCTTTTCAAGTTTCGAGGACCAAACTTTCTTAAGGGGGAGTGATTGTAACACCACGGATTTTCGCTCATAACTTCTTCGAGTTATTTTCCCTTAATTATTATTTTTCCGTTAAAATTAGAATATTTTACTCCTTAAAAATATTATATCTTATATTATTTGTTTTCAACTTTTATAAAATTTATTTAATTAGAAATTATATATTTTCTAGTATATAAATTGCGCGTTTGAGCTGATATTTTTATTTTATCGTTCTAGCGCTTGGACCGTCGTAACGATTTTTAAATCGTGGAACTAAAACCCCTTCCAATGCTGTCCCAAAAATCAGACTTTTTGAAGTATGAGAGGTGACTTTTGAGCATACCTTATAACTCCCCTTGTAACCCCCACCTTAATGCTATTGAACTCCATCTTTTTAGCTATTGTAACCCCCCATTTACACTTTTCTTTTTATCTTATATTAATGATGTATTATGGACAGCAAGAATCATACCATAACCCCCATTTCTTTTCGACCATTTGAAGAGAGAAAGAGAGAGGAAAAGTTCATCCCGATTTTCCTGCCACACCTTCACGAAAATGACTATCGCCAGAGATCTAACCGTTGGGTCATTCTCAAATTTGGACAGCACGTTGAAGACATCTGGGTATTCACTTTGACCGGAGCGATTGTGAATCCGAGCTTTCGATTGTCGCGAATCTGGGTCGAAACAGAACATCACGTAATGGAATTTTACAATGTTCAAGAAGGAGAGTGCAAGCAATTGGAGGTCTTCAAAGTAACTAATGGCGTTCCTAGATCGATTAAGATTAGTATATGAATTATAATTGGTTGTAATAGTTGGGTTTTAGTATCATGTTAGGGTAGGTAAAGTTTCATATTATTAATGTTATTCAGGATTATATGAATTTATATGAGTACAGTGGTTGTTGTTGTGTAAATTGTTGACTTCATTGTTGTGTTTTTATTATTATAAATCATGTTTAAGTAAGTAGAAATTCATGTTAATTAGTATCATGGGTTTATTTTTTTTGATTACTATGTTTAAAGCATGATTTTAGTGAAGATCATAGCATGCATGTGTAGTGGTGGAAATGTTGTTTCTTGGTGTTGGATAACTATAAGTTGTTGTTTTGCTTAAAGTTAGGCTGGGCGTTGCTTCACGAACATGGTTGTCAATAGTTTTGATGTTGAAAGTTGTTGTTGCTTGTGTATGTGAAGGTTGGTGATGACTACCTGTGAATTAACAAGAGTGGAGAGTGTAGGGTGATTAATATGTGGTTGTGTGCATGAATTACGTTTTGTTTCTTAGTGGGTTTTGTTAGTTTCATATGTTGGTTGTTTTTATTTCTATTTTATTGGTGTGTTAGTGGCAACTAAGTTTAATTACTCTTGAGCTTCTTTTGGGTTTTGGTATGGAACGTGTTGTATGCATGAGAAGTATTGAGTTTTGGTGTTTGGTATGTATTGCATTGAGATTTTGTCATATTTGTGTTTTGTTTAATTAAGTATTTCTATTATTTTCTAGTTTCTTGAGGAGTTAGACTGTTTTTGAAGGTAAAATTATTAATAAAATTATTATTATTTTTGAGAGATTGTGAAGTTGTTTTGAATTGGAATTTATGGGTTGAGGCCCTAAAATTCTTGGAATTTGATGTAAGACCTTGAATGGCATTCTGCAGTCGATGAAAATATATTATATATAACTTGTTTTTATTTGAGGATGATGACTAGTGAGGCGGCATGGTCTCCTAGGAAGGAACAGTCACTGTGTACTAAGAAGGGTACATAGTTTATACTTACGTACTGAGCAGGGTATGTAGGTCCGTTTTGGTTTATATCTGTTATATCCTTGAGTTTATATGTATATTTATCAGTTCATTTGTTTATTCTGTTATCTTTACCCTATTTATCTTTAGCATGTTGTATTGTCTTTGTTGTATTTATTTATCTAAAGTTTGTTTGCGAGATGTTGATATACGACTTGATTGTTAAGGCTTTTATAGTTCTTATATGGATCCTAATTGAGTTGGGAGAGCTGTTAGTTACTCCCCACTTATTGTGGATGTTTGTTGATAAATTTTGCAGGTAATTATTTCGTGTTATGGAAAATGAGAGAAAGGTTATTTAGGATTTTTGTTTGAGACATGTTATTTCATTTATAGTTACTACATTGAGTTTATGAGGTGGTTTTGCCACTTTATGGATATTTTGGATTATTTTAATTGGGTTTTATTTTTATTTAGTTTAATTTTAACCTTTGATTAGAGTAACATTTCCGTCAGGCGATATTTCCGCTATCGCCATTTCTTTAATAAAATGTTCTATTTTGTTTATATTATGTTTATAAAAGGACGGAGTGTTACAGATGAATTCTCTCACATTTTAGATGATAATTGAAGTCAGGATTGTTGCTCATAGCAGCCATACACCTACTCAGATACTTCATGCTCAGTGCAAATAAGAAAGGAGACAAAGGGTCTCCTTGTATTAAACCTTTCTTGGTAGTAAAAGGAATGGATGGAACACCATTTATCAAAATGGAGTAAGAAACTGATTTTACACAAGCCATGATCAAGTTAGTAAATAGACTAGGAAACCCCAACTCCTTTAGCATGCTTTCAAGGAAAAGCCACTCTACAGAGTCATAGGCTTTCCTAATATCTACTTTTATGACACATCTAGGAGACATATGACTCCTATTATAGCCTCTAATAAGTTCAGTAGCTAGAAGAATATTGTCAACAATATTTCTATCAGGAATAAAGCATGTTTGAGCACAGTTAACAACTTCAGTGATCAATTTTTGTAGCCTTTGTGTCAAAAATTTTGAAATAATTTTGTATAATACAGAACAACAGGCAATAGGCCTATAGTCCTTGGCATATTGAGCATCATCCAACTTGGGAGTCATTGTAACTGTAGTGCAATTGATAGGTTTATGCATAAATGAATTTGCAAAGAACTTTAGGACCCCAACATAAACATCATGTTTTATTACCTGCCAGCTCTTTTTGAAGAAAACTGAGTTGAAGCCATCCGACCCAGGTGCCTTTGAGTCATCAATATCTGCCAATGCATGATCAAATTCATCAGTTGTAACCTGCTGTACTAACATAGAACAAGCTGTTGTACTGAGTTTTGGCCCAGCTCTAACTATGTTTAGATCAATAGCATCAATTCTACTTGAACTGGTACCCAGTAGGTTCCTGTAGAAACTGCATATCTCTTCTTGGATGTCTTTTGCTTCTGACAACAGTATCCCCGGGTCATTGTGAATTGTCACAATTTTGTTTCTAGCTTTTCTCACCTTGACTGCAGTGAAGAAAAACTTAGAGTTGAAAGTCAACAAGTTCACTCTAGATGTTTGGTGAAGTATACTTTCATCAATACCGGACCACTTTCTCAACTGAGCAGTTAACATCTTTTCTTCCTCTTGCAGTGAACTAGAGCAATGAACATCTGGCAATGCTTGAACAGCAGCCAATTTCCTTCTAAATTCCTCTACCTTACCGTGAGCCTAGCTTTGAGAACTTGCTGGCATGAAAGCTTTTTAAGGCCTGTTTGACAGCTTGCAATTTCACCCATATATTTTTCAGCTTGTGTTGGCTAGAGGTAGACTCCCAAGCTTCCTTCACCACTTCAATGTAACCATGCTGGTCAGCAAGGAAGTTCAATAACTTGAATGGTCTACCCCCTTCATCTTAACAATTATCCATATTAAACACCAGAGGTGTATGGTCTGAGACACCTGCAACAAGGTACTTGATAGTCACATCAGAAAAAGAATGAATCCATTCACAATTGACAAAGGCTTTGTCAATTCTACTTGAAATTCTGTCATCCCCTATGCTTATATTGTTCCATGAGTAAAACAACCCTGTAGAAGGAGCCTCCATCACCTGAGCATCCATGATAAAATTTCTAAAGTCAATTGTCTCAGCCTCACTAACATCATTGCCATTCAATTTATCATGGGCACTATAGACATCATTGTAATCTCCAATCATAATACAGGACCCCTGACTAGCTGAAACAAATTGAAGCAACTCCACCCATAAAGGTCTTCTATCGGCTATAGTATGTAAGCCATATACAACAACCATATGGAATAACTTTGTTCCAGCACTATTCTGCACCTCCATGGTAATAACCTGTTAAGAAATAGATTGAATCACTACCTTGACTTCACCAGTCATCCAACCAACCTAGATTCTACCCCTAGGAGAAAAATCATAGTTGTTAACCCAATTCCATCTATTCCCAAACTTCTTCTGAATTTTTACACACTTATGACTTCTAATTCTAGTCTCAAATAGAGCACACAAAGAAACTTATGACAATGAAGAAAATGTTTAATTTCCTTCAATTTTATGGGGCCATTCATCCCCCTCACATTCCATATAGAGACAATCATTATGACAAATAGGGATTAGGTCCCCTAGCACCCCCATGCAATAATCCTGAGCCAAATTGCAACTGCACACCACTCTGTTGAGATACTTACTTACCCTTGTCTTTAGACTTTCTTGTCACTAACTTCCATGCTCCTTCTTCCTGTTCTGTGTTCTTATCATGAGTGACAGCAACATGAGTGTTAACAGGTGTAAGTATTGGAGTTACAACATGTTCCTCCACAACTGGTTCAGCATCCACCACAATCACAGGAGGCTCCTCAGACACTTTCTTTTCCACTGCAACAGTCTTCTTAGGGATCCATTTTTGAGTTATTTTACTAGGCACAATTGTTTTAATCCCACAATTATGCCCAACAACTTGGCATTTCTTACAGTATAAAGGCAACCAGTCATAAATAAGTTTTTGTTTGAAAATAATACCATTAGGGTCTTCCACTGCCACCTCTTTAGGTATTTCTTGAGTAACATCCATCTCAATCAACAATCTAGCATAAGACACTCTTAAACCTTGGCTTGTGCATTCATCAGCATATAAAGGGACACCCAATACACTGCCAATCCTACTCAAAGAGTCCTCACTCCAGCAATTTAGGGGATGATTTGGCAACTTCACCCAAATAGGGATGACTTTCAACACCTCTTCGTGAAAATTGAAGTTAGCACTCCATTGCTTAACAATCATTCGTTTGCCAAAGAACAAATGGGGACCAGAAAACAAGATTTTATCTCTTTCGTCCTAGTTTTCAGCCTAACAATGAAAAAATCTTCATCATGCTTATACACTTGAGGTTCCTCCTTAACTAGCCATTGAGTGTTAACATACTGATTTATAGCATTTAGCGTAGGGTTTTGCCCAACAACATACACAACAACCGCATTTAAATAACACTCACTCATTCTTTCCACCTCTATTTTATATAATTTAGCAGTAGGAATGCCATCAATAAAAACAGGGGAGATGAACTTTAATCCCATACCTTTGTCTGAAATGCGACTTTAAGCTGTAAAACTCTTCCATTTCTGCTTTGCCACTTCAGTAAGGTTTTGGTTTGCTACCTTTGTGTTCCTCGCTTCCATTTCTAAGTTTTTCTCTGTAATGATATGGCTGCAACTGGAGTTACTGTTGTATTGATTTTCTCTGCATTACTCGCCAAAGATTGTGTATTTGGAGTCTGGGAAGTAGCGCAAGATTCACCCGTTGCCGATGAGCTAGCCACCGGCACGGCGGCCTTCTTTTTCCAGCCCATAATCAAAGACGGTGCACGATAGAGATTCACCTTATCCTACGCCAGCAGAGGTTTAGAGTTTAGGAAAGTTTATAACTCCATTTTTTTAGCCATTCCATGTGGTGGACTTTAGTTGACTCTAATATTTATATATGTACTTATTAGAACTATACATGACCTAGCATGTGGTTAAATGCGGGAAATTAGGGAAATTGATCTTAGAAAGCCAAAATCGGCCCAAAATGTCCCTAAACTACGAGAATGAGTTCCAAACGAGTTAAGGGAACTTCTTTACGTTCTAATAGTTATTAGGAGCAAGTTCTCATTTGTTTTTGGAACCTAGCATGTGATTAAAAGTGGGAAATTATTGAAGAATCTATAACTACTTATTAGTTATTGATATACGTTTTTAAGATCCCCGACTTCCTTGCAACTTGAGGTTGTATCGAGAATGAACTTCAACACATAGTAGCCACACTCGGTTCCCCACGGTTGTTGCGCACACTAATATAGGCGCATTTTATTGCCTAAAGCGGAATGAGCACGTATTTGTCTACCTCATTTTAAAGGTTTTAGTTTTGAAAAGCTTTTGAAATAAAGAAGTCGTCAACAAGTCTTTAAGGAAGACTCATAAGCCTAATTGGATATTGGAAACTTAGGGACTTATCCAATTTAGATTTCCCCGTCATGACTCCATAACGATCATTGAACAAAAGGTTGAGTTCGGTGGTAAGGGTACAAATATGATCAAAAATCAAATTCACCCATTGTTGGCCTCTACTTAACACGATTCAAGTCAAGTGTTATGCAATTTTTTAACTAACCACTCAATATGTTCATGCAATTTGTAAATTAATCTATATCAGTTCATTAAACACGCAAAATACTAATATTTGGTGACATGTTATTTAAGCAATCAAATTATAAGGAACGTTATTTGAATTTAGCATATGAAAATTTATTTAGGTCTTTGATTAACAATAATAAACATGTGCGGTGATGAAAACATTAATGCATACATGCATGCATATGAATATGAATAATGAAATATAAGAAATAAAATATGAGAGATTAGAATATACTAGAAAGCGTGAATTCCTTTAATATCTACATTGTGACAAGTAGATTGTAAGTAAAAGATGAATTAATTGGAATTGACCCTCAGGAATAATACTATTATTGTCGCCTAGGTCTTATGTTAACGATCCGCAGCAGGAGCAATCTTGAAGCTTTAATGGAAATTGAATGGAAATTGATGGAGTTTAAATATCGATTATAATGTTTTTCGTAGTTGGAAGAGTAAGAAAAGTTCGCAGGAAAGTGTGTTAAAAATTGTGTGAAACAAGGTCTATTTATCGGGAAAAATGAAGAAATCGGAGAAGATTTGATGATGCACGGTGCGCATCGGTTTTACGCCACTCGCATCATGATGCACGGCGCGCAATAGTGTCGTGCAGAGCGCATCCACTTTTGCGCTTCTAAATTTTGTTGAATGCCTCGATGTCGCGCGTGCGCAACATCATCGACGCATTCGGAGATCTGACCCGATTTTGTTATTAATGTAATCTTTAAAAGATTCTTTTTATCCTCATTAAATATTATCTTTTAAAGTCCCAAATCATTTATCTTATGGAACAAAATTCATGTTTTTCATAATATCTTTCAACTTAGAAAATATTTATCCATTATCAAGAATAATTAATATTTATCTATCTATTCTACAATTACTTATCTAGAATAACTAATTGGGCTTTATGAACATGGGCTTGAAATTCAATTAATTATCATGAATATTTATCTGGGCTTTTAAAAGTGGGATCGAAATCATTTTAAACAAATAAAGAAACTTTAGTTTCTTAAAACGATTTTGGGCTTAGCTTTTCAGATCGCTCTTCCTTTGGATGGACCAATTAGGACGACGGTATGTTTCATCATTGAGTGCTAAATGGGGAGACACGATTATGTGTCTATAGAAGCCCTCACTTTGACTGAGGTTCATGAAATAGAAAATCAAAGTAGTATGTGTCGAGATGGAGATTAATTCTAAATGCTCTGCAGTCAAGGATTGGTATACATATCGCCAGTTTATGCAAAACAAAGTTAGTCTGCAAGTCAATAATTACAAGTAATTTGATTACCTGCCGGAGAAGATGTTAGCAGGTAGGTGCAAACAACTCAGATAATGCACATAATGGTGCAATAATGTAAACTTAGACTCTCTAAGGATGCATGAGACGCTGTGCAAGGTCAGGGTTTTGCAAAGCTAAGAAAGTAGATATGGATACATATGCTATGCAAGGTTAGGGTTTTGCAAAGCTCGAAGGTCTGGATTGATAGAAAGAGATGAATTGAACTGGATTGGTAGACATAGATAGGTTGATTTTCGAAAACTTATCTTAGTAAATATTGGGGTCCGCAAGTGAGATTCGCAGATTACAACTCTTTGGGAGTTTGATTTGGAGGAACCACCAAATATATAGCAAGCCTTCACTTTGGGAAAGCTAGTCTTGAAATAGGCACCTTTGAGCCTTGATTAGAAGCTACTTGTCTTGAATTGAGCATTTGAAGGAGCATTTGAAGTTTCTTCTCTAGGGAGTTAATGCAGGCAAAGTTACATATCGCAGAGACCATGGAAGTATCAGAGAGTCCTTTCGGGGAAAAGGAGATTTTGGATGGAAAATAAAAAGTTAAATTTTGTGGCTCAAATAGATTTAGGTGGGAAAAGGCTTTGACGTAGATAGGTTTAGACTCGAGTCTGTGTCGAGATCTAGAAAGAGCATGCTTTGGAATTCTAGATAGTCAAATCATTAGACCTTGATTTCCTTGCAGAATTAAACCATTCGTAGTTTTTGATTTGATTTTTTTGAATTTTTTGTGTGCCCTAACTTTTTCCTAGGCCGCCCTTTCGGGTTTTCAACCTCGCGGGCTTGGATATACATTGAAGAAGGAGTTAGGATTGATATGAGGGGTTAAAAGGATTTAAGGTTTGAATGAAGGTTTATAGGTTTTAAGGTTTTAAGGTTTTGATGGATCGAAGGGATTTGAAACAAGGGTAGAACCTGTGCACAAGCCCCCTACCTTGACCTTTTTTTATTGCCTTTGGCTATTATTTTTTTGCTTGTGCATTTTGCTTTGTGAGTTTTCTTTTGCTTTTGCTCTTTTTTCGCATTTTGAAGAGATGATTCTTTCTATTTTACCTAGCATTGATTTTTTTATGTACTGAGGCTTGCACACAAGTTTTTGTGGTTTAGGGTATTTGAAGGTATGAAGGCTATTTTCTGTGGAGCTTTGTTAGGCTTTTAATCGGAACTCGGAAGGTTATTTTGGGTTAAGGATCATGGAGATCATGTCTAAGGAATTTTAGTTTTTTTTTTATTTTGGTTGCGTGAGGATGGTCTATGAATGAAAGAGGAAAGAACTCATAATTCAAAGTATGTCCATTTTTAAATTTTTAAAATTTTTTATTAATCAAGGTCATTGGTTTAAATTTCATCATCGAATTAGAAGAATAACAAATGACGAAAGGCCAATGAAAATGAAAAGAAAATGCAATTATTTTATTAATTTGAAATAAACAGAAGGCTGATAAATATAAATAAACGACATAGACTCTGCAAGGAAGGAAATAAAAGAGTTAAGGGACGGCCTCTCCGACTCAACCTAGAAAACTAGCGATAGATGACTACGCCCCCTTGCACTGTTGAGACAAGCCTAACGGGTTGTTGTTGTTGCTGATTTTTTACTGCAGGCGGAATCAAAAGTCTACCTTTGCCGACTATATGCTGCAAAGCATACTTTAAGGCCCAACACACAGATGTTAGATGTCCGTTCCCTTGGTGATATTTGCAGTAGGAGTTGGGATTCCATTTCGGAGATTGCTTCTCAGGTGCAGGCTTTGGAGTGGGACCAATAGGTTGGAGTGTTCCTCTTGCATGAAGCCTATTGAAGGCTACCTCCAAAGTCATGCCTAGGGAAGTGAAGGTTCTTTAGGGATTTCGTGTTTGATAACCCCTATTTTCGGTGTTAAGGGCATTAACTTCATTGCTCTTGGAGCCGATAGGGTTGTTGTTACTCTTCTTGGAAGAGTTATTATTGTGGTAACCCTTATTTTTAGAGGCTTGTACCTCTTCCTCAATCAGTAGACCAAACTTCTAGAGTTTCACAAAAGATTCTATAGGTTGGAATTTGATATGATCTCCGTACTTAGGCTGCAAATACGGCTAACAAAAGCTGACCTAAACCCGATAACTTGACCTAAACCCGACTTGAATAAATGGGTTTAGGTTGAGATTTTTGACCCGTTTACATAAATGGGTCAACCTGAACCTGACCTTAAATTAAACGGGTGAGATTAAGGTTGAAATTTCCAATCCGAAAAAAACTCGTTGACCTGTTTAACTAAATGGCCCCACCTTCAAATTAGGGCAATGCGGAACTCATTGAACTTAAAAAGGCCCTTTCTTTTCTCGTTAAAAATAAAATTTTGGGCCAAGCCTATACCACCACCACCTCTAAAATATAAAAGTTGAAAAGGAAAACCCTACTTCCTTGTCTTTTGATCCTACATACGCCGCTTTTTTCTCTCACACTCCTGGCTCTTTTTTCTCCTCTCTGTAATTTGAACCACTCGGTTTTCTCTTATTAATGCATCTCACTGACTAACAACGGCAGGACCTCTGGAAAAAAGAAGAAGCAATTAGGAAGGTGTCAAGATCTCAGCCATCAACAAGTATAACAACAAAAAGAAACAATAACTGCAACATTACAGCCGTCATAGAGAAAATTGTAAGCACTTTCTATCAACGCTTATCGTTAGCCCCGGAATTTTCCACTAGTGAGTGACACCCACGTTTTAGAAATATCTTTTAACCCAAAATTCATATTCATACCCCCTAGCCAAAATGTCCACTACTTGGACAATTATCTATGCCAGGGGCATAATCTACCCAGGGCTCACCTTCAAAGCCTCTAAAAGTGCATTCATCAAGGGGTTCAAAGGGAATATGTGACCTATCTAAAAAAGATACTCGTATAGCACAATCCGATCTTTTGGACAGTCGTCGGGTCTCTCATCCTTTGTCGGAACCCTAGCCTTAGTAAGAATGGGTAAGCCCGTTTTTTCCAGAAAATCATCTAATTGTTCCTCTAAGAACTCAATAGCAACATTACCCCTCCTCCCTCCCCCCCAATTACTCCGGCGTCAACGATGACGACCTTTTTGATGTCGTCAGAAGTTTTGGTGGGTCTCTTAGATTTTCTGATTCTTGGAAGGTCTTTTGGAGCCATGGTATGAAAGAAACGAAAGTTGGGAGGAGGAGGAATGGAAATTACATGTTGACTAGAGACGTTGGTGAAGAAGAAAGCAATTGAACCGACGAATTTTCCTTGAGAGAAAAATAAAACCTTTGAGAATTTTGGAGAGAGTGTGGTGAAGTGACAAGAGAGCAAAACTGACAAAGCATTTAAATGGAGGGAGGAATGCGCAGTCATGATGGAAGTTTTGGGACACGTAATTGTTGTCTCTTCCCAAGGCAGTTGTACAAAAGCAACAATTAGAGGCAAATTGTTTACCCCAAAATTATACATTAGCTTCAAACTAAAGCTTTTCAATTAACATGAAAAGTGGAGTTGGTTTTCAGAGATAACTGAAGAAGAATAGCTTTGTGGGCCCATTAACAACAACTTGCACACAAGGTGCGGAGGCAATGGACGTAAGTGAGGCACGCCCTATTTTGGAGGAAGTCAATAGCGGTTATGAGACGGCTTATTAGGTTAAATACAAATAGAGGATGGTCATTGTATCTTGGAGTATTGATTCAGCTACCATTTACTTGAACTACTCGTTAGTTTATTTCTTCTCTCTCTCCATTCATCTCCTGATTGGCTTTATTGTTACAAGTTGACGTCAACTATAAGCAATTGTAACGGAGAACGTCCTTGACATAGTGGATTGGTGATCAAGAGAATCACCAGTGGTTTTTCCCCTCGATTTGGGTTTCCGCGTCACCATTTGTTTGTGTTCCTACTTCTTTTAATCTGTTTACATTTTATTTATTCTTGCTTTTATATCAATATTGATCATATAGAAGTCTTGTTGTTGGCTCCCAACCTATAAATACTTAGTACAAAAAAGGTATAAACAGTAAATAATCTGGGGCATCGTCCGAACGAACAACTAGTTTTATTATTAAACTATTCAAACATATACATGCCTATAAATATATATATTTTATGTAGAAAGATACACATAAGATAGTCTTAGATAACATTGCTCGAACTTTATCAACTGAGGTAGATAACCTCCACAATAGGATTTGAAAAAATGACGTAATAAATAGGACAAAGACATGTGTTGATCTTAAGAAAAAATCACTAAGAAGAAGAAGTATCAAATTTGTAATATTTATCAACAGGAAGCAATACATCCCAAGTGCAACTAAGTCCTTTAGGGATAGTAACAAGATCTCCTGCTCCAAATTCAACATACTCATCCTCTATTATTGTTGACCCTTTCTTTGGATAAGCCCTAACTTTGCCTTTCACCATATAACATGTCTCTTCTGCATCAAACTTCAGCTGATACTTCCCAGGTGAACATGGCCATCTAGTATTATAACGAATGATAAAATGAACAAGGAGTAGAAGATATAAGAAAATTATCATTAATTAAGCTCTTTAAACAGAAGTATTGTATTATTAAATAGTCACACTTATGTAATTAGTTGCACCAGTTGCTTTTTTATAAGTTTATTGTTAATTAAGTGGCAATTTTTATAAAAGAATATTAATATAACATTTATAGTCGTGATTTTCCTTTCTTAAAAATTTATGATTTGATTTTCGAAAATATTTGCATTTCGCAAATATATCCCAAAAAAAAATTTTTTTTTAAACTTTTTTTTTGTTTTTTGGAGTTACATCACTCTTTCATTAGAGTTACATCACTTGTTCATTAGAGTTATAGCGCGTAAAATCCATTCTCATTTCTCATATAAGTATGCATTCTCATATGAACTCACTTATATACATATATATACATAAATATATATATATATATATATATATATATATATATATATATATATATATATATATATATATATATACATAAATATATATATATATATATACATAAATATATATATATATATATACATATATATATATATAAAGGTTTAAGTTCATATGAGAACCACCTTTATAGTGAGAACCACTCATTTTTTTTTCATTTTACGAAGATTTTGCTCATTTCACAACGTTTTTGTTCATTTTAAGTTTTGCTCATTTTATGTTTTTGCCCATTTAACATTTTTATACTCATTTCGCAACGTTTTTTTTAATTTTACGTTTTACTCATTTTACGTTTTTTCTCATTTAACTTTTTTTATGCTCATTTTACGTTTTTCTCATTTTATATTTTTTCTCATTTCACGATTTTGATCATTTAATATTTTCTACTAATTATATGATGCTTTTGCTCTTTTTTTAAATTTTTTTTTGCTCATTTATGAAGTTTTTGCTCATTTTAAGTGGTTCTCACGAAATATATATATATATAACCACTTAAAATTACCAAAAAAAATAAGCAAAAGCATCATATAATGAGTAGAAAACATTAAATGAGCAAAAACGTAAAATGAGCATAGAAAAGTTAAATGAGCAAAAAAATAAAATGAACAAAACATAAAATGAGCAAGACATTGTGAAATAAGCATAAAAATGTTTAATGAGCAAAAACATAAAATAAACAAAACATAAAATGAGCAAAACCATTGTGAAATGAGCAAAATATTCGTTAAATGAGGAAAAATAAGCGGTTCTTATAGTTCTCACCATATGGGTGGTTCTCATATGAACTTGAACTATATATATAACCGTGGAATCTATATATATTTGTAGCAGTTTTTATCCTACTTTAAATCATTTGGTCCTTGATTCATTAGGTTACTCTTTTGAGAGAAGGATAAGCTAACTATTGTAGTTATTGAATATATATAATTATAGTGGTTGAATATACAATTTGTTTCTGCTAAGAAATTAAGGATTGTAATATGTTGAGATTTGATGTGGGCCCCAAGAGCGTTCGCCTGAGCTTCGATGTCCGTATGCCTGAATCCTGCAAAACAAGGTTAGACTACCCCGGGGGTGTTCCCGGGATCGTCCCTCCGACGCTCAAGTCAGATGTGATTGAGGTAGAGAGAGAAGTGAAGTCTAGAGAGAGATGCTCTAGTTTGTTAGGTGAGAATTCAATACCTGTTCATTGATGAGACAGTTGGTTTTTATAGTGTTGGGGATTTCCCAGACAGGAAACATTATTCAGATGGGCCTTTTTGGTAGCAATGGGCATGCTCCCTTTTCCGGCAATGGTCATTTCATCCTTTTAAGGATTTCCCCAATGCTGGTGATTAGGTCAACCTTTACAAGTGGGACCCATTGATGCCACCTGCCCATGCTCTAGGATGCTTCCAGGCTCTTTATTGGGCTGCTGATCAATTGAGCCCAAACAATTAGCCCCACGCCATAGATGGGAGATCACGAGAGCCCGACTGGTGGGATGCCCGTCTGTGGCGGAATACACAGCCGTCTTGTTTCTGACTAAAAAAGGGGGGAATGCCGACCGGGTTCCCTTCCAGTTGAATGACAAGTGCCGACCCAGTCTCCTCTTGGTGAATGAGAAAAGGCCGACAGGGTCACTCCCCGGTGGCGGGAGATCTTAGGCCGGTCATCTCGGCCGAATGACGAGTGGCCGACCCGGTCATTCCCCGGTGAAGGGGGAGTGCCGACCCGGTCATCCCTCGCGGATGAGGAGTGGCCGGCCGGGTCATTCCCTGGTGAAGGGATAATGCCGACCCGGTCTCCTCATACTATATGAAGAGTGGCCGACCAGGTCACTCCATGGTGAAGGGAGAGTGCCGACCCGGTCTCCGCGAGCTACATGGAGAGTGGCCGGCCAGGGTCACTCCCGGTGAAGGAAGGATGCCGACCCTGGTCATTCCTCGCTAGATGAGGAGTGGCCGACCGGGTCACTCCACGGTGAAGGGATAATGCCGAACCCGGTCTCCTCGTGCTATATAGAGAGTGGCCGACCGGGATCACTCCCGGTGAAGGGATAGTGCCGACCCGGTCTCCACATGCTACCCCGAAGAGTGGCCGGCCAGGGTCGCTCCCCGGTGAAGGGAGAGTGCCGACCCTGGTCATCCTCGGTAGATGAGGAGTGGCCGACCAGGGTCACTCCACGGTATGGGGAGAGTGCGAGCCCGAGTCTCCACATGCTACGTGAAGAGTGGCCGACCGGGTCATTCCTCGGTAAAGGGAGGATGCCGACCCGGTCATCCTCTGCTAGATGAGGAGTGGCCGACCCGGTAGTCTCTTGTGGGCAAGTGGGGAGGTCCGACCAAATCAATATCCGCTGAAGGAAGGATGCCGACCTGGTTCCTTCTTGTTTAGATGAGGGGCCCGCTGATACTTGGCCATATTTAACCAAGTGTAGAAGCGGCTCGGCAAAGAGAGGAGCTCCTGTTGGCGAGCGAGGAGCCGAGCCACTCGGACGAGGGGCTAATGAGCCCCAAGCGATCCGAGTGGGTCTTAGGCGATACTTGGCCATATTTGACCGAGTATAGAAGCGACTCGGCGGGGAGCTCCTGTTGGCGAATGGGGTCTTGAGCCATTCGGATGAGGGCTAATGAGCCCCAAGTCGGGTCCGAATGGGTGCTAGGCGATCTTGGGCCATATTTGACCAAGTATAGAAGCGACTCGGCGAAAGGAGGGGAGCTCTGTTGGCCGAATGGGAGTCTTGAGCCATTCGGATGAGGGGCTAATTAGCCCCAAGTCGGTCCGAATGGGTCTTAGGCGATACTTGGCCATATTTGACCAAGTATAGAAGCGACTTCGGTAAAAGAGGGGAGCTCCTGTTGGCCGAATGGGGTGCTGAGCCATTCGGATGAGGGGCTAATGAGCCCCAAGCTGGTCCGAATGGGTGCTAGCTGATACTTGGCCATATTTGACCAAGTATAGAAGCGACTTCAGCAAAAGAGGGAGCTCCTGTTGGCCGAATGGGGTCTTGAGCCATTCGGATGAGGGCTAATGAGCCCCAAGCTGGTCCGAGTGGGTGCTAGCTGATACTTGGCCATATTTGACCAAGTATAGAAGCGACTCGGCAAAAGAGGGGAGCTCCTGTTGGCCGAATGGGGTGCTGAGGTACTAGGAGGCAAGTATGGCAAAGGAGGCCGAATGGGGTGTTGGTCAAGTATTGGCAAAGGAGGGGAGGAGTACTAGGCCACTCGGATGAGGGGTTAATGAGCCCCAAGTTGGTCCGAGTGGGTGCTAGTTGATACTTGGCCATACTTGACCAAGTATAGAAGTGACTCCGCGAAAGGAGGGGACTCCTGTTGGCCGAGTAGGGTCTTGAGCCACTCGGACGGGGGGGCTAATGAGCCCCAAGAGGGTCCGAGTGGGTTTCGTGCTCCGATTGTTGGCGTTGCGCTTATTTTGCCCGACCAGGTGTCATCCGACCAAGGATGCCACATGGCCACCCCCCGATACTTGGGATGTTGGGACCCTCGTGATAGGCTGAGCTGGAGGGGAGCCTTCATGGATTTTGACGATTCGGCTTCTTTTGGGTTTGGATCATCTTTGTGAGAGTCTACTGGGTCTTCCATGGAATGGACTGAGTAGGTCCAGTTGGGCCTCTATTAGGAGCCCATTAAGACGACGCGGGGGGGTTTGCGTTGCACGTTCCCCAAGGTGCTCCTATATATGTATGAGAGGGGAGAGAAGTTGAGGGTCATTTGCTCATTTCCTCTTTCTCTCTCTCTCGAAAATCTCCAAATTCTCTCAACTCTTCGAAGTTCTCCTTCCATACTCTTCGTCCGACCAGGTACGCTTTTTATTTTTCTTAAGTTTTCTTTCTTTCTTTTCCTTTGAATAACCTCGGCCGACTCCCTTGTCTATAAATAATGGGAGATTCGTCCGAGTCGTCGGCTACCTCCGGCCTCACCTCCCTATAAGTTATCCGAGGAGGTGAGGGGATTGGGAATAACGCTGGTGTCGGCTATAATAAATTGCCCCGACCCCTCGGCTGTGCCCGACGCGGTAGTTCTCCCGAGCCCTTCGTCTTCGGTGGAGGAGGAGGCCGAGGGTGTCATTCCCTATCCTTGGGAAGTGTCGGCGGCCTATCCCCCTCAAGAAGTTACTTAGACAAATATTTGTCACGTGATGTAGTGCGGGTGGCCATGCCGGGGGAGCGAGGAGATGCGTCCACTTCGGGCCGAGAGCTAGAGTATCCCGACCTGGATCCGAAAGGAGGTCCAGGGGACTTTCTTCCCGAGCCCTGGCGTAATTAAATCCTTGGACCGAGGACCTTCGGGGGACGGCGACCGGATTCCAAATAAAAGACCCATACTATCTCGGTCCGACCAGGAAGCCCACCACACGGTTCTGTCTCCACCGCCGGATGCGTAGCGGTCTACTACAAATCGATGGAGATGGGGCTTCGGTTCCCATTGACTCCTTTTACTTTGCCTGTTGAATGCCTACAATTTGGTAATTTGCCAAGTCTCTCCGAACTCATGGGGAGGGATCAATGCCTTCCGGATCATCTGCACACGATAGGTGTCCGACCGACCATTAAGGCTGTGGAGGCACATGTACGAGTGGTTGAGGTCATGGTGGCTGCGTCCAATGGGCCCGGGCGGGTGGAGTTTTCGAGTCCGACCGGGGTATCGGACCGTCCTCAATCTTCCCGGATCCCGGAAAGGGTTTCGTAGGGAGTTTGCTTTTGTTTACTTTGGCGGAAATTGGGGAATCCCATTTGGTCCCCTCCCCGACCGAGCCCATTGTTGCTCGAATTGCCGGGTGGGCGAGCTCGACGATGAAGAAGGAGGCTGCGGCTTGCTATATGCGAGCCAGAGTCGAGGATCGTGAACGGGGGCGAGGTGTTCGTCCCCGGCCAATGGTTACCCGATCGCCACCTATTCGGTGATGAGCATTTCCTCTCGGCTATGGGCCCGAGTTCGACCTTTCCGAAGGGTAATTTGCCGAGGGGATGGCTTGGGGTGATCAAAGAGGGATTCTTCTATTTGACTAACACTTTTTACATTTTGTTTTGTTTTGCGAGCCCGCCCGAGCATACATTGACGAGGTAGATCCGGCCATGGCCGACAAATTGAATGTGGCGGCAATGAGGGTCTGCTCGAAGGCCGAGATTGCTACTAAGACCATGAAGGTCCCCGCCCCTCCTAAGGTAAAATTTCCCTTTTCTGTAAACGAGAGGTATTTCTTGTAATTAGTGACTCATAGGAGTTTTCTTTCACCTCAGGATCCTGCCAAGCCTAAGTCCAAAAAGAGGAAGGAGCGGTCGGCCGACAAGGTCGCTCAGACGGAGAGGGGCGCTCGCTAGGGCCAAAGGCGATCGGGGAGAAGGCCGACCGGGAAGAGGCCGGAAAGTCCCAAGTCCATCGAGGTCATCGCCCGAGAGGGGGCCACCGCGGCCTGCGAGGGCGGATCTCTCTCTCTCCACTCTTCGGACTTTCGGTACGGTCGGAAGTCCTCGGTATACCCCATGTCTCCCTCCGCCGACCGTCTTCGGGGTGAACTGGACGAGGGGGCGAGGCTTGAGGTGCCCTTCACCGAGCTCAGTCGAGCCGAGAAAGATGGCCGCTGGACGAAGGCCATTGAGCTGATGTATACTGCTGCTGACCTGGAGTATATTCAGGCGACTCATGGTCCGAACGAGACCAATGAGCTTTTCAGCTCTTGGCATGATGTAAGTCCCTTTCTCGGTCTTGAGCGTCTTATCTATGTGCTTTATTTCTTTCTTTTGGTTTTGATTTGCCCTCTCTTCTTTTTCCGGTTCTCTGTTCGGGGCCGCGCGTGGCTCAAAACCGAGTAAGCTTGGGCGAGGAAATTGCCGACCTCAAAGAAAAGGCCAAAAAACATTTTGATGAAGTTTATCGGGCTAAGGAGGGACAAGCGCATTGCGGAGTCCAAACTCGAGGATGCCGTGGCCGCCATTAAGAAAGATCGGGAGACCTTTGCCTCCGGCGGGCGAAGTGGGGGGAAGGAGAAGGCCGACCTAACGCTTGCCGCGACTTGGCTCGTCTTGCTCGGGATGACGCCCGCGCCGAGCGGCGGCCGCGAGTTGAAGGTGGCGGAGCTCGAGGCTAAAGGCTGGTTGAGCTTGAGGGCCAGTGAAGACCGAGGCGCAATGGTTCTCCGAGTGGGAGAAGGCGAGGCCGCCGAGGCGTATGCCAACGAGGTCGGCGGCGTCGCCCATAAAATGGGGGAGGACGAAGCCCTTGACCAGTCCGAAAAATGTCTTGGCAAGACTCATCCCGATTTGGTGCAGGCCGAGGTGCGGTCGGGTTACCGGGAGTCGATCGATATTGATAACGCCAAGATTCGGCCGAGGGGACCGGCTCAGGAGGATGAGGAGGACGAGGGTCGCGTGAATGTCAACGTTGTCGATGGCGATGACGTCGACGATGACGTTGATGTGGCCGAGGGAGTCGGTCTGGGGAGGAGGCGGTCGGCGATAACACGACGCCAATTGTGAGGGCGTGGCCCGACCTTCCCCCTCCCTAGCTCTTAGAGGGCTTCTTGTACTTTAGCTTTCTTTTAAATTTTGCCCTTGTTGTCTTTGTAATTGTTTCTTCACGTAATCAATGAAAACTTATCTTTTGGCTTTGTTTTCTTGTTTGTTGATTGCAATCTTGCTGACCGACCATTGCTCTTTCCGACGGACTAACAATGACACGGTGCGGTTAGGTCTTAATTTATACTGGAATTGGCTTGGTCGAAATTCCGACCCGGCCATAATTTCGGGAAGAGTCCGAAGCTGTTTTTATTGGTTAAGTCATAAATTAATTCCGGCCCGACTTGTTTGAAAACTCAGGCCCGAGTCATTTCGGGAGGAGTTTGAACCGTTTTGATTGGTTAAGTCTTAACATAATTCCGTGACTAGTTCGAAAATCCGGCCAAAGAATCATTTCAGGAAGAGTTCGGACTGTTTTGAGTGGTTAAGTCTTAACATAATCCCGACTGACTTGATCGAAATTCCGACCCGCAATAACTTGGAGATATGGCGCCAACCATTTTGATTGGTCAAGTACTAGTTTGGACGAGGTGTAAAATATGCCGATTGGCGCGTACCAATTCATTACATTTGAAACCGAGCTACAAAAATGCCGGCCGGCTACAAGTAAGCTACTACAATATATGCCCCTATTGCAAGTAAAAAACTTTACACATAGTACTTCTTAAGGTTATGCATTCCAAGGTCGGGCGAGGGATGCCCTCGGCGGATTCTAGTCGGAATGTGCACGGCTTAATAATTTCCGTTACTTTGTATGGGCCGTCCCGGTTAGGTCCTAGCTTTCCTTTCAGGTGTGAGAGCCCGGTGGCTTCAACCTTCCGAACGACCCAGTCTCCGAGCTGAATTGGACGAGATCTCACTCGGCGATTAAACATCCGAGTGACTCTTTGTCTGTACTGGATGGATCTCAGCAGGGCGTTGCCCCTTGTTTACGGGAGCGGAGTCTAAGGCGACAGGCTTTTCTTCCTCGTTCCTCTCGAACTCGTAGAACGTCATTCGTGGGGATGGGATGCCAATCTCCCTTTGGTAAGACCGCCTGCTTGCCGTATACAAGGGTGAATGGTGAGTGCCACTGTGGCTTCCTTGGCGGTAGTTACGGCCGACCGGGAGAACTCCTGGTAAGTCGTCGACCCACGCCCCTTTCGCGGCTTCCGGGAGATTTCTTGATTCCCTTGAGTACTATTTTATTGGCCGACTCGGCTTGTCAGTTCGTTTGCGGCCTTGAGACCGCGGAGAATTTGGTGCATATTCGAACCAGGGCACGGTATTCCGGAGTTGGACCGCTATTAAATTGGCTTCCATTGTCGGAGATCGATACTCGAGGGACTCCGAATGCGGTGATAATGTTTCTCCCGAATGAACGCTGAACACCTTATACGTTATGGAGGAGAGTGGTTCGGCTTCGGTCCATTTGGTGAAGTAGTCAATGGCGACTATTAGGAACTTTCTTTGTCCGAAATTTGGGGGGGAATGGTCCGAGTAGGTCCATGCCCCACTTGTCAAATGGCAAGACCGCTTGAATCGTGGTCGAGGGGGTGGCGGCGCTCGAGGATGTACGAATGGATCGACGGGACGGGCATCTCTTCACCCAACTCCTGAGCGTACGCTCTTAGAGTAGGCGATGAGTATCCCGGCTCGGGAGAGCTTTTCCAGGCTATGGTTCTTCCCCCTTGATGGCTTCCACAAGCCCCTTGGTGGATTTCCCGAGGATATAGTTTCCTTCCTCGGGGTGACACATTTTAGCAAGGGGTGGGTGAAGGACTTTTTGTAGAGTTGATTCTCATGCCATAGAAACCATCCGGACTGGTGCTTGACCCGGTCAGCCTCCTTGTGATCCTCAGGTAGCTTCCCGTCCCTCAAATATCCGACTACCTCATCCATCCATCTAGATGTCAGATTCGATCTGTTGTTCCTTGGCATTAATCTTTGAGGTTGCTAGAAGGACTTCCCACATGATTGTACGAGGAGCCGACCCCTGCTGAAGGCGGCCATTCGGGCTAAAGCGTCAGCTTGCTGATTTTCGGATCGCGGTATGTGGGTGATATTGAACTGAGATAGCTTTTTGATTATGTCCTGGGCCTTGGCCAAATACATTCTCATGTTGTCTTCTTTGGCCTCGTATTCGCCCGATACCTGACCCACTATCAACTGCGAGTCGGATTTAGCATTAATCACGGTTGCCCCGGCCAAGATGCATAACTCCAATCCGAGGATCAGGGCTTCATATTCAGCTTCATTGTTGGAGCCTAAGAACTCAAATTTGATGGCATATTCCATCTTTTCTCCGGCCGGGGGTTTGATGACCAGTCCGGCTCCACAACCCGTCTTGGTAGACGAGCCATCCACCTGCAGCTCCCAGCTATCTTGCCTGCTGATTGGGGGCCTGGATGTGCACTCTGTTATGAAATCAGCCAAGGCCTGGGCTTTGATCGCCCTTCTGGGCTCATACTCTAACCCAAAATCAGCTAGCTGATCCGCCCAATCGGTCATCCGACTAGAGTGGTTCCTGCTTTCGATAAGCTTCCTGAGCGGCTGACTAGTGAGGACCTTAATAGGATGGGCCTGGAAGTAAGGTTTGAGCTTCCGACTAGCCATTACTAAGGCGAAAACCATTTTTTCCACTTCACTGTATTTGGCCTCTGCTCCTCGAAAGGCGTGGCTTATGAAGTAGACTGGGTGTTGTTTTTCTTCTCTTTCGGCTATCAAAACAGCGCTGAGCGCGTACTCTGAAATAGCCAAATAAATGAACAGTGTTTCCCCCGGCAAGGGGGATATCAATTTTGGGAGTGTTGATAGATGCGTTTTGAGGGAGGTGAAAGCCTGCTCGGCTTCGTCATCCCAAGCGAATTCTTTTCTTTTCAGAGCTTTGAAGAAACACAAGCTCTTGTCTGCTGACCAGTGATAGAAGCGGCGAGGCGGCCGGACGGCCGGTTAGGCGTTGTACTTCCCTTACGTTCCGTGGAGACTTCATTTCCATTCTTGCTTTGATTTTGTCGGGATTAGCTTCGATTCCCCTCTCATCCACCGGGAATCAGAGGCACTTCCCTCCTTTCACTCCGAAGACGCATTTCTTGGGGTTCAACATCATACGGAACTTCCTCGAGTCTTTGAGGGTCTCTTTTAAATCGAGGGTGATCGCCTGAATCTTGCTTTTGACGATCATGTCGTCAACGTATACTTCTATATTCAGGCCCGGTTGGTCGTTGAATATTTTGTTGATTTGTTCTCCGATACGTAGCCCTGCGTTCTTGAGCCAGAAGGGCATCATCTTGTAGCAATACACCCCTTGATTGGTGACGAAGGCGGTGTGAACCCGATCATGCTCCGCCATCGGGATTTGGTGATACCCCGCGTTGCATCCATGAAGCTTAGGAGAGCATGTCCTGGCTGTTGAGTCTACCAGTCTGTCGATTTTGGGCAGAGGGTGGTTGTCTTTTGGGCAGGCCTTGTTCAGGTCTGTAAAATCCACGCACATTCTCCATGCCCCACTCGACTTCTTGACTAGGACAACGTTGGCCAGCCATTCCGAGTACTGGCATTCCTCAATGAACCCCGCCTCGAGCAATTTCTTAACTTCGGCGGGCTGCAGATGTTCCTCTCGGGGCCTTGATGCCTCGGCTTTTGTTTGGCCCGGCTTGAACCCCTCTTTGATGTTTAGCTCGTGGCACATCACTTTAGGGTCGAGCCGGGCATTTCATTAACTCGTAGGCAAAGACGTCTCTATGTCTGTTAGAACTTGAATGATCTCTTTCCTTGTTTGAGGGTCCATGGCCATGCCTACTCTCAGAGTCCGACCATGTTTCTCATCAATGATGACTTCTTCGTCGTCCTCAGTCGGCCGAGGACGCTCGTATTGCTTGGGATTCTCAGTAAGGTAAACCCCGAGCTCATTTGAGGGCTGACCATCTTCTCGCTTTCTTTTCTTCGAGTCCTCTTGGACGTCGACCTTGTTTTTCATTTGTTCACATAACATTCTCCTAGCGTTCTGCCGATCCCCTTTGGATTTTTCCGACCTTTCCCTCGTCGGTATCAAATTGCATGAGGAGGCGGTAAATTGAAATTCTTTGCCTTGACCTTGTTCGAGTCGGTTTTCCCATTATGATGTTGTATGGTAGAGGGATGTCCACTACTAGGAAGTCAATCGGTAGGCTTCTTCCTTTGCCTTTCTCCCATCCGAGCAGGCAATTTAATGGATCCGATTGGATGTACCGAATTTCCCCGAAGCCTATGAGTGGGCGATTGAGCGGGGTTACATCCCTCTCATTGTACTTCAGGTTTCTGAGGCACTCCGGTGTGATTATATCTGGCGAAGATCCACTATCCACCAACACCCGCTTGACTCGGCATTAGCCACTTTGAGTTCGATGACGAGGGTCATCGTGGGGCGTGTGTAGGGGCCGACTGGACTCGCCGAATGTCATGATGGGACAGTCGGGTCGGGGATGATGTACATCGAGTACACGGTGCTTTAGACTTTGGAGGTGGGCCTTGCGCGAGCGGCCAGGTAAGGCCGCCCGACGCGAAGCCACCCGCTATGACCCAGATGAAGCCCTCTGTATCCCATTGTTGGATGGACCCAACCTTTTGTTTGCCCTTTTCTTCCCTAGAGTGCTTGAGGTACCGGTTCGGCTTCCCTGTCGGCTAGGTTGTCCAAGGATTTCTTAAGTTCCTCTGCGATCCTTGGTGGTGTGACCGCACTCTTTGTGGAATTCGCACCATTGGCTTTTGTCTCGTAGGGCGACCGAACGTCTGATGGGAGGTGGGCGGGGCATCATGGACTTGTCCTTGATGTCCAGGTAAATTTCTCTTCTGTTCTTGTTGAATCGGGGGTCGATGCCATGGTCGTTAAACCTATCTGACCGACCACCTGTTTTCTGCTGCTTTGACTGGTCCTTGTGATTTCCTTCTTCCTTCCTATTCTTGCTCCCGTCGTCTGAGTGACGACATATGTCTGTTGCTTGGATGAATCTTTGAGCCCGAGTCATTGCTTCGGAGAAGGTTTTCACTTCGTTCTCAGCCAAGGACCATCTGAGCCGACCAGGCTGAAGGCCAGACATTAAGGCGGCGAACGCCACAACATCTTGTAGATCGGAGATTTTTAGTGACTCCTCATTGAACCTTTTGATGTAGTCGGCCAGGCTTTCGTTTTTCTCCTGCTGACTCCCATTAAGTGGAGACTTGTTTTCTTTTGTCTCTTTTCGGGCGATAAAGCGGGTGTAGGAATAGGTCCTCGAGCACCGAGAAATCCGTTATGATCCCTGCGGGAAGCTCTTGGAACCAGTTTAGGGCCAGTCCTTTCAGAGTCGTGGGAAAGAAACGGCACCAAGTGGCCTTGCAGCCAGTTTGAACGCTCATTTGTGCTTTGTATGTGGCCATGTGATCGTCCGGGTCAGTCAGGCCCGCGAAAGGTTCGATCGACGGCGTTTTGATTTATCCAGGGCTGGGCGCCTCAAGTATGTCCTGGCTGAACGGGACCATGAACTTGAGTGCTCCGCTGTTGATCCGAATGGGCCTCGATTGGGCGGAGTCGCCGCGCCCTTCCCGCCGAGCGCTTTCTTATTAAGAATGTGCCGAGCATCTAGGCCCTTACCGAGCCGCTTCTCGTTCGGGAAATGCCGAGCGTCGTGGGTTTTATTCCCGACGTTGCCCTTGGCGATTTTGACACGTGCGTCTCCTCACCCCGCAAGGTGGATCTTCCCTTAGACCCTATGCCACTCTTCCTCCCCTGTCCGGATCGTTGCCGATCGTGCGACTATGCTCCCTCGGGCCCGACCCGCTGCCAGGGCTGGGCCTCGATTCTCCGCCCGAAGGGAAGGGACCAGTGCGGTCTTTAGGGGTTAAGAAAACGCCCTGGTCGTAGGTTGCCAACATATCCCTCGGGCTTTCTTGCAAGGTCCTGTTGGAGCCGAGCGGCTATCAAATTTATGTCCGCCGTGGATATGGGATGGGGGTCGGCGTCTTGTCAGAGCTTGGTTCGATGGTTGCGGTCCATTTTCAATGGATTTGCTCTTCTTCCTCATGATCAAGGGTTTGAGCAGTCGGCGTTTTGGGTCGCTCGGCCCTCCTTTGTTGAGATGGGGAGGGGTCTCTTTCGGACCTCGACCTGTGCGTAGTGGCCGCCAGTACGTGTGCTCTTGGGTGGGGCCATTGCTAAGTGATTCCGATAGGGATTTTCTTCGATTAGCAACAAGGTGAATCTTGCTTGAGTGGTGGCGAAGTAACTTCTTGTACTTTCCCCACGTGACGGCGCCAAACCTGTTTCTCGCTAAGAAATTAAGGATTGTAATATGTTGAGATTTGATGTGGGCCCCAAGAGCGTTCGCCCGAGCTTCGATGTCAGTATGCTGAATCCCGCAAAACAAGGTTAGACTACCCCGGGGTGTTCGGGATCGTCCCTCCGACGCTTCAAGTCGGATGTGATTGAGGTAGAGAGAGAAGTGAAGTCAGAGAGAGATGCTCTAGTTTGTTAGGTGAGAATTCAATACTGTTCATTGATGGGACAGTTGGTTTTTTATAGTGTTGGGGATTTCCAGGGCATGGAAACATTATTGAGATGGGCCTTTTGGTAGCAATGGGCATGCTCCCCTTTTCCAAGAATGGTCATTTCATCCTTTTAGGGATTTCACGTCTTTGGTGATTAGGCCACCTTTACAAATGGGACCCATTGATGCCTGCCCGCCCATCTTTCAGGATGCTTCAGAGCTTCTTTATTGGAGGCTTTGATCAATTGAGCCCAAATACAATTTAAGATTGGAGATATCATTTTTAGGCATATCGATCTTGGAGGCGTACAAGATACCTCTCCTTTTTTCATTAATATTACTATCTTCTTAGATTTGTTTCAACATTTATTTTTATAAACCTCTCCTTTTCATAAGTTACATATATTAATACATAATAAAACATATTTTTTGTATACTTTAGAAACTGTAAAAAAAAGTTGCAACTAAACTATCCCCTCTGGTCTTTATTAGTTTACCCGTTTCTTTTCCACAGAATTTTAGGAGAAATAATGTTGTGGGACATAGAAAGAAAGAAAAACTATTATTTTATATTAAAGTTGAATGTATGTGTGATGGAAAGTTAATGGTCTCATTCCAAAAATAGAAACAAAAGAAATGGGTAAACTAATAAGGGATATTCCAAAAAGGAATACGAGTAAACTAATAAAGACTGGAGGGAGTACAACATATCAAGGGTTTCATTATCACAGTGATACTTAGTTCATCAACGATAAGGGTCAAGGAGGGAGTATTTTTCCTTTTCCCAAAGAGATGCAGAAAGAAGACTATGAGGTAAAGATCTTACTTGGGCCAAGATTTGATGCCTAGTTCAGATAATCTTGAACTTGAAGGGTTGTTTTCCACGACAATTCTGAGGTTCTCTAAGGAGTCATCTGGTTTGGACTGATTTGCAGCCATTGACTAGATCCAAAGAATGATCAAAGAAGGTTAACTAGCTAGCTAGTGCGTGGGAGAGAACAAAGTTAGCTTCACATGAGATATTATTATGATGGAATAATATGATAGAGAAGATTAGAAGATGGAATAATATGATAGATTAGAAGATGGAGAAAAACAATACTATTTAAACAATACAATGTCATCCGGAGAAAGAGAACTGACCTTAGGTGTGAGTGGGTGTAAAGACTAAAGAGAGTGGTGTAGTCACCTCATTAATATTCGCTTGACTTGGTAGTTGTTACGTTCTACTTTTGTCCTCTATCACACGGACTAGCTGACTACTATTCGTCTACATTGAATGTATGATGTATGTGTTATTCCGAGTATTGGTTGTTCTACTTCCGTTCTGAAATAAGTTAAATACTTTTCTCTTTTATATGAGAGTTTTTTTATAAAAGTGTTTCACTTATTTCTGAATGGAGAAAGTATAAAATTTTATTAAAAGCATTTTAGAAGTAAGAATTTTCCTTGTCCTTTCCTTCCTAGTCACAAAAAAGTGCATATCTATACTAATATATTAAAAGGTGTTCTCAATCAAGGAACGGTGCCACGTGGCGCTCTCCCTTAGGTTGTTTTTCTACACATGATCCATATACAAAAAAAAATAGTAAATGCATTGTATAGGATTTGATCCCATGACCTTTAAGTTAATATACTAAAATCTTAACCACTAAACCAAATGATATTTAGTGATATCATTTTAAAGATATTATTAATAATGGAAACTATAAGTACCCGAGGCTTACAAACTGGTTTATATTGATAATCTGTGAGAACTGAGAAGTATGACATTTTCAATACAATCAATTTATGTCCTTTCATTATTGTCTTATTTTACACTTAAATCATATTGAAGATTCATGAACAATTTGGACACGTAAGGGAAGTTTTAGGCCTTGTCATTACTCCAATTTCCAAATTTGGACACGTAAGGGAAGTATACATGACATTATTTGGTCAAATGATCACCGTTAAGGTTTTACATTGACAAGAATCATGCAAATTTTATGAGACTTGTCTCACAATATATTATATTATTTAGTGCCCGTTCGGTATTATTGTGGTTTCCTGTTTTTTGGTTTTTTGATTTTTAAAGTCATGTGATATATGTCCTATAATGAATAAAAAATTAGTCAAATTTATTGGGAACATGATGATTTTGAAAACTGACAACTAAAAAGTGAAAACCACTTTTTCTGGTTTTTGTTTTTGGTTTTTAGTTTTCAAAAAAACTGAAAACTGAAAACAAAAAACGATAACGAACGGGCCCTTAACAATTGGTTTGAGAGCGTAGTGACGGAGCCAGCAGGGGGACATGGGGACAGATGTCCCCCCACTTGAAAAAAAGTAATTTTGAGTAATTTGGTAAAGATGATGATTCCTGCTACTGAAACTAGAAACATAGTGTTAGTTTAATGTCTGATGATGATGAAAAAAGATAATTTTCATTTCATGTGGAGAAACTCAAACTCGCGAACAAATTTACCACAAAATTGATAAATCGACCTCAAAAAAAAATGAACAAAATCGATTCCAAACAATTTCAGATTTCTTGAACCAAATTTTCGAAGAACAGCTCGCAAATTCAGACTGAAGGTTGAGATAATCGACCATAAATTCAGCAAGAAAAACTTCAACCAAACTTCAATCGAACTTAGATTGAGTTGAAGAACGAATTCAGGACGAAATTTTCCAGAAATTCAACTGAGGAATACAAATTGCAGATTTCCAGCTTCGATTTTTCCAGAAAATTCGAATGCTTGGACAACTACTGCATGGAATCTAAAAGAATTAAATGAGAAAACGAGAAAGATTGAGTGAATTTACTCTGTTTCCAAGAAAGTGATGGAAGAAGAAGATTATTTTCATTTCATGTGGAGAGAGAAAGAGAGCTTTTAGCTCCTTTACAAAAGAGGGTATTATTAGCTCACCTAACTACAATTAAAGAATTACTACTTATATCTCCTATGTCCGAACAAGCTTATACATGTAACAATTCTATAACATAACGTAAATAACTCATTACACACGTGGCATCTTTAATACTTCCTCCGTTTCGTTTTAAATGCAACAAAGGGGTGTTTTTTGTGAGATATAAAATATTCCTTTGTTGCATTTAAAACAAAACGAATGAAGTACTTTTAATCATGTTGTTGTTTTCAAAGGGGAGTTTTAAATACTTTTATTGATTGATTTTTTTGGTCATCCGTATGGACAGGGCCGTCTCGTAGAATTTAGGGGCCCTGTGCTAAATTAAATTAGCAGGCCCCAACGAGTAAGAAAAAGATGTCGTTATATAAATACCAAAAGTAAAATATCATACAACTAATAAAAGTTATTTTCTTTCCAAATAAAATTCAATATATATTACATATTCAAAATCAACAATAATTTCTAGAACAATCAGGAAGCAAATCCTTAAATTTATGATTAAGAAAAGATAGAGTTATGAAAGAACCTTTCCTTTTAGCAGATTAGCATTATAAGATGAGTAATGCTACCTAGTACCTAATAACTAAAATATAAAATCAGCATTATGGTTGTTATGGTAGAAAGTTGGGTTGGATAGTTAACAAAAGAAGGATTGAATGCAGATTCTCTTCTCTCTAGAACCTGTATTGTATAATTATCAAGCTTCTGGGATTGAAAATTTAGAGTTGTAAACCTTACTCTACAGCTATAGTGGAGAAAGTTTGAAAATATTTGGAGAAAAGAAAACGACAGGAAATTCATTAATGGGTTTTGGAAATTGGAAAAGAGTTAAAAAGGGGAATTAAATACCTTAAACTTGGAAGAGAGAGGGAGTAAAATAAGGGTTCCCTTTTTCAGCAGAAGCAAGACTTCCAATTCTCTCTGTTTCATACTCGTGAAGACTGAAGCATTAATGTACTTTAGTTTTTTTTTTCACTTTGGGCAACCAATATATACAATTGGGCCCTTATTTTTTGGAGGCCCTGTGCAGTTGCTCATCCTGCACAGGGCCTTAGCCGGGCCTGCGTATGGACTTCTTTACAAGGGAAATAGAATTTAGTGGTAAGGAGGTCATGACTCATGAGGGTATGACAATTAATATACCAACCTTGATCCTCTATCAGCAGTTTTTGTCATTTTTTTTGGATTGTTAGACTATAAATATTTTGGAATTTCGTATGTAAAACGTTAAGTATTAAACAATTTGTGTTGTAGTGCTTTTTTTTCTAAAAATTTTATCCGAATGCCCGATGTCCGTATTTTGTCCCCCCACTTTGAGAATCCTGGCTCCGCCACTGTGAGAGCGGGTAGTAAATTATGGTAAAGTTTGTAAAAAAAGATTCATGTATGTTATATCTATGGTAACGTTTTTTCATTCCGAAAATTGTCATAAGCGTGAAACTTTCTTCACAATTACTGTGATCGATTGTTGGCTACTAGACATCTCGTGATGATAACTTGTTATATTATTGTTAAGGAGTAGATATTATATTAGATGATTGCAATTATATGTTATGAAGGGGCACTTGTTATATTTATTGGAGGATAATTATCTCAGATATTCTCATGTCTATCCTAGTAGTCAAAGTTGTTAGCTTGATATTAGCCTTATCCTATTTTATAGCTTAGTTTCAAATGTTTGTTATTAGCTGCACGTTTGTTTTCTAAACCTACTGTACACCTATATAATGTAGGCTTTCCTCATTCAATAATTAACAAGTAAAGCTTTCTTTTATGGTATCAGAGCAATATCGATCCTTTTTCCCCTATTTTTTTCCTTCAACAATCACTGACAACACCATCATTCCCAACACTTCTGACCCTGCTAAACCCTTTACCCTTATTCAAATCCACAACGCAATTAAGCTCACCTCCACCAACTATGTTGCGTGGAAGACCCAATTGTAAGCCATCTTGCTTGGCTATGATTTATGGAAGTATGTTGATGGTACCTTCCCCTCTCCTCCTGCTTCTATCACTGATGATAATGGTGTGTCCACTACAAACCCTGCTACCCTTCCTTGGTTCCGCCAAGATCGCCTGGTTTTTGGTGCCATTTTTGGTACCCTCTCTCATGATATGGTAGCCCTTGTTTCCCAAACCGGCACTGCCGCGGCAGCTTGGACAGTATTAACTACTACCTACGCCAACCCTTCCCGTGGCCATCTCAAACAAATCAAAAGCCATCTTACCCAACTCACCCACACAAACCAATCGATCACCTCTTATATGCAATCAATCAAGCAATGTATTGATCGTCTTGCTTCTATGGGCAAACCTATGGCCCATGAGGATGTTATTGAAAAGATCCTCTCTGGCTTAGACTATGAGCAATATAAGTCCGTTATTGATGTCGTGAATGCTCGTGATTCTCCTATCACCTTTGAAGAGCTTCATGAAAAGCTCATCACCAAGGAGATCACCGCTTCTCTCAAGGCTTCTTCCTCGTCCTTTCCTGCTACTGTCAATCCTGCTCATCATCGTGTCAAGGCTCCACCCACTCCCGGATCCTACCAGCACACCTGGCAGCCCTCCCACGCATCTACCACCACTGCTCGTCCACCTCGTCCTTACCTTGGCAAATGTCAATGGTGTAGGGAACAAGGTCATTCACTCGGTCAATGCTCAGCCTTTAAGGCTCAATTTCCTACCATTAATGTACCCTACGCTGCCCCCTTCTCGTCTTGCATCCACCGGGTACCCTCCTCGTGTTCAAGCACTGCAAGCAGATGTTGCCACTGCTTCTAATCCTCCCTCGAATGCATGGCTTCTCAACAGCGGTGCATCCCACCATGTCACTCATGATCTCAACAATTTGTCTCTTCATGCTCCTTATGACAGTGCCGAAGAACTAATTATTGGTGATGGCTCTTCACTCCCAATTCAGCACACAGGTTCCTTCTCTCTCTCTACATCTTCTACTAATTTTCACTTTTCCAATGTCTTGCATGTTCCTTCCATTTCTCGCAACATCCTTTCCATTTCTCAATTTTGTAAGGAAAATAACACATGTATTGAGTTCTTACCCTCTCTTTTTCGTGTCAAGGAACATTCCCAGGGCAAAATTCTCCTCCAAGGTCCAACTAAAGATGGTGTTTATGAATGGAGTCCATGTCCACCTCGTGCTTTTGTTTCCCTAAAGTTGCCTACTCATGATTGGCATCATCGCTTAGGTCATTCGTCATTGTCTGTTCTTAGGAATTTGAATTCTAGTTTCAACTTTTCAATTTCGCAATTTCCCATGTCTCATTGTAATGCTTGTCAAATGAATAAAAGTCACAAAATGCCATTTTCCATTTCATCTCTCACATCTCAAACTCCTCTTGAATTATTGTTCTCTGATGTTTGGACTGCTCCATTATACTCTCATGACAATTATAAATACTATGTCATATTTGTTGACCACTTCACTAAATACACTTGGTTATATCCACTTAAAAACAAATCTGAGGTTCTTGCTGTTTTTATTCGCTTCAAGTCCTTAGTTGAAATTTTTTTCAATTGCAAAATCAAACAACTCTTTAGTGATAATGGTGGTGAATATGTTAAAATGAAATCATATCTCTCAACTCATGGCATCTCTCACCTCACTTCACCTCCACATACTCCAGAGCACAACGGTTATGCCGAACGTCGGCATCGGCACTTAGTTGAGACAAGCTTATCTCTCCTAACTCATGCTCATCTTCCTACTTCTTATTGGTCTAATGCTCTTTCTACAACCACATATTTGATCAATAGGTTGCCCACACCTACTCTAAGCAATCTATCACCTTATCACAAACTCTTCGGTCAACCCCCCAACTATCACAAGCTTCGAAATTTTGGGTGCCTTTGTTACCCTTGGCTTAGGCCCTACTCATCTCACAAACTAGACCCGAAATATCTTCCTTGTGTGTTCCTTGGTTATTCTTCCTCACAAAGTGCATATCATTGTCTTCATCCTCCTACTAATCGCATCTATACATCAAGACATGTGAAATTTGTAGAAGATGTTTTTCCATATGCTGATTTGTGCAGGAATGTTGAGCCTCACACACCATCTACTGTCGAAGAATGGACTGTGCTTAATGTCCCTCTTGTGCAGCCCTTTGTGCGTGATCCCATTGCTGCCCGTAACCATGCTTCCGCTCCCTCATCTCCACAATATGTGCAGCCTCCCTCACCGCAACATACGACTCCCCCCACCTCCCCAAATCTGCCTACTACTCGTCCCTCACGGACCGTAGTTACCCGCTCACAAAATAACATCACTAAACCTAACCCCAAATATGCCCACTCCACTATTCTAAACACCACCCCAACTGAACCTACCAACATCACTCAAGCTCTCAAAAACCCGCAATGGCGGGCTGCCATGACTGATGAGTTCACTGCCCTCATGCGCAATAACACTTGGGATCTTGTCCCTTCTCATCCTTCGCAAAACTTGGTTGGCAACAAGTGGGTCTATCGAATCAAGTACAAGTCGTGTGGTGCTATTGAACGCTTTAAAGCACGCCTTGTTGCTAAAGGGTTCCATCAACGCCCTGGACTTGACTATACCGAAACATTTAGTCCGGTGGTGAAACCTACAACTGTGCGTTTGATCTTGTCTCTTGCTGTGACTCGGGGTTGGTCTCTTCGCCAACTCGACATTAATAATGCATTTCTCCAAGGCTCCCTTCATGAAGATGTATACATGACACAGCCCCCCAGTTTCTTAGACAAAGATCACCCTACATTTGTGTGCAAGCCCCAAAAGGCAATCTATGGCCTCAAGCAAGCTCCTAGAGCTTGGTACAATGAGCTGCGTTCTTTTCTTCTCTCATTTGGATTTACTAACTCCATTGCCGATTCATCATTATTTTTATATCATCAACATGGTCATACCTTCTACTTACTTGTATATGTCGATGATATAATTATTACAGGGCCTTCATCTAATGCCTTGCAGGAACTTATTCATTCAATGGCTACTCGTTTCTTCTTGAAAGATTTGGGTACTCTATCCTACTTTCTTGGAGTTGAGGTAGTGCCTCATCCTCATGGGTTGTTCCTAAGTCAGACAAAATATATTGGTGACCTTCTCACCCGTGCTAATATGGCTGAAGCTAAGTCAGTACCAACGCCCATGGTGGCTCATCCACCACTTACTGTTGATGCTGGCACTGCTCTCTCTCATCCCACTGAATATCGCACACTTGTTGGTGGCTTGCAATAGCTTGCTCTCACTCGTATGGATGTTGCTTTTGCAGTAAACAAATTATCACAATTTATGCATAAACCCACTGACTTGCATTGGGCTGCTCTCCGAAGGTTGTTACGTTACTTAAATGGTACTCTTGACCATGGTCTTGTTCTTTTTCGAGACTCTCCTTTCTGCCTACATGCTCATACTGATGACGACTGGGCCGGTGATCGGGACACCTACGTTTCTACCTCTGGTCACATTGTTTATCTTGGGCGAAACCCACTGACTTAGGGTTCAAAGAAGCAACAAGGAGTTGCTCGATCTTCTACCGAAGCTAAGTTTCGAGCTGTTGCCTCCACCACCGCTGAACTTCTCTGGCTTCAATCTCTGCTAACTGAGCTTCGTGTCACTTTGCCATCTATTCCTACCATCTATTGTGACAATCTCAGTGCCACACACTACTCCAAGAACCCGGTTTTTCATTCAAGAATGAAGCATCTTGCTCTCGCCTTTCACTTTGTACGAGAACAAGTTCAAAATGGGAAGCTTCGAGTCCAGCACATTTCGGGTGATGATCAACTTGCCGATGCCTTGACCAAGCCTCTTGCCTTGGCGCGGTTTTCCACCTTGCTGTCCATGATTGGTCTCGTCCAACGGTCGTCCATCTTGCGGGGGGATATTGGAGGATAATTATCTCAGATATTCTCATGTTTATCCTAGTAGTCAAAGTTGTTAGCTTGATATTAGCCTTATCCTATTTTATAGCTTAGTTTCAAATGTTTGTTATTAGCTGCACGTTTGTTTTCTAAACCTACTGTACGCCTATATAATGTAGGCTTTCCTCATTCAATAATTAACAAGTAAAGCTTTCTTATAATATTATTATTGAGGAGTGAATAGTTATGTCACCACTTGTAAGCCTGATGGACACTTAGTCTTGATCTCACTTATGAAGATGAAAAGACCACATATGAACGAAGAATTGTTAGATAAAATTAAAAATATAGATATGAGTCAGATTTTAATCAAGTAAGATAAATAAAGCCCGATAGTTATATAAATTAGAGAGAGTACTATTACTAAATAATTTGGCTCAAAATTCTATTGTGTTTCTCAAAGAATGAAGCTACATATCACCCGAGTAATTTTTTTTTTTTTACAATAGCTACGTAGAACAAGAAAGAAGGAAATTAACTTATAGGGGAAGGGAGTATCCTATACATATTAGCTAAATCATACGAAAGCTGAACTTGAGATCTTGGAACTTTTATGATTAGACAACGTTGGAGAGTGGAACCAAGTTGCAGAATGTCTGATATGGTCCAGGTTATGCAAGTGGGAATGGCTATGGCACCATTTAACATTTGAACCAACAATGTGGAGTCAGTAAGAAGTTTTACTGTAGTGTAGTTCTTGCCTATTATCCATTGGAGAGCTTTGTAACACGCGGTAGAGTAGAAGAAGCAATTGTATGATGTCCATATTCTTCCGTTAAAATTCCTGAGTTTAGGCACCAAGCAATATCACTCGAGTAATGATTTAGAGGGACTGAGGAAGTACTATTACAAATTTTTCTTGGTTACTGCTTAGTTATTTCGTAAGATTTTCACAAAGGGTTATTGTATAGTATTTCATATTCCATATATAATGAGGAAACGTATCTCTATGAGTCTAATTAATGCCTTTCTTTAAATATTGATAGAGCATAGAATAAGCTTAATATATGACAATATATGAAATTACTAATATTAACTTAATACGATTTTTATCATACACTCGAGTGCACCGTGAGTATATGCCTAAGACTATTTACTCATTGGAAGAGTAAAATACACTAAAAAAGGAAGAGCTCTAAATGAGCAAAAAATTAGTCTTAGAACCATGCACATGATACATGCGAGTGTATGATAAATATACTCTTATCTTATGGTCATAGACAAATTTTGATGAAGTAGTTTTTGCTTCCATCTTCTCTTGGCCATCAAAGGTTAGACTCTTGTCAAAGGCATGGGTGAGGTTGTGCATAAGTTGTACACTTCTACTTATGACAGGAAGGTATTTAATTTCACCACTCTAAAATTAAAGAATATATTTATCATATTATACTGATGCATAGAGAATATACTATGATTAAGTAGAAAGTATTTATATGGAAAAGTGGTTTTCTCATTTTCTGATGACAGTTGTAATATTATTCTAGGAAGAATGTTCATAAAATGCTCACAGAATTCTCACCAACAGCAGCCTTTTCATTCATTCATTTTGTGATGTCTTACACTGATACTAGCAACTCCTATTTATGGAGATTAACACCTTAGAAAACAACCCTAGGCAAATCAATCTAACGGATAGTATTTCATCTACCCATACACAGCTAGCATGCTACAATAAGACAAGATAGAAAAGGACATGACTCATTACTAGATAGTACTAGGTAGTATCATCCTAGGATCTGCTGTAGAGTGGAGAGCAGGGAAAGGTGAGCAGCACACCAAACCAGGCACATGGGCCATTAGTTAACTTGGGTCTGGTATCTTAACACTCCCCCTTAAGCTTGGAGGAGTGTAATGAACTCCCAGCTTGCTAAGAAGCTTAGATTGCTGCTCAACAGTAAGGACCTTAGTGAGAACATCAGCTAGTTGATGTGAGGTGTGGACATATGTAGGAGTGACAACACCTTCCAAGGCCTTCTCCCTGATAAAATGACAGTCTATCCCCACATGCTTGGTCTTCTCATGGTGGACTGGATTGGCTGCAATGGCCAAGGCAGCTTGATTATCACAGAATATGCTTGTAGAGCCAAGATGCTTCAACCCAAGCTCTTTCAAGAGCTGCTTCACCCATATAACTTCACAGATTGTCATAGCAAGTGACCTGTACTCAGCTTCAGCAGTAGATCTTGCCACAACAGATTGCTTTTTAGATTTCCAGACTATAGGTGAGTCTCCTAGCAAAATGCAAAAGCCAGATGTTGATCTCCTGGTGTTGGGGCACCCTGCCCAGTCATTATCACAATAGGCTTGTAGAAGAGCCTTTGAGTGAGCTGCTAGTAAAATCCCTTGAGTTCTGGTCCCAGCTAGGTACCTTAGAACTCTTTTAGCTGCCTGAAAATGAACAGTAGTAGGATTCTTCATGAATTGGCTAAGGACATGGACTGTGTAGGCAATATCTGGCCTTGTGATGGTTAAGTAGATAAGTTTGCCTATCAAACTCTGATAGATATCAGGATGTGAGAGAGGATCTCCTGCATTTGCAAGTAACTTCACATGGGTGTCCATAGGCAATTTCAGAGGTTTGCAGTGAGACATGTTGTATTGTTGCAACAATTCAGTGATATATCTTCTTTGAGACAGGAAGATACCTTGTGAATTGGTATCCACCTCAATACCCAGGAAGTACCTGAGTTCACCAAGATCTTTCATCTTGAATTCTCTATGAAGAAAAGCTTTTGCTGCATTTATCTTCTTCATGCAATTGCCTGTCAAAATTAAATCATCAACATAGGCCAAAATCACCACAAAACTATCTTCTTCTTCCTTGATGAAAAGAGAGTGATCTGATTTTGATTGAGTGAACCCATTGCTCTTCAAAACTGTGCTCAGCTTGGCAAACCATTGCCTTGGTGCCTGCATGAGGCCATATAGAGACTTGTTTAGCTTGCACACCATCTGATTTGTAGTCTGGGTACTGACTGCTTCAAGGTTGTAGGTAGCAGGAAACCTGAATCTTTGGCCTTCATAGCCTGGAGGAAACTTCATATAGACAGTTTCTTCCAAGTCTCCATGAAGAAAGGCATTCTTCACATCCATTTGATGTGTATGCCATTTCTTGAGTGCTGCTTAATCGCTAAGAGAGACTCGACAGGTTGTGAGTTTAGCTACGAGGGCAAATGTCTCTTCATAATCAATTCCATACTCTTGTCTATTACCAAGTATGACCAGCCTTGATTTGTATCTTGTGCTCTCTCTTTGTGGATCAAACTTAGTAGTGTAGAGCCATTTGCATCCTATGGCCTTCTTCCCTTCAGGTAAGTGAGCAATCTCCCATGTATTATTGCACTCAAGAGCCTCCAATTCTTCATTCATTGCCACTAGCCAGTGAGCATGCATAACAGCTTCTTTAAAGTGTCTTAGATCATGCACACTTGATATGGTGCTCAATAAACAAGTGTAGTGAGAAGAAACAGTAGTTTCAGCCACTTTTTGAACACAGTTGGTACTCACTTGATAGTCACTATGCCATTGAGGTGTTTTGTGCACCCTGGTAGACCTCCTTACTTGAACAGGAGAGGGTGGTCTTGCTTCTTCATCACTTTCAATTTCAGGAGCTTCTTCATTTTCTGCTTCAACTGCATCTTCCTCCCATACTGTCATATTTCTGCTTGCTTCAGGTGTCTTTATCATGGATGTTGTGTGAAAGATATGATAAGGGTAGATAGATTCATATAATCTAACATGCCTTGACATAAAATACACCCCTGTGAGCATGTTATACAACTTGTATCCTTTTTGGGTCACATGATACCCTACAAAGATACAAGGTACCCCCTTGCATTGAACTTTTCTTTCTTTCTTTCTGGATTGAATGCAAATGCAAGGCATCCAAAGCATCTCAGGTTCTTGTAGTCAGGTAGCTTTCCATTTAGAACAACATATGGACTCTGACCATCATTCACAACACTTGGTAGCCTGTTTGTGATATGTGTGGATGTAAGCACACAGTCACCCCAAAATTCTAGAGGTAAGCCAGCATGAAATCTTAGAGCCCTAGTCATTTCAAGCACATTCCTGTGCTTTCTCTCAGCTCTACCATTCTGCTGAGGTGTGTCACTGCATGAAGTTTGATGCATAATGCCTAATTTCTCAAAGAGAGTTTTGCACTTTCCATCAACCAATTCTAATGCATTATCAGACCTAATCACTTTGACTTTCTTCCCATATTGTGTATAGGCCATATTGACAAATGTTTCTACAGCCTCATAAGCATTTGACTTCAGTTTGAGAAGATGCACCCATGTTACCCTTGAACAATCATCAACAAGAGTCAGGAAATATTTGAATTTTCCTTTGTAACTAACCCTATATGGCCCCATGTGTCCATATGGATTAGTTCAAATACCTCTCTTGCCTTTGATTCACTCTTCCCAAATGGAAGTTTAGTGAATTTAGCCAAAGGACAAGACAAACATTCTTCTCTGCAATCTCCTGTATCCACAATCAAGTCCACCTTTTTCATAGGTGTGTGTCCCAGCCTGTGATGCCAGAGCATTCCCTTGCTTAACTTTTTTGACATTCTCCACCACAGTAGGAATAGTTATGCTTGCATTGGCTGTCATAGCTTGTTTCAAGCTCCCACATTTGTTATGTGAGTTTACAGCCTTGACAACAACATCTCTCAAGTTTTTCTGAACAACATTCAAAGGCTCATTCAAGAGATAGTATAATCCTTGATTACCTTTTCCTATTCCTATGATCTTACTTGAGTTTACATCTTGTATTATGCAAAAATTATCATAGAACACAACCTTACATTTTCTGTTTTCACATAACTTGTTTACAGACAACAGATTATGTTTGAATGCAGGAATATACAAGACATTTTCAAGTTTTAAATCATTTTTGAGATAAACATCTCCATTATGTGTTATCTTAGAAGTTTCACCAGTAGGAAGATTGATTGAACTTCCATCTTTGCACATCACAATATTTTTTAGACTCTCATATGATCCAGTCATATGATCAGAGGCCCCTGAGTCTATAATCCATCCAACATTCTTCACATTATCAGCATAATGACAGGAAACCATACCTGAATAGGAAACATCCATTTCCTCATCAGTATCACCTCCTTTAGAGGGAGTAGGCAGGAGTCTGGGGAGTTGTTCAAGTTACTGTGCAGAGATGACAGCATTGCTGTTGCCTAAGTTGGAACCAGCATCACTCATCTGACTCCCTTGAACATTAGCTGCCACTTTTGTGGTGTTTGGTTTACCCTTGTTCCATCTTGACTGAAAATTCCCTCTATTTGCCTTTCCTTTTCCCTTGAATTGATTCCCTCCTGTATTTTTGTTCTTAGGATAACCAGCTGGGAAGCCAACAACATACCAACATGTATCTGTTGTATGTCCACTCTTGCTACACACACTACACTGTAGTGAAGGTTGAGCATTCATCGTTGCTCCTCCTGTCCCTTTGTTGAACATTGTAAGATTTTCTGGCTCATCCTTCACTTGTCCAAGGACTTCTCTCTGAGACTCCTCTTGCTCCAGGTGACTACAGGCAGTCTCTACAAGAGGGTAGAGGTGACATCATTAGGATTTGACTCCTTTGTGTACTGTAAACTTCATCCACTCCATTCAGAAACTGAAAGAGTTTCTGCTCCTCTTTTTGTTTTTCTATGGCTTCAATGAAGCTAGCCACTTCAGTGGTGACTGTTGTGATGGCAGGAAGAGTATCAAGTGACTCAAGTTCTTCCCATAGTGATCTCATTGTTGTATAGTAGTCACTGATCTTTCTTCCTTGTTGTTTTTCTTCATACAAATCTCTGTTGAGTTTGTATTTTCTTGAACCATTTGTAAGGGCAAACCTTTGTTCAAGTTGCAACCAGATTTGTCTTGCATTACTTACAAACAACACATACTTTTTAATGGATTCTGAAACAGACCCTAGCATCCATGAGATAATCATGCTATTACTGGTCTCCCATGCTTCACTCTTTACAGCATTACCTGTTTCTTTCTTCACAGAAACAGTTACAAACCCCAATTTTCTCTTGGATGCCAATGCTATTTCCATTGACCTCTTCCAGGTTCTATAGTTAGACGAATCTTATAGTTTTTCAATAACCATAAAATAATTTCCATCTGAGGGATGGAGATATAAGGGGCTAGTAGGTTCTATGGTAGTCATTTTTCTTTTTCTAGCTATTTTTGGTTAAAGATGAAAACTTTAAGAACAAAAGAAAGATTTTTAAACTTACTGCGTAAGGTGAGAGTAGCTGAGACTAATTTCCAGCTCTGATACCATGATGACAGTTGCAATATTATTCTAGGAAGAATGTTCATAAAATGCTCATAGAATTCTCACCAACAGCAGCCTTTTTCATTCATTCATTTTGTGATGCCTTACACTGATACTAGCAACTCCTATTTATGGAGATTAACACCTTAGAAAACAACCCTAGGCAAATCAATCTAACGGATAGTATTTCATCTACCCATACACATCTAGCATGCTACAATAAGACAAGATAGAAAAGGACATGACTCATTACTAGATAGTATTAGGTAGTATCATCCTAGGATCTGCTGTAGACTGGAGAGGAGGGAACGGTGAGAAGCACACCAAACCAGGCACATGGGCCATTAGTTAACTTGGGCTTGGTATCTTAACATTTTCTTTTGGTTGGTCAGTAAAAATAAATAATAGAAAACAATTTTTCAAATAAGGACATGTGCATAATCTATTGTTGTACCTTTTATTATTTATTAATGTAATTTTTAACAACTTTAGGACATAAATGTAATTGGTCCACTCATTCCCAAACCTCTCATGTCAAATAGCTTTTCCCCCTAAAATTTTCAAAACGAGCTTCTTGGGCTCAAAAAGCTAGTTGAAACCTCTGTTTACCAAACACTCAAATTAGAGAATTGAAATCCTATAATATAAGCTCAAACCTCTAATTTTGCCCCAAACCTCTCTTTACCAAATAAGGCCAAAAATAAAAAATAGAAAACAAAAAGGCCTGAAGCAAGAAAGGGTGAAGGATGGTTTTTGAGGCTCATGCATGGGAAAGGGCCTAGGAGATTGGAAATTAACAAGAGTTCGCTATCACCAAAGGTCATCAATTTCAGAAAAGATAGTCAAAGACAGACTCTTAACTTGTTGCTGATTTTGTTTGCACATACGTTCTGGAATGCCTTAGCCTATATCTTATTTTTATTTTGAATGGATATGTTTATCTACTGTTCATGAGATTAAGTGATAAAAAAAGGGAGACTAATAAGTGTATGATTAATAAGCATATTAGTTTGCCAGTGACTAGGTATTACGTACAGTCCAACCAACCATACTTGGAGTTGGATGTATCTCCACGCGGCCGTGCACTCTCAGGAGTGGGTTTGGTTGAGGTGGGGTTTTATCCCAGGAAAACATATCTCAAATTTTATTTTATTTTAACGGAAAGAAAAATGATTTCATTTATAAGGGATAGTCAAACGACACTTGCAATCAATTCGTTAAAAATAGAAAATTCCAATACAAATACATAACACCTCAAAACTAGAAACATATTAGATTCGATTAAAAATAGCCTTAATAAAAAACTTCTTCGAAGCAATACAATATGTGAGTTCGCTCTGATTTGGCTTAACTTCCGTTGAGGCATAACCGTTTGAATGAAAATACTTCTGTGGTCTTCTAGATTCTTACAGAGAATAGAGATTGTTATATCTTCCTCCTTCTTCAGACGAACAAAAAAAAGAAATTGAACACACTAGAATAAAGATATACTTATTGGAAGCAATTAAAGGTGCTTTGGGGCTTACCACCGGTACGAATACCAGTGGAAGCCCCTACAAAGATTCACAATTGAGGCCAAGAAGAAAAGAGATGAAAGAGAAAGAAGGGTAAAGAACGAATGAATGATCTTTAAAAAAACAGAAGAAACCTAGCTATGGAGCTAGGAAAAATCCCTTCCAAGGAGAAACCCTAGAGGGAACCAAAAAACCCTCCCAAGGAGAAACCCTAGAGAGAACTAGTACTTAGTATCTAAATTGTATAACGAATACGAATATCACATATACGAGTATGACTTTGTTCTTTTCAACTTATTTTTGCTTAACTGAAATTAACTGAACTTATCTGAATTTAACTGAATTTATCTGAACTTATTAGTCCTTTTTAGATTTAGACCTTATCTTGTGAGTGCGTCAAACCTTATTTTTGTTGAACTGAACTTAACTATTAGACCTAATTAGTCCTTGTTAGATTTTATCTTAACTTGTCTAGATTTAAACTTATCCTGACTTATTTGAACTTTTTTTAATTTATCTTAACTTATCTGAACCTATTTTTTCTTATAGAGACTGAAAATAAGTTGAACATATAGGCTTATGTTCGACTCCACACTATCTTTACCCTTGACTTGTAAATCACCGGCAAAGCCAGTTGGGGAGTTAGGGGTACAATTTTACCTCCAAAGAGGAAAAAAAAAAGAAATTAGAAGAAAGTTTTTGTAAAAGGATATACCTTCATTTTTGTACCATTTGTTGTTATACAATGGTTATGTTTAGGGAAGTATTTCGGGTACCTTAAATGATAAGGTAGTGAAATGATTAGTAGTGTTTGGAAACTAACTAAAATAAAATTTCAAGTGGTTAGAATGAATGAAATTGATAAGTTAGAATTTTTATCGTTTCGAAATCAGGTGACTAAAATTTTGAAAAATCTATTTACAATTCTTATAACAACTAATTTTGCCAAAATCATCAACTTAACCAATTAGTTTTTTCAAACCTTATTAGTTTCAGCTACGTATCTGTCTCAGCTCCTTTTCAGCTAGTTAAATGATAAGTGCATATTCTAACATCATTTAGTTACATATTAAGGTGCATTCTCATGTAGCATTAGAGCATTTACATTGCATTTATGCATATTTAGGTCCCTTTCTATAAGCTACGGTGCTTTCACAGGTTGTTTGGTCTTTTGATGTAATCTCATGTACTTTAGACTCCTTTTTAACGACATGATGATTAAGGCACTTGTATGTCCTTCAAAACGATATATCATGTGCCCAAAATGGATTGGAATTGAAGAACATACAAACGACTTTATGTACTTGTGCGAAATATAACACCTCTGTACCATTTTACCCATAACTTTTGACACAAAAATGATAATGAAATAATTCCAACTGTATTGGAAACTAGACTTTAAGATCTTTCCAACGATATGTTACATGCGCCAAGCAAAGCTCTGGATCAAAAGTTATAGTTCTTCGAAGTTGAGCTGAAGAACCTGACGATTATAGGACAACACGTCTGTGTCACTTTTGACACGGAATATGGTTACAGGTCAACATGTCCGTGTCAATATTGACACATCCGTGTTGGTCTGCTCCATGACGCATTTTGTTCTGTCGGATTTATTATTTTAGGAAGATATAAATACTCTTTTATTTGTTTAATGATGGGGGATAATTTATTATATACACTTTTTAGGGTTTTCAGAGAGAAGTTAGAGAGAGAAACTTATAGATGTTCGTTGTTCTTCAAGACTCTACCTTTCTTCCATCAACGCAAGTATTTATTTTCTCCTTCTTTTCCCTTTGTTTTCTATTAATAATTTTAATTATTCTTCTCTAACGTATTTATTTATTTCAATTATGCTTGAGTAGTTCTTTTATCTATTGTTAAGTTAAACCCTAGTATGAATTAATTCATGATTATTTCCATAAATTCCCAAATTAATTGTTTAATTTTTCTTGCTTTATTGGTTGTGCATATTCCAATACTAGATTAGGGATAATTAGTATTGTTATTCATCCATTGTCTTGATCACAACGGGAGTTGGATTTTGACTGATTTGGGTATTTCAATTAAGGACATGAAATTTTTCATGGGAGTAGGTAGAATGGATTGTTATGAAGTTAGAGTGCCACGTTTAATGTCTTTAATTTGCATGATTCCACGGGAGTAGGCTTGAGTGCATATTAAGGAAGCCATAGATACTCGGGATACGTTTATGATATTTTATAGGGTGTACTTTTCCTTATGAGCATTTAATTAATTAGTTTGGGGTAGGAATTATTTTGTATTACTTCATGCTAGTGGGGATACTTAACTCTAGAGTCTTTTATTTATATATTGATTAGTTTAGTTTATTCGATCATTATTGATATTAATCTACTTTAGTCTTACCATTAATTAAGGGCTAATCATAGAACAACTCTCTCTATGTGGAATCGACTATGACTTAGCGTACTACATAGTTATGAAGATTAGTTAGGTTATTTATTTTTGTTTGGTGCGCGACACGACTGTCAAATTTTGGCGTCGTTGCTGGGGAGATAGTTTGTTTTATTTAGTTTTTATTGTTGGTGAGACTAGATTGTATATATTATTTATTCTGCTTTCTTTTGTGAATAGATTTTTTTTTTCTTTTTTCGTATCATGGAGTCATATTATTATTAAGATGGGAATAACTCTTTTGATAGGCAACATAGTAATAATTCTTATGGTTCTCATGTTTATAGTTTTGATGCATCATATAAAAATTCTCCCAATATTTGCATGAGTTCTCATGAATTACCATATATATATATATGTTCCATGAACCCAATATTCTTGCTAGTAATTTTAGAGCAATTTTTTCTTTTCCTCTATATGAGAATGAATTGTTTTGGAAATACTATTATAGACTTGGCAATTTTATTGGTCCTAATCATAGAATTAAAATTTGGGATATGTGCCTAGTGATTTATGAGGGTTTTAAATGAAGAAACTAGGGTGGTGTTTGATTCTATGTCTAATTGGAAATTTCTAGCCCAATCACCAGATTATTGTTGGGATTTAATTGAGTGGCTGGCTAAGAATAACTATGAGTGAGATATGTCTCTATCTGCTAGACCAACCCCACAACCCCATAGGTGTATTACAACACCTTCTTATTCTTTGAATTGTCACTCTACTTCTCATGCTATTTCTTTGTGTGATGTAATATTAGTGAATGATTTTAACCCCTCACCCCAATATGAATTTGATTATTCTACTGAAAATTCTCATCCCCAATCGTATATTTATGATGATGATAATGCGGGTTGGATAGAAAATGAGTGTTATGGGATTGATGTTCAAATTATAGGAAAAATCAATGTGATGGATATTTTAAAGAAGGAAGAACCCTTGGTTGAAAAACCTTCATTGGAGAAGTCTATTGATGAGAGTGATGTGATTCATTAGTCATTGTCGGTTCCACCTACTATTTTTGAGTCTCATGTTCCTTTCTCTCAAAAATTTGACCTCATTCCTTTTTTCCTTATATTATATCCTCCATTATTCTTCATTTCTCTCTCTTTGAACGACTCTTATGATCATGAAATTTATGTACATTTGGTTTCTTCCCAACCTATCGGGTCGTGTAAAAAGACTAATAATTTTTATTTTTCCTTCTCTTGTGAATATAATTGTTTCTTTGATTTTCCTTTTTGCAGGTCTTGTAGAGTTTTAGAACTAATTTATTTTACATTTTCTTTTGTATATTATTTGCTTTTTTTGTGAGATGCATGTAGATGCATTTGACAAGCTACTAAGAACTTTGATGAGCTATTCCTGGGAGGCAACCCAAGTTTTCTAAACTTTTCTTACTTTTTACTTTTAGATTTAGGAATTTTTTTTTATTTGATTACTAACTAATAAAATTTGTGCAAATCGTGATCCAGGGGTTAAGTTCCTATTATTCATTGAGATTAATATATCTAGGTATTTGATCTTATGATGCGTGACGAGGTTCAACTTTGGGTTTCCATCCACTACACCTTTGGTATAATCTTTTCTTTCTTCCAATTCAAGTTGTTGAGAGTCATATCTCTTTTTGCCATTTATTTTTGTTTAACTTGATTGTGTAATTGAGGAAGTTGATCTTGTTATGTGGTTGTAGATGTTTTCCTTTCCCTCCGTATAATTCTTTGTCACATTCAGGATAATGTTTTACTTAGCTTAGGGGGAGGATTTACTTTTTGGGTCATAACTTGTATATATTTTTCGTTAAGGTTTTTTATAAGGATTTACTTTTTGGGTCATGACTTGTATATATTTTCCATTTAGGTTAGTCATAGTTTTTTTTCCTTCGTATTTGCATGTTTTGGCTTTGTGGGTATGCCTTCTGAAAACCTTCACGAGACCTTACTCGTCTACTAGGGCAGCCTAGGGGTTTAAAGGGCTTGTTGCACATGCTAAGTGCAATCGTGATTCCTACGAAAGTGAGTTAGAATTTATTGCTTTCTTAGTATTAGGAGCATATTAGTTAAGCTTTTGCGTATTTGTTGCATTCATGCATGCCATATAATTTAGGAAATTCTTTGATGATTACAGGAAATATATGATTTAGTTAATGAGATTGATAATTCATGAGATTTGGGCATATTTTGGATATTGTAATGGAATTTTACAAGATTGAGTTAGACTTCATTGACCACTTCATGGTACGATTATTTTGCAACTTGAATGGATTTGTGGTAAGATTGGTTGACATTCTCCAAGAAAGAGTTGATTTTACTTGGTAAGCATAAGCCTAGTGAGGATTTTTCAAGCCTTATAGAATGACACATCTACATAAGTCTCCTATTTTTGTTGTTGATAGTTCCTCATGAAGTATGATTCTTGAACTTGACTTGGCACTCTTGAGACTTATGTGGCATATGCATGTGTTCATATGATTGAGGTAATCTTTTGATTGTTTTGAGCCTTCAGACATTTTTCTTTTTATATATATATATTATTCCTTTTAATTAGCCCATGTTGAGCTTTTGATATCCCATTCTCTTGATCAATAACCTACATTACAAGCCTCTAGCCTTTTATGATTTCTCTACCGAAGCCTTGCTAAGTGGCCGGAGTAGCATTAAAGTTCATGTTTTGAGCTTGTGTTTGTGGTTTTCCGGTAATTATTATTGGAAGAAAATATGTTGAAAGAAAAAAATGCTTAAAATTATAGTGTGAAAGTGCAAAATGAAAAGAATGATGAATAAGTTGTGAAGAATAATTCTAAAAAATTGAAAAAAAAGAAAGAAGTGAAAAAAAAAAAAATAAAGGTGAATGAAATTTGTTGGAGTTGATAAGGATGGGTATTATCTTGATTTATAGGCAATGTGTTGTTGAACTAGTAGGAGTTTTTATGGCGTTTGCATCTAATGGTCATAGATGTTAAAGTGTTATTTCCTCCACTAGTTGGATTTTAGCACCACATTCCCAAATATTTTTCCTACCCTTACCTCAGCCACACTACAACACTTTATAAGTCCTCATGATCTATATGCATGTTTTAGCCAGTTTTAAGTGGAGAATGAGACGATAGTCAAGTTTAAAGAAAAATACTTCATTCGAGTCGACTTAATTGGTATATGTTTGAGTGGAAATTTCATAATCTATAAATACATGAGAGAAAGTGTACTCGACTAAAGTAAGGTTTATCGAGTTTAATTGAGTCTAGCTTGGGGGAAGGTTTGTGGTTTTTCATGGTAAGTTAAGTTGCGATTACATGAATTTATATGAGGTGTGATGTGTGGTTTATCTTAGTATAATCTTATAATTATAATATATCTTTCATATGCTCGAATTTTATGTCTTGGAGATTGAATGGTTGAACGTATTAGCCCTGTACAAAAGTTCATTTTACTCTTCCTTTGTGAATTGGTTTGGTTTGCCTGAGGACAAGCAAATGTTTAGCTTGGGAGAGTTTGATAAGTGCATATTCTAACATCATTTAGTTGCATATTAGGATGCATTTTCATGTAGCAATAGAGCATTTACATTGCATTTATGTATATTTAGGTCCCTTTTAATAAGCTACGGTGCTTTCACGAGTTGTTTGGTCTTTTGATGTAATCTCATGTACTTTGGACTCTTTATTAAGGACATGATAATTAAGGCACTTTTATGACCTTCAATACGATATATGATGTGCCCAAAACGGATTGGAATTGAAGAAGATACAAACGACTTTGTGTACTTGTGCGAAATATGACACCTATGCACCAATTTACCCATAACGTTTGACAAAAAAATGATAATGAAATAATTCCAACTGGGTTGGAAACTAAACTTGAAGAGATTTCTAACGATATATTACATGCGCCAAACAAAGCTCTGGATCAAAAGTTATAGCTGTTCGAAGTTGAGCTGAAGAATCTGACGATTACAGGACAACACGTCCGTATCAATATTGACACGTGCGTGTTGGTCTGCTCCATGACGCGTTTTGTTCTGTCGGCTTTATTATTTTAGGAAGCTATAAATACTCTTTTATTTGTTTAATGACGGGAGATAGTTTACTGTATACACTTTTTAGGGTTTCTAGAGAGAAGCTAGAGAGAGAAACTTGTTGATCTTCATTATTATTCAAGACTCTACCTTTCTTCCATCAATTCAAGTATTTGTTTTTTCCTTCTTTTTCCTTTGTTTTATATTATAAATTTTAATTATTCTTCTCTAACTTATTTATTTATTTCAATTATGCTTGAGTAGTTCTTTTATCTATTGTTAAGTTGAACCCTAGTATGAATTAATTCATGATTGTTTCTTTAAATTCCCAAATTAATTGTTTAATTGTTATTGCTTAATTGATTGTGCATATATATTCCAATACTAGATTAGGGATAATTAGTATTGTTATTATTCCATTGTCTTGATCACAACGAGAGTTGGGTTTTGACGGATTTGGGTATTTCAATTAAGGACATGAAATTCTCCACAGGAGTAGGTAAAATGGATTGTTAGGAAGTTACAGTGCGACGTTTAATGTCTTTAATTTGCATGATTCCACGGGAGTAGGCTTGAGTGCATATTATGGAAGCCATAGAATATAGATACTCGAGAGAGGTTTATGGTATTTTATAGGGTGTACTTTTCTTTGTGAGCATTTAATTGATTAGTTTGGGGTAGGAATTATTTTGTATTACTCCATGCTAGTAGGGATACTTAGCTCTAGTGTTTTTTATTTATATATTGATTAGTTATAGTTTATTCGACCATTATTGATATTAATCTGCTATAGTCTTACCATTAATTAAGGGCTAATCATAGAACAACTCTCTCTCTGTGGGATCGACCCTGACTTACCCTACTACATAGTTAGGAGGATTAGTTAAGTTATTTATTTTTGTTAGGTGCGCGACACGCCTATCATTAAACATAGACAATGTCACACAAACTTTGTGTCTTTACGTCTAACCGGTTACCATTGACCTTATCACACCTCTGCAATCATAATGACAATAGGCTCACACTTCTTATGCACTACTTTTCTATCTTTCCAAAAGTTGAACAGAAAAAAAAAACACCTCACCGTATGTAACTACAATTATGAGCAAGTGTTGCTACTTATTATTACCTATTAGGGTACTTTTTTCCTCCTTTTGATCTTCTTTCTTCCCTTTTCTTCCTTGTTTCTTCCGTCTTTCCCTTCTATTTCATTCACTTGATCATCCTTAATCATAGTGACATTTTGCTAGATTTTCGACCATTTTTTACTGATCTTCTAGCATAATTGCTTTCACTCTGTTTTGCCGTGTTTTCAATGTAGGTGGGACCCCTCCTAAAACAATTACAAGCACAAAAGATGGCAAAGGTTGCAATAGAAAAATCTTGAATCGAGCTATGGTCACACACCATCTTCACCATTTCGCCCGTGCATAAGGAGTGAAAACAAGCCAATACAGCAAGTTAGGTGCGTCTGCACCTAAGGTTGGTGCGCCCGCACCATTTTCTAGGTGCGCCCCACCTAAGGTTGGTGCGAGCGCACCTTTTGAATCCACTGAAATTTGTAAGGCACTTAGTGCCGTTTTAAAACCTTTTGAATCCACGGAAAATTTTTAAGGCACTTAGTGCCGTTTTAAAACAATATTTTTGACTACTTTGGAGATTATGCTTTATTCTATTCAGCACTTAGAGTAATATTAGTGTTACTTTAGTGAGAAAAAAAACATTAAAACTTGAAGAATTTGGATTTCTAGATTGAAGAATCTACACTTTTGAGGTACTTTGACTAATTTAATTTGTAATTTTCAGTTTTTATTCATTCTTTTATTGTCTTCTCTTCTTTGATTCAAAGTAGATTATGTTGATTAGTGTAGTCATAATTTTATTGCCTATGAGGTGTGAGCGCAAATTTGACTACTTTATTGAAGGGTTTTATTGAAAAACGTTTTTGAAGTCGCCAACAAGTCTTTAAAGGAAGACTCGTAAACCTAATTGCATATTAAGAAATCTTAGGGACAATTTAGGGACTTATCCAATGAAGATTTCTCCACCATAACTTTATAATTGGTCATTGAACCAAAAAGTGAGCTCAAGGGTGAGGGTACGAACATGATTAGGAATCACGTTCACCTATTGTTGGCCTCTATTTAATACGATTCATAGGCAAGTTTTATGCAATTAAACAACCAAGCATTAACCTATAAAGATCAGTCTAGGTCGGTTCATTAAACACACAAAAGACTAATTTTTAATGACATGTCATTAAGCAATCATATTACTGGGATCCTAAACCAATTGTCCAAATTATCTTATTAGACGTTAGCACGTTTATTTAGGTCTTGTAATTAGCAATAATAAGCATGTGAGGTGATGAAAGCAATAAACATGAAAACATAGAAATATGTACAAAAGTATAGAGAAGAGTTTAAGGAGAAAAATGTACAAAAGACACAAAATTGCTTAAAGATCTACATCATGAAAAGTGCGTTACAAACTTCAAAACAATAAATACGAAAGGAAAAGATTAAGGACCCTCAGCAATATATTGGTGTCGCCTGAGTCTTAGGAAATAACGACTTTCGAGAGGAGCAATCATGGATCCTTGCAATGAAACTGTAATACCCCGATTCTTAAGAGCGTTTATTTAGCGTTAATTTTAATTATTAAGTTAATGATGTTCAGAAAATTCTTATTTTATTTGAGTTGGAGTATGAATTTTTAATTGAGATGTTTGTAATGTGTTTATTAAAATAATTCTATGAAGATATTAGAGTTAGTCTTGCGTGGACCTGGTCCACAATAATATTATTGTGGACCAAAACCACTTATTTAACATAGTGACCCTTTAGTTCCATATAGTAACCTTTTCAAATTTTAAGTTACACTATACAGTTACTATCTACCATAGTGACTGTTTTTTTTAATATAGTAACTCTTTCTCACATTAGTTTATCATGATGAAATTTTCACTTTATGACATAGTAACCTTTTTTTTCATAGTCAAACTTTATAATCTATATCTATTCATCTTTTATATTTATCTATATATATATATATATATATATATATAACAAGGTTCATCTATCCTATGTGTCATTCACTAAATGAATCTCGCCCACATGTCATTTGTCAAAAGCTCATCTGCCCACATGTCATTTGCCAAGAGCTCCCTCATTGCCTTCTGCCACGTGTATAAGCTGTAGTCCTCCCATCTGCTGAAAGTTCACGAAAATAATTCTGACTAATGGAATGCATCAATTACAATCTTTGCAACTTTAGTAAGTTTGTATATTTATGTAGATTAATTTCTAACTGTTTTGCCTATTAAATATATTAGTGATTTTTTTGGCATTTTTCTCTCCACTCTCCACATCAAACAAAAAAAAATCATTACACCATATATGGAAGTAGATACATGAATAGTCACTGTCAAGTGTGAACCACCTTCTTTTTAATTCTCGGTAAAAAAATATTTTTTAAAAAAGATGTTAAAAATTAAAGCTTAAATCACCAACTCATAAATTCAATAGCATCACAAACTCATAAATTCAATACAAGTAGAGTTAGGATTATTATTTTATATTAACCATTTTACATTATCATTTATATAACTTACCAAAAAAAAATTGTTACATCATCTAAAATAATTAAATAAATAGTTCATGATTTAACATACTTAAATCCCTCTCGATGATAAACTATATTTCTTTCATCAAACTAAAAATGTAAACTCATTAGTATATTCCTTGGGAAGATCATAATTCATAAATAACCATTTGTAGGATTATTATTAAATTTTGGAAGTAATTTTTTTTTCAAAGCCGTGAGCCGTAAATGAAGAATTCATCTTTCCATTTGATGTTGCCACGAATTAATCTTCTACAGGAAACGAAAACCGTGAATGAAGTCTAATTTTTTTTTATTCAAAGACAGAACTTTGCAAGACTCTTCACCAAGTTTTTTTAAGAGTGGCTAGAAGTTAAAGAAGTATCAAATAGTGAAAGATTAAATGAATATCTGTACTTGATTTATATAGATGTGATAGTTGTACACTGACCGTGCCTAATTAGCAGCATAATATGTGAAAATCAATGCCTAAAATATAGGGTGACTCATACCATAGTGATTTGTTAATATATAGCCACATTATATATGAAGAAATACAGAAGAGAATCCATATATTTGTTACCTAATTTAGAGGATTATAATTGATTCACACACGCACACAATTTATACCGAAGCGACACATAAGCGGAGTTGTACTAAGTTGTTACACGTGGCAGTGGCATTTTTTAGAATGTTTGAAATGGCGACATTTTGGCAAAATCATTCATAGCTTGACACATAGGACAAATGTACTCAGCTTTATATAGATACACGTGGCAGTGGGATTTAAGTATGTTAAATGCTATTTATCATCTAAACTCATAATTAAATGCTAATAAACTAACTTTTTATTGTGTTTCAAGATTTTGTTGGTGAGATCATTGGATTTACTCCTATTGAGAAAAAAACAAGTTAGAGACAAATTCTCCATGGCGATAATGAAGGATCGTTAGCAAATTCTCCATTGGATGCACAACTCTCCACTAACAAGAAGCAGATTATTGCAAAGGACGAGAAGGATTTAAATAAGTAGAGACAATGCTATGAGACCGTATTCGCATGATAAATTTTTTTGAGATACTTTAAATTTAAGGGCTTATGCTTTTTGTTCAATATGCTTAAGTACCTTTGTTCAACTTTGTGTTTTTCAATGACAGTTGTTAAGTTGGTTTTTTAAGTTTGTTTACGACAACTACTAAGTTGGATTAAAAAAAATTTGGCCGTTAAGTTTTCGTCACTTAAAAAAGTACTACTTATTGCTTGATTGTCCACAAAACCCATATTGAGGTTTCCTACTTTCTTTGAATATATTATTTAAAACATGATGTCCACAACCAATTGATTGATAATATATTTTAAAACATGTTATATTAAAAATAAAATCAAGTTAGATATGGGCCCATTTACATCTTAGTAGAGAAAGCATTATCATCCACTATGTGTTGATTACTACTATTTCACAGATAATATGTTGTAGAAAATGAAAAAAAAATCCCTTTTAAATCTTTAACAAAAAAAAGCCCTTTTAGTCACGTGACGATCGAATCCATATTAGGTTTGGGCCAAATTAAAAATTGTGAACAACATGGCCAAACACAAGACAACACAAGACCAACTTTTTTACCTGCTAAGACCCTAAATATTTAAAAATGAGAACAAAGTATATTGTTTATTTATTACATTTTTCTATACATTCAAACTTTACACTAAAAAGTGCAGGTAACATTGTCATTAAAAAAAATACCCTTTATACTTTGAATACACATAAAATTCTGTTTACCTATATTAAAAGTATCAAAAATATTAAACCATTAGGTATTACAGTTCACAATTCGCTTAACTCACCAACATGTGTTAATACGGTTAGTGGTTTTAAAAAATTTATATATTATTTATGTAAGGTGTAATCATTACATTTTATCGGGTAGGATACATAATTGTAAAGTCTATAATACTAAAATATTTCGTGCATATCAATATATATGTTATATGAGGAAAGTAAAATCAGTATCAATATATATGTTATATGAGGAAGGTAAAATCAAAATATAATATAAATTTATTCGTAATCAATGCCAATTATAATTTCTTATTTCATGCACATATATGATCTGATAAAGAATCTCCTTTATTTTGGTATATATTGTTCTTTAGTCAACCATAATTTACTACCACAACCAATCCTCTAATCATAAAACACTCAAATAATCAAGCCAAAGTAGTTTAGGAATCACAATCATATTCAACGGTTTCAAGGGTACATTGTTAGTGCTCCAACAATGGATGAAGAACAAACTAGCAATGCACGTGAAAGGCGAAAAAGGTTACTAGCAGAAAAACGGAGTAAATCCAATAAACAAAAACAAGGTAATAACAAACTGTATAACATAGATTATTTTGTTTTTATGATGGCTAACATACATAATAAACTTTTTTTTATGTCAACTATGATTCGTTTTAAATTAAAGCAAACTATAATTCCTTTTGTTGTAAATTATAAAGTAAACTCTTTTTTTTTTTAAACTATAATTCGTTTTGTCAACCATAATTTTATATCAATGGATTCGTGTTTTAATTTATACATAATTTGTGGTATTCTTTTTATATACACATTAGGGTAGATTAATCTCACCCCCCAAAATACAAATAGTATATGACAGAACATTGATTATCATAAAAATTGCAAAAATCTACCTCTTTTTTTATTATCAAATTATTCGTATGAATGTATAGTGTCACTTGTAGGAATATATAGATGCATATAGCGGAATTTCAGGAAACAATTTCCTAACATCTATCATAGGATCGCAAACATAATCAAACATATGAATCATTTAATAGGGATTAAATATCAAACCTTTGTAGCGTGATTTCCCTGTTGTATGCAAGCTTTGAAGATCCGAGAGCCCCAAGTGTTGCTCCTCTAATCAGTCCACGAGCACCAGTTGAACACCAACGTCTGCTAGAACGGAAGAGAAAAGATCCCTTGCTTTTGGTGGTATAGGCGCCGGTTAGAGGGAATAGATTTGGGTTTCAATTCTCTCTCTCTTGTGAAAAGAAACTGATTAATGAATTGATCACCTAAACTCTAATATTATATCCTATATATAATAGAAGAGTCATAGGTTAGTTAGGAGAACTAATTCTCCTCCTATTCCCCTTTAGACCGGCCCAACCCTAATCCTAAATGGATTCGGATTACTTTGTCCAACTTGTGCTACAATGTGTGACCTCATAGGATTAATATATTTTAGTTATAGGCCCAATCAATATTGTCCTATTAATCATATTTATTCTCTAGCAAGAAAATAAGATTACTAAAATAATTAACTTTATTATCTTCATAATATTATTCCTATTTATATTTAGTAATTGTCGGGATGTCTAAGGACATATTCCTTCAATCTCCCACTTGTCCGAAGACAAGAGCGCAATGTTAAATTCCTTAAGTCACTTAATGTCAAATTTGATAACACAATGTTATTCTCAAATTTATGTTCCTTGATCGCCGAGTTCGAATCGCTCAAATGAGGATTAACTCTTTTTAATCCTATTCCGCATGGCCATGCAATTTTCCGTTCTCGCTCATCAAGAGGCCCAGACACCATTCCTATTTAATAGGAGGACTTATCCACTCTTGTATGACCATAACTCCCACTCAATTCTTAGCCCACCTGATCACTGCCTTTATAACCTCCTTTTACGGCGCGGCGTTTAACAGTGTCAAAGTTAAACTAATTATGTTGTGGTTATTAAGACATACTCATGTCTAAGGAATCCACTAAATATAGTAGTTCGATTCTACTTTTAGAATCTAATTAGGTCAAGTCTCAATGTATCAACTATACATCCATATAATCAATTAGACATCTCTATGTCTCCATAGCCCATGGAATCGCGCAATCAATTAATTATATACTAGTCTTTTAAATAAATCACTTATGTCCAATTTAGTGATTTAGACTAGGGACTTTAAATAAATTGTGATTTTCAGTTCACTTTATAGGGTTCCAATATCAAAACGTTTTCGATAATCCTATTTGAAAACACAAATTATTTGGACATTTTATTTAATACTAAACCAAACAATTAAATAAGAACGAAATTTTATTGATAAACATTTCAAAGCATAATAAATGTCTTTACAATTGTAAACATGAAGTAAACAACCTAAAGCCATTCTCCCATATGCTTAAGCCCCATAGACCTAGTATGACACTCATGCTTAGGTTGAGCAAGCGGTTTAGTCAGAGGATCTGCTACGTTATCCTCAGTATGAACCTTGCTTACTTATGTGTATCCAAGTAACAACTAACTCCTCATCTCCACCATATACCAAAAATTATCCTTAGTCCTTCGCAAGTACTTAAGGATGTTTTTTCCGCAATCCAAAGGCGCATCTCCCGGATTTGATCGGTATTTGCCGCATATACTCAAAGCATATGCAACATCCGGTCGAGTGCATATCATGGCATACATAATGGATCCTACCGTAAGCATAGGGAACATTACTCATACGCTTGACCTCATCAGGACTCGAAGGACACTGAGTCTTGCCAAGTGTTATGCCATGTTGCATGGGAATGAAACCTCTCTTGGAGTTTTCCAGCTTGAACCTTGCAAGAACCTTATCAATATAAGTCTCTTGACTAAGTCCAATCACCCTTTTCGACCTATCTCTATAGATCTTTATTCCCAATATGTACTCGGCCCTCTCCTAGGTCTTTCATAGAGAAACAATTTTTAAGTCATTCCTTGATCGACTCAAGCATGGTCTTATCATTTCCTATGAGAAGTATGTCATCCACATACAAGACCGGAAAAGTAATACTACTCCCACTTAACTTCTTGTAAACACAAGATTCCTCTTCATTTTCGAGAAAGCCAAATTTCTTGATCGCCTCATCAAATCTCGAGGTTCCAACTCCTTGATGCTTGCTTTAGTCCATAAATGGACTTCTTAAGCTTCGCATACCCTCCTTGGATTTTCTAGATCTTCAAAACCTTGAGGTTGTGTCATGTACACATCCTCTTTCAAGAACCCATTCAAGAAAGCGGTTTTGACATCCATCTCGCCTTATTTCATAGTCATGAAAGGCAAGAATCGCAAGGATTATCCTAATGGACTTCAAGATGGCTACTCGGTGAGAAGGTTTCATCATAGTCAATACCATGAATTTGTTTGAAACCTTTCGCCACCAACCTTGCTTTGAAAACACTAATGTTTCCATCCTTGTCTGTTTTCAACTTGAAAATCCATTTGCATCCAATGGGTTTTACCCCATCGAGCAAATCAACCAAGTCCCATACTTGATTTTCGGACATGGAATCCATTTCGGATTTCATGGCCTCAAGCCATCTTTCGGAGTCTTGACTATCCAAAGCATCTTTTGTAGCTAGTAGGCTCTTCCGATTCTAAAATCGTTATTTCAAAACTTTCGGTCAAAAGGAAATCAATATATCTCTTTGACGGAATGATGGTCCTACTTAGACCTACGTTGGGGAACAAATGAAGAAGTTTCTACCTCACTAGGTTGAGTGACTTCGCATGGAGTATCTCCAAGTGGGACGGTAGGAGGTACGTGAATTAAATGCACCACCTCCCGAGCATTTTCATGCTAGGGCCGCCTCGATGAGGTGTTAACCTCATCCATTTGTTGCTCATCTCGAACTTCTTCGAGATATACATTTCTCCCACTTGTTTTCTCGGAAATAAACTCATTTTCCGGAAAGACACCATTACGAGCAACAAACACTTTGTTTTCGCTTTGGTTGTAGAAGTAGTATCGCTTAGTCTCTTTTAGGTAACCCACAAAAAAGACATTTATCGGATTTGGGTGAAAGCTTATCGGAAAGTAAACGTTTTACATAGGCTTCACAACCCCATATCCTTAGAAAAGACAATTTTGGAACGTTTCCAATCCACATTTCATATGGTGTCTTTTCCACTTGCTTTGGATGGTGCTCGTTAAGTGTGAATGCCATTGTTTCAAGCGCAAATCCCCGTAATGATATAGGAAGATCAAGAAGACTCATCATGGATCGAACCATATCAAGTAGAGTTCGATTCCTTCTTTCAGAAACGCCATTTAACTGTGGTGTTCCTGGCGGAGTCCATTGTGAAAGTATTCCACAATCCTTCAAATGATCACCAAATTCTTGAGATAAATATTCACCACCACGATCGGATCGTAATGCCTTAATTTTCTTCCCAAGTTGGTTTTGTACTTCATTTTGGAATTCCTTAAATTTTTCAAAGGATTCCGACTTATGCCGCATGAGGTAAACATATCCAAATCTGCTCACATCATCGGTAAAAGTAATGAAGTAACTGTACCCTCCCCTAGCCAACGTACTCATAGGTCCACACACATCCGTATGTATGAGGGCTAAAAGGTCATTGGCCCTTTCACTTGAACTTGTGAAAGGAGACTTTGTCATTTTCCCCATCAAGCAAAATTCACAAGTATCAAATGATTCGAAATCAAATGATTTGAGATTTCCATCTTTATGAAGTTTCTCAATGCGCTTTCAGCTTATGTGGCCTAATCGACAATGCCATAGGTATGTAGGGTTTGAATCATTTGCTTTATGTTTCTTGCTGTCTATGTTATAGATATGGGTTTCTAAGTCTAGTACATATAAACCATTTGATAACTTAGCGGAGACATAGAACAAATCATTCAAATACGCAGAACAACAATTGTTCTTTATTGTAAATGAATAACCTTCGGAATCCAAAACAGGAGTTGAAATAATGTTCTTTGTGATAGCAGGAACATAATAACAATTATTAAGTTCTAACACTAATCCTGAAGGTAAAAGTAGACTATATACTCCCACTGTCAATGTAGCAACTCGTGCTCCATTGCCAACGCGAAGATCTACTTCTCCCTTTCCCAATGTTCTACTTCTTTTGAGGCCTTGCATATTACAAATAATGTGCGAACCACAAGCGGTATCAAATACCCAAGAAGCGTGTTGCTAAGTTAACTTCTATAACATACATATCCGAACTAGAAACTCCTTTCTTTTAATCCTTCGATACTTGGGGCAACTACTTTTCCAATGACCAACCTTGTTACGGATGTAACAATAGTGCTCATCAAGCAACTTTTGGTTTTGGTGTAACGATTCCCATATCCCTTTCAATTGCAATGAAACGTTTAGCATTCAATTTGTCCTTCGAAAGGACGGAGCGTAAATTACAAGTAGAATTGTTGGTGTTGATATTGTTGTTACTAGACATGATAACTACAACAAATGAATAATAAAGCAAGATTCAATCAATGTTTATCAAGAAAGCAATAATTAAACAAATTTTAATTACTACTACCCTTTATTCAAAATGAAAATCCCCTATTGAATAAAGAAATAACCAAGATCCCCTCCCACTACAATCAAACGGACTTTGGCCCTGCCTTCAATTTATAGTAGTTGAGGTAAGTAAACACTTTACTAATTATAACTAATTATAATTCTTGGTAGACAAGTTAACAACTCCTTGTTTACTCCTATCTCTTAGCTTCAAAACCCAAAACTTTGTCTTTTGATGATTTTGTTGAGTTAAACCAAACATTAACATGTAAGTTTCAATAACCTACCCTACTATCCCCGGAACTATGAGCAACACCCGCTTTGGCGTAACCTATTACTCGTGATCTAAGGCTTTATAGGTGTTGTTTGGGAAAGCGATTAAACTCAATATTACTTTTGGGGACCTAAGTTTACTAATATGGTCAATTAATAGTGAACACATGAATCAATTAACCACAAACAAACTTAGAAGCAAGCATTTAAACAAAATATATGCAAGAAAATTATAAAAGTTATAATTAAAATGATCTAGTATGGCCCCTATACTTAGGAAAATAACTAATCTTCATATAGAAGCATATAGCGGAATTTCAGGAAATAATTTCCTAACATCTATCATATTAGGATCGCAAACATAATCAAACATATGAATCATTTAATAGGGATTAAATATCAAACCTTTGTAGCGTGATTTCCCTGTTGTATGCAAGCTTTGAAGATCCGAGAGCCCCAAGTGTTGCTCCTCTAATCAGTCCACGAGCACCAGTTGAACACCAACGTCTGCTAGAACGGAAGAGAAAAGATCCCTTGCTTTTGGTGGTATAGGCGCCGGTTAGAGGGAATAGATTTGGGTTTCAATTCTCTCTCTTGTGAAAAGAAACTGATTAATGAATTGATCACCTAAACTCTAATATTATATCCTATATATAATAGAAGAGTCATAGGTTAGTTAGGAGAACTAATTCTCCTCCTATTCCCCTTTAGACCGGCCCAACCCTAATCCTAAATGGATTCGGATTACTTTGTCCAACTTGTGCTACAATGTGTGACCTCATAGGATTAATATATTTTAGTTATAGGCCCAATCAATATTGTCCTATTAATCATATTTATTCTCTAGCAAGAAAATAAGATTACTAAAATAATTAACTTTATTATCTTCATAATATTATTCCTATTTATATTTAGTAATTGCCGGGATGTCTAAGGACATATTCCTTCATCACTCACATGCAAACACATAATTCAATTGTCCTACCAGGGGTGAATTAGTATATATATATTTTTTTTTAAAAAAATTAAAATACCACCTATAGTGTTCCATGTTTTAACTATATATGTATATGTGATTTTGAACAAAATTTATATTAACAATAATTTAATAGTATTTATTAAGAACACAAAACATACTAAACATGCAGACATGAACATGTTTTAACAAATTATACTAGCTTCCAATTTCTTTTTTTTTTGCACTAAAAGAAAGAACTTACCACTGTACATATTCAAATGCCCAACCAATTAACTCCTTTTGTGTGGTTTTTTTTATTTGCACTCCATTTCACAGATCTCCTTCATCAGTTGATTTTTCCTCTAATTTTTCTTCAAACCATTGTTGAGTTGCTATCCACACCAATTTTGCTTGATAAAACCTTCATGCATGTGCTTGGGGATGATTGACTCAGAGGAAAACATAGCTGAAAATGAGATGTTGCACATCCGTTGCACATGAATTATTAAAATATGCATTACTACTTGGGGATAAATTCACTTGATGATCTTCAGAGTTTGCTACCTCTGATCATGAGTGTTTCCACTTCATTCTATCTTTGGCATTTGAAGAAGTATGCCAGTGGATTGATGGCTTTCTTCCATCATAAAGTAGTCGTTAGTTTTGATACATGTAATTTTGCAAGAAACTACTTATTTTCCTAGAGAGAAAGAAGGTCTTTTTTTTAGTAGATCGTTAGTTTTGATGTTTGTTTGAAAGGTGGGAAAAGATGGAGATAATCTATCTCTCTCTTCAAATTTATAGTGGTCCAATTGTATGTTATCTTTCTTCCTCTCCATAGTTATATGGTCTTCTTTTATTAATGATTCTTGATTCTTGATGCAAACAAATATCAATTCACCTAAACTATAAAGAACACGTGGCAATGAGTATCTTATACACTTATGGTTTTGTAAAGTAATACTTATTTATATATTAGGTAGCACTAATTTTATGATTGATGAAAACATATTTGTGCATATAAGCCTACCTATTAGATGTTATATTAGGTAATTGGTGCCAAACAAATTCGAAAAAACTCTAGCATGTTTTTTTTAGAAGTCCTAAGATAGACTAAACCTAAAGATGTGTTAAAAATATTAATGTTTTTATGCACTTAGAATATGTTCTCTTCGGTATAAAACAACTGAACTAAATTTAACTTAACTAAACTGATTGCAATACAACCGAACTGAAATGAACCGAACTGAATTAAATTATAACCAATAGTAATGATAATAAATAAATTTGGAACTGAACTGAGATGAACTGAACTGAATTAAACTGAATTGAACTGATTGCAATCGAATCGAACTAAAACCGAATCGAACCGAATCGAACCGAATTATTTTTAAACATTAGAATATTAATTTAAAATTAACAATTTATAGCTAATGTGACACTATTTAAAATTTGTTTGATTCACATATTTATGATACACGAGTATATAGTGATTCTATTACTATTGTTAAAATGTTCACTTTATTGGATTATTCGTGCCAAAAGGTTTACTTATAAATATAATGTACCTAATATATAATGTAAACTTTTAATTGTAGCTCAAGAAGATTTCGAGAACCATTGTCAATAACCTTCAGAGAACAAAAGTGTGGTATCAAAGAGTAGGAGCCCTTTAATTGATATATCTAACGGTACGATAATCAATAGTTTATTTTGTAACCAATATATATATATATATATATATATGATATCACTTTTGTTAAACAATTTTACATCTCAACCAGGGTCTATGAATATCAGTACTACACAAATTCAACCTGCACAGATTGCAAGACAAAAAAGAAAGAGCGTATTAAAAGATGTACGTGAATGTCGTTTTCGTTCTCCTGATAAGCGTTCATAAGCGGCAAAAGTTCTTCATATAAATTGAGTTGTCTAACTGATGGTGTCCAATGTAATGCTCATTTCATTTCTATTGTTACAAAAAATTGTTGCTCATATATTTACAATTATGACTATATCTTTCTCTTTGGTCTATGTCATGTTTCATATGTTTTTCTTAGATGATTGTTTCATTAGAATAAACATATGACATCCTTCGTGTAGGTGCAAATAATTTTTTAGGCCACGTAAATCAATTACATACACCTACGAACGTTTTCCGCATAGATCTAACACCGCTAAGCAACATTACTAATGGTGAGTATGAGAACAAAATATCATTTAATGCTTTGGTTGATTACGTTGAAAGTTTTTCTAAATCAAACTAGCTTTACAAATTCTCAAGCATTCTTCTTTTGAAAATAGGGCTTATGAATATCAGTTCGGTACGCAGTGAGTCTGCGAAGATTGCAAGACAAAAAAGGAAGAGCATCTTGAAAGAACGGCGTGATGGCCGAGTTCGTTCTCTAGAAAACACAATCGAAAATGGCAAAAGTTCTTTAACTCAAATAAGTTGTCTTACAAATAATATCCAATGTAATGCGCATATCATTAGTGTTGTTACATAAGTAATTGTATAGCTAAGTCTATTTCTAACTATATTTCCAATTCCTGAATATAAGTTTGCACACCAACAAGCTCAGAAGCAAGAAGCGGTTTCAGTCTCCATACAAGACAAATCCTAAATAGTAATGGTTTCTTAACCATCCATGTCACCATTAAATAAAATAATACTATTTGATTATAATATATATGTCATTCTTCGTATAGGTGGAAATTATTTGTCAGACAAAGAAAATCAATTACATCCACCTGCCAACATGCTTAGTATCAATGCAGCACCGCTCGGCAACATTTCCAATGGTGAGTATGTAATAAGAAAAATAAAATTGTTATTTTGAGATAAAAGTTATACTTTAAACAAATAGGAGTTTTTATGTTATAAAAAATTTAAATATTTTATTTTTTGATATTACCATTAATGAAGGAGACTACCAAACTATAAAGGCGAACATGCATAAACGAAGGGCATTAATGAATGCGAAACATTCAAAAAGTAAGTACTTAAATATAGTATATGAATTAAAGATTATTCAACGATTTGTGTGTTCTAAGTGTATTTCCCTTGCAACAGATGCTTATTCAATCACATCTGATAGTGAAAATGATTACTCTACACCCAATAACAATGTGCTTACATATTTAGCTCCTTCAGCAAATCAACATATATGTATGTGTTTCAATTGTCAATTTCATTGCGTGTAAGTTAATGTGCAACACACTAATAGTTGTTTTCATGTCATTTTAATCAACAACAAATTTTATTGTCATAAAGCTGAACAACGTGAACCGAAGATTGCAAGGCAAGAAAGAAGGATCATATTAAACGAAAAACGGAATTTCAGTACGTTTTATTTTGCATCTAATATTATTTTTAGTGTTCATTTATATAAATATCAATATTCCACATTAACATTAACGTTATATAAATACATAAACACATTAGATATGGTTTTGTGTTTTTTAACTAATTTAAAAATAATCACAACCTAATATGATGGTTTAAAAAAAAAATCACATCAAGTGTTGTTGTTTTATTGAAGCAAATGAAGTTCGAGATAGAGTTCTGTTTCGATTAGGCGAAACAAGTTCAGCTTTCAGATAAAAAAAATGTAATTCAAAGCAAGAACGTCCTCAAACAAATCACAAGAAGGATTGATTTAGGTATTTAATTATACATTTTGCGCATGTTGTAGGTTCATAATTTTTTAATTATTTGTGCAGTTGAAATATATACATTTCAATAGTTTTCTTCATAAAATACTAACATCTATCTAATATGTACATAAAATGATAATGAGGTACATACAACAGACCATGCGAACGATGTGTCAGGTATGTATAGATATGATCCATTTCCATGTGTATATGAAGTTGAATTTTTTTTATCATAAAATGATAAGTAGTTTGTATTATGTAGTTGATTTTAGTTTCACAACTAACTCGATTAATAGTTATTTACGGTCAGCTTATTGGGATATTGGAGATCCAACATGGGAGTGTCAGCATTGTGGAGCGATGATGTCATTTGAAGAAAGAACAAATAAACGAGGCAAAACAAACAAGGTAAAGTTCTCTTTTTGTTGTATGCAAGGGAAAGTTCAACTCCCTTTATTGCGTCGTCCTCCACAACTCTTGATAAATCGCTAGAAGGAAACCATCCACGAAGCAAACACTTCATTGAGAATATCGAGACCATATATTATGATGCATTCATTACGTCGATGGGAGGGAAAATCCAAGCACCACCTGATCAGGGATGTGGACCATATAATTTCAAAATTGGTGGTCAGAATCATCATTTGATTGGAAGTTTATTGCCAACTCAGGGTTCACGTCCAAAGTTTTCTCAGTTATACATATATGACATTGAACATGAAATTGACAATAGAAAAACTGCTGTAAGGTATAACATAATCGATTCGTTATTGATGGGAATTCATATACATCTACTCTTTCATTGTGGACTAAAATGTATGCAATTGTTTTATTTTCATAGTGGACGCTCTGGTAATCCTGATAATTTTGAAGACCAACTAATTGCGAAAATACAACATATGATTGATGAACACAACCCTCTCGCAAAAAACTTTAGGATGGCACTGGATCGCTTCAGAAGTGATGCGTGTGATAATGTTAAGTTGAAGCTAATTGGAAAATGGGAATCTAATGGAAGGACATACAATCTACCGACAACATCAGAAGTGGCTGCCTTGATAGTTGGAGATATTGATACTGCAGATAAAAGAATTGTTGAATATTAGAATGACAAATTGAGATAAATATCCGAACTTCATCCTGCCTATTTGCCTCTACAATATCCTCTTCTATTTCCGTATGGTGAGGATGGATATCGAGTTGATATTTCACATCGAGATAAGGATCTACCTAGCGGTGATTCAAAAAAAAGGGATAGACTTACTATGAGAGAGTTATTTGCATACCGCATGCAAGATCGTCGAAATGAAGCACCAACCATACTGCTCTCTCGAAGATTATGTCAACAGTTTTGTGTTGATGGTTATACAATGATGGAGGCAGAAAGGTTGTCGTTTGTGAAAAATAATCAGAAGAGTTTCAGGGCTGATAAAGTGAAGAATTTACGAGGTGCAGCAGATCTAGGAGATACGGAACGTTCATCAACCGGTAGTCGTATAGTCATACCCGCTTCATTCACTGGAGGACATAGCTACATGAGGGAAAACTATCAAGATGCAATGGCCATTTGTAGATGGCATGGTTACCCTGATTTGTTTATAACGTTCACATGTAATCCAAAGTGGCCAGAAATCAATCGATTTGTGTCAAAGAGGGGGTTAAGACCGGAAGATAGGCCTGATATAATATGTCGAGTCTTTAAGATGAAACTCGATCAGTTGGTTAAGGATCTAAAGGACCACAATATATTTGGCAGAGTTAGAGCTGGTAATCAGATATTCAACTACAAACTTCTTATGATTACTTTATACTATCGATGACTTTTTTTACCTAATATATTGGCAAATGCGTTACTAATTTGTTAAACATATCATATTATTTTGCTTTGCAGTTGTTTATACAGTAGAATTTCAAAAACGTGGTCTGCCACACGCACATATACTTCTGTTCTTGCATCGTGACGATAAGTTTCCTGATGCCGAAGCAATAAATAAAATTATATGGAACTTCCAGACAAGGATGAAAATCCAGAATTATACGATGTTGTCTCTGAGTTCATGATGCACGGTCCTTGCGGTGCTTTGAATCACAATGCTCCATGCACGACAGATAAGAAGTGCACGAAGCATTTTCCAAAGAAATTCACTGAACAAACAACAATTGATGAGGACGGCTATCCTGTTTACAGGAGAAGAGATACTAGAGTCACTGTTGAAAAAAATGGCGTCATGCTTGACAATGGATATGTTGTCCCCTATAATCGTGAATTACTTTGTAAGTATCGTGCACATATAAATGTCGAGTGGTGCAACCAATCTAGGTCCATCAAGTATTTGTTCAAGTATATATATAAGGGGTACGATAGAGTAACAGCAACAGCATATCAAAATCGGCAAAAACTCTGATGATCCTGAACAAATTGATGAAATTAAAATGTATTATGATTGTCGTTACATATCCCCATGTGAAGCCATGTGGAGGATATTCGGGTTCCCGATTCATTACAGAACTCCAGCTGTCGAACGACTAAGTTTTCATCTACCTAACGAGTAGACTGTTGTTTTCACTGATGAAGATCATTTAGGAGTTGTCCTTGAAAGACCTGACATTGAGAGAACGAAATTTCTGGCGTGGATGGAGTGCAACAGAAAATATGCCGAGGCTCGAGAATTAAGCTACGTTGAATTCCCTACAAAATTTGTGTGGCAGCAAAAGGAACGTGAGTGGACACCCAGAAAACAAGGCTTTTCCATAGGAAGAATCTATCATGTAAACCCTCGAGCAGGTGAAAAATTCTACTTAAGGACATTGCTGAATTTTGTGAAAGGTGCAACATGTTACGAAGACATACGCGTTGTTGATGGGGTACTACATCCAACGTTTAAAGAAGCATGTTATGCCAGGGGGTTTGTTAGATGATGACAAAGAGTATGTTGATGCCATAATAGAAGCAAGCTTTAGAGAATCGGGACAACATTTACGTAATCTTTTTTGCATGCTGCTACTGTCGTGTAGTCTGACAAAGCCCAATCTTATCTGGGAAAAGACATGGCACCTTCTTTCTGATGATATTCTTCACAGGCAACGCAGACTCCTACAAGACGAAGGTATTCAAATATTACTCACTATTGTTTGTAAAAAATATTAATCTATTTGTATTTTATAATATTTTAACCCTTTTCAATTACGAATTAAAATGGTTATCATATTTGCGCCTAAGTGATGAACAACTGCAAAACTTTACGCTGGCAGACATTGAAGCTAAGCTACAAAGTAATGGCAGCACACTACGTAAATTCAGCGAAATGCCATTTCCTAATGATATGATCATAGAAGACGGTCAAAACAAGCTGATAATGGACGAGCTTTCCTATGACCGAGGGAAGTTAGAAGAGGAGTTCCAGCGACTATTTCAAGGATTAACAACTGAGCAACGTGGAATTTACAATGAAATTATGTCAGTTGTATCACGAGGAAAAGGAGGGGTGTTCTTTGTATATGGATACGGAGGAACAGGTAAGTTGTATCTTTGGAGATTGTTGTGTGCTTCATTAAGGCGTAAAGGAGATATCATTTTGCCAGTCGCATCAAGCGGAATAGCTTCTTTATTTCTTTCACGAGGAAGAACTGCTCATTCCAGGTTTGGACTCCCGTTAGATGTTGCTGAGAACTCAACATGTGTTGGCATTAAGCCAGGCTCAGACTTAACCGGACTCCTTATGAAGACAAAGTTAATTATATGGGATGAGGCTCCCATGATGCATAAATACTGCTTTGAAGCTCTGGATAGGAGTTTAAAGGATGTTATGCAGTCTGTGAATCCTGCAAATCAAGATATCCCATTTGGTGGCAAGGTTGTCGTTTTTGCTAGTGATTTAAGACAAATATTGCCCGTGGTGCCTAAAGGAAGCAGACAAGACATTGCCTTCTCAGCAATAAATAGTTCTTACTTATGGGACTTTTGCCGAGTACTTAGGCTGACAAAGAACATGCGCCTCACAACAGGTTCAAGTAATTCAAATGTTGATGAAATTAGAGAATTTTCAGAATGGAAACTCAATGTTGGAGATGGCAAAGTTGGAGGGCCAAATGATGGTGAGGCCGATATTGAAATACCCCATGAAATGTTGGTAGATGGGGGAGATGACCCTATTACGGCAATAGTAGAAAGCACATATCATGACATAGAGGATCACATTTGGGAACCAAGTTATTTTCAAGAAAGAGCTATTCTTGCTCCAACCAATGAAATTACCGAGACGGTTAAAAATCACGTGTTATCTCAATTGCCAGGTGAAGAAAGAACTTACTTGAGTTCAGATGCAATTTCAGTGGAGGAAGGAAATTTCGGAATTCATGAGATGTATTCAACAGAGTTCCTAAATGCAATTAAATGCGGAGGATTACCAAACCATAGTATACGACTGAAGGTTAGAGCACCAGCGATGCTCCTAAGGAATATTGATCAAAGTTATGGGCTATGTAATGGCACAATATTGGTCGTTAAGCACTTAGGCGATCGCATTATTGAGGCTGTTGTGGTATCTGGTAGTTATTTGGGCAATAAGGTCTTCATTCCACGAATGACGCTTACTCCGTCAGACTCAACAAAATTTCCCATCAAGTTCCAACGGAGACAATTCCCTTTGGTTGTGTGCTTTGCAATGACAATCAATAAAAGTCAAGGACAATCGCTTTCGCATGTTGGCCTATATCTTCCTCGGCTTTGTTTTGCCATGACAATTTTATGTGGCCGTATCAAGAGTTACCAAAGAAGAAGGGTTTGAAAATTTTAATAGTTGATAAAGAACGTGGAACATCAAATGTTACCACAAATGTAGTGTACAAAGAAGTATTTCAGAATGTTGGTTAAATACTCTTATTATTAATTTTACTCAATAAGTTATTTTTATTTTCATCCACTTTGTTGAAATGTATTTTTTTTACCTTCGATTTTCATGATATATATTGCATGCGGACTTTAAGTGCTTCAAAATATGTTACAAAATATATACAGATATTACATTTGATGTACAAAGTTATCTCAAAAAATAAACTTCCCGTGCATATTTGCACGGGTCCAGAAACTAGTTTTTTTATATAGTGATTTTTTTTTCCATAAATCACATGAATTAGCATTAGGTCTACACTAATTTAGTGTGGACCAAGTCCATATAATTTTTTACAAGTTGAATTGCTCTTCTAAGTTCTAAGCTTTTCCTACCAATTCTGGAACACTCCTAAAATCTTACACCCTTTTTGTCGGTTTAACTTGTTAGAAACAAAACCCCAACCCACTCTTTGTTTTTCACGTCATTCCTCAAAGCTCCAAGGAAACCCAAACTCCTGTCTCTCTCCTGGATCCCCTGCTTCACTCCCAAACCCTCACCTCCCCATATATTTCTCTCTCTTCCCTTGTAGCTCGCCGGAGCTTCCCTTTACTGCCGCCGCTCCTCCGTTCTGTTCCTCTTCGCCTCTGTGCGTGCGGTGCTGCTCGCGTGCTGCCGCAGAGCTGTTGTTGTTGAGTGATGTGTTGCTGCTGCGTCGAGGCGGTGCTACCGCCGTTATTCTGATTCGGCCACCGCGAGCTGTAGCTTGCCGGATGTGTGCTACCCCCTGTTCTTCTCTCTTCCTTGCTCGCATCTCCTTCCTTATGCTGCTGTCCCTATTGGTAGTTTGGTACTACCCCTCTCCAATCCTTCTGTTAATTGGATTTATTCCGATTTATATTCAAAATATGCTTATCAAATGGATTAGTGAGTATGGATTTGGTTGATATAATTTGTATGTTGATGATTGAGTATCAATCTATATATGTGTTGCAAAGAAATGGTTGAAAGTCTAAATTCTAGTTAGTATTGACAATTGACAAAGGGTTAATGATTTGAAGATTTCTTTTGATTAATGGGTAAATTTTGATGTTGAACTTTACTACCTAGATTTGACTGTAATTATCATGTTAGCAAAATCTGGTCATATATATTAGTATACTATGTTTGTTGGTGCAGGATGTTTGTATAGAGCCTTACTCTCATATAATATCAATTGTAGTGAGGTTAGTTTAATTAGTATGAGATCCTCTGTCAATAAACGTTTCGTTTTATGTTGTATCTTTTTGGAATCTGATGAGAAGTTCTTTGATTAATATTGTTCAACTTGATAGAGTTAGCTTGAGAGATTTCATTTAATAAGTGCTAATTGAAGGATGTCAGTCATCTGGTGAAAGTAATTATATTTAATCTAGGAGGGTTTTATGTGTAGCACTCTCAGAGAATTAGCACTAATTTATCTTGTTATTATGGCTTAAGTAGTTGGAGTTGGAGTTGGAGTTGATTCATGAAATTAAGAAATGGATTAGTTAGTATATGATGTGGAAATTTTCTAGTTTATATAATGATCTGAAAGTACGTAAAGATAACTTTTATTCTTATGAATAACGGGTTATGAAATGTTTGCTATGATATATGTTCACGTATTCCGAATATGCTAAAGTATACCCTTAAATTCTGAAACAATCTGAAAGTATGAATAGCTCTTAAACGATTTGAAGTACGAAAAGACTGCTATGCTTCCGCTCTGCTTCTGTTATGCTTCTACTATGCTTCTGCTATATCTCTGAAGGACACTTAAAAAGAAACGAATCGTTGTTTATGAAGACATGTTCTATGAAAACTTTTCATACTATGAAAAGTAAGTAACGCTTATTGCTAACACTCGCATTCCCCTTCGAATTATGTTTTATGATTATGTTAATACTATGCTTTTGTATATGGATTGCGGGACATAAGATGTTTTATGATGATTATGATGTTATGATATAATGTTATAAAACGACGATGTTATGAACGTACGATGTTATGATATGAATGGAATGAAAGAAATATAATTACTCATGATGATTATGATATGCTTAAAAGAAAGAAAATATGATAAATTTAATAGAAAGACGGTTCTTGGCAGTATTAAGTGGGTACCGTAAGTGTCACCTTTGTTGTGGCCACCTTTCTGGTTAATGATTGGGCACCGAAAATGTCACCTTTGTCGTGACTGCTTTTCTGTGGGCACCGCAAGTGTCACCTATGTTGTGACCGCCACTCTGTCAATGATGTGGACACCGAAAGTGCCACCTATGTTGTGGCCGCCTTTCTGTATGTTCTGGGGAGACGTCTCTGGTTCATAATCTCGGCACCGAAAGTGTCACCTTTGCTGTGGCCGCCATTCTATTGGGCACCGAAAGTGTCACCTATGTTGTGGCCGCCTTTCTGTAAGTTATGGGAAGACGTTCCTTCCGTTATACTTGCCAAGCTACCAGTATGATTTAAGTAAGAAGGAAAGACAATGATGAAGCTTATGATATGATTATGAAAGTTATCTGACAATGATTATGTTAATGAAAGATGGTAATGATTTATGATCTCCTGTATGATTCAAAATACATGTTCTATAAATTTCTAATGATATGAAAGTATGCCTTGTGCTGTGACATGAAAGAACTATGATGATGTTACGGCTCTGCTATGATTTCTGAAAGTACTTAAAAGTCATGAAATATGGTGAGTAATGTGAATATTGTTATGATATGGTTATGAATGATGTGAACATGCTGACTTACGTGAGAGTGGTAGACACCAAAGCATGTGTTAAAATTGTTTTATGGGTTAGTACTCAACATTGTGCTGATGTGTCTGTCAATGTTTTGTTTTGTCACTACTGTGGCCTGTCACTTGGTGGGTGGCAGTGTTACAATAGTTTCAGGTTGAAGTTCTGGAGCATGTTTTCCAAGATAGAAGCAGTTACGTGCTAAGAGTTCAGCTATGATTGTTTTACATTTCTTTTGAGGCGAGGACGTCCGACATTGTAATAATTAGTCTTAATAGTCTAAGTTTTATTTCTGTTTCCTGGATGAGCGACAGTGCTCTTGATTCTCTCCTGCTGTTGCTCCGCGAAAGCGTTGAGTTCTGGATTTGGGATGTTTTTATTGTAATAGGTTTCCCAAACATTTTCCCAATTTGGGTAGCCCAATTTACAAAGGAAACACTGTCGAAATTTTTAAAATATTATTTCAATTATTATAGAGTTTCTTTAATAAGTGGAGGATCAGAGTAAAGTCACTTTATGATAAGGTTAAATGTCGCCTTGAATTTTCCCTAAGTGGAAAATATGGCGGTAATGCGCCAATTAAGCTAAGTCTTTCGCTGCTAATCTTGATTAATTAACTTAATAAGGACGCATGAAAGTCGGGCCGCTACAGAGACTAATGGAAGATCGGAAGTATGTATGTGTTTAAAGTATTTGAGAGTGTATTTGCTTAGAGTATGGAGGAGTATGGAGGAGTATGAGAGAGTATGAAAGCATAATAAAGCGCATGAAAGTGTTTTAAAAACCGGGTGAGGCATGACCTATTTATAGGAAAAATAGAAAGAAAAATAAGATAAGATCCAGCTATGTGTTGTGCGAACCAGTGATGTGTCGCGCATACCGTTGTGCGCTGATGCATCCTACTAGGTGATTCTAGATTTTGCTTACTGCCTCATAGTTGCGCCGGACGACGCTTCGCGCATCCGCATATCAGGCCGGGTTTTATTATTTATCCAATCTTTGAAAGGTTCTTTTTATCTTTATCAAATATTATCATTTAAAATACAGAAATATATTATCTAATGAGATAAAATCATATACTTATAAAATCCTTTATCTTATAAAATATTTATTAAAACAATAATAAATGCAGTTAATTATCAAGAATAATTATTTGGGCTTTTCAAAGAAGTGGGCTCAAAATACAATTAATTATCAGGAATAATTAATTAGGCTTTAAAAATTATGCTTGAAATCTTTTAAAATATTTAAATAGGCTTGCGCTTTTAAATAGTTTTGGGTCTAACGCTTCGGATTGTTCTCGTTTGGATCAGACCAATTCGGACAATGGTATAAATCATCATTGGGTACTAAAATGGAGAGACAGATTCATGTGTCTACAATTAGAGTATTTTTATTAGTTGTTTTTATTCCCTTAATCCTTCATTAATCATGTTTAGCCCTAGATTAGTTTATAATTTCATATTTTTATGCTTAGAATCCATTATCAGTGAATTGTTTTCTATTTAGGGTTTGGGTGAAAGTATGAATTGGGGATTTTCTTTGGTTGTCAATGTAATTGTGGTTCATTAATTAATGATGATTATTCATTGATCTTGGTGTTTTGAGACCTTAGGGTCGATATTGATCATATTTACACTTTGGTATTTTGGTTACATACCTTCTTAATTGAATTTTGAACCTAAATCTCATCCCCATGAATTCTATGTCTAGGCCAAGATATTGGATAGAAATTAAGAGGATCCTTTTATTAGGGATTTTTTCGTGTTTATTTAATCTCATAATCTATTAACTAAAGACCATTCAAGAGAGGATTTAATTGATGGATTAAGTGGTTAGTGTTGAGGACCATTCGAGAGAGAACTTCTTGAGTATTTTTTAGGAGAGCTAAGTCTGGCGTAATTATGGATTTTGAATCTACATTGCATTGATGTTCCTGTTTGTTTCATACTAGTAGCCTTAGTATTTTCTTATTGATATTTTATACCTTTGTTTATTCGGTTTTTTCACCAGGTACTCCTATGGTATTTCAAAATTCATGAGATACCCCTGTTGTTTCAAAAATGCACCATGTAACCTTACTTTGGGGGTGAAATGCACGAAATGCCCTTAATGACTAAGGGTGTCAAGTTTTCGTTAGTCATTAACCCTAATTAACCCATCTAACCCTAATTAAGCCCTCTAACCCTAACTCCAAAACCCTAACCCCTAACCCCTAACCCCCTAACACCTTATCTCCAACCTAAACCCTAACCCTAACCACCCAACCACCACGGCCCCCCTCGCCCTCACACCCCCTTCCCCCACCCCCACGGCCCCACCCCCCTCCCTTTTCGGCCCATACCCCCCCCTCCTCCACCCCATGACCCCCATCCCTCCCCTTTCGGCCCCTTTCGGCGTGGTGGCGTGGTGAGGCGGCGCGACGGTGCGGCTAGCGACGGCGTGGTGGCGCGACGCGACACGAAGCGAGAGGAGGAGAGCAAGAGAGAGAAGAGAGGAAGCGGGAGCAACGGCGAGGGGGTGGGCTACACCGAGGGGGCCGATGTGGTGGTTGGCGCACCGAGGGGCCGAGGGGGCGGCGGGGGTGGGGGCGGCGGGGGTGGAGGAGGGTGGGCTACGGGGGTGGGGGAGGGTGGGAGGGCAGAGGGGGGCTGTGGTGGTTGGGTGGTTAGGGTTAGGGTTTAGGGGTGGGGTTAGGTGTTAGGGGTTAGAGGTTATGGTTAGGGTTTTGGGGTTAGGGTTAGAGGGCTTAATTAGGATTAGAGGGGTTAATTAGGGTTAATGACTAACGGAAACTTGACACCGTTAGTCATTAAGGGCATTTCGTGCATTTCACCCCCAAAGTATGGTTACCTGGTACATTTTTGAAACAACGGGGGTACCCCATGAATTTTGAAATACCACAGAGGTATCTGGTGAAAAAACCGTTATCTATTTGATTATTTGATTTATTAATATTAGTTTAGTTCATACTAGTTACCAAACATCTTTCAATCCCCCAAATATCTTTCAACTAGATAATTAAACTTGTTTAGACTTTAATTAATCCCAAATTCCCTGTGTATCGACCTTTGACTTACCTTTACTACATTTTTAGTAATTGCTTGTTTAGGAGTTAATAATTTAGTTTGGAAGTTAATTTTTGGTGCCTTTCAGATATACTAAAAGCCTCTTATTACTTTGCATAACTTGCACTCATATAGAACCATGTGTCTTCTATATGAACTAAGTTACTCAAATTTTGAGATTGCACCTTAATACAATGGTTCAGTTACAATCCTTGAAATACTTATATTGTGTACCCATAAGAGTTTTTCTTTTTTGTCTTGTGTGCTTTTAAGAAGGTGGATTTGATTAAGTTTGTTTGTGATATTATAACACCTCTCGTAATCAACTAATTGTGGAAAGACTTATTTGTAGCGCTGCAACAAACAATCTTATAGTTGTTGTTTTATGTGGAACAACATTAAGATCACCAAGATTCAAGTCAATAAATTCTTGCAACACCTCGCTCCTGTTAGTTTGCGTGATATTAATTAAAAGGAACTGATTAATTTAACCAAATGTAAGTAATTGGGAAAGATAATTTTCTCTTTAACGTTATACAGTTTATATACAACAAGAAGTAATATACACAAGTTGTAGTTATGCCTAGAATCACTCCTAAGAATTAGGAGAAGATTGACAATTACAATTATCCTAATATAGAGATTACAAAGGATTGTAACACCCCTATAATTCTCTCTTTTCTAAAATACCTTTTAATATAAAACTTAGATAATTATCAAACTATTATCTCCCGTGTGAAAACGTATCGGCTTATTCAGAATTTTACAGCAGAAAACATAATAAATAAATTTAGAAATAAAACTTAGTCAACCCAAAGAGTCAACTCCAAAGTCAAACCAACATAAAGTCAAAAGTCAACCTCCAAAGTAAAAGTCCACTACAATAGTCAAAGTCAACTAGTAAAGCATAAAGTCAAAGTCAAAGTAAAGTCAACACAAGCTCTCTAATCCCAAATCCATGATGCATCATCTTCAAACCTGTAAATGACGATGCACTATTGATCCCTAGAGACTGCTCACCAAAAGGGTCATCACATGATCAATAACGCATAACCAAATCCTATCATTGCCGTTTCTCGTCTTCGGCAAAGCAGTCACAAAATTCATCGATATGGAATCCCACTTCCATCCAGGAACCTCTAAGGATTGAACCTTCCCCATTGGTCTCTTATGATCTATCTTCACTTTCTGACAGGTTAGACACTTAGACACGAATTCAGCGACCTCACGCTTCATATTCGGCCACCAATAGATCTGTAATACCCCTCATGATTGCTTTAAAGGGATTTAGCAGGCTGCTCATTCCAACAAGATGCATCTTTCTTTTAGGGAGCTCATTTCCTTAGTTACTCCACGAGTTAAGCGTGCTTGGTCGGGAGTAGTCCAGGGATGGGTGACCTCCGGGAAGTTTTTCGGGGTGCGCATGAGTGAGGACAAAATGCGCCGGAAGAACTTGTGTTGGTTATTGAGGACAGTTGTTGGCCCTGGATGGGCATTGGTGACGATATACTCGACTCCGTATGGGTCGTGGTGTTACAAATGGTATCAGAGCAACCCTGCGACCGCGTGTTGGGGCGACCCTAAGGTCGTTAGACCGAATATTAGGAGTCCTCGGGCGCCTAGTGGGGGAGGATCTTTGGGCCGCATTGTCATAAGGAGCGACCCGGAGGTCGTTAGGACCGAATATCCGGAGTCTCCGGCGATCGGTTTCAGTGGGGGCGACCCACGTGTCGTTGTGGCCGAATATGTGGAGTCCTTAGGCGCAACGAGGGCGTTGCGTTCTCAAGTGGGGGTGTATGTAATACCCCTCATGATTGCTTTAAAGGGATTTAGCCAGGCTACTCATTCCAACAAGATGCATCTTTCTTTTAGGGAGCTCATTTCCTTAGTTACTCCACGCTTAAGCGTGCTTGGTCGGGAGTAGTCCAGGGGATGGGTGACCTCCGGGAAGTTTTTCAGGGTGCGCATGAGTGAGGACAAAATGCGCCGGAAGAACTTGTGTTGGTTATTGAGGACAGTTGTTGGCCCTGGATGCGCATTGGTGACGATATACTCGACTCCGTATGGGTCGTGGTGTTACAAGATCTCCTTAAGATATGTATACAACTTGTCACCCACAAAATAAGGAGTATTATACCCCTCATCCATAAGACGTCTCTTAAGCTCATCGCATTTTTGTGGTACACACCACCTTCCCTTGAACCTCAAGCTTCCATCATCATGGATCTTAAAGTCGACTTCCTTACCTTGCTTCATCTTCTCCTTAATCTTATCTAGGTGCTCATCTCCAACTTGACCCTCTTTGATCTCATCGAAAACTGACAACCCCAATGATAATGCACTCAATCTTGCCTCGATCTCCCCTCAACTCTAACCATCTTCTCTGCCTCATATTGAGGTCTTTCTGGGTGAAAATGTACTTCAAACTCTTATGGTCGGTAAAGATCTTACAGGTTGCCCCACAAAGGTAATGTCTCCAAATTTTCAAGGCAAAAACGATCGCAGCTAACTCTAGATCATGGGTAGGGTAATTCGCCTCATACGGTTTCAACTGACGCGATGCATACGCGATCACCTTCCCATTCTGCTGCAGAACACATCCCAAGCCATTCTTCGAAGCATCACTATACACCTCAAATCCCTCATTTTCATCAAGCAGGGTTAAAACGGGTGCAGAGGTTAAACGCTCCTTCAAAATCTGAAAAGCTTCCTCGCATTTCTCACTCCACTCAAATTTTGATTCTTTCTTCATTAGACTAGTCATTGGCCTCACTATCTTTGAGGAATCTCGCTCTCACAAATCTCCTATAATATCCAGCTAAACCCAGAAAACTCCTGATATCTGACACATTCTTTGGAGTAGGTCACTCACTAACAGATTGAATCTTAGCAGGATCCACAGAAACTCCTTCCTTTGACACATAATGTCCCAGAAATGCTACTTTCTTCATAAGAAACTCACACTTTGAGAACTTGGCATACAATTGATTATTCCTATCCTCAAGTGCTCATCATGCTCTTCTCCACTCTTTGAATACATCAGAATATCATCAATGAATACCACAACAAACTTATCTAAGAATTCATGGAATACCCTATTCATCAAATCCATAAATATGGCCGGAGCATTGGTCAATTCAAACGGCATCACAGTAAACTCATAGTGACCATAACGCGTCCTAAATGCAGTCTTAGGTATATCCTTATCAGCTACCCTCAACTGGTGATACCCCGAACGCAAACCAATCTTCGAGAACATGCTCGCTCCATTCAACTGGTCAAACAGGTCATGTATTTTAGGCAAAGGATACTTGTTCTTAATAATCACATTGTTTAACTCCCTATAGTCAATGCATAATCTCATACTCCCATCTTTCCTCTTTACAAACAACACAAGAGCTCCCCAATGTGACGCACTAGGCCTAATATATCCTTTATCCAACAGCTCTTGCAACTGCGTCTTCAACTCACTCATCTCAGGAGGTGCCATTCTATAAGGTGCCTTAGAAATAGGTGCAGTTCCAGGAACTAAGTCTATAGTGAATTCAACGGCTCTTGCGGGCGGCATACCAGAAATCTCGCTTGGAAACACATCCATAAACTCATTCACAATTGGAACATCCTCGATCTTCAATCCAACCTCTTTACTCACATCTTGCACACTACAGAAAAATAGCTCACACCCCTTCTTCATCAACTTCTTTACTTGCATTGCAGAAATAACCCCAAAGTTCTTAGACTTCCCAAAACGTCGATACGAAGTCAACTTCCATAAAGGGCTTCTCAACACTACTTTCTGAGCTTCACAGTCTATTTTGGCCTTGTAGAAACCTAACCAATCCATCCCAAGAATAACATCTAGGTCTCCCAAATTGAATTCTATTAAAACTGAAGAAAATACACAGTCTCCTATCTTCAGAGGCAAATCTTTAAACAACTTGGTACACCTTATGACTTCTCCAGTAGGTATACTAATAGGCAGCTCAATCACCTCAAAATCTACCAACCCCAGACTATTAATGACAGACGACGAAACAAACGAATAAGTTGCCCCTGAATCAAACAACGCTTTAACGAGAACGGAGTTAATAGAAAAAGTACCAGAAACTACGTCGGTGGATCGATTAGCTTCATTGCGACTCATCACGAATAGTTTACCCGAAGCCTTGTTCTGGTTGTTGTTGCTCTCACTAGCAGGCTTACTGATGCTTCCTTGGTTGTTATGTGACCCTACAGGCTTCGAACCTTGGTTTCCTGACTGGTTGAACCCATACCTCACCTGGTTACCACTCCCATTACCATTTTGTTCTTTCTTTTGCTTGGTGAAGCACTCATACTCCCTATGGCCCTTCTTCTGGCAGTAATTACAGGTTACTATGTCTCCCTTACAATTTCTACCAGGGTGGTTCTTGCTGCACTTCTTACAATGGTAAACTCTTTCGGACTGGCCCTTATTGCTATAGCCCTGACCATTTCTCCCTTGGAAATTCCCGTTCCCATTTCTGATCTTCTTAAAGTTACCCTGATTTCCTCCAGCATTGAAATCCTTTCTCTTCTCACCCACTACAACATTCTTTTTATCACGCCTCGACTGAAGACCAAATATGGGCGGCTCTTCCACACACCACATCTAAAGATGCAAAAGTCTCACCACCTAACCCCAGTTGGATTTCCTCAGTCAAACCTTGCTCAAACCTTTAAGCCTTTAACTCCTCAGTGGCTACTACCTCAGGTGCAAACCTCGACAGTGCTATGAACTTACTATAGTACTCAGAGATGGTCATGCTCCCCATCCTAAGGTTTATAAACTCATGGGCCTTCTGTTTCCTCATAAATGCAGGGTAAAACTTCCCTCTTAAAGCAGTAACAAAGGAATCCCAATTAAATCCTCAACAGCACTCAGTCTAGCCCCATTTTCTCTCCACTATAAGTCAGCCTCATCTTTCAGATATAATACAGCTTGACCTACTTTCATACCCTCAGGACAATTAACAGTCCGAAAATCTTCTTAAATTCCCTAATCCAACTCTCTAAGAAGGTAGGGTCAGCTTGCCCCTTAAAGTATGGTGGCTTAACTTTGGCTAGTCTTTCAAACATGTCCCCAGCAGAATCGGGACGCTCAGCTCTTTCGCGAGTCATATTCTCCGCCAATAGGCGAATAGCAGAAGCTAAATCGTTACTGTATTTAGCCATTCTACTGCGCGACCTGAAATGAACGCAACTCTACTTTAAGTTTCGATACATAACTTACATGTCATTTTCCACGAAGGCAATATTTGATTTGACCATAAAGATCGCATCAACATACAATTTCTCATGAAGTTATAATAATACCATAGAAAACATCATCATCAATCATACAATCATTCATGGAAAATATTCTCATCAAGAATAAACACATGTGAGGATCCATTAAAAATTCAATCATAACAAATGAATATAATATTCCCATTCACGTGCCCAAAATAAATTCTTGCTCACTTGGACAACTAAATTTTTACTTTTATTCCTCAAAATGATGATAGTAACACTTTTCAATCCATAATAACTATACTTTTTCCTAAACAAAATAAAGGTACTAAAGAAATAAATTTAAACCATTGCTTGACTAATTATCCAACATTTATTCTCAAAGCATAAATACATAAACTAGGGTGATACATCATCAGTCTTATCCTTAGATTCCTTGTGCTTTTCTGGAGTGAAAACCTCATCTTCAACGTCCTCAGTATTATAGTAGACATAGGTTCAGGCTCGTCCTCTTCTGACTCATAATCACTCTCAGGTCTAAAAACGGCATGGTAGATGTCCATCCTGGTCTGTCCTCTAGCACGGTCAAACTCCTGAATGACCTCATCATCACTATCTAGACTGCTAACCTTCGGAATACGACGCATTTCCAACTCTCTAAGGTAGTTATCGTCATCAAACTCAGACCCATATCCATCACTCTCATCATCACTCAACACAATCGGGTCGTAGTAGCTCCCTAATCTAATAGCTTCTCTATCAGACATGACTAGAGATCTTATAATAGATGAATATAACTTCTATAAGTAATTGATACTCTCACTTAGCGTATGTTCCCAACAATAACCAATAAGCAAGAATAACCAACAACTCAAAGCATAGGAACAACATAAAAACAGTTAAGCAGGGAAGAAAACATAAACATGCTGAACTAACTGTTTAATGCAGACATATAATATTTCTATCCTATATGCCCATTCCTATACTACCCATATCTCACAAAATAAAGTAAACAAAATAAACTAAAAGTATTAAAATAAATAAATAAGTAATATATATATATATATATATATATATATATATATATATATATATATATATATATATATATATTTTGAATTTATATAAAAAAAATGAAAAGAACCGAAATAAAATAAAAAAAAAACGAAGAAGTTCGAAATTTTCGAACCAACTAAAAAATAATTCGGATTTTAAAATAATTCAAAAAAAATATATATACAAGATCTTGAGTCAAAAAAAATTTCGAAAAGTGATTTGAACAAAACGAATAAGTAGGAGCTTGATTTCTAAGAAATTAATTTTAAGTAACTAGCTAGCAAGGAGCCTAAAAATATTTAAAGTTGGCATGAAAGGCCAATAAAACCTAAAGCTCTGATACCACTTTGTAACACCCCGATAATTCTCTCTTTTCTAAAATACCTTTTAATATAAAACTTAGAGAAATATCAAAGTACTATCACCCGTGTGAAAACGTATCGACTTATTCAGAATTTTGCAGCGGAAAACATAATAAATAACTTTAGAAATAAAACTTAGTCAACCCAAAGAGTCAACTCTAAAGTTAAACCAACATAAAGTCAAAAGTCAACCTCCAAAGTAAAAGTCAACTACAATTGTCAAAGTCAACTAGCAAAGCATAAAGTCAAAGTAAAGTCAACACAAGCTCTCCAATCCCGAATCCATGATGCATCATCTTCAAACCTATAAATGACGATGCACTATTGATCCCTAGAGACTGCTCACCAAAAGGGTCATCACAGGATCAATAAGGCATAGCCATGATCAACACATACACACAAAGCACGTAATCAGCAAAGCTGAGTACTACATAGTAAATAAATAAACAATACTAACATGATACTAATAAATATTAAGCAGGGAATAAATAATCATACAACAACATAACAGACTACTTTTACTGAACTAAACTCCACCACTAGTAAGTTAATTAATTTAGATGGAGTAGTCAACGGAACGAGTTGTCTAACCAAAACCAGTCTTCAATTTAGAAGACGAAATACGGGCACGACTCCGTATTCCCATGACTTACGATATCGAGGAACCTTTTAAAATAAAAATAGGACACGGTGATCAATCCGGTCCCAAGAAAAGCCATGGGCTACCACCATGTACTCCAACTCATACTAGTCCAACACTTCAGACGTGCACAAGTCTAAAGCTATTGCTATCCACGTTTCACTTTACATGATTAATAAGTTATTACTTATTATGACTCACAAGTAGAACAAACAAACAATATAATCATCGAGTATTCATAAACTTTCATTTTTGTCTTAGGTCTAGATAAGTGATCAATAAATTAACAACCCAAGAACAATTCCAATATTAAATCCATAACCTTTATTTATTTGTTGAACCAAGTCAACAACCAACCAACCTTTCATAGGTATAAAGATCAACTTACCAAATAAGGCCCTCGGTCCTCATAAAGTAGTTAAGGAATTCAAAGAGAACAACATGATTCAATCATGATCCAAAGCCAATCATAAATATTAATCTCTCATGTGAATTAATATAATAAAGTTCCCAAATCCCATATGCTTGCATCAACATTCCATACAAACATAATATCAATAACATAACCAACATGCTTCATACAACGGCATAAAACATGCAAATCCAACTTAATAGAAATCACATATAATTCCCTATACATAATACTACTCAATTCTCATCCTTAGGACATGATACTAGTCCAATCAATACATAGGTATATACGTACCTTGTGTAGACAAATCGAGAGGCCACTTTCACAACCTTAAAAGTTGCCTAAAGAGAAATCTCCGCCTAAAATAATCAATCATAATCCACAATCAATACTTTATACATTTCCAGCACTAATAAAATACTTTAAACCCTTCTCAAGAGTGTTCAAAAACCTTTCTCATCATTAAAACTTAATTATTAAAACCTCGTAGTATAGTACTCCTACACTAGTTGCTTAAAAATCCTTAAAACACATGGTTTAATAATAAAAACTCCATTATCAATATCCTTTTTAAATTTCCAGCAACATATACTATAATAAAACTCTTTTTAAACATGCTTAAACATACTTAAAATAATAAGAATACTCAATTTCACAAACTACAACATACTACGTACTATGATTTTCCAACTTATAAAACCCTAAAAATCCATGCTTTGATATTTTAAAACCCTATTTTAACATAATAATTAAATCTGAAATTTTATAACTTCATTAAACAATTTACATAACCTTAGATTCATAATCAAATCATCAAATTATAACTTTTAAACATAAACTTATTAAAACAAACCCTAAAAATACAAACTTTGCATTAAAATAACTTGAGGAGGAAGAAAATAACCAAACAAAGAAGAGGAGGGAGAAGACGTCGAAGAGGAGGGGCGGCGGTCCGCTGCTGCCGGTGGTGGTCCGGTTGTGGCGGTGGTCCGACGGAGCACGAAGGAAGAGAGAACCGAAGGAAAGAAAAGAAAGAGAGAAGAAAATAGGGAGGGGGCCGAAAATTTTGGGAGAAGAGGAGGAGAGAGAAATTAAGTGTGGAAAAATTGGGGTTTTCGGAGTTTATATAGGTTCCCCTTTTGGGCTTAGGAAAAGGTGATTGGGCTAAAGCTATTATTTAATGTTTGATGATTTGGGTGGTTGGGTTCCTCATACCCAATTTAAAATTCTTTTTACAAACCCAAAAAGTGTTTTAAGCTATTCAAATATTTTTCAAAGCATGACTAAATAAAATGTTTAACTTCCTTTAAATCATTAAATAATTTCTTTGATTTTCAAATAGTCAACCCTTCAAGAAATAAATCGTTTAAATACTAAATTATATATAAATATACATTAAAATATATTTGTAAAATTCATAAATTTACGGGGGATTATAGGATAGTGGCCATATATGACAAGATAATACAAGATGTAAAAATATCTTTTACTTATCTTTAACACTCCCCCGCAAGACGGACGACCGAGAGGTGAGACCGATCTTGGACAGTAGGTAGTGATGCCGGGACTTGAGGAGTGGTTTTGTAAGAACATCGACAAGTTGATCATCACCCGAAATATGTGTAACATGAAGGATTTTATTTTGTACATCTTCACGGACAAAATGAAAATCAAGAGCTAAGTGTTTCATGCGTGAGTGAAAAACGGGATTTGCGGAGTAGTGTGTAGCACCCAAGTTGTCACAGGAAATAGTGGGTTGCATGGTGGAGTTGCAGCCAAGTTCACTTAATAAAGAACTGTGTAAAATAATGAACGGCTTACCCTCTTAGGGTGCCTGGCACTGTATATATATATATATATGAAATAGGGTTTACACCTAATATTACAGAAGTACCCTTAGTACTTTATTACACCCCCTCAATCTGTGCAGGGGAAACCACGTGCAGATTGGACTTCAAAAACTCAAACCGCTGACTAGATAGACCCTTAGTAAAGATGTCAGCTAACTGTAACTGAGTAGGCACAAAACGGACAACTAAATCACCATGAGCGACATGCTCACGAATAAAATGATAGTCTATTTTGATATGTTTACTACGACTAAATTGAACAGGATTAACAGTAAGATACGTAGCACTTATATTATCACAGAGTAAGTTGACAGGTTGTCGTATAACAAGACCAAGCTCAGCCAGTAAGGAACGAATCCAAAGTGTATCTGCAAAAGTATAGGCAGCAGCACGATACTCTGCTTCAGTGGAAGAACGGGAGACTGTAGGTTGTTTCTTTGCACGCCATGCAATAAGATTTTGACCAACAAAGATGGCATAACCTATGGTGGAGCGACAACTATCAGAGCAGCCAGCCCAATCAGCATCGGAGTAGGCAATGATGATAGAAAATCACGAGAAGGACGTAACCATAGACCATGATCCGCTGTACCCTGCAAGTACCTGAAAATGCGCTTCACAGCTAGCATGTGAGATGTGCGGGGAGCATGCATAAATTGAGAAACAAGATGTACAGCGTAAGTAATGTCAGGACGTGTCATAGTCAAGTATTGTAATGCCCCGACCATACTGCGATACTCACTAGGATCAGCAAGCAGGTCACCATCCGTCAAAGAGAGAGTGGTCCGAGAAGGAAGCGGCGTGCGTACTAGCTTAAGAGTGTGAAAATGAAATTTCTTTAAGAGATCACTGACATATTTATGTTGAGAAAGAAATAAACCCGTAGAAGTACGCACAGCCTGAACACCCAGAAAATAATGAAGATCCCCCAAATCTTTCATGGCAAACTGACGATCAAGAAGTGAAATGAACTTGTTTATCAGGGTGGGGGAATTACCAGTGAGAATAATATCATCCACATAGAGAAGAAGATATAGCACATACGAACCACGACGGAAGAGAAACATAGAAGTTTCAGCGAGAGAGCAATAAAAGCCAAGTTGAATAAGAAAGCTACTGAACCTATGAAACCAAGCACGAGGGGCTTGTTTAAGACCATAAATAGCCTTTTTGAGGCGACACACATGAGTGGGAAAATCAGGATGAATGAAACCAACAGGTTGTTTCATGTACACTTCTTCAGTGAGAAGGCCATGAATAAACGCATTTTTCACATCTAACTAACGAATAACCCACCCATAAGATATGGCAAGAGAGAGAACAAGGCGATCAGTAGTTTGTTTAACAACGGGGCTAAAGGTCTCAGAGAAGTCAACTCCTTCCTGCTGCTTAAATCCTTGGGCAACCAATCGAGCTTTGTGCCTTTCAATCGTTCCATCAAAGTTATATTTTGTCTTAAAAACCCACTTAGAGCCAACCAAATTCTTAGACCGAGTAAATGGTACTAATTCCCAAGTGTCATTTGCAATCAAGGCATTGAACTCAGCAGCCATGGCATTACGCCAATGAGGAAATTTATGAGCTTCAGTAAAACATGTAGGATCAGCATTATGTTCGATGGCACTCAGAGACACAAAGTACTTGGGATTTGGTTTAACAATGCCAGCCTTACCCCGAGTTTGCATGGCATGAGAGTTAACCACAGACGACACCATAGGACAAGACACAGAAGGAACCAACGGGGAGCTAGGAGGAGTGGAGGAACCCGACTCAGAAGTAGGGGTGCCAAGGGGAAGGGACTCAGGAGAGATGGACACAGGAGACGAGTTCAAAACAGGGTCAGGGCTGGAAGTGTTGGGCACTGGGGAGGTGTTGGGCGACGACTCAAGTGGGGCTGATGGTAATACATCGTTTCCATCGGGGCGAGGACTTGACGGGGAGACATGAGGCTTAGGCGAACAAGCAGGGGACGCCATGGCACTAGGGGGCTGCCAGGTAGGGGTGGAAGGGGACACACCACTAGGAGCACGAGTAGTAGAGGTAAGATGCCAATCACAAACAAGAAGACTGGGGTCCGTATCAGGAGACTCAAGAGACATAGATGGAGAGGATTGAACTAGAGTACGATACGGGAAGACAGACACATGAAACTGGACATGACGACTAACATAGACTCTACCACTAGTGGGATCGTAACATCGATAACCTTTATAACCATGAGCATAACCCAAGAAAACACAACGTACAGAACGCGACTAGATAGACCCTTAGGACGAGTCTTGAAGAAAGAGAAAAAAATTGAGTCTTGGAATGAATGAGAAAAACGTGACAGAGAAGAGAGAAATTAAGAACTAGGCTCTTGATACCATGTGTAAAATAATGAACGGCTTACCCTCTTAGGGTGCCTGGCACTGTATATATATATATATATATATATATATATATATATATATATATATATATATATATATATATATATATATATATATATATATATATATATATATATGAAATAGGATTTACACCTAATATTACAGAAGTACCCTTAGTACTCTATTAAGAACGAACCCAAAGTAACTCGACTGTGGTGGCAGCAACAACACAAAATTCTGCCTCGGTGGAGGACCGAGCGAGTGTGCGTTGCTTTTTAGAGCTCTATGAAACTGCATTTCGGCCAAGATAAATTATGTAGCCACTGGTAGATAGGAATTGATCTTTATCTCCAACCCAATCGGCGTCGGTATAGGCATGAAGATGGATAGGAGATGAAGCATAGAGCATTAGACCATGATCAATGGTACCATTGAGATACCGTAGGAGATGTTTTAAGACGTGCCAATGTTCATCCGTAGAACGATGCATAAACGTAGCTAACTTGTTTACAGTGAGGGCACCAACTAAGGCACGGTAGTCGGTAGGGGAAGGAAGGGGAGTGCCATTGGTGAGACTAAGAGAATGAGATGAAGCATAGAGCATTAGACCATGACCAATAGTACCATTGAGATACCGTAGGAGATGTTTTAAGACGTGCCAATGTTCATCCGTAGAACGATGCATGAACTGAGCTAACTTGTTCACAGTGAGGGCACCAACTAAGGCACGGTAGTCGGTAGGGGAAGGAAGAGGAGTGCCATTGGTGATGTAACACCACGGATTTTCGCTCATAATTTCTTCGACTTATTTTCCCTTAATTATTATTTTCAGTTAAAATTAGAATATTTTACTTCTTAAAAATAGTATATCTTATGTTATTTGTTTTCCAACTTTTTAAATGTTGTATTTGTCAAATTTATTGGATTAGAAATTATATATTTTCTACTATTTAAAAATGCGTGTTTGATCTAGTATTTTTATTTATTCAGTTTTAGCGCGTTTTGGACCGTTGTACGACTTTTTAAGGTGAAGTTTTTTGTTCCTAAAAGCTGTCCACAAAATCAGAGATTTGAAGCATTGGAGAGGCTTTTTGACCACCTTCTAATCCTTTTGTAACCCCCCACCTTAATTACCCCTTATTGCCCATTTTGAAATCTCATCATTTAAATTTATAACCCCTTTTAATCCTCACTTTGGGGGCACCGTCCATATTTTCAGTTTGTAACCCCCCTTGTTCACGCCATTTGAAGAGAGATAATAGAAAAGCTCTTCCCGTTTTTCCTGTCACGCCTTCACAAATTTGATCATAGGTGAAGATCTAACTGTTGGATTATCCTGAAATTTAGACTGTATGTTTAGGACATCTGGGCCTTCATTTTGACCATAGGGATTGTGAATCCCAATGTTTAATCGTCGGGAATCTTCATCGTAACAGAACAGCACGTAATGGAATTTTTCAGTGTGCAAGAAGAATAATGCAAGCATTTGGAGGTCTTCAAAGGTAACTAACGGCGACCCTAGATCGATTAGTATTAGTATAGGTATTATATTAGTTTTAATAGTTAAGTTTGGGCTAGTTTTATGTTAGGACTTTGGGTTGGTATTATTGTGCTAGGAATTGGGAGGAAAATTATATGTTATTGTGTGTATGTGTTCTTGCTAATTTCATGCTTATATCCACATTATGTTGGTATAATTATCCCTGATTTTCTTGTCTTATTGATATGTTATTGATTGAATCTTCTCTTGGGTTATGAGTTGTTAGTTAAAAGAATATTCAATATAAATCTCTTATAGTTCATATGAGTTCATGGATTATTGGGATACTTTTGTAACATGGGTTTGTTATTTTGCTTACTGATGCTTACTGCAAGTATGAAGTTTTTTTTTGGTAAGCACGCTTAGATAAGAGCTTGGATGGTTTTTTTTTGGGATTGTTTTCCTTGCTTGCGTTAATGCTCGTCGTCGTTTCATTGATGTTGTTGGATGTTCTTATGTACTGCCAGACACCTAAATCGTACCCAATATCAAGTATATTGTCATGTTGTGTGTAGATGAAGTCTTGGTATTAATTTTAAGTAAACTTATGAGCTTTGATTTACAGTTTAACTTATGAGCTTTGATTTACAGTTTCTATTGTATGACTAGCATGATAAAGTTAAGTGTTTTATTAGTTGGGGTTTCTCAGGTTGATTATGGCTTATTGTTGTAATTTTGTAGGGAAAAGGTGGTTTGGATTTATTTTATCTATGATCATGCATAGTATTTTCAAGTGTATGGGACATTCCACCTATTTTCAGTTTATGACGAGTTAAAATTATTTTTTGTGGAGTTAATATTATTATTACTATTATCAATATTATTTATTATTATTATTTTGAGAAGAGTGTTACTTTGAATTGAAATTCTTGGGTTGCGATCCTTGATTTCTGCTGATTTGGTGTAAGGCCTTAAGGGCATCCGCTTGAGTTGATAATGATTTATTGATGATTATGAGTATTATATTATTATTTTTGTTTGAGAGCTAGATATTCGGAGGGACGGAATCCCAAGGTGAAGAACATGCAAACCATTGGACGGAATCCTAGGTATACCTTGGTTTTGTTGTCGTCCGAGAGGTCGGTGAGGACGGAATCCTACACCGCATCGGGAGTATGGCCATTCTTAGACACAGGCAGTAGGGAACGTAACCCATAGGCTGTCTGGAGGTTGTGATCTGACATTACCATAGGAAGTGGGTTGCGATCCACTAGCGTTCAGTTCTCTCTCAAACTAATTATATTATTTTAATTTATTACTTCAAACTTTGATAGTTTATGTTGTTGATAATTGAGTTTATATGTATAGTTATTTATCCATTTTGTTTATTCTGTTATCTTTACCTATTTAGATTAATCATGTTGTATTATCTATGTTTAAGTGTTTTATTTGATCATCGAAAGTTTACTATTGAGATGTTTTTGTGTGACTTAATTATTAAGGCTTTTATAACTCTTATATGGATCCTGATTGAGCTGTGAGAGCTATTAGTTACTCCCCACTGATTGTGGATGTTTGTTGATATATTTTGCAGGTGATTATTTCGTGTTATGGGAAATGAGAGAAAGGTTATTTAGGATTTTTGTTTGAGAAGTTTTATTTTACTTAAAGTTATTGCATTGGGTTTATGAGGTTGTTTTGCCTCCGTATGGATATTTTGGATTATCTTAATTGGGGTTTACTTTTATTTAGATTAATTTAACCTTTGTTAGAGTGACATTTCCGTCAGGCGATAATTCCGCTATCGCCATTCCTTCGATAAGTTGTTCTATTTTTCTTTAATGTATGTCACAGGTGAGACTAAGAGAAGGAGTAGAAAGCATGGGAGTACTAACAAAATTAGAACCAAGCATGTTGAATCGAGTGAGAATGTCGAAAATGTATTTTGTTTAATTGAGAAAGATACCATCCTTGATCCTTAGTAGGAACAACTTCCACACCAAGAAATTAGGAGAGGGGGCCTAAGTTTTTTAGAGAAAATCGAGTAGATAGATGAGTAATAAAGGATAGTAAATGAGAAGGTGAAGGTCGAGTGACGATAATGTCGTCAACATAGACAAGAATATAGAAGGTGATATTATTATGAGAATATTGAAATAGAGAAGAGTCGGAAATGAGGGGATGAAAACCAAAAGAAATAAGAAAAGTCCGGAGTTTAGTGTACCAAGCGCTTGTTTGAGGCCATAAATGGCTTTGTTGAGTTTGCACACATGAGTAGGATTTGATGTATCAATGACACCCGGGGGTTGAGCCATGTAAACATCTTCATGAAGAGTGCCTTGTAAGAAGGATTTATTGATGTCTAACTGATGTAATGACTAACCAGTAACCATGAGAGACATCTAGAGAAAGAATAATACGGAGGGTAGTGGGTTTAATAACTGGACTAAAAGTGTCCGATTAATCGATACCGGAGCGTTGGTGAAAACCCTTTGCAATTAGCCGTGCTTTAAGGCGTTCAACCGAGCCATCGGATTTATACATGACACGATAAACCCACTTACATCCAAAATATTTTGAGAGGTACTATGAGGGACGAGTTGCCAAGTACCATTACGTACAAGAGCATCATATTCTTCGGTCATGGCATATCGCCATTAAGGGTGAGATAAAGCTTGAGTAATAGTACGGAGTTCTTGAATGGAAGAGGAAGTAATAATATTAGCTTGAGGAGAAAAATATTTAGGATTGGGTTTTCGGATATTATTTTGGAGGCGAGTAGTCATAGGGTGAGTAAGAGAGGAAGAGGGAGGTGGGGATGATGGAATGGGTGGGTTAGTTTAGGAGGAGGGGAGGGGAAAATCTGCGGTAGCGGTAGGGGAGGTAGAAGTGTTAGGAGTGGAAGAGGGACTGTTGGTGAAGGAGATGGTGTGGGGAGAGGTGAAGAAGAAGGGGTGGCAGTAGGTGAAGTGTGATGGGGTGCAGGAGGGGAAGTAGGAGTAGTGAGAATGGGTGAAGGGGGAGATGAAGGAGGCGAAGTCACGAGAGATATGGGGAGATGACACCTAGCATCAAGGTTGACAGTAGGAAAAGGAGATGTAGGAGGTTGTAAAGTAAGGAAGGGGTACTCACTTTCAACAAATTTGACGTGCCGAGAGGTGTAGATTTTATTTGTTGTAGGATCAAGAACATGATAGGCACTTTGAGAGACCGAGTGACCAACAAAAACACAGGCTTTAGAACGAGGTTCAATTTTGTGGGAATTGTAGGGACATAGCCAAGGGTAGCACAAGCATCCAAAACTACGTAATTTAGAGTAGTTGGGAGGAGTATTGAATAATTTGAGATATGGTGAGTCATAATTAAGAGTAGGAATAGGGAGACGATATAAGATATGTAACAGTGGCAAAGGCTAGGGGCCAATATTCCATAGGCATGTTGGCATGAGAAAGAAGGGTTAGACCTGTCTCGACAAGGTGACGATGTCGGCGTTCAGCAAAGCCATTCTGTTCTGGTGTATGAGGAGGGGTAGTGAGGTGAGATATACCATTTTGTGAGAGATGAGGTGTGAGTTTAAGATACTCACCCTCATTGTCCGAATAGAGTTGTAGAATAGGTCATTTGAAAAAAAAATTAACAATAGCTTTGTAGCGAATAAAAACATCGTAGTTGACAGATTTTCGTTTTAATGGGAAAAACCATATATATACTTGGTAATGATCAACAAATATGACATAATATTTTTGTCATCATGAGCGAGAGTAGGAGAAGTCCATATATCCGAAAAAAGTAAATAGAGAGGAGCATTAGAGGTGAGAGTAGAAGTAGCAAAGGGAAGCTTATGCATTTTATTGATATTGCAAGAGTTATAATGAGAAGTACATGACATGGAAATTTCAGAAGGACAATGCTAGTTTATTTAAAATGATGATGGCATGATGACAAAGTCGATGATGTCAATCAAACATTGAGGACTTGACAGCGGAAAAGGTAGCAGGAAGAATAAGGAGCCATTCACATATGCCATTATTAGTTGGGCCTTGGAGTAGGATTGTCCCATTGTGTTCCTTAACAAGAAAAGAGGAGGGTAAGAATTCTATGATAAGATATTTTCAAGATAAACTTGAGATATTGATGATATTTTACGAGAGATAGAAGGGACATAGAGCACACTAGAGATAACATATTCTTTGTGAGAAGTAGTAATTATAATAGAACCAATGTGAGAGATAGGAGAAGCGATGTACCATCACCGATTACAAGTTCCTTAGTTCCATTGTAGGGAGTGTGAAGAGCAGAGTATTGAGATCATTAGTAACATGGTGAGATGCACCACCATCAAGGAGCCATGCCGAGGAAGGTGCATTAGAAACAGTAGCAACATGGGCTTGCGGCGTTGTTGGATGAGAGCGAGTAGCACGAGCAGGTGTGGGAAATTGGATGTTGGGATGTGCTTGCTTGAAGGCAAGACATTAAGAGGCATAATGGCCCTTGGCTCGGCACCGCTGACATGTACCAAGGTAGGCACGCGACTGAGGAGTCGGAAGTATTACATTGGAGGTGGTCGAGGTGGAAGTGTGTGATGGGTAAGAGGGCCGAGCTTGAGCAACATGAGGAGTAGCCGGAAAAGTTGTAGCTTGGTCAGAGGAGGCTTGGTTGTTGATGTGTATTTCAGCTTGAATGAGTTTCTCATGTAACTCATAATAAAGAATGGTAGTGTCGCGAGCATTAACCACATCGATAATGGGTTTGTAGGACTTGTATAGAAGGCCATTAAGAATGTGATCAATGAGATCATCATGATCTAGAGGCTTGCCAAGTAAGGCTAACTGGTCAGCATAAGTTTTAATGGATTGCATATACTCACTGATGGATTGAGTTGTAGTTTTTGTAATGTGTTTGAGGCAATCAATAATTTTATTAATATGGCCCCGAGATGGCTTTGCGTAGGTGGATGCAAGAGTGTCCCAAGATGATTTAGAGGTGTTGTTTTGGGATACAAGGGGAATGAGAGTGTCAGAAAGAGTACCAACTGATGCAGCGAATATAAGCTTATCTTGGCGAAGCCAAGCAATATGATCCGGGTTGGGAGTGGTGACGGAATCGGAAGTGATGGTGGTTGGGGAGCAGGGAACAATCTGTCCACGAATTTGAGAAGATCAAAGCCAATGAGCATGGCTTGAATTTGGGTTTTCCAAGCTAAGTAATTTGTGGAGGTATGTTTGATGCAACTGGGAAAAGAGATGACATGAAGCTTGGATGTAGAATCAAGAGGAATAGAGCGATCAAGGGTGGAGGAGGTGATAGAAACGTCAGTCATGGTGGGAAAGAGGACAAAAGAGACAAAGAAATGGAAGGAAGAATAGGACCGTGATTAGGCAGATACCATGTAAGTAAAGATAATTTTCTCATTAACGTTATACAGTTTAAATACAACAAGAAGTCCTATACTCAAGCTGTAGTTATGCCTATAATCATTCCTAAGAATTAGGAGAAGATTAACAATCACAATTATCCTAATATAGAGATTACAAAGGATATTGACCATATATGACAAGATAATACAAGATGTAAAAATATCTTTTACTAATCCTTAACACCAAGTTTATCATGATTACATAGTTTGCTATATAGAAAAATCTATCTACTCTTCATCTTCTTTCTTCAAACTTGATCATCCTATTTTCCTAAAGCAAAACTGCATCACAAGAATATATTATACAAGAACACATGATGCAAAATAGTTTGTGTACGTTTATCATCATCAAAATTCTTAGGGTCCTAACACCTCCCTTATCTCTACTATAACAGCACATTGATAACTTGCCCTTCCCGACTTGTTCCTTTCATCTTTTCCGTATTTTGTACATGGTTGTTAGGTGCACATGCATCAAGCTATGTTATTTCCCTTTCTACATCATCCCTTGGTAATATAGATTTTCATCTGCCATAGTGAATAGCACAGTGACTAATCTTTGCCGTTGATCATTGCTCTACTCTATTTTATCTCCATCTAGAGTTTTTCACTCTCATTTGCATAATTTGTTTGTGTATGCGACTTAATTTGAGTTTGGTGGTGTGTTTTCTTTCACAGAAGGAAATACTTCATCATTAGTTTCGACTTTTAAAGTATCCACTTCACGCATCATTGTCTTCATCTTTACCATGAAGAATTGTAGATTTTTGAAGGACAATAATGAGTGGATGTATGTACCTTCATGTTATTGATTTGAGCGTTTAATCATGAAGTGTTCCAAGTGCAAGATCTTATCTATTGAGATGTCCTCCATTAGTAGTGCAACATGTGAACTAAGTAGAACAAGTGTGGTATTGTGTGTGTGAGTGTGTGTTTAATTTGTATCGAAGTGGTGTAAAAGGTGTATTGACTATCGAAGAGTAATGCCTCTAAGGTTTTTAGTAGTTCAGTAAACATTATAGATTTTGGAGCCAATATGGATATTAAAAAGGAACCTAAAAGTTAATATAGTAAAATCATCTCTTAAGTTTTGAAGGGAAACTTAATCATTAATGTCTTGTTACAAAAGTAATTTTGTATTGTTAACCCTACAATTTGCCACTGAATACCTTGTGTTTTTGTTTGTAGAAGGTGGGAGAAATGGATGGTAATGTAACTGAAGTAAGTGGTGATGATGATGAATATGTACCTGAGGATGATAATGAAGAGGTAACTGTGTTATGTTTAGTGTATCCTTCCAAGGTTAAATTTAATTTAGGTGAGTTTATATAGTGGACAGTTTTAATTTCTTTGCACAGGCAAGAGATTCACACTGTGGAAGAAGGCGTGAAGTTATTGAGGAACGATTATATCGGGTAAGTTTGAAAATGAAATAAATTGAAAATAATAGAGTTCAAATACTTATTTGGTGTTGTTGTATGTTCAAGGAAAATGATCTGGGTGTAGGGGGCGAATGAAGGAAGCAGGAAAAGTAGTTGTCACACAACTACATAAGCATGATAAGAGGGTAATGAGCTAAAAATTAGGCATAAATTTTACTGTATTTGGATGTTGTTGTTTATATATTTGTTAATACTTAATTAAAATTGTTGTAGGAATGCAATATGAATTGTCGAGTGGAGGCCTTTGGGAAGTGTGTTAAGGGTTTTGATGAGCGGAAGCGGCAGTTGGTTAGGGAGATGGGGTTTGGAGGATTATTGTTCTTGGTAAGGCAAGGGTCGCCAAGGAATTTTTACTACTCGTTATGCACTAGGGTTGATGTTGGTAGTAGGACATTGTTAGCACCAGGTAGCATGGAATTTCCTTGAAGTAAAACACAAGTTTATTGGATATTTGGTATCCCGATTGCTCAGAAAGTTGTTCCATTATATGAAGATGATGAGGAAAATGGTAATTTCAGTGAGGAGGTCATGAGATTATGGGATTCGTATGGGTATATGACCCCTTCCCTTCTGGAGGTAGGGGGATAAAAACTACAACAATTAAGAAGGTTGTGGAATGAGTAGTAACATCTGAGGTGGAGTTCAAAAAAGCATTTTTGATGATGGTTTTGAATGATATCATTTGTCCAACGATATGTTAACGTATGTCTATCAACATGCTTCCCGCCGTTGTTGCAGAGAGAGCCCAGGATTACGATTGGTGCACGTTGTTGTTAGACCATCTTATGCATGCTATTGATAGCTTTGCTAAACATTTTTATGTTGATGGCTTTGCAAAAGGGTGTGGTGGTTGTACGTTGTTTCTAGCGGTATGTAAGTATAAGTTTAAATTAGCGCGTGTAATTATAGCTAACATTATTTGTAATTACTTTATTTGGATAATTGTTTAATTATTGATAATTTGTTAAAATATGTAGATTATATATCTAGATCGTTTAAGACGACTACCCTTGATGTGGATTGTGGGGTGCTTTCCTCAGGATACGGGTGTGGTGTAAGGGCGACGATAGCAAGGCAAAGACAAATATGTATTGGATTCTGGTGATTTTGGGAAACTTGAGGTAATCAAAATGTTGTTCATATAAAATTCTGCATGTGATTTAGCTTTGCATTATATTGTATTTCATTTCTTGGTGTGCTAATAAATATTAGTGTGTTAATGGTTTTCAGTGTACATTTTAATTTGTTTTAGTGTGTTGATGTTGCGTATATAGGACCGCATCCACTCGAGGCTAAGGATGGTATGCCTTCAGTGCAAGACGTTGAGGTGAGTTAGGATATATTAATAGAACAACGTTGAAATCACATACTCTGACACATTTTGCAGGAAATGGATAGGTTTGGCAGGTGGAAACCAAAACGTAAGAGAAAAATGGTCCAAATAAGTAGAGGATATGGGTCTTCGTCAACACGTTGTTCAAGTAAGTATTTCACGAGTGATATGTTAAGGGTGAATCATTACTACTATTTATTAAAGAATAAAATGTGACAGATGAAGGGAAGCCTGCTAGAGGGGCGCTTGTTAGAGGGGAGCAGCATGTGATAGATGAGCATGTTGAGCGCAGCAAGTTGTAGTAGTTGATGATGATGACGAGAACGATGAGATGGAGAACGTTGAGACGAGGCCTGCGGTTAATGGTAATGAAAATTGTATGAGCACACATTTTGCATAAATATCAATTCATGTATGTCTTTAATATTTAATATGTTAGAATGTCCCCTACCATATAATGAATAAATATCAGTTCCTCTGAGCACATTATGAATAAATATGATTTCATGTATCCCTTATAATCCCTCATAAAGTGCCCCCTAAATATGAACTGGCAAGTCCCCGTAAAGTTAACTGTCTGTAGTCCCCTTTTTTATATTTATATATTGATGTTATAATATTTGCTTATACGATGATGAAGAAGTCCCCTTTGTTGCATGTCTATACTCGATAGACGTTGCTGAAGTTGTTGTTAGGTTTGGTGTACAATATGCTTGTGAACAATGTAATGAGGATGCGTAGGCCGCATATATTGGGAGTGGAGATAAATACTTGTGGACTAATAGTGAGGTGGGAGGGGTTGATCATGACGAGGAGCAGATAGTGATAGAGGAGGGAGCTTTACATGGTGAAGAGGAGCATGGGGTTTATCATGATGAAGAGGAGAGGGGGGGCTTTACATGGTGAAGAGGAGCAGGGGGCTTATCGTGATGAAGATGAGTAGGGGGCTTTACATGGTAACGAGGAGCAGGGGGCTTATCATGATGATGAGGAGCACAGGGGTTGTCAGCAGAATTTGAGGGGAGGGGAAAGTGATGAACGGAATACGCAAGGTACTTCTGAGATTGAGTCCCCAATTCATGAATTGGAAAAGTATGAAGTAGCAGGAAGTGATCGAAGTAGGAGACAACAGAGACAAAGTGGTCGATGAAAAGGATCGATGGGTATGTGGAGATAACTACAAGGGTGCATTGAAGGGGGTGGTGCTGATTAAATGTGGAAGCAACTATGCAACATTGGAAAGTTGCACGTCTGTGGTACGTCCTCGAGGTTGGGTTGATGATAATGTAAGTGTAATTAATTAATGTTGTTGTCTATTGTTGTTTATGCATGTATGACATTTGTGAGATGCCCTATTTTATAGTATATGAGAGTTGCTGGTCACATTTACGGTCGAGTGTGGGAGAAGCGGTTTAATGGCCGGAGTGGGAGGTTCATGATAGACCCAACCTTTGCGGTTAGTTGTTTGTGAATATAATTTAATATGGATAGACAGCATTTGTATGAAAAAGTGAAAGTAGTTTGTATTGTAGATACGAGTTTTACAATGAGGTGATTACACTGAATCATCATTGCAACGTGTGATTTCATCATACACAAAGGACATGTTAGGAACCAACTCACAATGATAGCACATGTATGGTTGAATATGAATTTCGGCCATCCTTTAATGTATGAATAAAATTTCATAGTGTTGAATTTAAGTTCAATGTAGGTGTTTGTCCCGATTTTGGAAAACAACCATTGGTGGTGTGCAGCATACTCCCCTAATCAGGAGGAGGTTTTAATCATTGACTCCATGGAACCAAAATAAGGTGCAGAATGCCATCACCTGAGTTTAACGAAGTTGGTAAGTTTTATGTACTTTTTAATATGATCATCGATCATCATGTGGATCGAAAATAGTTTTGGATTTGAAAATTTTGTTATGGTAAAAAATGTTTAAGGTGTATGCAGTGGACATGGTGTTCAAGTTCATTGACAACACGTGGCAAATAGGACGTATACATGAGTGGCCTAAAGTGTCATTGAACATGAAGCTCCAAGATGATATGTAAGTGTCTTGTATTTCCACGACGCCATCTATATAAATGGAATTTAATGACTAATACCTTTTTTGCGCAGAACAGACAGAGTTGTGGAGTACACATGTTACTCGGCATCAAAGTCTGTGCTGGTTTGTGGTATTCCTCTTTCCTCTTCTCTTTACCCAAGACTAGTAATAAACATCCATGTTACCTACCTTCACTAATTTTACAATATATGTGAAGGAAAACATGTACAAGGAACGTCAACGACTAGTCTGTGAAGACGATATGTGTGTTGAAAATGAAGCTAGAGACAAAGTCATTCAGCTGTTAAGTAGCCAAAAGAAATGAAGACATATACATGGCATATTACATTTTGGTGACATGGCCTATTAAATTTTGTGTTAGGCTATTCTTATATGGCCCATTTGTTTAAGTTTTGTTCGGCCATTTTGGTTGCAGAGTTTGGTGTGTAAATAATTGATAATGATAAAAATGTGTGTGGTCTTTTTTGTTGGCGAGGCCTTCGGTTTGGCGGACTGGGTACAATACATGTGTTTAGTGAATTACATTTTTTTCGACCCTTAAAGTATTTGGCGTATAAATTTTACATGTGTTCTAGTGGATAACAAGATTTCATGTGTAAATAAAATTTGGGCCCTTAAAGTGTCTACCGTAAATAAGTTGGAATTGGCGTAAACAAAATTGGAGTTACCTTTTGTATGCGGCCCAATTGCAATTACATTTGGGTAGTAAACAATAACAAAACTGAAAGTAAACAATAACAATGTTGAAAGTGAACAATAACAAAATGTGAAAGTCAACAACAACAAAAGGCAAAACACATGACGGGCTACAAAAGGTATTCATATACAGTTTCGATAACAGCAGACCACAAGTTTGTGACTTTCGAACATGGTTTTATACAGGGTTCTTTAGTGGTTGTAAACAATATTATTCCGCCAGATGATCCCTCTGGGTTTGCAACGGCTAGCGCACGAACATTAAACCCTTACAAGGCAATAGAAGTCAGATCCTCCGTTAATTTTGATTCACCCAGGATTACAACATCTGGTGTATGTGCCTCTAATAGATGATGTAATCTTGACGTGAAACACTTTCTCCTTACTCCACGACAGTTCCAGACCAACATAGTCATTTACTTGTTCGTCGGGTTGATGAGTGTACTATGTCGTTTCCGCACAATTGATTGATGCACCGTTAATTGTATTTCAAATTTCCTTCCGTCTCAAACGTCTTCTGTTGTTTCATATGATTCGGCGACAATGGCGTATGACACATTTTTTATGGGCACTTTCACTATCTTCAAATCGTCTGAATAACTCCTCATGAGGAAGCTTAGCTCGCCATAATCTAATGTGAACACTTCTCTTATATACGGCAGCTTGATGGGGTTACAAATGTTGAGTAGGTGGATACTACTCATAATATTATCCCTAGTTGAGTTAGACAGCATCCATAACAAAAAAATCTTCAGAGGTTTGTCTAGGAGTGTTATTGTAACAGCTCGCACTTCCGAGCTGCTAGCTAATTATACTTAAGATACATAAATCTCAATTAACACTTAATTAATCTCAAATTACATTCTTACTTATCTTGCAGCGGAAACATAACCTATAAAATGATCCTGGACCAGGGTCAAGGCCAACAATATAACATTTCAAAATGTATATACAATGAATTGATCTAAACAAGTCTCCAGTTCGATATAATAATATATCATAAAAATTCCTTCAGCTACACTATATGATCTCCATCATTACCCATCCAAAAATCACTTGATTGTAACCCTTATTGTCCACTGCCCATTTCGGAGCTTTCATATTTCCTGCAAAATTACTAACAATGAACACTTGCTCGAATTCCAAATATAGCATTAACTTCATGATCAACATCCAATATTCGTGAGCTCGACAATAATTTACCTCGAAGAACAATAACAAATATTAGTACTCATTCTCAATGATCCTCCAACCTCCAAACTAATCTGATGGATCCTCCTCAACATTCTTTCACTGATCGAAGTCTCACGATTATAATCACCTAATTTCACTTACTAAGAGATAGAAATTTCTTATCAACAAATACCCATAAAAGTTCTTGGAAGTTTCATTATAAAACGTTAACTATTACTGTACAAAGCAATATAATAACTCATTTATATTCCAAAAATCAAAGGGTATTGCTATGCTTTACTTGACACTCAAACTGATTTTGTAAACTAACTAAACAAAAACAAATCAACTAAAATGGTAAAGCATCAAAACAGAGCTCAATCCATTAAACAAGGAAGAAAGATTCAATTTTCAACCTTATAAAAACTTACTATGATTAAACATTCTTAAAACAAAGATGAATGAGGTGTGCAATACACAATACTTTATATACTAAACAACTAAATTCATCTCATTAGAATTTCTGAATTTTGAGACCCCTTTACATTATAATTGAAATTCAATTTAGAAATTAAAGAAGCTAAATGATACACTGATCACAAAACAAATGAGTTGCACCAGAAATTTGAGTTTTTTTGAATCAATTATGAGAAAATAAGAACTGTAACTCATACCTCCTAAAAGAGAAGGAAACAAAGGCCCCAAGCAATGGTAGCTACAACCAAGCCAACCACATACCACCAACGGCGGTATAACAACGGAACCAGAGCAGAAGTGGCGGTGAGGACAGGGCAGCACTCGCCGGTAACGGGAGGCCGGTAGCAGCTTCACAGAAACAAAGCAGAACAGAGAAAGAGAACAGCAGTGACGCCGGAGGACTGACGCCGGCTTCAGGCGGCGCTTCGATCACCACCGAGTTTGCCGGTCAAGAGAGAAAAAGGGAGATGCGAGAGGAAGAAGATACGAAAGACTGAGAATGTTAAGGAGGAAGGGGAGACCAGAGAATATTGGGGTTTTAATCTGTGAATAAGATGATTATAAAGAGCTACCCATAAGTTCCTCAAACTATCTTGAAGTTTCTTCAAAACTTTTCTTTTTCCTTTTTTTTCTAAAAGTAAATTTTAGGGTTAGAAATGAGATTTCACAAGCTTCCTTTGGGAAAACTAAAGATTTAAACCATGTAAATAAATGTTTAAACTTAATCTCCAATTCATAAACCAATTTCGAAGGACTTAAGCAAACTTCTAAATATAATTATCGTTAATGAGATGCAATTAGAAATATGAGCTATCACATACTACCACCCCTAAAAGAAGTTTCGTCCTCGAAATTCGAAAACAGAGAACTTTTGAGCATCTAAAAGCGGCTAAGTTCACATAAAAAATTTTTAACGAATTTCATATAACTTCACTTCTTAACTTAACTCCAATGCCCCGAAAAATTTTCTTCACCAACAAATAATCAATAATCTCAAATCTAAATTCTCCACAATCACAATCAAGATAATTTGATATTTTTCTAATAGCCACTCTAAGCTAAAATCCCAATAGAACTTTTCACTTTTGCAAATTTTCAATCTCAATACTCAACATTCAATATCTCAATCTCTATTCCTCAATTCTTAACTAACTGATAACTCAAATCAATTTCAAACAATCCCAAAAAAAAATCTTTCTAAAACTCACATGCCATGATATGGAGATCACGACAACTCTTAAACAACCATGCTCTGATACCACCTGTAACAGCCCGCACTTCCGAGCTGCTAGCTAATTATACTTAAGATACATAAATCTCAATTAACACTTAATTAATATCAAATTACATTCTTACTTATATTGCAGCGGAAACATAACCTATAAAATGATCCTGGACCTGGGTCATGGCCCACAATATAACATTCCAAAATGAATATACAATGAATTGATCTAAACAAGTCTCCAGTTCGATACAATAATATATCATAAAAATTCCTTCAGCTACACTATATGATCTCCATCATTACCCATCCAAAAATCACTTGATTGTAACCCTTATTGTCCACTGCCCATTCCGGAGCTTTCATATTTCCCGCAAAATTACTAACAATGAACACTTGCTCGAATTCCAAATGTAGCCTTAACTTCATGATCAACATCCAATATTCGTGAGCTCGACAATAATTTACCTCAAAGAACAATAACAAATATTAGTACTCATTCTCAATGATCCTCCAACCTCCAAACTAATCTGATGGATCCTCCTCAACATTCTTTCACTGATCGAAGTCTCACGATTATAATCACCTAATTTAACTTACTAAGAGATAGAAATTTCTTATCATCAAATACCCATAAAAGTTCTTGGAAGTTTCATTATAAAACGTTAACTATTACTGTACAAAGCAATATAATAACTGATTTATATTCCAAAAATCAAAGGGTATTGCTATGCTTTACTTGACACTCAAACTGATTTTGTAAACTAACTTAACAAAAACAAATCAACTAAAATGGTAAAGCATCAAAACAGAGCTCAATCCATTAAACAAAGAAGAAAGATTCAATTTTCAACCTTATAAAAACTTACTATGATTAAACATTCTTAAAACAAAGATGAATGAGGTGTGCAATACACAATACTTTATATACTAAACAACTAAATTCATCTCATTAGAATTTCTGAATTTTGAGACCCCTTTACATTATAATTGAAATTCAATTTAGACATTAAAGAAGCTATATGATACACTGATCACAAAACAAATGAGTTGCACCATAATTTTGAGTTTTTTTGAATCAATTATGAGAAAATAAGAACTGTAACTCATACCTCCTAAAAGAGAAGGAAACGAAGACCCCAAGCAATGGTAGCTACAACCAAGCCAACCACATACCACCAACGGCGGTATAACGCCGGAACCAGAGCAGAAGTGGCGGTGAGGACAGGGCAGCACTCGCCGATAACGGGAGGCCCGGTAGCAGCTTCGCGAAACAAAGCGAACGAGAGAAAGAGAACAGCAGTGACGCCGAAGGACTGATGCCGGCTTCAGGCGGCGCTTCGATCACCACCGAGTTTGCCGGTCAAGAGAGAAAAAGGGAGATGCGAGAGGAAGAAGATACGAAAGACTGAGAATGTTGAGGAGGAAGGGGAGACCAGAGAATATTGGGGTTTTAATTTGTGAATAAGATGATTATAAAGAGCTACCCATATGTTCCTCAAACTATCTTGAAGTTTCTTCAAAACTTTTCTTTTTCTTTTCTTTTTCCTTTTTTTTCTAAAAGTAAATTTGAGGGTTAGAAATGAGATTTCACAAGCTTCCTTTGGGAAAACTAAAGATTTAAACCATGTAAATAAAAGTTTAAACTTAATCTCCAATTCATAAACCAATTTCGAAGGACTTAAGCAAACTTCTAAATATAATTATCGTTAATGAGATGCAATTAGAAAAACGAGCTATCACATACTACCACGCCTAAAAGAAGTTTCGTCCTCGAAATTCGAAAACAGAGAACTTTTGAGCATCTAAAAGCGGCTAAGTTCACATAAAACATTTTTAACGAAAATCATATCACTTCACTTCTTAACTTAACTCCAATGCCCCGAAAAATTTTCTTCACCAACAAATAATCAATAATCTCAAATCTAAATTCTCCACAATCACAATCAAGATAATTTGATATTTTTCTAATAGCCACTCTAAGCTAAAATCCCAATAGAACTTTTCACTTTTGCAAATTTTCAATCTCAATACTCAACATTCATATCTCAATCTCTATTCCTCAATTCTTAACTAACTGATAACTCAAATCAATTTCAAACAATACCAAAAATCTTTCTAAAACTCACATGCCATGATATGGAGATCACGACAACTCTTAAACAACCATGCTCTGATACCACCTGTAATAGCCCGCACTTCCGAGCTGCTAGCTAATTATACTTAAGATACATAAATCTCAATTAACACTTAATTAATATCAAATTACATTCTTACTTATCTTGCAGCGGAAACATAACCTATAAAATGATCCTGGACCTGGGTCAAGGCCCACAATATAACATTCCAAAATGAATATACAATGAATTGATCTAAACAAGTCTCCAGTTCGATACAATAATATATCATAAAAATTCCTTCAGCTACACTATATGATCTCCATCATTACCCATCCAAAAATCACTTGATTGTAACCCTTATTGTCCACTGCCCATTCCGGAGCTTTCATATTTCCCGCAAAATTACTAACAATGAACACTTGCTCGAATTCCAAATATAGCCTTAACTTCATGATCAACATCCAATATTCGTGAGCTCGACAATAATTTACCTCGAAGAACAATAACAAATATTAGTACTCATTCTCAATGATCCTCCAACCTCCAAACTAATCTGATGGATCCTCCTCAACATTCTTTCACTGATCGAAGTCTCACGATTATAATCACCTAATTTAACTTACTAAGAGATAGAAATTTCTTATCATCAGATACCCATAAAAGTTCTTGGATGTTTCATTATAAAACGTTAACTATTACTGTACAAAGCAATATAATTACTGATTTATATTCCAAAAATCAAAGGGTATTGCTATGCTTTACTTGACACTCAAACTGATTTTGTAAACTAACTTAACAAAACCAAATCAACTAAAATGGTAAAGCATCAAAACAGAGCTCAATCCATTAAACAAAGAAGAAAGATTCAATTTTCAACCTTATAAAAACATACTATGATTAAACATTCTTAAAACAAAGATGAATGAGGTGTGCAATACACAATACTTTATATACTAAACAACTAAATTCATCTCATTAGAATTTCTGAATTTTGAGACCCCTTTACCTTATAATTGAAATTCAATTTAGAAATTAAAGAAGCTAAATGATACACTGATCACAAAACAAATGAGTTGCACCAGAAATTTGAGTTTTTTTGAATCAATTATGAGAAAATAAGAACTGTAACTCATACCTCTTAAAAGAGAAGGAAACAACGACCCCAAGCAATGGTAGCTACAACTAAGCCAACCACATACCACCAACGGCGGTATAACGCCGGAACCAGAGCAGAAGTGGCGGTGAGGACAGGGCAGCACTCGCCGGTAACGGGAGGCCGGTAGCAGCTTCGCAGAAACAAAGCAGAACAGAGAAAGAGAACAGCAGTGACGCCGGAGGACTGACGCCGGCTTCAGGCGGCGCTTCGATCACCACCGAGTTTGCCGGTCAAGAGAGAAAAAGGGAGATGCGAGAGGAAGAAGATACGAAAGACTGATAATGTTGAGGAGGAAGGGGAGACTAGAGAATATTGGGGTTTTAATTTGTGAATAAGATGATTATAAAGAGCTACCCATAAGTTCCTCAAACTATCTAGAAGTTTCTTCAAAACTTTTCTTTTTCTTTTCTTTTTCCTTTTTTTTTCTAAAAGTAAATTTCAGGGTTAGAAATGAGATTTCACAAGCTTCCTTTGGGAAAACTAAAGATTTAAACCATGTAAATAAAAGTTTATACTTAATCTCCAATTCATAAACCAATTTCGAAGGACTTAAGCAAACTTCTAAATATAATTATCGTTAATGAGATGCAATTAGAAATATGAGCTATCACATACTACCACCCCTAAAAGAAGTTTTGTCCTCGAAATTCGAAAACAGAGAACTTTTGAGCATCTAAAAGCGGCGAAGTTCACATAAAACATTTTTAACGAAAATCATATCACTTCACTTCTTAACTTAACTCCAATGCCCCGAAAAATTTTCTTCACCAACAAATAATCAATAATCTCGAATCTAAATTCTCCACAATCACAGTCAAGATAATTTGATATTTTTCTAATAGCCACTCGAAGCTAAAATCCCAAAAGAACTTTTCACTTTTGCAAATTTTCAATCTCAATACTCAACATTCAATATCTCAATCTCTATTCCTCAATTCTTAACTAACTGATAACTCAAATCAATTTCAAACAATCCCAAAAATCTTTCTAAAACTCACATGCCATGATATGGAGATCACGACAACTCTTAAACAACCATGCTCTGATACCACCCGTAATACGCCCGCACTTCCGAGCCGCTAGCTAATTATACTTAAGATACATAAATCTCAATTAACACTTAATTAATATCAAATTACATTCTAAATTATCTTGCAGCGGAAACATAACCTATAAAATGATCCTGGACCTGGGTCAAGGCCCACAATATAACATTCCAAAATGAATATACAATGAATTGATCTAAACAAGTCTCCAGTTCGATACAATAATATATCATAAAAATTCCTTCAGCTACACTATATGATCTCCATCATTACCCATCCAAAAATCACTTGATTGTAACCCTTATTGTCCACTGCCCATTCCGGAGCTTTCATATTTCCCGCAAAATTACTAACAATGAACACTTGCTCGAATTCCAAATATAGCCTTAACTTCATGATCAACATCCAATATTCGTGAGCTCGACAATAATTTACCTCGAAGAACAATAACAAATATTAGTACTCATTCTCAATGATCCTCCAACCTCCAAACTAATCTGATGGATCCTCCTCAACATTCTTTCACTGATCGAAGTCTCACGATTATAATCACCTAATTTAACTTACTAAGAGATAGAAATTTCTTATCATCAAATACCCATAAAAGTTCTTGGATGTTTCATTATAAAACGTTAACTATTACTGTACAAAGCAATATAATAACTGATTTATATTCCAAAAATCAAAGGGTATTGCTATGCTTTACTTGACACTCAAACCGATTTTGTAAACTAACTTAACAAAAACAAATCAACTAAAATGGTAAAGCATCAAAACAAGAGCTCAATCCATTAAACAAAGAAGAAAGATTCAATTTTCAACCTTATAAAAACTTACTATGATTAAACATTCTTAAAACAAAGATGAATGAGGTGTGCAATACACAATACTTTATATACTAAACAACTAAATTCATCTCATTAGAATTTCTGAATTTTGAGACCCCTTTACCTTATAATTGAAATTCAATTTAGAAATTAAAGAAGCTAAATGATACACTGATCACAAAACAAATGAGTTGCACCATAAATTTGAGTTTTTTTGAATCAATTATGAGAAAATAAGAACTGTAACTCATACCTCCTAAAAGAGAAGGAAACAAAGACCCCAAGCAATGGTAGCTACAACTAAGCCAACCACATACCACCAACGGCGGTATAACGCCGGAACCGGAGCGCGAAGTGGCGGTGAGGACGGGGCAGCACTCGCCGTAACGGGAGGCCGTAGCGGCTTCGCGTAAACAAAGCGGAACGTAGAAAGAGAAAAGCATTGACGCCGCGGAGGCCGACGCCGGCTTCGGGCGGCGCTCGATCACCACCGAGTTTGCCGGTCAAGAGAGAAAAAGGGAGATGCGAGAGGAAGAAGATACGAAAGACTGATAATGTTGAGGAGGAAGGGGAGACTAGACAATATTGGGGTTTTAATTTATGAATAAGATGATTATAAAGAGCTACCCATAAGTTCCTCAAACTATCTAGAAGTTTCTTCAAAACTTTTCTTTTTCTTTTCTTTTTCCTTTTTTTTTCTAAAAGTAAATTTCAGGGTTAGAAATGAGATTTCACAAGCTTCCTTTGGGAAAACTAAAGATTTAAACCATGTAAATAAAAGTTTATACTTAATCTCCAATTCATAAACCAATTTCGAAGGACTTAAGCAAACTTCTAAATATAATTATCGTTAATGAGATGCAATTAGAAATATGAGCTATCACATACTACCACCCCTAAAAGAAGTTTTGTCCTCGAAATTCGAAAACAGAGAACTTTTGAGCATCTAAAAGCGGCGAAGTTCACATAAAACATTTTTAACGAAAATCATATCACTTCACTTCTTAACTTAACTCCAATGCCCCGAAAAATTTTCTTCACCAACAAATAATCAATAATCTCGAATCTAAATTCTCCACAATCACAGTCAAGATAATTTGATATTTTTCTAATAGCCACTCGAAGCTAAAATCCCAATAGAACTTTTCACTTTTGCAAATTTTCAATCTCAATACTCAACATTCAATATCTCAATCTCTATTCCTCAATTCTTAACTAACTGATAACTCAAATCAATTTCAAACAATCCCAAAAATCTTTCTAAAACTCACATGCCATGATATGGAGATCACGACAACTCTTAAACAACCATGCTCTGATACCACCTGTAACAGCCCGCACTTCCGAGCTGCTAGCTAATTATTCTTAAGATACATAAATCTCAATTAACACTTAATTAATATCAAATTACATTCTAAATTATCTTGCAGCGGAAACATAACCTATAAAATGATCCTGGATCTGGGTCAAGGCCCACAATATAACATTCCAAAATGTATATACAATGAATTGATCTAAACAAGTGTCCAGTTCGATACAATAATATATCATAAAAATTCCTTCAGCTACACTATATGATATCCAACATTACCCATCCAAAAATCACTTGATTGTAACCCTTATTGTCCACTGCCCATTCCGGAGCTTTCATATTTCCTGCAAAATTACTAACAATGAACACTTGCTCGAATTCCAAATATAGCCTTAACTTCATGATCAACATCCAATATTCGTGAGCTCGACAATAATTTACCTCGAAGAACAATAACAAATATTAGTACTCATTCTCAATGATCCTCCAACCTCCAAACTAATCTGATGGATCCTCCTCAACATTCTTTCACTGATCGAAGTCTCGCGATTATAATCACCTAATTTAACTTACTAAGAGATAGAAATTTCTTATCATCAAATACCCATAAAAGTTCTTGGAAGTTTCATTATAAAACGTTAACTATTACTGTACAAAGCAATATAATAACTGATTTATATTCCAAAAATCAAAGGGTATTGCTATGCTTTACTTGACACTCAAACTGATTTTGTAAACTAACTTAACAAAAACAAATCAACTAAAATGGTAAAGCATCAAAACAGAGCTCAATCCATTAAACAAAGAAGAAAGATTCAATTTTCAACCTTATAAAAACTTACTATGATTAAACATTCTTAAAACAAAGATGAATGAGGTGTGCAATACACAATACTTTATATACTAAACAACTAAATTCATCTCATTAGAATTTCTGAATTTTGAGACCCCTTTACATTATAATTGAAATTCAATTTAGAAATTAAAGAAGCTAAATGATACACAGATCACAAAACAAATGAGTTGCACCAGAAATTTGAGTTTTTTTGAATCAATTATGAGAAAATAAGAACTGTAACTCATACCTCCTAAAAGAGAAGGAAACAACGACCCCAAGCAATGGTAGCTACAACTAAGCCAACCACATACCACCAACGGCGGTATAACGCCGGAACCAGAGCAGAAGTGGCGGTGAGGACAGGGCAGCACTCGCCGGTAACGGGAGGTCGGTAGCAGCTTCGCAGAAACAAAGCAGAACAGAGAAAGAGAACAGCATTGACGCCGGCGCGGCCGGCGGCGCGTCGATCACCACCGAGTTTGCCGGCCAAGAGAGAAAAAGGGAGATGCGAGAGGAAGAAGATACGAAAGACTGAGAATGTTGAGGAGGAATGGGAGACCAGAGAATATTGGGGTTTTAATTTGTGAATAAGATGATTATAAAGAGCTACCCATATGTTCCTCAAACTATCTTGAAGTTTCTTCAAAACTTTTCTTTTTATTTTCTTTTTCCTTTTTTTTCTAAAAGTAAATTTGAGGGTTAGAAATGAGATTTCACAAGCTTCCTTTGGGAAAACTAAAGATTTAAACCATGTAAATAAAAGTTTAAACTTAATCTCCAATTCATAAACCAATTTCGAAGGACTTAAGCAAACTTCTAAATATAATTATCGTTAATGAGATGCAATTAGAAATATGAGCTATCACATACTACCACCCCTAAAAGAAGTTTCGTCCTCGAAATTCGAAAACAGAGAACTTTTGAGCATCTAAAAGCGGCTAAGTTCACATAAAACATTTTTAACGAAAATCATATCACTTCACTTCTTAACTTAACTCCAATGCCCCGAAAAATTTTCTTCACCAACAAATAATCAATAATCTCAAATCTAAATTCTCCACAATCACAATCAAGATAATTTGATATTTTTCTAATAGCCACTCTAAGCTAAAATCCCAATAGAACTTTTCACTTTTCACTTTTGCAAATTTTCAATCTCAATACTCAACATTCAATATCTCAATCTCTATTCCTCAATTCTTAACTAACTGATAACTCAAATCAATTTCAAACAATCCCAAAAATCTTTCTAAAACTCACATGCCATGATATGGAGATCACGACAACTCTTAAACAACCATGCTCTGATACCACCTGTAATCCGCACTTCCGAGTCGCTAGCTAATTATACTTAAGATACATAAATCTCAATTAACACTTAATTAATATCAAATTACATTCTTACTTACCTTGCAGCGGAAACATAACCTATAAAATGATCCTGGACCTGGGTCAAGGCCCACAATATAACATTCCAAAATGAATATACAATGAATTGATCTAAACAAGTCTCCAGTTCGATACAATAATATATCATAAAAATTCCTTCAGCTACACTATATGATCTCCATCATTACCCATCCAAAAATCACTTGATTGTAACCCTTATTGTCCACTGCCCATTCCGGAGCTTTCATATTTCCCGCAAAATTACTAACAATGAACACTTGCTCGAATTCCAAATATAGCCTTAACTTCATGATCAACATCCAATATTCGTGAGCTCGACAATAATTTACCTCGAAGAACAATAACAAATATTAGTACTCATTCTCAATGATCCTCCAACCTCCAAACTAATCTGATGGATCCTCCTCAACATTCTTTCACTGATCGAAGTCTCACGATTATAATCACCTAATTTAACTTACTAAGAGATAGAAATTTCTTATCATCAAATACCCATAAAAGTTCTTGGAAGTTTCATTATAAAACGTTAACTATTACTGTCCAAAGCAATATAATAACTGATTTATATTCCAAAAATCAAAGGGTATTGTTGTGCTTTACTTGACACTCAAACTGATTTTGTAAACTAACTTAATAAAAACAAATCAACTAAAATGGTAAAGCATCAAAACAGAGCTCAATCCATTAAACAAAGAAGAAAGATTCAATTTTCAACCTTATAAAAACTTACTATGATTAAACATTCTTAAAACAAAGATGAATGAGGTGTGCAATACACAATACTTTATATACTAAACAACTAAATTCATCTCATTAGAATTTCTGAATTTTGAGACCCCTTTACATTATAATTGAAATTCAATTTAGAAATTAAAGAAGCTAAATGATACACTGATCACAAAACAAATGAGTTGCACCAGAAATTTGAGTTTTTTTGAATCAATTATGAGAAAATAAGAACTGTAACTCATACCTCCTAAAAGAGAAGGAAACAACGACCCCAAGCAATGGTAGCTACAACTAAGCCAACCACATACCACCAGCGGCGGTATAACGTCGGAACCCGGAGCGAAGTGGCGGTGAGGACGGGGCGGCACTCGCCGTAACTGGGAGGCCGGTAGCGGCTTCCGCGAAACAAAGCGAACGAGAGAAAGAGAATAGCATTGGCCGGAGGAGCCGGCCAAAGGCGCTTCGATCACCACCGAGTTTGCCGGTCAAGAGAGAAAAAGGGAGATGCGAGAGGAAGAAGATACGAAAGACTGAGAATGTTGAAGAGGAAGGGGAGACCAGAGAATATTGGGGTTTTAATTTGTGAATAAGATGATTATAAAGAGCTACCCATAAGTTCCTCAAACTATCTAGAAGTTTCTTCAAAACTTTTCTTTTTCTTTTCTTTTTCATTTTTTTTCTAAAAGTAAATTTCAGGGTTAGAAATGAGATTTCACAAGCTTCCTTTGGGAAAACTAAAGATTTAAACCATGTAAATAAAAGTTTATACTTAATCTCCAATTCATAAACCAATTTCGAAGGACTTAAGCAAACTTCTAAATATAATTATCGTTAATGAGATGCAATTAGAAATATGAGCTATCACATACTACCACCCCTAAAAGAAGTTTCGTCCTCGAAATTCGAAAACAGAGAACTTTTGAGCATCTAAAAGCGGCTAAGTTCACATAAAACATTTTTAACGAAAATCATATCACTTCACTTCTTAACTTAACTCCAATGCCCCGAAAAATTTTCTTCACCAACAAATAATCAATAATCTCAAATCTAAATTCTCCACAATCACAATCAAGATAATTTGATATTTTTCTAATAGCCACTCTAAGCTAAAATCCCAATAGAACTTTTCACTTTTCACTTTTGCAAATTTTCAATCTCAATACTCAACATTCAATATCTCAATCTCTATTCCTCAATTCTTAACTAACTGATAACTCAAATCAATTTCAAACAATCCCAAAAATCTTTCTAAAACTCACATGCCATGATATGGAGATCACGACAACTCTTAAACAACCATGCTCTGATACCACCTGTAACAGCCCGCACTTCCGAGCTGCTAGCTAATTATACTTAAGATACATAAATCTCAATTAACACTTAATTAATATCAAATTACATTCTTACTTATCTTGCTAGGCGGAAACATAACCTATAAAATGATCCTGGACTCCGGGTCAAGGCCCACAATATAACATTCCAAAATGAATATACAATGAATTGATCTAAACAAGTCTCCAGTTCGATACAATAATATATCATAAAAATTCCTTCAGCTACACTATATGATCTCCATCATTACCCATCCAAAAATCACTTGATTGTAACCCTTATTGTCCACTGCCCATTCCGGAGCTTTCATATTTCCCGCAAAATTACTAACAATGAACACTTGCTCGAATTCCAAATATAGCCTTAACTTCATGATCAACATCCAATATTCGTGAGCTCGACAATAATTTACCTCGAAGAACAATAACAAATATTAGTACTCATTCTCAATGATCCTCCAACCTCCAAACTAATCTGATGGATCTTCCTCAACATTCTTTCACTGATCGAAGTCTCACGATTATAATCACCTAATTTAACTTACTAAGAGATAGAAATTTCTTATCATCAAATACCCATAAAAGTTCTTGGAAGTTTCATTATAAAACGTTAACTATTACGGTACAAAGCAATATAATAACTGATTTATATTCCAAAAATCAAAGGGTATTGCTGTGCTTTACTTGACACTCAAACTGATTTTGTAAACTAACTTAACAAAAACAAATCAACTAAAATGGTAAAGCATCAAAACAGAGCTCAATCCATTAAACAAAGAAGAAAGATTCAATTTTCAACCTTATAAAAACTTACTATGATTAAACATTCTTAAAACAAAGATGAATGAGGTGTGCAATACACAATACTTTATATACTAAACAACTAAATTCATCTCAATAGAATTTCTGAATTTTGAGACCCCTTTACATTATAATTGAAATTCAATTTAGAAATTAAAGAAGCTAAATGATACACTGATCACAAAACAAATGAGTTGCACCAGAAATTTGAGTTTTTTTGAATCAATTATGAGAAAATAAGAACTGTAACTCATACCTCCTAAAAGAGAAGGAAACAACGACCCCAAGCAATGGTAGCTACAACTAAGCCAACCACATACCACCAACGGCGGTATAACGTCGGAACCAGAGCAGAAGTGGCGGTGAGGACAGGGCAGCACTCGCCGGCAACGGGAGGCCGTGGCGGCTCAGCGAAACAAAGCGAAACGGAGAAAGAGAATAGCATTGACGCCGGAGGACTGACGCCGGCTTCAGGCGGCGCTTCGATCACCACCGAGTTTGCCGGTCAAGAGAGAAAAAGGGAGATGCGAGAGGAAGAAGATACGAAAGACTGAGAATGTTGAGGAGGAAGGGGAGACCAAAGAATATTGGGGTTTTAATTTGTGAATAAGATGATTATAAAGAGCTACCCATAAGTTCCTCAAACTATCTAGAAGTTTCTTCAAAACTTTTCTTTTTCTTTTCTTTTTCCTTTTTTTTTCTAAAAGTAAATTTCAGGGTTAGAAATGAGATTTCACAAGCTTCCTTTGGGAAAACTAAAGATTTAAACCATGTAAATAAAAGTTTATACTTAATCTCCAATTCATAAACCAATTTCGAAGGACTTAAGCAAACTTCTAAATATAATTATCGTTAATGAGATGCAATTAGAAATATGAGCTATCACATACTACCACCCCTAAAAGAAGTTGTCCTCGAAATTCGAAAACAGAGAACTTTTGAGCATCCAAAAGCGGCTAAGTTCACATAAAACATTTTTAACGAAAATCATATCACTTCACTTCTTAACTTAACTCCAATGCCCCGAAAAATTTTCTTCACCAACAAATAATCAATAATCTCGAATCTAAATTCTCCACAATCACAATCAGGATAATTTGATATTTTTCTAATAGCCACTCGAAGCTAAAATCCCAATAGAACTTTTCACTTTTGCAAATTTTCAATCTCAATACTCAACATTCAATATCTCAATCTCTATTCCTCAATTCTTAACTAACTGATAACTCAAATCAATTTCAAACAATCCCAAAAATCTTTCTAAAACTCACATGCCATGATATGGAGATCACGACAACTCTTAAACAACCATGCTACGATACCACACTGTAATACCGCACTTCCGAAGTCGCTAGCTAATTATACTTAAGATACATAAATCTCAATTAACACTTAATTAATATCAAATTACATTCTAAATTATCTTGCAGCGGAAACATAACCTATAAAATGATCCTGGACCTGGGTCAAGGCCCACAATATAACATTCCAAAATGTATATACAATGAATTGATCTAAACAAGTGTCCAGTTCGATACAATAATATATCATAAAAATTCCTTCAGCTACACTATATGATATCCAACATTACCCATCCAAAAATCACTTGATTGTAACCCTTATTGTCCACTGCCCATTCCGGAGCTTTCATATTTCCCGCAAAATTACTAACAATGAACACTTGCTCGAATTCCAAATATAGCCTTAACTTCATGATCAACATCCAATATTCGTGAGCTCGACAATAATTTACCTCGAAGAACAATAACAAATATTAGTACTCATTCTCAATGATCCTCCAACCTCCAAACTAATCTGATGGATCCTCCTCAACATTTTTTCACTGATCGAAGTCTCGCGATTATAATCACCTAATTTAACTTACTAAGAGATAGAAATTTCTTATCATCAAATACCCATAAAAGTTCTTGGAAGTTTCATTATAAAACGTTAACTATTACTTGTACAAAGCAATATAATAATCGATTTATATTCCAAAAATCAAAGGGTATTGCTATGCTTTACTTGACACTCAAACTGATTTTGTAAACTAACTTAACAAAAACAAATCAACTAAAATGGTAAAGCATCAAAACAGAGCTCAATCCATTAAACAAAGAAGAAAGATTCAATTTTCAACCTTATAAAAACTTACTATGATTAAACATTCTTAAAACAAAGATGAATGAGGTGTGCAATACACAATACTTTATATACTAAACAACTAAATTCATCTCATTAGAATTTCTGAATTTTGAGACCCCTTTACATTATAATTGAAATTCAATTTAGACATTAAAGAAGCTATATGATACACTGATCACAAAACAAATGAGTTGCACCATAAATTTGAGTTTTTTTGAATCAATTATGAGAAAATAAGAACTGTAACTCATACCTCCTAAAAGAGAAGGAAACAAAGACCCCCAAGCAATGGTAGCTACAACCAAGCCAACCACATACCACCAACGGCGGTATAACGCCGGAACCAGAGCAGAAGTGGCGGTGAGGACAGGGCAGCACTCGCCGATAACGGGAGGCCGGTAGCAGCTTCGCAGAAATAAAGCAGAACAGAGAAAGAGAACAGCAGTGACGCCGAAGGACTGACACCGACTTCAGGCGGCGCTTCGATCACCACCGAGTTTGCCGGTCAAGAGAGAAAAAGGGAGATGCGAGAGGAAGAAGGTACGAAAGACTGAGAATGTTGAGGAGGAAGGGAAGACCAGAGAATATTGGGGTTTTAATTTGTGAATAAGATGATTATAAAGAGCTACCCATATGTTCCTCAAACTATCTTGAAGTTTCTTCAAAACTTTTCTTTTTCTTTTCTTTTTCCTTTTTTTTCTAAAAGTAAATTTGAGGGTTAGAAATGAGATTTCACAAGCTTCCTTTGGGAAAACTAAAGATTTAAACCATGTAAATAAAAGTTTAAACTTAATCTCCAATTCATAAACCAATTTCGAAGGACTTAAGCAAACTTCTAAATATAATTATCGTTAATGAGATGCAATTAGAAATATGAGCTATCACATACTACCACCTCTAAAAGAAGTTTCGTCCTCGAAATTCGAAAACAGAGAACTTTTGAGCATCTAAAAGCGGCTAAGTTCACATAAAACATTTTTGACGAAAATCATATCACTTCACTTCTTAACTTAACTCCAATGCCCCGAAAAATTTTCTTCACCAACAAATAATCAATAATCTCAAATCTAAATTCTCCACAATCACAATCAAGATAATTTGATATTTTTCTAATAGCCACTCTAAGCTAAAATCCCAATAGAACTTTTCACTTTTGCAAATTTTCAATCTCAATACTCAACATTCAATATCTCAATCTCTATTCCTCAATTCTTAACTAACTGATAACTCAAATCAATTTCAAACAATCCCAAAAATCTTTCTAAAACTCACATACCATGATATGGAGATCACGACAACTCTTAAACAACCATGCTCTGATACCACCGTAATGACTCGCACTTCCGAGCTGCTAGCTAATTATACTTAAGATACATAAATCTCAATTAACACTTAATTAATTTCAAATTACATTCTTACTTATCTTGCAGCGGAAACATAACCTATAAAATGATCCTGGACCTGGGTCAAGGCCCACAATATAACATTCCAAAATGAATATACAATGAATTGATCTAAACAAGTCTCCAGTTCGATACAATAATATATCATAAAAATTCCTTCAGCTACACTATATGATCTCCATCATTACCCATCCAAAAATCACTTGATTGTAACCCTTATTGTCGACTGCCCATTCCGGAGCTTTCATATTTCCCGCAAAATTACTAACAATGAACACTTGCTCGAATTCCAAATATAGCCTTAACTTCATGATCAACATCCAATATTCGTGAGCTCGACAATAATTTACCTCGAAGAACAATAACAAATATTAGTACTCATTCTCAATGATCCTCCAACCTCCATACTAATCTGATGGATCCTCCTCAACATTCTTTCACTGATCGAAGTCTCACGATTATAATCACCTAATTTAACTTACTAAGAGATAGAAATTTCTTATCATCAAATACCCATAAAAGTTCTTGGAAGTTTCATTATAAAACGTTAACTATTACTGTACAAAGCAATATAATAACTGATTTATATTCCAAAAATCAATGGGTATTGCTGTGCTTTACTTGACACTCAAACTGATTTTGTAAACTAACTTAACAAAAACAAATCAACTAAAATGGTAAAGCATCAAAACAGAGCTCAATCCATTAAACAAAGAAGAAAGATTCAATTTTAAACCTTATAAAAACTTACTATGATTAAACATTCTTAAAACAAAGATGAATGAGGTGTGCAATACACAATACTTTATATACTAAACAACTAAATTCATCTCATTAGAATTTCTGAATTTTGAGACCCCTTTACATTATAATTGAAATTCAATTTAGAAATTAAAGAAGCTAAATGATACACTGATCACAAAACAAATGAGTTGCACCAGAAATTTGAGTTTTTTTTAATCAATTATGAGAAAATAAGAACTGTAACTCATACCTCCTAAAAGAGAAGGAAACAACGACCCCAAGCAATGGTAGCTACAACCAAGCCAACCACATACCACCAACGGCGGTATAACGCCGGAACCAGAGCAGAAGTGGCGGTGAAGACAGGGCAGCACTCGCCGATAACGGGAGGCCGGTAGCAGCTTCGCAGAAATAAAGCAGAACAGAGAAAGAGAACAGCAGTGACGCCGAAGGACTGACGTCGGCTTCAGGCGGCGCTTCGATCACCACCGTGTTTGCCGGTCAAGAGAGAAAAAGGGAGATGCGAGAGGAAGAAGATACGAAAGACTGAGAATGTTGTGGAGGAAGGGGAGACCAGAGAATATTGGGGTTTTAATTTGTGAATAAGATGATTATAAAGAGCTACCCATATGTTCCTTAAACTATCTTGAAGTTTCTTCAAAACTTTTCTTTTTCTTTTCTTTTTCCTTTTTTTCTAAAAGTAAATTTGAGGGTTAGAAATGAGATTTCACAAGCTTCCTTTGGGAAAACTAAAGATTTAAACCATGTAAATAAAAGTTTAAACTTAATCTCCAATTCATAAACCAATTTCGAAGGACTTAAGCAAACTTCTAAATATAATTATCGTTAATGAGATGCAATTAGAAATATGAGCTATCACATACTACCACCCCTAAAAGAAGTTTTGTCCTCGAAATTCGAAAACAGAGAACTTTTGAGCATCTAAAAGCGGCTAAGTTCACATAAAACATTTTTAAAGAAAATCATATCACTTCACTTCTTAACTTAACTCCAATGCCCCGAAAAATTTTCTTCACCAACAAATAATCAATAATTTCAAATCTAAATTCTCCACAATCACAATCAAGATAATTTGATATTTTTCTAATAGCCACTCTAAGCTAAAATCCCAATAGAACTTTTCACTTTTGCAAATTTTCAATCTCAATACTCAACATTCAATATCTCAATCTCTATTCCTCAATTCTTAACTAACTGATAACTCAAATCAATTTCAAACAATCCCAAAAATCTTTCTAAAACTCACATGCCATGATATGGAGATCACGACAACTCTTAAACAACCATGCTCGATACCACACTGTAATGACCCGCACTTCCGAGTCGCTAGCTAATTATACTTAAGATACATAAATCTCAATTAACACTTAATTAATATCAAATTACATTCTTACTTATCTTGCAGCGGAAACATAACCTATAAAATGATCCTGGACCTGGGTCAAGGCCCACAATATAACATTCCAAAATGAATATACAATGAATTGATCTAAACAAGTCTCCAGTTCGATACAATAATATATCATAAAAATTCCTTCAGCTACACTATATGATCTCCATCATTACCCATCCAAAAATCACTTGATTGTAACCCTTATTGTCCACTGCCCATTCCGGAGCTTTCATATTTCCCGCAAAATTACTAACAATGAACACTTACTCGAATTCCAAATATAGCCTTAACTTCATGATCAACATCCAATATTCGTGAGCTCGACAATAATTTACCTCGAAGAACAATAACAAATATTAGTACTCATTCTCAATGATCCTCCAACCTCCAAACTAATCTGATGGATCCTCCTCAACATTCTTTCACTGATCGAAGTCTCACGATTATAATCACCTAATTTAACTTACTAAGAAATAGAAATTTCTTATCATCAAATACCCATAAAAGTTCTTGGAAGTTTCATTATAAAACGTTAACTATTACTGTACAAAGCAATATAATAACTGATTTATATTCCAAAAATCAAAGGGTATTGTTGTGCTTTACTTGACACTCAAACTGATTTTGTAAACTAACTTAACAAAAACAAATAAACTAAAATGGTAAAGCATCAAAACAGAGCTCAATCCATTAAACAAAGAAGAAAGATTCCATTTTCAACCTTATAAAAACTTTCTATGATTAAACATTCTTAAAACAAAGATGAATGAGGTGTGCAATACACAATACTTTATATACTAAACAACTAAATTCATCTCATTAGAATTTCTGAATTTTGAGACCCCTTTACATTATAATTGAAATTCAATTTAGAAATTAAAGAAGCTAAATGATACACTGATCACAAAACAAATGAGTTGCACCAGAAATTTGAGTTTTTTTTAATCAATTATGAGAAAATAAGAACTATAACTCATACCTCCTAAAAGAGAAGGAAACAACGACCCCAAGCAATGGTAGCTACAACTAAGCCAACCACATACCACCAACGGCGATATAACGCCGGAACCAGAGCAGAAGTGGCGGTGAGGACAGGGCAGCACTCGCCGGTAACGGGAGGCCGGTAGCAGCTTCGCAGAAACAAAGCAGAACAGAGAAAGAGAATAGCATTGACGCCGGCTTCAGGCGGCGCTTCGATCACCACCGAGTTTGCCGGTCAAGAGAGAAAAAGGGAGATGCGAGAGGAAGAAGATACGAAAGACTGAGAATGTTGAGGAGGAAGGGGAGACCAGAGAATATTGGGGTTTTAATTTGTGAATAAGATGATTATAAAGAGCTACCCATAAGTTCCTCAAACTATCTAGAAGTTTCTTCAAAACTTTTCTTTTTCTTTTCTTTTTCCTTTTTTTTTCTAAAAGTAAATTTCAGGGTTAGAAATGAGATTTCACAAGCTTCCTTTGGGAAAACTAAAGATTTAAACCATGTAAATAAAAGTTTATCATTAATCTCCAATTCATAAACCAATTTCGAAGGACTTAAGCAAACTTCTAAATATAATTATCGTTAATGAGATGCAATTAGAAATATGAGCTATCACATACTACCACCCCTAAAAGAAGTTTTGTCCTCGAAATTCGAAAACAGAGAACTTTTGAGCATCTAAAAGCGGCTAAGTTCACATAAAACATTTTTAACGAAAATCATATCACTTCACTTCTTAACTTAACTCCAATGCCCCGAAAAATTTTCTTTACCAACAAATAATCAATAATCTCGAATCTAAATTCTCCACAATCACAGTCAAGATAATTTGATATTTTTCTAATAGCCACTCGAAGCTAAAATCCCAATAGAACTTTTCACTTTTGCAAATTTTCAATCTCAATACTCAACATTCAATATCTCAATCTCTATTCCTCAATTCTTAACTAATTGATAACTCAAATCAATTTCAAACAATCCCAAAAATCTTTCTAAAACTCACATGCCATGATATGGAGATCACGACAACTCTTAAACAACCATGCTCTGATACCACCTGTAACAGCCCGCACTTCCGAGCTGCTAGCTAATTATACTTAAGATACATAAATCTCAATTAACACTTAATTAATATCAAATTACATTCTAAATTATCTTGCAGCGGAAACATAACCTATAAAATGATCCTGGACCTGGGTCAAGGCCCACAATATAACATTCCAAAATGTATATACAATGAATTGATCTAAACAAGTGTCCAGTTCGATACAATAATATATCATAAAAATTCCTTCAGCTACACTATATGATATCCAACATTACCCATCCAAAAATCACTTGATTGTAACCCTTATTGTCCACTGCCCATTCCGGAGCTTTCATATTTCCTGCAAAATTACTAACAATGAACACTTGCTCGAATTCCAAATATAGCCTTAACTTCATGATCAACATCCAATATTCGTGAGCTCGACAATAATTTACCTTGAAGAACAATAATAAATATTAGTACTCATTCTCAATGATCCTCCAACCTCCAAACTAATCTGATGGATCCTCCTCAACATTCTTTCACTGATCGAAGTCTCGCGATTATAATCACCTAATTTAACTTACTAAGAGATAGAAATTTCTTATCATCAAATACCCATAAAAGTTCTTGGAAGTTTCATTATAAAACGTTAACTATTACTGTACAAAGCAATATAATAACTGATTTATATTCCAAAAATCAAAGGGTATTGCTATGCTTTACTTGACACTCAAACTGATTTTGTAAACTAACTTAACAAAAACAAATCAACTAAAATGGTAAAGCATCAAAACAGAGCTCAATCCATTAAACAAAGAAGAAAGATTCAATTTTCAACCTTATAAAAACTTACTATGATTAAACATTCTTAAAACAAAGATGAATGAGGTGTGCAATACACAATACTTTATATACTAAACAACTAAATTCATCTCATTAGAATTTCTGAATATTGAGACCCCTTTACATTATAATTGAAATTCAATTTAGAAATTAAAGAAGCTATATGATACACTGATCACAAAACAAGTGAGTTGCACCAGAAATTTGAGTTTTTTTGAATCAATTATGAGAAAATAAGAACTGTAACTCATACCTCCTAAAAGAGAAGGAAACAAAGACCCCAAGCAATGGTAGCTACAACCAAGCCAACCACATACCACCAACGGCGGTATAACACCGGAACCAGAGCAGAAGTGGCGGTGAGGACAGGGCAGCACTCGCCGATAACGGGAGGCCGGTAGCGGCCCTCGCGAAATAAAGCGAACGAGAGAAAGAGAACAGCGGTGACGAGAGGACCGATGCGGCTCGCCAAGGCGGCGCTTCGATCACCACCGAGTTTGCCGGTCAAGAGAGAAAAAGGGAGATGCGAGAGGAAGGAGATACGAAAGACTGAGAATGTTGAGGAGGAAGGGGAGACCAGAGAATATTGGGGTTTTAATTTGTGAATAAGTTGATTATAAAGAGCTACCCATATGTTCCTCAAACTATCTTGAAGTTTCTTCAAAACTTTTCTTTTTCTTTTCTTTTTCCTTTTTTTTCTAAAAGTAAATTTGAGGGTTAGAAATGAGATTTCACAAGCTTCCTTTGGGAAAACTAAAGATTTAAACCATGTAAATAAAAGTTTAAACTTAATCTCCAATTCATAAACCAATTTTGAAGGACTTAAGCAAACTTCTAAATATAATTATCGTTAATGAGATGCAATTAGAAATATGAGCTATCACATACTACCACCCCTAAAAGAAGTTTCGTCCTCGAAATTCGAAAACAGAGAACTTTTGAGCATCTAAAAGCGGCTAAGTTCACATAAAACATTTTTAACGAAAATCATATCACTTCACTTCTTAACTTAACTCCAATGCCCCGAAAAATTTTCTTCACCAACAAATAATCAATAATCTCAAATCTAAGTTCTCCACAATCACAATCAAGATAATTTGATATTTTTCTAATAGCCACTCTAAGCTAAAATCCCAATAGAACTTTTCACTTTTGCAAATTTTCAATCTCAATACTCAACATTCAATATATCAATCTCTATTCCTCAATTCTTAACTAACTGATAACTCAAATCAATTTCAAACAATCCCAAAAATCTTTCTAAAACTCACATGCCATGATATGGAGATCACGACAACTCTTAAACAACCATGCTCTGATACCACCTGTAACAGCCCGCACTTCCGAGCTGCTAGCTAATTATACTTAAGATACATAAATCTCAATTAACACTTAATTAATATCAAATTACATTCTTACTTATCATGCAGCGGAAACATAACCTATAAAATGATCCTGGACCTGGGTCAAGGCCCACAATATAACATTCCAAAATGTATATACAATGAAATGATCTAAACAAGTGTCCAGTTCGATACAATAATATATCATAAAAATTCCTTCAGCTACACTATATGATCTCCATCATTACCCATCCAAAAATCACTTGATTGTAACCCTTATTGTCCACTGCCCATTCCGGAGCTTTCATATTTCCTGCAAAATTACTAACAATGAACACTTGCTCGAATTCCAAATATAGCCTTAACTTCATGATCAACATCCAATATTCGTGAGCTCGACAATAATTTACCTCGAAGAACAATAACAAATATTAGTACTCATTCTCAATGATCCTCCAACCTCCAAACTAATCTGATGGATCCTCCTCAACATTATTTCACTGATCGAAGTCTCACGATTATAATCACCTAATTTAACTTACTAAGAGATAGAAATTTCTTATCATCAAATACCCGTAAAAGTTCTTGGAAGTTTCATTATAAAACGTTAACTATTACTGTACAAAGTAATATAATAACTGATTTATATTCCAAAAATCAAAGGTGTTGCTATGCTTTACTTGACACTCAAACTGATTTTGTAAACTAACTTAACAAAAACAAATCAACTAAAATGGTAAAGCATCAAAACAGAGCTCAATCCATTAAACAAAGAAGAAAGATTCAATTTTCAACCTTACAAAAACTGACTATGATTAAACATTCTTAAAACAAAGATGAATGAGGTGTGCAATACACAATACTTTATATACTAAACAACTAAATTCATCTCATTAGAATTTCTGAATTTTGAGACCCCTTTACATTATAATTGAAATTCAATTTAGAAATTAAAGAAGCTAAATGATACACTGATCACAAAACAAATGAGTTGCACCAGAAATTTGAGTTTTTTTGAATCAATTATGAGAAAATAAGAACTGTAACTCATACCTCCTAAAAGAGAAGGAAACAACGACCCCAAGCAATGGTAGCTACAACCAAGCCAACCACATACCACCAACGGCGGTATAACGCCGGAACCAGAGCAGAAGTGGCGGTGAGGACAGGGCAACACTCGCCGGTAACGGGAGGCCGGTAGCAGCTTCGCAGAAACAAAGCAGAACAGAGAAAGAGAACAGCATTGACGCCGGAAGACTGACGCCGGCTTCAGGCGGCGCTTCGATCACCACCGAGTTTGCCGGTCAAGAGAGAAAAAGGGAGATGCGAGAGGAAGAAGATATGAAAGACTGAGAATGTTGAGGAGGAAGGGGAGACCAGAGAATATTGGGGTTTTAATTTGTGAATAAGATGATTATAAAGAGCTACCCATAAGTTCCTCAAACTATCTAGAAGTTTCTTCAAAACTTTTCTTTTTCTTTTCTTTTTCGTTTTTTTTTTAAAAGTAAATTTGAGGGTTAGAAATGAGATTTCACAAGCTTGCGTTGGGATAACTAAAGATTTAATCCATGTAAATAAAAGTTTAAACTTAATCTCCAATTCATAAACCAATTTCGAAGGACTTAAGCAAACTTCTAAATATAATTATCAATAATGAGATACAATTAGAAATATGAGCTATTACAGTTATATCTCCGATACTTGGCATGTTAAATGGAAATGTTCTCCCATCTACAGTTATTTGGAGTAATTCGGAGTATGCCGGTTTCATATTTGGGTTAAATACATAGCCCAAGAATTCGTGTACTTTTTGGGATTTTGTTCTGAATAATTGTTTGGATGTGCTGGGTTGGGAAGCTAAAAATAGAGTTATAGGTCCCTTTGATTTCTGAGGTACAATGGCTTGGGTTTTGAAGTTGGTAAGTTGTGTAGCTGACGCATTGATTGTGGCGAATTCTGGTAAGTTTAGTGGCACCAACAAATTGGGTTTCACTATATGCCTTTTCACTAACAATGCAATGTTGGGTGGGGTGGCTTGAGTTTCTTAGTGGCTGAGTGTATGGAGAAAATGCGCAAGGGCATGAGGTATAGATGTGGTTTCCCTCGGTTAATAGGTTTTTATTGCGTGTAGTTTCAAGTTTGAAGTTTGGGGTAGATAAGAGAACATTTGGCTATTTTCATTTTGGAGGGAAACAAGTGTTCTAAATATACAAGGGAATCTTTAGTCACATTTCTTTATAAAAACATGTATGTGGGTTAGGAAAGTATTAGTTGAACAAATTCGGTCCCACTAACTACTGTAGTCAGGCTTAATGAAATGTGTTTAAGTCGTTTAAACCCATGTAAATGCAATGAGAAGTCGAGTGAATACATTTGGAGTGGTAAACGTGGTATGTATACGTAGTATGATTTTTCCACTTGTGAAAGGAAAACTATTGCTACAAGTGTACTTATCTAAATTTAGGAATGAAGTTTATTTGTCCTTAAAACAAACAAATTACATCTACACACTTACGTTCCTAAAGCGCATTTGTTTCGTAAATTAGCATTTGTTTCCAAAAATCGTATGTGGTTCATAAATCGCATTTGGTTCCTAAAACACATTTGATTCATAGACTGAATATGTTTCGTAAATGGCATTCCGTTCCTAAATCGCCTTATTTCCTAAAACGCATTCCGTTCCTAAACCACCTTATTTCCTACATCGCCTTCATTTCCTAAAAAGCCTTATTTCCTAAATCGCCTTATTTCCTAATTTGCAATTGTTTCGTAAATCTCATAACAAATCAAGCACATTTTGTATACTATAATGCAGTGCGCACTTCTATTTACTATGTTGCTGTACAAGAATATGTGTCCTACGTAAAAAAAATTATTCATTTAATATGTTCGTGTACGACTTCAAAAATACATGTTTTTCATAGTATTTACTATGTTGTTGTATTACTTGTTCATTTATTTAGTATTTACTATGACTATTGTATTACGTGTCTTTCATAGTTTTATATTTTGTTGCCTACCGACAACTGTTCATGACATTATTTATTATTTTGGTTCTATACTTCTGATGTTTGTGTACTCCATGCTAATGTCAATAGTATTATTTGCTATGTTCATGCACTTGTAATGTCAATTACGCAATTATACGAATGTGTTCATTTACATAAACCAGAGTTTTTGTATGAAAAGTCGATGTTTGAGGCTATACTTTGTATGTCTGTGTACTCCATGCTAATGTTAATACTTCCTCTGTAACGAAATAAGTGCAACAAATGGGGTTGGGATGGACTCCTATATAGAAGTTGGTAATTGTGTGTTAGTTGGTGTATTAAATAAAAAGGAGGAGAGAGAAAAGAAGGGGGGACCGGTTAATTTTGGTTCCCCATGTGCTGCCTTTTAGAAAAGGCGCCAGTTACTCTACTCCACAAATTTAGGAGGCAAATTTTAGGAGCCAAATTTTCAGACGAAAATTCCTGGGCTAGAATTACAAACATAACAACTTGAATTGAAATTCAAAATTTTTCACCAAGTTTCCCATAAAATTTCAATGTTACCAACATATTACACCTCCCCCTATATAAAGGGAGAACCCCATAATTTTTGTAACCTTAACATCACAAAAAATTTGCCAACAATGGGAACCTAATCTCTAATTGCATTAAGCCAAAAAAAAAACACTGCACACACTGCACTATTTAGATTAGTCTTCATCTTCCTGGTCACAAAATTCAGCAGCAACATTTGCACATCATGCGAGCAAAAAAAACAGCAAAATGGATGAAGATGTCTTCTTTGCGATAGACCAACTACTTGAAGAAGAGGGGTTAGCAGCACCTACACCTACTGCAGAAAAGAAGTGGGCAGATGTTAGAAAAATAAGTGCAAACCTCACAAACATTCAAAGAGCAAAGATCATCTTTGAGCTACTTGGAATGAAACAAGATGGCAAATTACCAAGGGGGAAATTATCTCAAATTGCGAAGCAAATAGGTGTGCACAAGAGCACAATATGGAGAATAGTTCAAGCAGCAGAAAAGAAAAGACAAAGTGGAGAAGCCATTGATGTCAGGTCTAAGAAGAAAGGCAACTCAGGCAGAAAAGCTCAAGAAGTATCAGAGGAATGGCTTAAATCAGCCCCCCTTCACCATAGGTGCACATACAGAGTATATGCAAGTTTCTTGAAATGCTCACTTATGAAGATATCCAGGCTACTCAAAGCAGGTAAACTGAGGGTACACACTAGTAAGAACCACCCAGCAGTGACAAAAAGCACAAAATTCAGAGAATACATTGGGTACTTTTCACATATTGACTATGCAACCAAGGGAAGAAACCCACTTTCATCTATATGACCATTGTTCATATTGATGAAAAGTGGATTTACTTAAACCTAGACAAAAGAATTTTACCTCCTTCTAGCAGAAATTGACCCTTATAAAGTTTGCATGTCAAAAAGATACAAAATCAAAGCAATGTTCATGGGTGTAACTTCAAGGCCCTTATTTAATGAAAATGGGGTCATGATACATGATGGGAAGTTTGGCATATTTCATTTTGTGTTCACGCAAAGGGCAAAGAAAAGAAGCAAAAACAGATAAGCTGGGACACTTGAGACAAAGGCCATTCAAAATGTTACAAAGGTTGTTATCAGAGATAATGTTGCTCAAAATTGTGTTACCAAGCATCATGAGAAAATGGCCAGAAGGGATACCCAAGGACATCCTTATTCAGCAAAATAATGTAAGGCCACATTCAACTGATGATGATGCAGAATTCAGAGATGCAGCAAGCAGAGATGGATTCAACATTCACCTTATTTTCCAACCACCACAGTCTCCAGATTTCAGTATCTTAGATTTAGCTCTATTTAGAGCTATTCAAAGTTTGCAATACTAGTCATTCCTGACAAATATTGATGAGTTAATAGAAAAGGTGAATGAGGTATATCAAAACTTTGACCCTAATCTTATTAGGTACACATGGATTCAATTGCAATATGTCATGCTTGAGGCTTTCAAGGTCCAAGGAGGGGACAACTATAAGATGCCACATGTGGGGAAGGCTAGATTGGAAAGGTTGGGCTTACTAAAGGATAATGTTGAAGTTGATCAACAAGTAATTGATGAGGCTGTTGCACATCTAAATGTAGTAAGCATTAATTTCTCTATCCCAATGGAGGAGGACATGGAAGTAGATGCAGATTAGAAGAAGCAAGAACAGGGACTGCCCCTTATAACCACTTTTTAGAGAAGGTTAACATGCAATGTGTAAATCCCTTTTGTTGACATACCAATTTTCCTTCTTAAGTTAAACATCCATATTTGTTAGGTTAACTATAGTGGTTAGAAGGTAATATTTTGTAATTATGTGATGGCAATCACAAGTTGAACATCTTTTGTGTGCTAAATTGTAACCTTTTGCAAATCTTAATGGAAGTTTATTTTGTCTGCTAATTTAGTTTCTTATTGGGACTTAATGGTTGGAAATTAGGTGTTGTCACAATCCAAATTCAATGCCTACATATATTTGTAAAATTCACATCATATAACAGCCTTTTAGTCCGTCAAGTTAGGGTATTCACATAATGTTGTTGTTGTTTGTTCCCTCAACATTCACAACAATGACCTCTGGTGTACCATGCTTAGAAGCATTAACATCAACAGAGTTAAGGTGTTAGAATGGAGCACTCAAAGACAACAACAACTAATGTGTTGAGTCCCATCATCATTTGGAAACATAATACATGTAAGGACTCATTCACTTCACACCCACAAACACAGCAAGGGACTTGCATACAGACACCCAATTCAATACCTCTCCCCATGGTCATTGAGGTCATAAAAGGCAGCACATAGAAGTACAATTCATCATTCATCAATGGGTCCCCCAACATCAAGACAAAGGGACTCATAATTACAAAATGACATATCAAATGAAGAGAGGGTCCATAAATCCAACCTCACAGCTCATAACAGAAATTCCCAATATCAATGAGCCACACAAATTAGCCAACATCACAGAAAATTTCCCAATTTGAACAACGCACACAAATTATCCAACACAACAGAATTTCCAAATTTCAACAAGCCACACAAATTAGCCAGCATCACATATTTTCCCAATTTGAACAAGCCACACAAATTAGCCAACATCACAGATTTTCCCAGTTTCAACAAGCCACACAAATTAGCCAACATCACAGATTTTCCCAATTTCAACAAGCCACACAAATTAGCCGACATCACAGATTTTCCCAATTTCAACAATTCACACAAACTAGCTAACATGTATAGATCTCATTTCAAATTAGCCAACATCAAAATGAACAAGGACTCATTAGTTCATTATGAACATAACATATTCAGTATGAACATCAAATAAATCACACAAAAGGAATGACATATCACCAAACCAGATTCAGAAAAGTTTAAAAGGCAGAATATAAACTTAGCTTGATTCGTCATATCTACAAAATTAGCGCATGGACGAATTCTTGAGGGACTCATCGTCGGATGAGATAATCACACAAGGAATGATTCCTGGATCATCAGAATAAGAACCCTGGAGATCCTTAAATTAATCAGAACTATCAGATGCCACAATAAATCCAAAACCCAGAACTTGAAGTGATGATTCATCACTTGATTCCGTCGAACACTCTTTCTCTTCATCCTTCACAAGTGAAATTGCCTCAGTAATTTTCACCCCCACTCCTCTAGTCTTCCTTAAGTAGGAACACTTTGAGAAGCAGGATTGCATGCTCCTTGGGACATCAACGTAAGGTTTTTTCCCTTTACAGATAGATCTACGCTCCCTCCATTCAAATTCGGGAATGCCCAACGGCACAGTAACCCACAAACCACAGTCCATTTTTCTTTCTGCTCCTCCTTTATGCCTTCAATTGCGACCCCTAAAGCCGCACATCCTTCCGGACTTAAACGCAGGGCAGCCTCCCCACTTTCGTACATCTTCGTAAAGTGAGTGAACAAACTTTTCTCAAATAACTCTACACATAGATTTAGCAAATTCCTCCTCTCCGGATCTGTTTCATCCTTAAGCGCCTTTTGTAGTGGCTCTAAATTCACCATTTTTAGGGTTACATAGGAGAGAGAAGGGAACATGAGAAGGAGAGAGAAAGAAGGGGATGTGAGAAGAAGAGAGAGAATTTGGAGATCGTCGAGTTTGGAAGATGAGCAGGAGAGAGATATAGGGTTTTCAAGTTGATTGCGGGAGGAATTTGAAGGGGGGATGAATTAGGGTTCTGATATTGGGGGGGTTCAATCAGTTCATAAATTTGGGTAGTTGGGTTGGGGGTGAATTCTGATTAATGGTAGTTGGGGGGTGGATGAATTGGTTATTTTGGTGGGAATCATTAAATGAGTTGGTGAATGGGTTAGTGAAATAATGTGGGTTAGGTTTTTTTAATCAGAATTTTAGGGTAAGTAGTAATGGCATTGTTGTAATTTTGTTGAAAAAAATTACTAAAACTAGTAAGTTTTCAACTTGTTGCATTTTTTTTGTTACATCCCAAAATGGCAAAGGTTGCACTTATTTCGTTACGGAGGAAATAGTATTATTTGCTACGTTCATGCACTTGTAATATCAATTACGCAATTATACGAATGTGCTCTTTTTCATAAACCACTGTTTTTGTATGGAAACCACTGGTTGAGGCTATACTTCGTATGTTTGTGTACTCCATGCTAATGTTAATAGTATTATTTAGTATGTTCATGCACTTGTAATATCAATTACGCAATTATACGAATGTGTTCATTTGGTTAAACCACTGTTTTTGTATGGAAAGCCGTTGTTTGAGGCTATACTTCGTATGTTTGTGTACTCCATGCTAATGTTAATAATATTATTTGCTACGTTCATGCACTTGTAATATCAATTACTCAATTATACGAATGTGTTCATTTACATAAACCACAGTTTTTGTATGGAAAGCCGTTGTTTGAGGCTATACTTGTATGTTTGTGTACTCCATGTGCTAATGTTAATAGTATTATTTGCTACGTGCATGTATTTGTAATATCAGTTACGCAATTATACGAATGTGTTCATTTTCATCAACCACAGTTTTTGTATGGAAAGCCGTTGTTTGAGGCTATACTTTGTATGTTTGTGTACTCCATGCTAATGTTAATAGTTTTTGTGTGGACCCTTTCGGGCGACGAAGTATTTCTTTTTCTCTTTTCTTTATTCTAGTAGTATTCAGTCTTTTCTTTTTTAAAATTTATTATTCTATATTAATATGCTTAATAATATTCAAATAGTAAATACTATCTATATTTAAGAAATTCAATCTATTATTGGATCCTTCCAATATTTCTTACTTTATCTAAATGCTTGGAATTTCAAATAAAACTTGTACGTGATGGCTGAGTGGACGAAAGTGTCGGATTGATAATTCGTTGTTTGAGTTATTCGTACTGAGGGTTCGAATCCCTCTCTTTTTGTTTCCATTGATAACTGAATCTTACTATTTGATTTCTCTTATGATTTAATTAAAAAAATTCATAAATTTTTAATTTTTAAATTAGATTTAGTCGTAATTTCAATCAGAAAGCCTTTTTTGTATTCGATCTGGCTGATTTCTCGATAAATTGTGCTATAACAAACACTTTTATTATCAATTTGATCAAGAAGTTTATAATTCTTAGATTTAGTATTGGTATTTTCAGTCAATCTAGTATCAATATCAACTCAGGCCTCACTATGACTTTTTTCTAAGACAAAAATAGAACAATTTCAAATCCAAATATTGTCTACCTGTTTTTTTCTCTATATCCTTAATATTCTTTAATCCTAAATAATTATTCATAGGAATATTACACCAAATGTCACCACTATCCTCTTTATTTATGTTGTAAATATAAGCATAAGAAAATTCATCGTTCTTATATTCGAAATAACAAAAATTTATAGGGAAAATTTCAAAAAACTACCTTTTATAACCAACTTTTTTCAAAAAAAACTACATTTTAAAAAATTTCTTTCAAAAAACTACCTTATATAACAAATTCCTTTCAATATACTACCATTTTAAGTTTATATTTAATAATAATCAATAAATGACAGTCGACGTAGGTTTTGCTGTCGATGGGGTAGCGAGAAAAGAAGAGAGAAACGAGAGGGGAAGAAAGAAAAGCAATTTACGGTGACTCAATTATTAGTGATTAAACCCCACTTATGATAAAATGGTAGTATATTGAAACAAATTTATTATATAAGGTAGTTTTTTGAAAGAAAAATTTTAAAAGGTAGTTTTTTGAAATTTTTTTATTACAAAAAGTAGTTTTATGAAATTTTCCTAAATTTATATGATGGTTATTTGAGGCTATACTTCATATGTTTTTGTACTCCATGCTAATGTTAATAGTTTTATTTACTATGTTCATGCACTTGTAATATCAATTACGCAATTATACGAATGTGTTCATTCCCATAAACCATTGTTTTTGTATGGGAACCCGTTGTTTAAGGCTACATTTTGTGTGTTTGTGTGCTCCATGCTAATGTTAATAGTATTATTTAGTATGTTCATGCACTTGTAATTACGCAAGTATACGAAAGTGTTCATTTCCATAAACCACTGTTTTTGTATGGAAACCCGCTGCTTAAGCCTATATTTTGTGTGTTTGTATACTCCATGCTAATGTTAATAGTATTATTTGCTACGTAAATTTAAATAACGAAATACAAAAATGTGCTAAGTTAACTAACACAATTGTTTTTGTGTAGAAACACACTGTTCGTGTTAGTGAAAAGCTGTTTTTTTGTAAAAGAACCACAATTTTCCTTTTTAAAGGGTATGTTTTCTACTTCCTTTATCTGATTTCCATGTTATTAAGGTAATTGATATATTTTTGTCAAATATTTCATATTCATTAAGTAAAATTATTAAATGATTTATATCATTTGACTACTATTCACGAAACCCAAACACCACCAGCAAAAGAATATGTAGTTGAAGGATGTGAAAAGAAAGAAACGGCTCTGCGTCATGTGGGTCCGCCTGCGGAACCAAACGAATTCCAACCAGGTGCAATCACAACCTCGTTAAATAAGTACAAATCAATTGCATTAATGTATTGTAAGTCTTTGTTCAAAATTGTTGGTTTCTCATGATCCTACTCTTTTGTTTTATACAAATTTTGGAGAACGATTTCGGCTTTTTCAGATGGGATGATGATTACGAAGTTTTCACAGATAACCAAGAAGAGCAGTCTAAGTATAAATCAAAAATTGCAAACATGAGAAGGAAATTTGGGTTGTTGAAGGAAGAGATCTATCGTCTTAACAATAGCTTGATGAAACTTAACACAAAGAACAACATCAAATTTATTGTCATTATCAGTTTGGTGGCCTTACTTGTTTTTCAATATTTAGCTATGTAAATTATGTAAAACAAAAGATCCATCTTGAACCTTTGTTCGTCTGTGTGTGTGGCGTGGTAATTTAATCTACTACCATTGTTGGTTTAGTGGACCTGTATTAAAAAAAGGATTAATTGATTCTAATAATACAACATTTTACCGATTAATTTCTAATAAGTCAACCTTTCAATTATTCTTGAATAATGCAACCTTTTGGGGGTATTTTCTTTTAATGGGCTTTGAAGTGTTGATAATTAGTTTGTTTGGTAAGCCACATTTCCCAACTCCTCCATTTTTCTTTTCCCTTGCCTCCATGCCCCTACTTCTATGGTAAGAGTTAATGTTTTAGACCTTTTTAAGTCATTTTGACTCACTAGAAGTAAATAGGGTATAAAGGTTGCATTATTCAGGAATAATTAAAAGGTTGGTTTATTATTAATTAATCACTAAAAGGTTGTATTATTAGAATCAATTATTCCAAAAAGGATTGTATTTTGTGGAATGCTTAATGATTATGCAATTTTCGGCTGTATGCTTAATTATCTATTGTTATTACTATTACTTGTATGTTTTTTAATAATTTTTTATTATGAACCTGTAGTTAATCTACAGTATGCAACATCTCCCTTAACAAAAGCCATTTTCATAAATACACGTCCATTTTATAATATCAATTACCCTATATTTGAACCATAAGAGAAGCATTTATTTCCACCTAACAAACTGCTACATTAAGTAGAGTGGTTGTGTTCCATCTTATAAATAGTTTTTGCTACAACATATTCCTCAACAGTAGTGAATGCCTTCTCCTCTGAACGTAATGGCTTCATCCTCTTCAGCTACTTCTGTTCGTTCGGATGAGGAAGAAGGCCATGATCACTCAATAGGAAATTCCTATAACACATTAGATATTGTTGAGGGTAAAAGCATTGTTGATGAAGGTCGATCGGACTCCGTTATGTGCCAGTTTCTTGTGAAGGGTGGTGGAATCGACGATCGAGGAGCTGAGTATGAAATTTGTGCCCATAATAAGTTCAGCTACATCGACTTAGACTACGCCAGAAGAGCGGGAATCGACGCCGATGGCCTGTGATTTTCGTATAGGGGGGAGTACGTGAGCCCGGACCTAACACTGACTAAACTAGGGATGCATGGGAACGATGTTTTATTGGCGTACCTCAAGGTAAAAGTTCGTAAACTTAACAAAATTCACAAGGTTATTTCTTTGTATTGTAATTGTCAGCTAGACCTTACAAACAAAAAGGTCTTCACATTTGTGGTCGTACTTATAGGGTGGCGAAACTTTTGGTGTGTCCGTTAATCCACGAGACGAGGCTTGGTCTGAATGGAGAGTTTTCACTATACAGGATCTACGGACCACACCAAATGTCGGTTAAAGAAGATTCATTTGTTAGAAAATTGTTTGACGAGTGGGCGATTCGGTAAGATGCAGACCCTCACCATGTCAAAATGTGGTTAGATACTAGGGATCTAAACCCTAATATAAGGGTCGGAGATGCAAATATCTATGATGGTGCCGTTGTATACGCCCAAAGTATGACTAAAAAAATCAATTAGATCAACAAACTTAAATGAGTATCCATAAATTATTTTGGAAATATTTAGTAATGTGCACGTAAGATGGCGTTCATGGAGTATTATGATTGCTTTTGTAATGTGCAGGTATTTTGTAATGCCTAAAACTTAATATCACCTATAGTAGGAGTGCTATGAATCTATGATTATATTTTATAAGGGTTGATATGTAATATATCAACCATTAGGAGTGCTATGATTATCTTTTGCAAGGAATTATTGTAATGTTACCCATTAGAGTTATATGAATATATTTTGGAATGATATGTAATATCATTATTTGGAAGTGATTTAAATATATTAAGTATGTATATTAAATATTAAGAAATGGTAAAATGTTATAATGGTTACATCAATTAATATGTAAATGTTGTCTTCTATATAAAACTGTTATCTTCTATCCAATTACCTCCTCCCTCTCAAAGTTTAAACAACCACCTATCCATCTTACTTACTCACCTTGTTCGACCCAAGAAACAACCATGGACCAACAAACATCCATGGACCACCAAATCCTGAACTACGACCTCCCAAGTGGATGGGTTTTTGATGAATCCCTCGATGTTTCCATTTATGCCAAGCCGACAATACCACGAGCCCCGGAGATGTATCTGAACAATTGGGACTATCATTGGTACCATGGCATGTACGGTGAATCTGATTGCACCCGCCGTAAACTTCGTGAAATGGTTCGCCATCCCAGTATGGAATTTTCAAAACCAGTTATTGGCCATCTCCCTAACTGATACGACCTCATTCAACTCCCCACTGCATTCCACGTTTTCCTAGATTGGAGTTTTGACGCCATGGTCAAAGATAGTGGGAGCGAGGATATTATTCCGGGATTTGCAAGCCTCATCCTTGATGCGAAGCCAACTATCTCAACATCTGGTCAGGTCCTCATATTGCGTGACAAACTAGTGAACGTTGTCATGAGCTCCTACACCAACGGCCTACATGTGTTGCATGTGTTCAGCCCTATGTCATGTATTAAGATATATGTTTCACTGGTGGAGAGGGTAGTGAAGAAGCAAAGTTATAACTTCAACTAGGTTCAGCTTAATGGGGTTGTTGACGAGCCAACAATGTTTGCTCCACACACTCCAATCTTAGTGTGGAATACGAAAGGAGTCATCTTTTATCCAGATTTTCTGGGAGGTAGATGTTATCCACCATCCACACATCATTATCCTTCTTGAGGCAAGGGTTGGTGAACACGAGTTCTACGACTGTAGACACATAATCGTGTCTCCCCATTTAAGGGCCCAATGATGAAATATACCGCGGTCTTAATTGGTTCGACACAAGGGCAGAGCAGTCCGAAGAGCCAAAACTATTTTAAAAGTGTTAAAGCGTGTTTTAATGGTCCAAAATCGTATTTTAAAGCCCACTTAATTATTCATGATAATTAATTGTATTTTAAATCCAACTCTTTGAAAAAGCCCAATTAATTGTTTAATAATAATTAATTATTTTATTTAAATAAAATAAATATTTTCAAAAATATTTTTATAATCAAAATCGGATTTTATCCCGTAAAATCAGATTTTCGGACTTAAAAGATAAAAGAAAATCATTAAAACGCGTTTTATAAAAAGTTGTCAAAGCGTGTCAAAAAGCAAGGCGGTGCACCAGATGCACCATCGTGCACCTAGCGCACCGCCGTGTGCCTGACGCACGATCCAACTGTGTCACACACACCAATGTTTGCTTAACACATGGCATTATGTGTCACACGGAGTTGTGCGCCTAGCGCACTCCCTGCGTGATGCGCAGTGTTCTTTTCTATCTTTTTTATATCGTGTACCACGTGTACGTAGCTGATTGGGCGTGTTGCGTCAGGCGCACCTGACATGTGTGATTGTGAGTCATGCAGGGTCTTGCGCCTGGCGCAGCCAGCTCGTGATGCGCAGTTTCGGTTTTCCTATAAATAGGCTTCGATTTTCCGAATTAAAAAACGGTTTTTCCATACACTTTTACATTACTTCTTTCATACACTTCGACACTTTTACGAATACAATTTACAAAATCTCTCTACAAACTCTCATACTTTTCAAATCTGCAAACACAAATACATACTTTCAGACATAAATACAAGTTCAGATTTTCATGCTTCACAATTGTTCGTCCCGAAGGTTGTCAATCTCTCAGACCCAAGCCACGGTATAGCCCTGAGGGTCCTTGAATAAATTTATTATTTTAATTTTGAAGTTACTAACAATTTCTTTCATAATGTAGATCTGTAATATAAAAATTATTCTTCTGTACATTCTAAACCTTTTATTCTTCTTTATTATTGTATATGTTTGCCTGATTGTCCTACTTGCCTTTTCATCACCTCACATGTTATTATTGCTAAACAAGACCTAAAGAACTGTTCTAATATTAATCAGATAATTTGGACAACCTACTAGATTCCCTGTAATTTGATTGCATAATAACATATCACTAAAAAATAGTCTTTTATGTGTTTCCTGAACTAACCTAGACTAAATTATTTTTAGGGTGCATAAAAATATTATTTTGTTATTTTATTACATAAAAATTGACATGAATCGATATTTAGTAGAGGCCAGCAATGGGCGAATGTGGTTCATTATGACAGTGTTCGTAACGAGGCAACTTGGGACATCTATGGTATGTACGGTCGTGGAGTGGGAAGGACTTAGCAGTGGGATCATTGTGATGTGGTCCATCGACAACATTTCAATAAGGATTCCATGGTCATGCCCTGGAAAATAGGCACAACTACGCGCGTTTGCAAGGGTAGCATATTTACGTTTTTTAATCACATAATATTTCATGCAATTAGCTTAAATCATTTCTTTAGAATAATATGAATAATTTTTGTAATTATCACTAACTTTTGATTACAGCCAAAAGTACATCCTACATCAAGGAAAGATTATTCGCCCCATGAAATATGATCAACGACCAAGGATTGAACATGCGCTCAGGATCATCTAGGTATTGACGTTATTATATAATTTCATATGTGGTGTCAAATTTACTAATTTTAGTTTGTTATGCGAATCTAAAGATGGCTAGTAGTGTTTGGGAAATTATATCTCTTATCGCTATGAAGTTGTAAGGAGTGAACAAGCAAGCAATATCTAATTAAATGTTTTCATTTTCGAAATTTTGATTTTCTTCACGATTTATCACACTACGCAATTAACATATAAATTTTTCCATATTATTTAATTTAACTATAACTTATTCTTTTATTTTACATTTTTACATAATGACCATCATAAGTAATTACTAAGAATATATATTAACGCATATATCAAATTCAGTTTAATATTATTTGACTGATTAATAAAAGTTCCCGCCAACACCAATGGCATGTATTATATTACGTTGGAATTGGTGTGGGTTTGTTTTTCGTTTAAACTTTATAATGTTCACAGATGTAAGTTGAGTTCACCTCAGTTTCCAACTTTCCTCCACTATTATTCCAAAAAATGAATGATAATTCGAAACGTGTACCTACTAACTTTGCTTTATAGTTGTAGGTCTCAGAATACATGCTTTTCTCCGGGTTTTCTACTTGCAGGTGACAAGATGGCTAAAGGATTTGCAAATCCTTTCGCAGCGCAATTTCATAGCATGTGATGTTATAAATACTGATGCCCCAATTTCATGTTCGCATCTTCCCAATAATTTATCATTACATTTTATGAACAATTATGTAAGTACGTAAATACAATTACCTACTAATTAAGGAGTTATAAATATATACTAAAAGTAGGAGTAATATATGTTTAGATCCAAAATATTATCATCCCGCAATGTCGATCCCGAGCCCAGTTAGTTTGCTTACACTCCGCGTAAGTCAAAACCAAATAGTGTTGCATTGCATATCATTGGATCTTGTTTTGCAAGGCGGCTTCTCAACAGGTATGCTCTCTAAAATTTGTGGGGAAAGTGGATCAGGTAAGACTCAAATTTGCTTACAAATGGTTGTTATGTGTCAATTACCACCAAACCTGTGAGGTGTTTTGGTTCGTCTATTTACAAACATAGCAACAATGTCTTCCCATCTAAGCGTCTTAACCAGTTAGTTGAAGCTACCATATCAAAATTGCATGCATCAAGGGAGTACTTAACTATGGACCACGTTATGGTGAAATGTGTTGATAATTCCAATGAGCTTCTAGCTACTATTGTTATCTGTACCGAGGCGGCATATGGCAGCAACAACGTCCGCTTGATTATAATCCACTCAATTGCCGCAATTTTTCAATGCGAATTGTCAAATAATCAGGGTGATATGAAGAAAATGTCCAATATGTTTTTTACAATTTCTCGCAAATTAAGGGAAATTGCGACAAATTATAATATTGTCGTTCTGATAACAAATTAAATGCGCGAAGCGTTTAAAGAAGCCCGTTTTACTACAAAATATATTCCACTTACATCGTCGAATAATGAAGTAAGGTCTATACAACCAGCACTGGGGTTGGCCTGGTCATCTAATTGTATTAATAACATGTTTTTGTTGGAATGACAATGATCAATGGGGAAATGAGGCGCTCGTTCAAAGTCCTTTACTCTCCGCACCTACCTAACAACGAATGTCGGTTCGTAATAGATAGTTGTGGAATAGTAGATGAAGCAAATTGGTAATATTTTCTTCATGGTCATGTACTATTTAACCTTAACGTACTATTTCATGTTTTCAAGTAAATGTAATATTTCAAGTTAATGTACTATTTCAAGTTTATGTCTTATTTTAAGTTCATGTATTATTTTTAAGTTCATGTTGACTTTGACTGTTTGATTATTATACTCATGTTACCTCCACTTTTTTATTATAATGTCATGCCACTAACACGCTCATGGCCGTTATTCAATACATTGTGTGAAAGCCCATAAACATACCCAAAGTTTATTTGTTGTGCCAAAGCCCAGTAGTTTATTTTTACTGAACTTTGTGTTGGCCCAGTTTAACATGCGAATGAAACCACACCATTGGGCTTAATTACTTGAATAATTGCACCATACTTTCCTCAGTACATGGCAGGACATAATAAAAACAACATATGGATTTGGACTACACTTGATACCATAATGTCAAACCTCCATTATTAGTTCCTTCAATAAAGACTTCGGTGGCACCAACTTCATTTCCACCCTGCGAGAACGAAAAATTATTATTGGAACTTGTTGGGGAAAACATTATTGCAAAAGTATGCATCAATTTTTACCTTCTCAGTAAGGTTCTTTTGGTTCTTCCTCCCCTCATTCTTCTCTTGACCACTGGGTTCCTCGTCCGTTTTGCGCTTCTTTGTCTTCTCCTTTTCAACAGAAGAAGGGAATCAAACTCATTGGCCCTTCCGAGGCTTTCTAGGGGGATCCTTAACACCCGCCACCTCTACATTTGGAGGAGTAAAATTTATTCCACCACATGGGGGATATCATAGAATTTTGAACTGTTATTGGTATTGGTACCAAGTCTTCTACATCGGAATTCTTTTGCCCTTTAGAAACCAAAGCCGGTATCGTGTTGTTGGTGATGGTATTGTTCCCAACTGAAGATGGTGTGCCTACCACCTTTTCATTCGCCGTTGTTTTCATTGAACGCCTCTCCTCTAGACGAAAGTCCAACAATTGAAGTGTTTCAACCACCATATCGGATTCTCCATAATGGGACGCCTTCAAACAAATGAATTCGAAAGTGTTCATTATCTTGTCGTAGCACATGACTTCCTCCATTTTAGAAGGGTCATGGTACGCCACCTTAACCATTGTATGCCTCCGAACAATGTCTTTCCGCCAACGATTCAAAATGTACTTTTGTGGAACCTCACTAATATTAAGAACATCATAAAGATTAATTATGTGCCTACACAAAACGCCATGCGACTCAAACAACTTACATTCGCACCATGCTTCTGTGGTCACCTTATCAATCTTCACACAATAGCTCCTCCTCTTAGAAAAAGTTATCTCAATCCTTGTTTTCTTGCATATCACCCAAACCCGATCGGCGAATGTGTGCTCATCCAAACCATCACTTAATTGCCTTGATCCCCTCCAATGAACATACAACATCTTCAAGCATTCCGCTTGTACTTCCTTGAATTTCGCATCCGTGTAAACTCCTTGAAAAACTTTTCAACAAAAAAAATCATTACACGCTTTCTTACATACCTACTAGTGTTAGCATCCGCCGCTTTCTCTGAAGTGGCTCTTGTCTCCATTGCGTTGCAATATTGTTCAGCAAAGTCCACCAACTTCGTATTCTTGTGCACATAACCATCGAAGAAGCTATTAATGCTTTCCGACCTTTGTGTTGTTTTCATGACAGCCCAGAAAAGATGCTTCAGATATGCGGGAGCCCACATACTCTTCTCCCAATACAAACCTGTCAGAATGAATCATTATTGTTCATTACTAAAAACTAAACAACATAATAACATTCATACTATACCTGAATTGCGGTTCATTACTTACTATCAAAAACATCTATTTTAAAATTATTTTCCCTTAAGCACATTCGTGCCATATTGCATGTTTTAATTGCCACTAAACCAAACTACAAATATATTACAATACTCACCCAAATCTACATATTATAATGGATAGTAAATATAACTGCCTGTAGTATACTCCAAATGGCAGGAATTATTACAAGGGAATTCTAAGTCGTAAGCTGCATACTGCTATACTATCAAACACATATATAAGTTGCAGTAGTAATTATAAGTGAATTCAAAGTCTAAAGCAGCATACTAGTATCAAACATTGAATGGATTAAATCCAAAACACAATTCATTGTGGAATTATAATTTCTAAGTACCTGTTAACCATTCTTCGTCTCCAAGCTCAAACTCTTCGATAACACGACACCAGCTCAAATCAAATTCCTCCTCTGAAACACTCTCATAGATGGCATCAAGAAGTAAAACCTTAAAGTCCTTATAACGCGCATACTTCCCTAATTTTTTCCCAAACTTCGCAAGAATGTGCCACAAATACCATCTATGACGGGTTCCTCCCATTACAATTCTCATTGCCTTCCTTATCGCCGCATCCTGAGCAGTCAAAAAACATGTGGGGGCTTTCCCTTCCATGCACATCAACCACGTACTAAACACCCAAGCATAAGTTTCAGTGTCCTCATGTGAAAGTAGAGCACACCCTAGCAATATCGTTTGACCATGGTGATTTACCCCAACGCAATTCGCAAATGGAAGAGCATAATCATTAGTCAGATAAGTCGTATCAAAGCATACCACATCTCCAAAATACTCGTACGCCGCTCGACTCCTAGCTTCTACCAAAACTACATCTTTCATGTTCCCTGAATCATCTAACCGATGCATGTGGAAGAAAATTTTGTTATCCACTATCATCTTCTCAAAATAGCTCATCATTGCATTTGCATCACCCTCTTTGAATTTCCACATACGTTCCTTTGCAACAATATTACGCAAATCGCGTTTAGTTATCGCCAGATTTTCTAAACCATTCCTATCTTTAGCAAGGCAACGATGAATCTGAGAAATCCCAACTCCGGCAGCGCTGTCATTAAACAACTTCCGCGTAACGGCACAGTTCACATCTCCTTGTCTGTACTTGCTTATGTACCTCGTCTTACCCGGTGTTGGATTGTGATTTTCATGTCTTAGGTTCACCTTCTTAACCTCCCATGCACCTTCCTCATTAACACTAGCAAACAACATAACCCGGCACCCACACTTCTTAGTTTTCCTAGAAGAAACCTCCAATCCGTTTCTACCAACAACAATCCTGTTACCTGCCACTAATCTTCGCTTGTTTGTTTTCTGCACATTCACACCTCCAGGTATCGTTATGCTAATCCGACACCCCATCACCATGAAGGCGTCTGCTCCGATTCCTAGAACCAGCTGCTCTAAGAACACCAAAACCCTCTCAATTACCATACCTATTAAAACAATCATCTACTCCATCCCACGACCCAAATATCATCCCAACAGTTGGGACTATAGTACCCACAACCTCTTTATTGTTAGACATTGCAGTTGCTGCCTCCATGTCTATGTCATTAGCTTCTTCAAATTCCTCATTCCAAGCAATTGCATCAGTGTTCAATTCAATACTTCCTCTCTGCATCGACTCACAATTTGATTCCCATGCATAATGCATCGAACCCTTCCCCGACAGTTAAATCATCGTTCAGACCTAGGTTTCTCATCTCCTAAACAACGCAACGTAATTAAAGGTATCAAGACAACATTCCTCATCCTCAACAATACATAATTAATACGAAACAAAAATATTTTTTTATCCTATACATCATTAATTACGCAGACAAAATACAATATGTAATATCCCAACCACCATTAATTAGCAACACATTTCTAAATTGAACATGTAATAAATAGCGTCAACATAACTGATAAAATGTGCAGATTTGCCATTTAAATTTATCATTTATTTCATCAAGTCATACAATCTAGGTAACATACTAATTTAGTTCTCTTTCACCCAATCATCAAAATCAAATTTCGCTAAAACTATAAACATCGTACATGCTGCTCCTGCGGATTGTTACTTCTATACTTCAAGCTCTGATCCTCCATCAATGAATTCATATGCTACAGAACCCACCAATTATCCAGCTCCCAGTTTTCCCTTTTCCTTTATGCCGCAATTTTTGGAATCAGATTTCAATTTTTCCATAAACTTTTAGATCCGTTAAGGATTTTCTATTGGGCGGTAATTTTCTAGCAAGTCGCTTTCACCAGTACATAGGAGACAGGAGAGAGAAAAGAGGAGTAAGAAAATAGTAGAGTTTTCCCTTTTTGCTTTTCAGAGTCATCACTGTCTGACCTTTACCTTTCCCCAACAAGAAATTACCTTTGAGCCCAGGATAGTGGATTGGTTAGTGATTTATCATCCCTCTCCATCCTATTACCCTTAGTTTGGCGATGTGGGACACAAAATTTGTTTTACGTATCACATTTCAGCATTAACCTGGGGCTATTTAGTAATTTTTATAGAACTGTACGTATATACATGTAAATTTGTAATAAAAGAAAAGTTTATTTTATATTATGTCAATCACTTCTCTAAAATTTAAAAAATTCAAGCCACTTTCACGAGCTTTTGAGTCGAGTTTGGGCTTGTTCAACTTGGCTAGTTTAGGTTTTGAGCAGCACTCGAGCCGTTTCGAGCGCAACCAAACTCAATTAGTTTACGAACCCCTATGGTCAATAAAACCCTTTGTAAGAGTATTATAAAATGGACTTAGTATCTATTACTATTTACTAAAAATGCATACATAGTAATAGTAATAAACCAATTTGACTTCAATTGTGAGCAATAATGGAAAAAGCTTTGTTGAAAAAGAGATGTTCTTCAATAGATGTCTTCTTAGTTCTTATATTTCGCTTTTTCCTACCCAAAAGAAGAACTCTATGATAATTCCCATGAATACCTTATCCCTCTTTTCTCCTTCTTTTTGCAAGATCTAGAGACAGTGGAGAAAAAGTCAACTTCTCCTTACTAAATATTCGATCAATAAGAACAGAAGGGGCTAATTTGTTTCTTTTGCTTTTGGAAAGAAAGGATGAGCAGGGCGCAATTGTCAACTGATGATAGAAGTTTTTGTGGTTCTACCGTACTAAGATCACTTTAGTTCTATTTCTTTTCTTTTGGTTGAAAAATACTTGCTCCGTTATTTTTCTATTACAACAATTGAGTTTTCACGCTTGTCAATGCACAACTTTAACTATTAATATCTTTAGTTACTTTTTAGTAAAAATTATAAAAATTTGATATTTTGAGAGTATATATCGAGACGAATCTAACAAGACCCCACATGATAATATTTTTCCTTATGTAAAAATCACAATAGATGGTATAATGATGGTGGATGAATAGTGTGAAAATTTCATATTTGCAATAGAAAAAGAACGAAGGAAGTACTTAGTATGTTAATTTTTTTTTCTTTCTGGTACTTTCTAGGTCACTTGTAACGTAATGATGATAAATGATAACGTCCATTTTTTTTCCTTTGCCCAGTGTCGTTTAGACTTTAGACCATTTTTTTTTACTTTAAATACAATTACTTCTTTGTTATCTAACTTTTCTTTATAAGGAACATTACTTCTTTTAACATAAAAGTTATATTATCATATTATAATACAACTTCGATTCGCTTTCCATCAGATAGGCAAAGATTGTCCTTAAATAACTGGAAAATAGCACAAATTTTTTGGAGGGTAAAATAGTGGGGAGAAATGATTGGGTGAGTAAAGTGTGGAAACCAGCTAAAAACAATTATTTCCAAAAAAGCATGTAACAAATAGACGAACATTTTAATTTAAGACGTATAGAGTATGGTTTTGTGTATATTATATCTTATATAATTAAGTAATAATTAGTCCATTTTAAAATATATATATATATATATATATATATATATATATATATATATATATATATATATGATGTCTGATCATGCTAAGAACATTTGGGATGCACTTGAGGGGAAATATGGGACTGATGATGCTGGAACTAAACGTTATTGTGTTAGTAAGTGGTTAGGTTTTCAACTTGATGATGATAAACCTATAATTGACCAAATTCATGACTATGAGGATATATGTATTGCTATGGCTGGTGAAGGACTTTGTATTTGTGATTATACCCTTGCCATAGTGTTGATCGAAAAACTGCCTCCCTCGTGGAAAGACTTTCGTAACCAGTTGATGCATAAAAAGACAGACCTAACCTTAGAGGAGCTCATAGGTCACCTGAAAATTGAGGAGGAAAATCGTATAAGGATAAAGGGACCAATGTCTTTGGTGGTTCTTCTAAGGCAAATCTGGTGGAACCTAAGACCTCAAACCATTCTGGTAAGACCTTTAAAAAGGATTTCAAACCCCAAGGAGGAGTTCAGAAATACAAATTCAGGGAAAACTGTCATAACTGTGGCAAGCCAGATCATAAAGCCAAAGACTGCAGAAGTAAGCAGAAATCTGGACAGAACCAAGCTAACGTTGCGGAAACCATTGATAACTTTGTAGCTGTTGTGTCAGAGGCAAATCTGGTAGGTAATGTCACTGAATGGATTGTTGATACTGGAGCAACGAGACACATCTGCACCAACCAGAATATGTTTTCAACCTACGACAAAACCAATGGTGAGAATGTGTTCATGGACAACTCAGCTTTCGCAAGTGTTCAAGGGAAAGGGAAGATAATTCTCAAACTCAAATCTACAAAGCTTCTCACTCTTACTAATGTTTTACATGTTCCTGAAATGCGTAGGAATTTAATGTCTGGTAGTTTGCTTATGAAGGCTGGTCTTAGGGCCTGTTCTCCCCAGCTTATTTTCAGTTCAGTTCAGTTCAATTTAGTTCAATTCAATTCAGTTCAGTTCAGTTCAGTTCAGTTCAATTCAATTCAGTTCAGTTCAGTTCCTAAATTATTATCATTACTATTAATTAGGTATAATTTAATTCAGTTCAGTTCAGTTCAATTCAGTTCAGTTCAGTTCAGTTCAATTTAATTCAGTTCAATTCAGTTGTTTTATGCCGAAGTGAACAGGCCCTTAGACTTTCTTTTGAATCTGATAGGCTTGTTCTTACTCATAATGGGGAATTTGTAGGGAAGGGTTTTTGTAATGGGAGCTCTTTATTATTGATGCTTCCGTTGAAACTATGAATGAAATGGCTAGTACTTCTTTTGCTTAATTATATTGTTGCGTCTATTGATTTGTGGCATGCAAGGTTGGGTCATGTTAATGTTGCTTCTATTAAAAGGCTTAAACATTTGAATTTAATTCCAAACTTCTCTAAAACTGAATTTTCAAAATGCGAAGTATGTGTTGAAGCCAAATTTGCAAAGAAGTCATTCAAATCAATAGATAGATAGACTGAAGTACTACAGCTTGTTCATAGTGATTTGGGGGATTTTAAAAATCATGAGAGCAGGGGTGGTAAAAGGTATTACATTACTTTTGTTGATGACTGTTCTCGTTTTACTATGATTTATCTTCTCAGGTCAAAGGATGAAGCAGAGGAAATGTTCCTCAAATACAAGGTCGGGGTAGAAAATCAGCTAGATCGAAAGATCAAGAGACTTAGGAGTGATGGGGGTGGAGAATATGACCCTAACTCTCTTAAGACCTTTTGTGAGCAGAATGGTATAGTTCATGAAATGACTGCTCCTTATACCCCTGAACAAAATGGGATTGATGAAAGAAAGAATAGGACTCTTAAGAACATGATGAATGCCATGCTTATTAGTTCTGGACTTCCTGATAATATGTGGGGGGGAAGCTATACTTTCTGCTTGTCATGTTTTGAACCGAGTACCTCACAAGAAACTAGACAAAACTCCTTATGAATTGTGGAAGGGTAGAGCACCTAACCTGAAAGACCTAAAAGTGTGGGGGTGTCTAGCGAAAGTTGGGGTTCCTAGCTTCAAGAGAGATAAAATAGGTCCAAAAACAGTTGATTCAATTTTTATTGGATATGCTTATCAAAGTGCTGCTTTTCGTTTCCTTGTTAAAGGTGCTAACAATTCTTATGCAGGTGGTAATATTATTGAATCAAGCGATGCAGAGTTCTTCGAACATATTTTTCCTATGAAATCCTCTTGCATTAGTAATGATTTGCCATCCTCTAGTTCTGCATCTAACTTATGTGCTGCTCCTTCCTCAGATAATCATGTTTCAGATTCGAAGCCAAGGAGAAGTAAACGGGCTCGAAAAGAAAACAATTTTGGATCTGATTTTATTACTGCTTTCTTGACTGAACCTCATTTAATTAACTGTGATTTTCACTACAAGAAAAAGGCCTTTTAGCGACCGATTTTAGCGACCGAGAGAGAAGGTAGTTGCTAAAATTAACTTTAGCAACTGAAGGAGACTAGTAGTGGCTAATTTGCGACTGACTAATATGTAGTTGCTAAGTAGTCGCCATTTAGCGACTGTAACATATTTTTGCGACTACTGAACAGTTGCTAGAATATGTACAATAAAAAACAATATAAATAATAAATTAGCGACCAATTATTTGTGTTTTAGCAACTACATCAGTAGTTGCAAAGTCTAACCCAAATAACTTTAAACATTAAAACTTCACCTAAAATCTTCCTATCAAAAAAATTCGAAAAAAACCCTTGCCACACTCAGCAATTCACACTCAAAGAGCTCGACATACTCACCCTCACTCAGTCGAACACTCTCACCCTCACTCCAACAGTCGACGGCGACGTAACTCCCACTCGAAAAGTCGACGGACGATGAACACTCTCACCCCCAACAGTAGACGTCGACTAACACTCTTACTGGAGCACTGACGACGACGACTAACACACTTACTGGAGCACTGACGACGACGACGACGACTGGTGTACTCGACGGCGACGGTGACGACGGGAGCACTCGAGGGAGTATTCGACAGAGCCTCAAGGTTCGACTTGTCTTTTGATCGATTTTAGGGTTTTCAATTGATTTTAGGGTTTCAATTGATTTTAGGGATTTAAATTTTAATCTCTAAAATTACTGCAGTTCTATAGTTCTCCGAATTCATGTGAACTTCAATTGCAAGCTGCGTTCCATTTGCAATTGCTTTTCTATAGTTTTTCTTTAGGGTTTTGGGTTATCATGACTTGGTTTTCGTTTTTCTTTGGTCTTCAAATCAGATTGATGTAAGTGAGTTAGGCTTATGAATTTAGGAAGTTGTGACTCAACTCTTGCTCATCTCTCAACTGTTGCTGGATAAGTTCGAATTGGTTGAAGAAATTGACAACAAAAACAAACTTTTAAGAGGGGAATTTCGATCCAGGTTTGTTACAATTGTCCTTCTATATTGAATAATTTCAATTTCTTTGAGTTCAATTGTGCATTTTTTGTTATGCCTTTTTAAATTTCTTTGTTTATTTCTCCTAATTTGTTAAACAATTACATGGAAGAAGGATATAGAAGAGTGAAAATTGTACTTTATAAATCTAGTATGAAATTGAGCTACCATTTATGGTAATTCATGATAAGTGAGTTAGTCGATCGAAAATTTTGATCCTGGTCATCGTCAAGGAAGTGTTTCCACAATTGAAGTGGCGGAACGTTTGGTAAGTATCTAGCTAGCGTATTTTTAATTCAAATATTTTATAGATTTTTTTAAAACTCCTATATAAATCAAAATGTAGGTTGCTTTGAATAATGGAGTAATACCATCTCGTCGCTTATGTGTATGAGAAGACTCATGGATTTGAAATGTCGGATGGTGAGAATATACTCGATAAGTGATAGAGCAAACAAGATTGTGGTAAGTGGTGATTGAAATAGCTATGATTGGCCAGATTTTTTTTTAATAATGGGTGCTAGTTACCTTTGTCCAACTCAAAATTACAAGTCTTTAAATTATGTGTTATAGTGATATGCTATCATGTTAGATCATTTGTGTGTAGTGGATGGCAAGAATTTTTTCCTTTTAGCTATGTGAAACTCTCAATGTGGTTGTTCATGATTAGAATACAATAACTACGATAAAAACAAGCAGTACACGGAAGTATTTCTTGATTCCCATCCTTTCCGAACTTCAACCATGATTCTTACGTCAACACTTGAAACAACCGCACAAGGTATGCGAGCAGTTGACACGCCTCCAGCCACTCTTCCAAACCTTCCAAAGGTCTATCAATCTTGAGGAGATGTTCGTAGTACACCCGTGAAAGCCGCGTTAACAGATCTACATCGGCTTCCGATTTCTTCCACTCGTAAAATCTCGCAAAGTTTCGTAACGTTAGGGGCCTCGCTTAGACATCAATCGTAACATAAATTGAATTCTCCAAGGAAATAATATTAGCTATTTCATACATATTGAATGAAATATGGTCAATGTTTAATTCATCCGGGATGAAATAGTAGTGGTCCGAGCTATTTGTATTACTTTTATGATTGGCGTAAACCGCTAAGTAACCCGCAATGAAGGAGAAAAAAAGCTCGGGGCACAGTCCCCAAAAAGAACGGAGTCTCACTGTGTCTTGTTATTTTGCTGAATTTTAAAGCCCGATTTTTGTTATGTTTCTTGCTTATATTTTCATTTTATTGAATGATATGTTGCAGACTCAATACTTGGAGAAGATTGAAGATTATAAAAGCCAAGGAGTTACAAAAGATCCCGATGAAGTGTATTTGGAAGTTGTTGGTGGTCTAAAGAAGGGTAAAGTGTATGGTTTAGGTAGTGCATCTTCATTGTTCTACAAAGGACCTACTTCATCACAAACCATAGTGTCACCTCATAATCCTTCTTTGATTTCCAAACTTAACTCCCAAGTTGAAGAATGCAAACGTATGGCAGAGGAAAGCAAAAAGATAGCACAAGATAGCCTAAAATTTGCTCAAGCAACTCAAGAAGCACATGAGAAAGAAATGGCCCTATGGATGAAGGAGAAAGAAATGTATCAAGCTAATATGGCAAAGTTACAACATAAGGTGTTGGAGATGTCACAATCGTTGAAGGCTCCTTGTGATCCTCGTGATCCATCGGGAGGAGATGCTCCATCTTCCACCTAACTAAAGGTTAGCTCCATGTTTTTTGTGGTATTGAGAATCCATAGGTAAAAACATTCCATGGGTTATTTTTGTACACCCATTCTTAACATTAATTGGGTTTTTTGTATATCCCTCCTCTGGCTACTTAATTGAAAATAGTGGGTCTATGTTTATTGGGAATAGGTAGTCATGGCTTTTGTATATTGGAAGTAGTCGGAAGGTAGTAGCGATGATTTTTTATATCGGAAAATAGCGTTGGTTTTTGTATATTGGAAATAGTCGGATATAGCGTTGGGTTTGTAAATTGGAATGGTTGGAAGTAGTAGCTACTGATTACTTTGGTTATTGGAGAACTTATAATTGAAAATTGGTTGCGCATTTGGTGAATGATTGTTATATGAGCAAGTTGCTTGAGAATGTGATGTATATTAATATATTTGTATTAATGGAATGCATTATTAAATATAGTTCCAAATATAGTCCTAAAAGCAATAATTTCAAAAACAATCATTTCAATCGCTGATTTTAGCGACTACCTAGTTGGTTGCTGAGAAGGTAAATCGGTTGCTAAAAATTGAGACTGAAAAGTAGTTGCAATAATTAAACTTCAGTTGCTAATTTTAGCGACTACCTAGTTGGTTGCTAAAAAGGAAAATCGGTTGCTAAAAATAGAGACTGAAAAAGTAGTTGCAAACAAATAATGATCGGGCCGCTAAATGTAGCGACTGAATTTCAGTTCCCAAAATACAAGTTCGGTCGCTAAACAGAACGGTTGCTAAGTAGTCGCAATTCAGTTGCAAAATGGCGACCAATCAAATTTCAGTCGCCAAAAACAAAATTGCGACTAGTGTTTTGGCGACCACCCTGATTTTGGTCTCCGGCGGTCGCTAAGATGTTTTAGCGACTGATTTTTGTTTTAGCGACTGATATGTTCAGTCGCTAAATCGACTTTTTCTTGTAGCGTTTGTCTCTCTTTTCATTTTAGAAGATGATCCTAAAACTTATGATGAGGCAATGAGGTCCATTGATGCAGTATTTTGGAAAGAGGCCATTAATAATGAACTTGATTCAATCCTAAGTAATAATACTTGGGAATTGACTGATTTGCCTAGAGATTGCAAGCCCATTACTTGTAAATGGATCTTCAAGAAAAAGTTGAAACCTGGTGAATCCATTGACAAGTATAAGGCTAGAATTATTGTCAGGGGCTTTACTCAAAAACATGGTATAGATTATTTTGATACTTATTCCCCTGTCAGTAAAATTGCAACAATAAGAACTTTGATAGCTTTTGCGTGCATTCATAATCTTGTTGTGCATCAACTGGATGTGAAAACTGCATTTTTAAATGGAGATTTGGAGGAAGAGATTTACATTACTCAACCTGAGGGGTTTGTAGTTCCTGGTCAAGAAAATAAAGTTTGTAAGTTGGTCAAATCATTGTATGGACTTAAACAAGCTCCGAAACAATGGCATGATAAATTTGACAAAACTGTGGTAAGTAATGGTTTTCATGTAAATGAAGGTGACTCTTGTGTTTACTCTAAGCATGATGCTTCTGGATGTGTTATCATTTGTCTTTATGTGGATGATATGCTAATATTTGGTACTGATTTGGATCGTGTCAAAGAGACAAAGAATTTATGAAGTTCAAAATTTGAAATGAAAGACATGGGTGAGGCTGATGTTATTTTGGGAGTTAAAATTAAAAGAACTCCAAGTGGTATTTGTTTAAATTAGTCTCATTATGTAGAAAAACTTCTTAAAAAGTTTAACTCATTTGATGTCGATCCTGTCAGAACCCCCTATGACCCAAGTTTTCATTTAATGAAAAATAAGGGTGATCCAGAATGTCAATCCGAGTATGCAAAAGTTATTGGAAGTGTTATGTTTCTTATGAATTACACAAGACCTGATATTGCTTATGCGGTAAGTAGACTAAGCAGGTACACTCACAACCCCAACAAAGATCATTGGGATGCTCTTCGACAGTTGCTTAGGTACCTTAAAGGTACCATGGATTGGGGTCTACACTTCTCTAACTTTCCAGCTATTTTGGAAGGTTTTTGTGATGCCAACTGGGTATCTGGTAATGATGAAATTAACTCCACTAGTGGCTATGTTTTTACACTAGGTGGTGGAAGTGTATCTTGAAAATCATGCAAGCAATCTTGTACTGCTATGTCAACTATGGAATCTGAATTTATTGCTCTTGAATTGGCATGTCATGAGGCAGATTGGTTGAGAAACCTGCTTGCAAATACTCCACTGTGGGGGAAGCCAGCTCCTTCAGTTGCTATGCATTGTGATTCGCAAGCTGCTATTGCTGTTGCAAACAACCATGTCTACAATGGAAAGAAAAGACATATTCGTCTGAGACACAAGGCAGTTAAGGACCTTATGTCAAATGGATTGATATCACTGGACTACGTAAAGTCTGAAAAGAACAACGCGGATCCGCTCACGAAAGGCCTATGTAGAAAACTAGTTTTGGAAACATCGAAAGGGATGTGCTTGAGACCCATTGATTGAATTGTAAGTAATGAACTCCTACTCACTACGAGTTCAAGGGAGAACATTATGTAATAATTCAGAAGCACTAAAATTTTATTTTTCCATCCCTAGATGTTTGATTGTGAAAGTGCTTGCTACATTGTGAATGAGGATGAGCAAAAGGCTCTTAATGAACCCATATCCATATGTTTGGTGGTGTGATGTAGCTCACACTTGATGGGATTCACCTAAGTAGGTGTGGAAGTGTGGCCGCTTCCTATGAGAATTGCTTGGATCGATTCTCTAGAACACCTATGAGTATCCAGGTATTAGACGTATGGCCAGTATAAGGCGTCACTGTTATTCGCGGAGTATCAGAACTGTCTACATAAATAAATTGCGTGTTTTGAGTGATAGGTCTCTTACTGTTCAAGACTAACGTCACTTAATGGGAAGGAGATCTTAGCTTAATATCACTAAGTGTTAATTCAAGTCGCAAGACATTAACACTAATGCGATTGTTTTGTTCTTGCCCAAATCACTCTTCTTTTCTTTTCTCATATGTTGAACCTGTGGGGGATTGTTGGAAGTTCAACAATGCTCAAAGTAAGAAATACCCCTTGTCCCACATGGAAGAATTAACTAGTATATCCTTTGTTTATATAGGGAAGTACATTAGAACATCTTGTTGGATAATGGGCTAAAAGGATTGGTAACCACACACGTGCGCCGGCCAGGCTCGGGCTCGTGGCGAGCGCGGGCGTGGGTTGTGGTCCTTTTTGGACCCCAATCAGTTTTTGACTTGTCGCTAATTGCAAGAATCGCGTTCTTGCCGTTATTAGCGTGATAATTAGCCGTTTCTTATGAGATTTCTGCCTTGATTTACTTCCCTTATTTTTAGCCTTTCCGCTTTTTATTGATTATGCTCATCTTATAACCATCTCTTCCCATCAGTTTATACACACAGAAAAAACCTAAACACACTCTAAAAACTCTAGCTCTCTAATATTGGGCAACAATCTGATCTCCAACTGTAGCTTGTGAGTGCACACAACCTCTGGTGTTGTGCTAATCCTGGAGGGCGATCGCGGTGGTTCTACTTGCACCGGGGTAGCGCAGAATCGTCTTTTAGGACAGTGGTTCTCCCACGTCGCAACGATCTTATTTACATCCCATTTCTGTAAGTTTATTTATTATTTTGCAACAATTTTTTCCTAAAAGATGAGTGAGAAAAGGACAAAGGGGAGGAGGGATCGAGAGGATGGAGGGAAACAAGTAGGATGAGACCTTCTAATGTGAAGACTCTCTAAAATTGTTAGCTTTAAGCTTAAAATTGCACTTCAAACAACAAGTGGAATGTATATTGTCTACCTCATAGTATAGGAGTATGAATAAATTGTGTATGCACACTTTTATCTATTGTTTTCCCCTAAATACCCCAAACAATAAGTGCAAGTAACAACTGTTTTGGAGCAGTAACTTCAAATTCATGTTACTAATTAAATCTAGCGTAATTCAAATAGCACAAATACGACATTTTGGGGTGCCGGACGCGTAGGCACGCGGTGCAACAACTAGTTATTAAAAAGAACCATACATTATATTTTCTACCGCCGTGCATCGCACGGGTACTAACCTAGTTTCTTCAACAAAAGAAAAACTTTCTAAGAAGTCACGTGCAATGCACACTACCTAAATCAACTCGTATAAGTGTCATGAGCAGTGGCACTTTGTCTACTACGAACTTTCTTCTCTGGCATAGTATAATTTCCCGCCTACCTCCCCATAATCATTTCCATTTTTCCCGCTTTCGCCCAAAAATCTCAGAAACCCTAAAAATGGGTCAGAAACAGCAACAATCAATCGATTCAACCTCCGACCCCAAGAAGAAACGCCGAGTTGCAATTTCTGCCATTGGTGAGCTTAATCGCATTTCTCTCTCTTTATTTTTCCTCTTTCTTCTCATACCATTTTTTCTAATTTTCTCTCTAATTTCCTTAAGATGCCGGCGTTGAAGCAAATGACTGCATTCAAATCTTCTTCGGTATGTTTCTTTCCCGTTTTTGAATAATATAGTTCATGGTTTAATTAAATCTTCTGAATTTACATTTTGGTTGATTTTTTCAAATTGTATGAAGGAGCAAGTGAAACTGAAATATAGCATCTTTAGTGGCATAGGATTGACTTTGAAGGCGACGTTTATTGGTAGATTAGTGGCATGGAACTGAAATATGTTTGGTTTTGCATATGAGTAGTTTTGGGAGAGATAATTTTAGGGTTTTTAGATAAATAGTATTTGCAAGTTTCGGACTTTCTTCGTATAATCACCGCTTTTTTTGATTCCAATACCGCGCTCTGTTCGCATTATTTGTCTTTAATATTGGCATCTCTTGTAGGTGATTGACTGATTGGTAAACTAGCAGTTAGCTTTACCCAACGTATGAGATAGCATTTGTTTTTATTAGGACTATATGGTGATGCAAAATGCAATTATCCAAGCATATGTATTGCAATCAAACATAAAAATAATGTTCATGAACAAGAAATAAAAATATTAGGGAGTTAGTATAATATACAATACTTACGGTTGCAGGAATACGTTAACAATCTACATCATGAATAGAATGTTAGTAACTTCAATATAATGATAAAAATAAACAAAGAAAGCAAATAAAGGTTGTTAATTTAGTTGACGCTTAGAAATTATACCACCGTGTGGGGTCGTTAATTTGTACGGATCTTGGAAAATTGAATATTGTACGAGCCTTTAAAAATAATGTGTATTGTTATTTGGCGCTAGTAATACCAAATAGGTGCATTGTTGCTCTAGGATGATGATGATTATGTGATGCGTGGGAATCGTATGGATAAATTAGTTGGGTGACGTGGAGCTGACTTGGGTATAGTTTAAAGTAGTAGTATTAGGAGTATATTAGTGATGATGGTTGATGAGTATTAGTGAGTGAGGGTGTTGTGCCGAGTAATTGTAAGTATTAGGCGGTGAGTGGCGAGGGATTAGTATGGGTCAATGGGTGTGATTAGTTGAATGGGGTGTATGAGGGAATTATGTGTGATAGATTAGTATTATTAGAAGAAGTAGGCCGTGTTTTTAATTGTATGAGCTGTGAGATTTTGTATGTTTGGCCGTGTATTTTAGTATGGTGAGGAAGTTAGGGGTATTATATAGGTTTAGGTAGTTGGAAAGCGATAGGTTTCTGAAAACAACTAGGTTTCTAAAAATATTATTTATCAATGATTTTAGCAAAAGGATATTTGAAAACACTTTGGAGAAGGATGGTTTTTTATAAAAAATATTTTTATCAATAAACTAATTGGGCTTTCATAAAACTATTTTTAGAAAGTTTTTCAAACATGGGCTTTTAAAAGTTGTTTTAAAATATTTTAGAAAGTGGGTTTAGTAAAACTATTTATAAAAAGGTTTTCGAAAATGGGTTAATAAAAAGAGTTAGCATATGATTTTGTGCTTAAAATGTTTTATTTTAGACTCGTTCTTTATTCTTTCCTCAATTCGGACTAATTAGAGCGGGGTATTAGTCAACATAGGGTACTAAATGCGGAGACACGATTATGTGTCTGCAATATGAAATATTCTATATGTCCCTTATTAATTGTTATGCTACTCAGAGTTTCCAACTCTCATAATACCCAAGGATTTGGAATAATTTTTTACCGAAATACATTTGGTAACACTAGTGTCTTTCTATCCTTTTTTCATCACTCAAGTTGGTTGGGGATATTTGGAACATCCAATCAGAAGCTACTACTTACTTCCTCTGCTTATTTTTAAGTGCAACAATTTGACTTTTGCACTATTCACATACTTCACTTTAACTGTACTTTTTACTAATATATAAAACAAAAATAATCATATAAAATATTGTTGCATTTGTTTCAATGAATATTTTCATAATGTCAACTTTTTATTACTTTTATAAATACATAATTAGAGATATTAATAGTCAAAGTTGTGCTTTGGCAAGCGTGAAAGTCAAACTGTTGCACTTATTTAAATACAGAGGTTAGTATTAGAGAAGTATGAACTTTTTTAGGACCACCCACATAAAATGTGATTAATATTTTTGGATCAAGGTATTGCATTTTGATTTCATCAAAAAGTTTTAAAAAGGTGAGAATCAAGTAGGAGCTTAATGGTAAAGTTTCTCACTTTCCAACCAACTTACAAGTTGAGGATTCGGAGTTGAGTTCTCACTTTCGCAACCTCATGGACAAGTGCTATTGTGTGATTTCCTAGGTAAAGGTCCACTATGAGTTTTTGGGATCCCTTCCTCCCATCCAGGCTCAAGAGGGATGTGCCCTCGGGGATAAAAGAGTAAATGAAAAAGGTTTTTAATTGTTATCAAGAAACTTATAAAAAATAAAATTGAATTGCTTTCAAACTTATGTGATATTGTATTCACAAGTCCAAGCAAGAAGCCCACAAGTGACTTCAGCTATGTTGAAGTTTGTACTATCTTGTCAAAAATGAAGAATGGCCTATAAAATTGAACATCTTTCAATCTTATGTAACTTTGTATTCAGGAGTTGTTTAGTTATATGCTCTTTCCTGACCTATAATGTTGTAACAGCCTTTTTCATGTTAAATATGGAAAAATTTTCAACATTTCACGTCTTACTCTCAAACATGATCAGGCTAGAAATCTGTCAGCATATCTAGCTAGTGATGTGGATAACATACACTGTTGAATTGCCAGTATCTACTGCAAATGTCAATTAAGAACATCATTCTCAACATCCAACTGTCATTGCCTGCAGTCTTTTAGGAGACATTTGTAAATTTGGAATTGTTTTTGCCTGCATATATATTCCATTTAAAGTGAGTTTGACAAACCAATGAGAAGCTGGAGTCACTATGAAATAGTGAAGATTTGAATTTTTCCATGACAAGTTGAATAGCTCATTATAAGCTGAACATTATGAAAATGTGATGTAATCGTGTAGCATTGTTAAGTATGCAAAACATCGAGCATTAGAGATTTGTGTGTTATGCATAACCTCCAATCTTGGTCAGGCTATGTGACATGGTTTGATGTAAATGGTTGTTTCCTCTGTTTTCTGAAATTCTAGTTGCCAGCAAAGACGAGGCAGAATCAAGGGCTGGATATCAGATTGATCCTATTGATCTGAATCACTTTTTTGGTGAAGATGGAAAAATCTATGGGTACCAAGGTTTGAAGGTGACAATTCTTTATCCCGCATTTCTTCTGATAATTTAATCCCTTTATTGGCAGCAGGTGTGTTTCATAGAAGTTGTCTTGCTATGCCCCTTCACAACAATTTCTTAATGTGTGATTTGTTATTGTGTCTGTTTGAGTCCAATAGTGTTTTTCGTGTTACTGAATTGTGTGACTGGCCATCTAATGTATATGTCAATTATCACTTGCCAGTCTTAGCTTTTGCCTAGCCTCATCACTTCCAACATCTGGCAAAAAAGGAAGAAAAAAATAAGAACTCAATATCAAGACTGATATCATAGAAAAAGCAAGAGATGAGAGACGCACTATGTGCTCTTTCTTTATCTGATAACTGTCCTCTGAAAGTTCAATGTGTTCAAACTATAATTGCCTATTTATTGGTAGTCTTTATTGTAAAGGTATCCGATGGGGTTTAATCCTGCCTTTTCAATCAAGCAGCATATTTGTTTGTTTCTGGTTCTTGTGTAATAAGGACGAAAAGCTCACATGAGTGAGATAACTTCTTTGGCTTGTTGTGTCTTTAGTCTGAGGAAAAGAGCTACAAACCGGATGTAGTTGTATCACATACTGCAATGTCTGCGGTTCCAACCCATACTTGTAATTGAATCCCGCATTTCTGATCCATTTTGTTCATCTTTCCTTGCAGATTATTGTTTGGGTTAGTAGTGTATCATTTCATGCATATACAGATATCAGTTACGAGAGCACATCTGATGTAAGTCCTGTTAAGATTAATATGTCGAAGAAGGCTTTGAGTTTCTCTCCTTTTGGGACTATGTGGTTTTTTCTTTACTCTTATGTATCTTGGTTTCCTGTTGCTTCTTTCAGAGAGGGAAAGGCGTTACAGACCTCAAAGCTGCTCTTCAGGTACCCTTGGCTGCTTTTACGAAGAATTGGTATTTTCTGTAGCTCCTTGGCTGAATATGCTGATCTTTTTTTTACAGGATATGTTTGCTGAAAATCTTGTTGAGAAGAAGGATGAGTTTCTTCAAACTTTCTCAACAGAGAAGCATTGCATAAGGTATGTCTAATCAAATGACGCTATTCTTATGTGCAAAAATATGGGGCTCTTTTGCATGTTTATGTTCCTTTATCTGAAACCACAATTCTTAGCTGATCCCACTTATTTATCTTGTTATTATAGATCAGCTATCTCCAAGGGAGAGGTACTGCTGCAGAATGCCTCTAATGGCAATGGTCATTCATGTGCTGATATTACTGATGTGCAGGTTCATTTCTTGTTCAAGTTTCACTATTTTTGCACAAGGATGATGAGTTTGGTACATATATTGAATATAGTAGGTATTTAGTAGAATGTTTTGAACAAATAATCTCATTAATGGCTATTGGCTAGTATGTTCTCTAAGCTGTTGACAAGCTTGTTGAATACTAAAGCGGTAAAAGTGCAGGGGAATAGGGAATGTGCTTTCTGAGATCTCAATAGGCCTTCCTTTATCATATGTAACTAGGGAAATTCATGACTATACTTCCTTCTCCATCGTTTTGGTTTCTTGTGGGGTACCCTATCTTTCCGTATCTTTTTCACCTTTTGGATTCCCTCAGCGTCTTCATTGAAAAATCCTATGTCTCATTGTCGTTGATGTGCTACTCCTTTTGTCTTGTCCTAACAGTCTTATTTTCCTATTAGTAATCTATTTTGTATTATCTCTCAGGTGATTCGCTTTGTCATGGGCGACATGTCTGCCGGGCTTCTTTACAGCCGATTAGTGCCTCTCGTTCTTCTTCTAGTTGATGGTAATTATATCAATTGTCTTGCTCTACGTTTGACTTGACTAGTTTACTTTCATATGTTGAGTACAATCTGTTATTTAATTGTGTTTGTATGGCCAACAGGTAGCAATCCTATTGATGTGACGGATTCAAATTGGGAGATGTATGTTCTGGTTCAGAAGATAGCTGATCCAGAGGGAGACCATCAAAGTAGATTGCTTGGTTTTGCAGCTGCTTATCGTTTTTACCATTACCCAGACAGTTTGCGGCTTCGACTTAGCCAGGTTTCTCTTTTATTCTCACATATCTTGGATATAGATCAGCTCGCACCTCACATCAGTCAATACTGAGACTGCATTTTGCTTTATGACTCCAGATACTTGTATTACCTCCTTACCAACAGAAAGGTTATGGACGTCATCTTCTGGAGCTGCTTAACCATGTTGCTATATCAGAGGATGCCTATGACTTGACAGTTGAAGAACCAGTGGAATCATTGCAACGTCTTCGATATTACGTCGACATACCACGCCTGCTTGCTTGCAGCGCTGCGCAGTTTGCAGTTAATTCAGCTGCAACACATCTTAAAGAAGCTAATTTGTCAAAAAGATCGCAGGGTTCTCAGCTCCTTCCACCATTAACAGCTGTTGATGAAGTGAGGAAGAGCTTGAAAATCAACAAGAAACAATTTGTTAAATGCTGGGAAATTCTTATTTATCTTGCTCTTGATCCTCTTAACAAGAACATGGAGAATTACAGGATCTTCATCACAGATCAAGTGAAGACTAATGTCATTGGGAAAGATTCAGGGACCAAAGGAAAGCGGGTCATTGACACCCCTAATGACTTTGGAGAAGATGCATTTGTTATGTTCAAGTCTCAAGATTGTGAAGATGGCCATGTTGATGTAGACGAGGATCAACAGAAAGAGCAAGAAAAACAGCTGCTGCAAATAGTTGATGAAAGGATAGCAGAAATTCAATTGGTTGCTCAAAAGGTATCTACTACTCATGCATGAAGATCTTGTGCTTCTAGGCATGGCGGAAAATCATGATAATCGGGTTCCCCTGATTTGGTGATCCTGTTTGGGCATAGGCATTTCCTTTCCATTTTATCAACTCACCCTTTTTCCTCCTTTTAGTCAGTGGTATGGTTGTACTTCATAGAAATGTTGGGTAATTTGAGACGATAAGTGTTCATACTAACATGAGAGAGGCATTCTTCTTCCTGCCGGATCCATTTAGCGAAATTCTGAGTTGTAGTATACTTGAAAATTGCTTCTGAAGTTATTCAGTGTTTTCGAAAATCAAAGTAAAATTTGCACTCACGCCTTGTTTTTTTTCTTTTAGCCCTCATCTATTCTGGGAATCTGCTTTATCTTGGGAATGTGCTCTACTGCTCTATCTTCTTTTTCTAGTTTTTACCACTGATACGAAAATTGTGAATACATTCTGTTGAGTTCGTATGTTATGTCTGGGAATGTGCTCTTCCTTCTAATATTTTGTCTCATCCACTTTGCTACCTCTTTTGCATTAGAATGATATTAAATTCCGAAAGCTACCAAATAAAAATATTGCCCTTTACTGTCAATTTTTTGAGAAATGGTTTTTAAATTTTTTTTGAGAAATGGTTTTTAAGAAGATTAATGTCGCTCATTATCCTGAATTTTCTGAGGTATGATTTCATGGAATTATGTCTTGGATTTTTCTTCAACTCCATTGGAGGCCTTCTATCAAAAGTTGAAGAATGTACAGAAAAAAGTCCTGCCTTGCAAAGTAGATATACCAAACCAAGATATGTTGAAGCTAAGTTTTTGGCACTCTTAGAAGTATTAGCCGCAATCTTCTATGTGAGACTTAAGAGCACAATTTCCATTTCAATATGCAAAGAGGGAACTTCGAATGACAAATTTAGGAGTGTAAATTAAATGCTACAAAATTCAGCATCCATTTTCCTAGAGATTTCAGGCAAAGGCAGAAAAAAGAACCAATTCGGTCAACAAGAGTGGAAGAAAAGGGGATGAAAAGTGAAAACTATTCCATTATTCAAAAAGGAAAATTTGGTAATAACTACCTTTATTTTACCAACTTATTGAAATAACTACCTTTCTAATTTTTTTAAAAAATTTAACTACCTTTATTGTTTTAAAAGTTAGAATATTGCTACCTTGAATCTAGGTTCTCGTCAAATTTTCCGTCTCGTATGGGTCCACTTATTGTTTTCCTCACGGTCCCCTCTTTTCCTTCTCGATTTATTCCTTAATTAACGGAATTAGCAACAAATGATAAGTTATGTTAAATATCTCCCTCATTCTTTTCAAATTCTCTTGCAAAGATTCAATTGGGGTTAGGGTTTGCCAATTAAAGGAACCTGCATTGCTACAATTGGTTAGCTAAGGGATCTGTTTTGCTTTGATTACGATTGTTGCCACAAATTGAAGGTATGTTTTACGAATTGCAAATTAGGGTTCATAGAATTGGGGGAAATTGATGTACTTCGTGTTTCAAAAATCTGAACCTTCCACTCAAAAACTGATTAGTTCTGTGGGTTAATTAGTAGTTTTTTTTGTTTGAAGGGACTTAATAAGTGGTTTTTAATTCCTCCTCTCAATCACTCTATGAAAAGCCCAAAGACAAAACACAAATGGTGGGCCCCACGAGACAGAAAATTTGAGGATGGCAGTGACAGGTTAAAGCAGTCCATGCTCAATACCTCCTTTTTGTAGTATAATGATGTCTTGATGAAGATGGCAGTGACTTGATAAAGAGAGAATGACATTGTGAAATGAGATGAAGGTTGGTGAGAGGAATCAATGGTAGTAAAGGATGAAGGTGATGAGTGAAAAGTAAAAAGATAGTCAATTTCGAGCTTTTGAAAACCAATTATATAAGGAGTGAACCCCACAAGATGGAAAATTTGACGGAATCCGTTAAAAGGTAGCAATAACCTAACTTTTGAAATAATAAAGGAAGTTAATTTGAAAAAAAAATTAGAAATGTAGTAATTCCAATAACTTGCAAAATAAAAGGTAGTTATTACCAAAAAAATCCATAATTAAAGCTAAATCTCTTTACTAGAAAGTGTGATGCAATCACTTGTAATAACAAGAGTGGAAGGAGAAGATTATGGTCTTATGGATTAGTTATAAGGTGTGTCCAGTGCCTAACATCTGAAGTCTGAACTGAAGGTACAGGTTTCAATCATCATAACAGATGATGAGAGGAATCTAACCTTAACCTTCAGGCCTTAGGGGTTTAACCGGAAAAGGGACAAAAACATTGAGTTTCACGCAGAATAATATTCATGTTTTTTTTTTTGTGATCATGAAGCATTTTTCGCATCCTCCAGTGTCGCTTTAGAACTTCCTGTCTACAGTTCTCAATTCAGCTAGAAAAGGTAGCCAACTTGAGAGCAAGTATAAGAGTGGACAGGTCTGTTCAACAAGGTACGAGATTTGTGTGTTACTCACAAACTTCATTTTACCTCAAATGCCCGTGTCTTCGACACTCAAACAGGCAATATAGATATCAACAATTCCAAAGGGCCAAAGTTGTGGAAGCTTTTCATAGAACCGAGCAGGCGAGCAGAACACTTAAGACACATGCCCGCAATCCGACACAACTCACAAGTAGCAAGTACCAAGTCCGAGTAACATATGTTCCAATAACTGCTCTTCGTTTATCCCAATGCAAGCTTACGTTTGATCTAGTTCATGGGTTTCGAAGAACCTGCTCAACCAAGGTTTCTGCTCACAAGGACAGTAAGACTGCTTCAACAATAACAATAACAGGCAAACAATAAACCAAGGAATCTTCGGACATTCCAGCAAAAGTAAAGGACTACAAATTCTACCAGCAGAGTGAGAAAGATTAGGCATTACTCCGGCAACTACTAGTCTACTGCCTTGTAGCTAAGGTACTCACCAATTCATGATATAGGATTGATTTTTTGATGTTGCCATTATTAGAATCATATAGGAAGTATCCCTCCAATGTCACAAAGAGTTCGGCGAAATTAGCAAATGACATGCTTCATAACATCAGGAAAACAAGTGAGAAAATTACCATGGTCGTATAATTTCTAAACTATCAATGATGCATAATTCATGAATCTAATAAATTTCACAGTTTCCTTCCTCATATCTCAAAAGTATTACCATGTAACTCGATGTTCATGGTAGGTAATTACTTATAGGAAATCGTATCCTACACGTGCTTGGATTTTCATTTTACTCACTATCATACACATCTAACAACTAATTTCACAGTTTCACCAAAGTAATCAGTTTTCCCAATTTGGCTTCATCTACAAATAACAATCAACAAGGATTTTCATCAAACACTTGTTCTGCACATCACAAACACTGAATCATCACTGTATTATCATATCATCATAATTAAGGGAGAAAACATTGCATTAACATTCTCAATTTACCAAATTATAACATATAACGCTAACTTCAGGGTACCCAGAAACCCTAACCGTAGAAAAAAAAATCACTCAAACTTCTTAACAAGAGCAAGATCATTAAGCATCTTGTCAATAGCTTCATCATCAAGATCTCTACCTTTGTCTTTAAGAGAAGGGACCATAGCAATGGCTTCCTCAACAGTTTCAGGGCAAAGATTACCAAGAACACCGAGCTCGAATTCGGCTAATTGATGGCGGCTAAGGATTTCTCTAACCTGTCGAACAGCATCTTGATTTTTATAGCGGCTGAATCGTTTGACGTATTGCAGAGATTTCTCGAATACTTGGGGCATCTGATTTAATGGGTCTTCTGATACTTGTTGAAGTTGCTCTAATCTGTGCTCCAGAATCATCGCTACTTCTCCGTTCATCAAACACTTTGCTTTCACGAAATCTTCTCCCAGTTTTAGCTCTGCTGCGTTCTCTTCTTCTTCTCCGGACATTTTTGGCCTCCTTTGTTTCAGTTTGAGAGGAGAATTAGATGATTTGACCTCGATGGGATTCAGAACCCTCCTTGCTCCTTTTATAGAAAAAACCAAATTTAAAAGTATTTTGTGCTAAATTTAATATCACATCCTATGTTTTTTTTTATTACACAACTAGGTTTGAAGCCCGTGCATTGCACGGGTTGTTGTTTATTTTATTTTATTGCAAATTTTTTGTTAAAATTATTGTTGATTTTGTGTTGTTGTAAAATGAGATTTTTGAGGTCATTGTATTTGCATACTTCCTCCGTTCTTTTCTAAGTACAACAATTACCACTTTAGGTAGTTTCATCTTTTGAACCATTCCACTTTTGGTAAAAAAAGAAACTACAATTGACAATATTACCTTTACTTTATGTTAATAAAACCATCATTAATTACCCGAATTGCCTTATAAAATTGCGTTTACTTTAATAAGGATTTATTTGTCCCCTACTCTAGTTAACTAAAGAGGTACCTCTATGCTAAACTACCCATTTTTTATTTCCTTAAAAACCATGTCCAACCCAATTGTTGAAGTAAAAAAAAACGGAGAAAGTATTTGTCATTATACTGTAATTTCTAGATTTGTTATTGTGATATATAAATTTTATAATTTTTAATATTCAATTGAATATTGTAGCTAAGTCTATCATTAAATGGTATCCCAATAATAGGTATGACTAATAATAGCTAATACAGTTTTAACATAAATAATACCCGAATGATACTTTAAGAAAGTAGAGGGTAATAATTTAATTGATGCAGGACAAAAATAATACTTTCTTAAAAATTGATAAGGATGACATGGCATGCTTAGTTGGAGCTCTTTATAATATTCTAAGGATGTTTTATTTAAATAAAACTCTAATTTTAACATAATCCAAAACTCTAATATGTAACTTTATCGCTATAGATTTTAGTTAATAAATTTTGTTGCAATACTATATTGTTTTTGTTTAGTTGAGTAAGGCTGAGGCTTTGAAAGATAATATGTTTAATCCTGTAAATTGGACCTATAATCAAATGTTATAATCACATATAATACACTATACTTAATAATTATAGCCATTATTATATTTATCTAAAAAAAAGACTAAATAATGTCCTACAATGCATCTAATTTAATATATTTTCATGAGTTGTAAAACTATATTGTAAATAGATCATATTTTGAAGCATATTTCAAGCACTCTTCAATGGTAAAAAAATTATAATGTTTTGAATTAGGCAGCAAAAGTTAAATTCAATTTACATAATATAATAATTTAGGTTGTTTATTCAAAACGCAACTCTAATTTCCCCCTATCCAAAACTCTTTTATGTATTTAAATATATGTAGAATTCTATTTTTTTCAAATATTTAAAATAAAAACTAATGACATGGCAATCTTAAGTAACGCTCTCTATTTTATAAATTGTAGAACTATATTGTAAATTGATCTTATTTCAAATCATATTTCGAGCACTATCTAATGGTATAAAAATTACAATATTCTGAATTAGGTAGCAAAAGTTATACACAATTTACATAATATAATAATTTAGGTTGTTCATTCAAAACGAAACTCTAATTTCTGCTTATCCAAGACTCCTTATATGTCCTTTCAAAAAAAAAAACTCCTTATATGTATTTAAATCTATTGAGAACTCTTATACACAATTTACATAATATAATAATTTAGGTTCTTCATTCAAAATGAAACTCTAATTTCTGCTTATCCAAGACTCCTTATATGTATTTTAATCTATGTAGAACTCTATTTTTAGAAAAAAAAAGAAAAATAAAAGTTGATGACATGGCAATCCTACATGGCGCTCTATATTTCATAAGTTGTACAACTATATTATAAATGGATCTTATTTCGAAGCATATTTCGAGCACTCTCCAATGGTATAAAAATTATAATATTCCGAATTACGTAGCAAAAGTTATACGCAATTTACATAATATAATAATTTAGGTTGTTGATTCAATTCCAAACTCTAATTTTCGCTTATCCAAACCTCCTTATATGTATTTAAATCATCTAGAACTCTATTTTTGTAAAAAAATAAAAATATAAATTGATGACGTGGCAATCCTACGTGGCGCACTCTATGAGCTCGAAATCTTGAGGAGCTCCCTATGCTCCCGAAAAGTTCCTCCTTTATATATATATATTGATTGCCTTTTTGGCACTATTCATTACGGCTAGTAATCAAATTAGGTTGGTTCGGGTTCGTATTCGGGTCGATAATAAATATGTCAAAAAAAAACCCTCAACCCAAACTTAACTTATCTAATAAACAGGTTGAAAAATTCAACCCTGATCCGACATATTTAATAAACAGGTTAGCCGTATTACCCATTTAATCATTAATTATTGTTATGTTGAAAAATAATGTTTATCTTAAAAAGTTAATGAGCAAGTTCACAATTGAAAGTGGGCATGTTTAGTGTTTCGTAGAATAATTATTACCTATTTTAGCGATACTTCATTTTTTAACCAAATTTTAGATTTATCAATATTCTTTTTCGAGAATCTTCTATATATATAGTTTTGGATTTTTTAACTAGAATAATACAAACTTTTGGCTGTTCTCTCGCAATAATACAAACTTTTGATTATTATGTAATACTACCTCTGTTTTTTTTTTAGTTGCAACATTTGCTTTTTGGCACTATTCATCAACCAACTTTGTTAAGTAATCTCGCACCATTATATAAGAAAAAGCATAGTCAAGTGGGGTCTTGTTAGATTCGTCTCAATGCGATGATTCCAAATATTAAATTTTTATAATTTTTACTTACACCCAATATGAGATATTAACGTTCAAATAAGTGTCTCGGTAAATGTGAAAAAGCAAATGTTGCAACTAAAAAAAACAGAGGAAGTATTATCAAACTTTTTTAAAAATTTCCCCTAGTAGGTCAATACCGGTTGTTAACTTGTTGTAGCAGGTAAACAAGCTGACGTGGCACCGACAAGACACGTGTCGTCATTTTATTGGTTGGTTTTTAAATTAGAAAAAAAAAATCTTCCTTTTTTTTCTTTCTTCTCCTGCTCGGCCCCTTCACTCTCTTTCTCCCTCCCCCACCCCACTCACCCCACCCCTGGCCTGCCCAGCGGCAGCCCTTCCTCTTTGATTTCCTCCCATTTTCTCTCTCTTCCTTCCTCCCATGGCTTCCCACTCTTTCACCTCCTCCTCTAATGGTGACAACTCCTCCAAAAAAACCCAAACTCAACCACCTCCCATTCGACCACCATCAAGAAACTCCTTCCAAAGAAACCCTAATTTCTCCCTCCGAAATCGACGCCGAATTCCCCACCATCGTTGCCACTCAACGCCGCCATCAACTCCTCCGAAATTGCTGCCAATCAGATCATTTCTATATCTCTCTCCTCCGCCCTGGGATTGACTCCTCTCACCACCATCTCCTCCCTCTAATCAACGCCTCTCACCGCCATCTCCTCCCTCTAATCAACGCCTATCACCTCGACGAAATCTCTCTCGTCGACAACGACACCACCGCCACCCTGATTTCGGAGGGAGAAATTAGGGTTTCTTTGGAAAGAGCTCGGTGAGTATTAAAGGCGGTTGTGAAGGAAGAGGAAGAGGGGGCGGTTCTGATAAGTGGGGTTCATGGGGGTGGTGGCGGTTGGTGGGTGAAGGAAGAGGAGATGAAATCTCCACTATGTTTTAAGTATACCAAGTTGGACTAATCACCTAAAAGTTTGTTGAATTTCTTCTGGAGGTTAGCGGACTAATGGAGTAACGAGACCTAATGAAAAAGCATCAGCGGCAAGTTTTATGTAGTGGCATGTCAAAATCACCTGTTTAAAAAAAATTTTCGGGGGTGGAGGATGGGAGTCTCCGGTGGGCAGGGATGGGGGAGGGGCCAGGGTGGGGGTGGTTTCAGTTGGTTGGGGGAGGGAGAGGAGAGGAGAGAGAAAGAGATTTTGGTTTTTTTTTTTAATTTTTTTTTTACCTGTTTTACAAGTTATAAGTCACATTGACTTATTCTAGGAATTTTGATGTAAAGTTTGTTATATTACATAATAATCAAAAGTTTGTATTATTGCGAGAGAACGACCAAAAGTTTGTATTATTCTAGTTAAAAAATCCTATAGTTTTTGCGTAAGGAGTTTTTCCTTGCAAGAAGGGGGAGAAATTGGGGATCCTTCTTGTAAAGGGGTGAAAATCAAACCCATGTGATCACAAGTGTGGAAGGAGTGCCTCACAACCACTAGGTCAAAGGTCAAAACATGTCATTTTCACGTCAGAAATATCAACTTGAACATGACCCATTTAATTAAATGGATCGTGCCAACCCATTTACTTAAATGATTCAACAATACCAACCCTACCCCCCTTATTTTTGGGTTAGATTCGGGTCGGGTTGTTTGATTGGATCAATTTTGTCAGCCCTACAATTTATCAACCAACTTTGTTAAGTTATCTCGCATCATTATATAAGGAAAAAAATAGTCAAGTTAAATCTTGTTAGATTCGTCTTAATGCAAGGATTCTAAATATTAAATTTTTATAATTTTTATTTATACACAATTAGAGTCATTGACGTTCAAAGAAGTGTCTCGACAAACATGAAAAACGAAATGGTACAATTGGAAAAACAGAGGAAGTATAATCAATACTATGACAATATTAAAAGAGCATATATAATTTTTCATAATTTATCATTACAAAAAAAGACTCACTACCTAGACAAGACATTTTACACAATCACGTGCTTATTGCTAAAAAAAGTTGTTATTTCCCGCCTTAACCACTCCTAGTATTGCACTAGATACTCTTAGTATTGCACTAAATACTAGGAGGTCTCACCCTATGCACACCTGACACTCCCCTTACCTCCTCTCATACCCTTTTCCTCTCACCCTTACTATTTCATTATCTCTTTTCCCCTTTTTCTCTTAACATCCTTTTACTCTCATGCTCTCTCACTTACCTTGCCACCATTGAAGATCCACCACCCGCTAGTATTGTCTTGGCGATCTTGAACAATTGACCGAAACTTTTTCCGACGAACTTTTTTTCTGACAAAATTACTTAAAACGCCCTAAGGTCTTCAATCCTTGTTTTGATGATGTGTCTAATATGCCATTTCTCTCAAGCTTGTTTCTCACCTGAAAGTTTAATTGTTCGTTTATTCTTCTTTTATTAAGGTTGAAACTGAACTCTTACTATCCATCTTTCTCATTATTACACCATTTGACAATATTTAAAGAATATGATGTAAGAGACATGTAGCATTTATTGAGTCATTCCTTGCTCCTTGTGAGACCAATGGCTTTCTCAATTGCTAGGAGTTCTGCTTCATTAATAACTTCCATATCACACCAAGAAGATAATGTACACTTGTGATTTCCAATCAAATTCTAAAGTGCCTCACCAATCGCAACTCTCTACACTGTCTTGTTTAATCATGGATGTATCATCCCTCCTCTAGGTACACAAGCTAAGGTCAGCCTTATATCATGAAGGGAATATGAGAACTCCTCACACCAAACTCGAGTCCATCATCCTCTACGCATTAGTATTAACTTGATTGTGTTTTGTCACTGAGAATTGTGAATTTGTGATCCTTAAAGATTTATTCCATTATGTTCCTCCTATATTGACCACGAAATGACAAAAAAGCTATTACACTCCAACTTAGGGTGCGTTCTCTTCACCTTAAAAAATTAAGTTTCAGGTCCAATAAGTTCAGTTCAGTTCAGATAAGTTCAGTTCAGTTCAGATGAGTTTCAATCAGGTCCAATCAGGGCAATAAGTTCCAATCAGGTCTAATAAGGTCCAATAAGTTCCAATCAGGTGCAATAAGTTCCAATCAGGTCTAATAAGGTCCAATAAGTTGTAATCAGGTGTAATAAGTTTCAATCAGGTCTAATCAGGTCCAATAAGTTCCAATAAGGTCCAAATAGTCAATGATCAATAAATATTTGTATTATTGTCCATTATTTTATTATTCATATCACTATTAGCTGATTATGTTATTATTAGAATTTTAATTAAAGTACCACAATGATTATATCGTATTATACTTGTATTATTGTCTATTATTTTATTATTCATGTTACTATTAGCTGATTATATTATTATTAAAAAATATTATAATCATGGTTAAATAAGGTTAACAATAATAATATCATAATTACAATATTTTACAATTCGTCTTTAAATAACTAGAGATAACATGTTTTCGTTACTAATAACAATGAGTTCTACTACTTTAGTCATAAAACTAAGTGGAGTGAGAGATAAATTTTTCCATATGTGGCAATTTCTCACTTGTTAGCAATAAATGTTAATCAACTTTTGGTTTTCTACTAATGCTTTATGAAATCAAAACAAGACTATTAGATATATTAGTGGTGAAAGTTATGTATAGGCAAGTATATAAATAGTATATTTTTTTTTGTTAAATTGTTTATCATAAGAGATAATTAATAATAATAATTTTTTTAAAGGGCGAATTTTAATAATTATCACTTCATAATAAATTTTGAGGGGTAGTATTTATGTTAGGGGTAATATTTATGTTATTACTCATTAATTTTTTTGTCTAATAAGGTCAAATAAGTTCCAATTAGGTCCAATAAGGTCTAATAAATTTCAATCAGGTCTAATAAGGTCTAATTAATAAGTTTCAATCAGGACCAATAAAGTCTAATAAGTTCCAATCAGGTCAATAAGTTTCAATCGGGTCCAATAAGTTTCAATCGGGTTCAATCAGGTCCAATAAGTTGAATCGAGTCCAATCGGGCCCAATCGGGTTTAATAAGTTCCACCGGTTCGGTTCGGGTCCCAATAAGTTCAGTTCAGATAAGTTCAGTTCAGTTCAGGTCCAATAAGTTGAAGAGAACGCACCCTTATACCGTTATTCTACACTAAGCTAGCAAGCTATCCACAATTGTATCATTATTGTTTAAGGGAAAACACCACTTTATGTTACATACCAAGAACCACAAGTTCCATATTGGACTATCAATCTGCTTTAGGACATGACAAGCATAACTGTATATTGTCATCTTCTTAATTTTTTTTTGTACCGGTTTTATCAAAGATTGCCAGCCATATATACACCTTAATCTGTCCAATACCTTTGAATATTTTGAAACAAGAGTTCATCAAACCCGAGTTAACAAATGCGTTGCAAAATGATATTATAAATAACGATCCATTTTTGTGCACAAACGTCAAATTCAAATGGACATTTCTCACAGCATACTTAATATTTTGGAAAGATTCAAGTTGGAGGTGAAAATTTGGCTCGATAAATTTCCAACGCCTAGTCAAAGCTCAAATCCGATAAAAAGTGAGTGAGATGCATATAAAAATTTGCAAAAATTAAAAACCAACACTATGTGCCTCCTTTATAAACTCACAATAGTTTTTATTAGTTTACCCATTTTTTTGGAGCATATTTGCCACACTAATTTGAACCTTAATATCTCTAATTATCAATAAGCAAAATTACAAAAAGTTGATATTTGAGACAAATTTAACAAGATCTTACATGTGTATACTTCCTCTGTTTTTTATTAGTTGCAACATTTGCTTTTCACATTTACTGAGACACTTATTTGAACGTTAATATCTCATATTGGGTGTTAGTAAAAATTATAAAAATTTGATATTTGGAATCATCGCATTGAGACGAATCTAACAAGACTCCACTTGACTATGTCTTTTCTTATATAATGGTGCGAGATTACTTAACAAAGTTGGTTAATGAATTGTGCCAAAAAGCAAATGTTGCCAAAAAAAAAAATTTTATCTGAAGTACAAGTCACAAGAGAAAAGGGGAGTTGAACTGCAAATTCCCAGTCCACTGTTGTGAGAAGAAGCTGGCGAACAACCATGGATGCTCTGATAGCATCATATGGCGATTCAGATTCAGATTCAGATTCCGACTCAGATTCATCTCCACCACTCTCTACTCCGCCTCATAATCCACTACCACCACCTCCTCTCTCTCTCCTCACCCCACCCAATTCTCTACTCGGTAACCATAACTCCTCCAAAACCCATCTCAATTTTCCATCCCATCTATTCTATCAATTCACTTTTCAACTGATTTTGTTTGATGTTTTTTCTTTTCCATTTCTTTTGAAGGTGGTACACTAGATAACTTGCAAACGATTCAACCCACCCGGGTTCGAAGCTTCCCCCATGTAGAAGGGAATTATGCTTTACATGTTTATATTCCAGGTTCATTTCTCTTCTCCCTCTTTACCCTTTTGGTTATATCAAGTTACTTTTTTTTTAGTATTATTGATTGATTGTGAAATGGGATGTTTGGGTGCTATGTAATTTGGTCGCAATAGTTCATAGCCTGTCGATACTTCTGTTTAATAGCATGCAGTTCTTCGTTTTTCTTGAAACTTGCGTCATATGGGTCGGGAACGGCAACGCAGTTTGAGGAGACTAGTTGTTAAGCCCGAGTGATGCCCTAGGTTAATTCATAAGGCAAAAGGATGAATGTTTGATGAGTAACTGACTACTTAAACAAATGCCATCCCATGTCATCCTGTGATACAGCACCATGTTAAAAGGGAGGGGGTGATATTTGGCGGGCTACAATTCTTGCTACTGGCGCAACTAAAGAATATTAAAAAATGTTGATATAAAAAAATCTGTGCGCCTTGGGTGTGCTTCAGGATGTAATTATGTGCGCATATTTGCGCCTCTTTGACATCGCCACACCTAGCACGAAAAAGGCACTTGACTATCACCTTGCGCCTAGCACGCCTATATACACAATGCCTCTATAAATTCTCTTTGGTGAAAAGATACATCTTTTTTATGCGTTGTATTTGCTCTCGTTGATAGTTCTGCCGGCTGCACATTGTGCCTGGGCTAAGGCATCAGACCTGAGAAATAGAAAATGGTAATTACTAGAGACGTGGCATTTAACTCAATGGGATTAGCTGTGATGGATCATTACATGGAAACTAAAGATTGCTTTTCGAATATGAGTCAAAGACAATGGATTAGTTCATATTTTTACTTGGCGGGAAAGAAAGTTCAGGAGATTCTTTACAAGGTGTTGAATTTTCTACCTCCGTTATATGTCTGCAGGTCGGCAAGAGTTGTTTAATGAGCATCATTATAGATGGTCTGGCTTGATGGCTACCCAAGTTGGTTCATGTCATAAATTAAATCCACATGGTTATTTTAAATTTGATGTTATTCAGTTGTGATTTGTGCCTTTTCACAAGGTTAAGGCTATTGCAAAAATGTCGCAAGTGATGGGAAGAGGTAGAAATGAGTCAACATAACTATTATTAAGGGTATCTATAAATATATGTTATATCCTTAATTGTTTGAGGTTGAGATCTAAGTTGCACATAGACGGGTATGGGTACGGGGACGAAAAACGGTAAGATTTCGACATTTGAGGACATGGGTATGCATATCCGTAGTTCTGTATAGGAAATGTATCGTACCGGTTACGGGTATGGGTACGTGACATGGGTATGCATATCCGTAGTTCTGTACAGGAAATGTATCGTATCGGTTACCGGTGTGGGTACCTGACCTAGAAGAAGTTCCCGTGCTAGAGAGGTTGAGATCATGTGACTTCTAATTCTGCATGGAGGGAGTATCTTGCCATGGGTTGCTTTGTGTAAATGTGAGGCATATATGGCATAAGCATGTTTCGGTAGACGACAAGAATGTGGACATATCCTACGCAGAAAATTTCAATAATGCAAGTATGTGGAAGAACCTAAATTTGAGGGGAAAGCTTTAGGCATGAAGTGATAAACAGAATGTATTTCAAAATGACACAATTCAGATCAGACCTAAGAGATGAAGTGAGCCCGTTGAGTCTACAATGCTGAGCACTATATATGATTTTGACGTGCCAATGTGCTAACCGAATGGTCTTAACATTGCTTCCTCAGTTCCTCTGCTTGCATCATAGATATCTATGGAAGATTCATCATCGAGTTTATGGAAGGAAGAAGAAATGCTTTTATTGTCTTAGTGAGTTGTAGCTTTTGTAAATTAGTAATTAGGTGTAGAAGGACAACCTTTCATTTCTGATCCTCTAAGTTCTTAAATGCAAATCATCTAAGGGGGCGTTTGGTTGCCACGGGGTAAAGGGAATGGAATCAAAAAAGGGGAAGGGAGAGAATGGAAAGTAAAACCCTTAGATGTTAATTGTTGTTTGGTTGGTTTCAATGTCAATCTCTTTCTTCCTCCTCTTACCATCCTTCCACCATAGCACCACCCCCTCCCCATCCCACTAGCCCGGTGCGCCGCTGCCTCCCCCTCCCCTCCGCTGCCTCCCCCCTCCCCTTCCCCGCAGCATGCACTTCTCCCCCTTCCCCTAGCACAATGGCACTTCTCCCCTCCCCCTTCGCGCATCCCGCGTCGCCTCCTCCCCTTCGCACAGCCCACGTCGCCTCCTCCCCTTCGCGCAGCCCACGTCGCCTCCTCCCCTTCGCGCAGCCTGCATCGCCTCCTTCCCCTCCCCTTCTCGCCGCCGCTAGCAGTCGCCAGGGAGGGTGTTTCCGGGCTGCAAGGTTGTTGTCCGGGTGGCTGTGGGGTTGTTTTCGGGGGTTAGTGGGTGGTTTCCGGGCGGTTTTAGGGGATAGGGGGTGGCCAAGATCGCTGGGGTGGGTTTTCCGGTCGTGGAGAAGGGTCTTTTGGGGGGGTGCGGTGGCTGTAGCAGCGGTGGGATTGGTGGTTAGGGTGGTGAGGTGGGTGGTTCTGTACGGGGTGGGGTTAAACTTTGGTGGTCAAACTTAATTGGTCAAGGGTTTCCTTTACCCCCATTTGAAAGTGGAGGGGGGTGTGGGTAATCAAGTTAGAGGGATTTGGGGGTAAGGAGGGGAAAAGGGGGGGAAACAAACTCCCAAAACAAACAAGATAAAAGGGAATCAAGAGATTCTATTCCCTTTCCCTTTCCAGTTTTCCCCAAACCAAACGCCCCCTAATTGGTTTCATGATTCTTTATCTAATGCTTCTTTTTAAAAAATTTCATAGTTACTATTGTCACTCACTATTGATTAATATCTTGCAGTTCATGTACCGCAACCAGCAAGGAAAGAGGCTGTTCAGTTCTTGAAAAAAGTCTCGTTGAATGTACCCGGTCTTCACGTTGTCGATGCCGACATCCCACTTCACAATCTTTTAAATGATGATCAGAAACTTGAACACATTGCATTAGGGAGGGAATTTCATATAAGTTTGGGAAGAACTGTCCCGCTCAGGGTGCATCAAATTGATTCAATAGTCAACATGCTTCGGCAAAAGTTACAATTTCAAAAGCGGTTAGTTTTTATTTTTTGTTCTGTTATTGTTTTTTCAAGCATTCTAAGCACTCAGGTATTCAAGCTTTCTTTTTGAGCATGTATATCTATGTTTTGTTGTCTGTTAGGTATTGGATTGATTTCAATAAGTGGGAGGTTTTTGTCAACGATGATCATACACGTGCCTTTCTTTCCATAGAAGTCACTACAGGAGGCTTGTCAGAGGTAATATTCAACTGTTATTTCACGGTCTACTAAAAGGATGTTTGCAGCTTGGTGACCCAAAAGGGTACGCAAGAAAGGAGAAAGTCACAGCAAAAAAGAATTAAAATAAGAAAGAATTGGGAGTAATTGAAGATAAGGAAGAAAAGGAAGACTTGTGTCGAGTGGAACTTGATGTAAGAACTTATGTGTCCTATACTGTTATCAAATTTTATTGTTGGGTAGTTGAGTGTCCTTTTAGTATCCTATTGCTAGTCTCTGTAGATTGTCTTCTTTTGGTCATGCCCCATTGTTCCTTTTTTTTTTTTGCCTTCCTGTGGAGTAGTGAATTGTCTCTTCTCGGAGCTATGATTTTAGTTGGAATCCTCTTGAGTGGAAGCCGAGGGAGCTCACTGCTTTGTTAGAAGTCCTACACTGGACTGGAGTACATAGTCGGTTAATATAATAGAAAACCTAACTAACAGTCTTTTCTATTTATACTTTAATTTGGAAGGCCAAGGTTTTAATGTGTTATATACTTATATTATGTGTGTGACTATGTCACTCTGTACTTTGGAGTAGTTTCATACTTTGTGAAAACCTGTCGGTTCAGACTTCAGAGGCCTTACAAGGTATTGTTTCTTATGGATGTATCTTGTTTGTTGCTAGATGGTGAGTCAATTGTTTCCGGATAGTAATACGTATACGAGGACTTACCTTTGGTGAATACTTTTGAGTGTTATATTGTTTGACTGGCATATGTCCATATATTGTTCTCAATCATTTGCAGTTTCATTATGTGAGTTTTGGTATCTAGTTAGAGAAGTCCAATGCTTGCGAGAACATGTGAGTTCGGAGGTCTTGTTAGGCATTATCTTCTTATGTGTGTATCTTACGTTTTCTAAGTAGTGAGAGCCGGATAAAATATCACTTGGTTTTGCAGGGTGATCTGATGACTTAGCTGTGGTAGAGATTTCTTTGTATTTGTTGAGATAAGGTGGTTTTGTCCATCTATTTGTTATGTAAGGGCCATGAATTTGAACTTTTGGAAGGTTAATTGGGATAAAAAAAATGGCAGTCTGGTTTCTTTGCTGTTATATGGGTAATTTTGGTTTGAAAGGAATGGGAGGGATTTCTAAGATTGTGTGTTCAGCTTGGCTTCTTTGTTATTTTTATTTTTTAAAGCTTCTCTTAGGTTCCATTTCGATGTAGAATTCAGTGACTCGTCTGGTCGTCCCTGTTTAATGTAAACACGTCAGTGGTCCTTTTGTTCTTTCTGCATCATTTTGATGGAATTCTTGAACCCCCTCCTTAAACCCTCTCCCCCCCTCTATATCTATCAAAATTTCTTATCTAACAATAGGTCATGCATTTTAATAGAATTGGGGAAAATCAAATCCTTTAGCTAGTGATATGAGTGGGAACATTTATGTTCAAGTTCACATGACGGATTAAGAACTCGGACAAGTGCCTGTTCGGAACTGTGCAATGTGCATCACTGCATTGCATGTAGCTCTTAGCTTGGATGCTTGATATCTAGAAAAACTATGTTCGTCCTTTGTACATCCTCTTACAGAACTATGCAACATGACTTACTTTGGTCCACAATTCCGTCTCTGCGCTTCTTTGCAACATGTTAATATCATTTATGCTCTTAACCTTAGATTTAGGGACAAGTTTTATTTGCACATTTCATTCTCTTTAGTCATTTCATTATTGATTTTACCTTGAAATGTAACTGTTGGTTGTCATTAAATGAAATCTTCTGTTATTTTAAACTTCATAGTAATGTGATTTATGTTTATCCAACCAATATACCTGTGTGTTGCAAGCAAACCCAAAGGGACATCCCAGCTCTCTTGAGCTCTAGCTGGCCTGGTGCCTGGGTCCTAAGATGCTATCTGCCTGTCTCCCTAATGTCATTCTTTATATGAAGAAGTAAGATGCCAGGACATGTGTGAATCGTGGTGGGGATTTCCCGCTGAGTTTTGTGGTAACCAGTAAGAAATCCATGCTTTTATTGCCAGTCTTGTTAACTGTGTCTATGTGCCTCCATTTATTGGAAAGAGACCCTCAGTTTGTCATGGATAATAAGATAGTCCTTGGTATATAATTATTCATTTACTAATGACTTGAAGTCGAGTTCTTCTGTGCACTGTTGGAGTCATAAAAAACAGACATAGTGGCCGAAGCTGTTACTTTTTTTTGTACAAACTATGCAGTAATAATCTTGATCAATACTATATTCCAAATGACACAACATTGTTGGAGTAACATTGTCTTTCAAACTCAAGAGATATTGATAAAACTCAGTCGAGGATTGGTCTGTGTGTTCCATTAGCTAGTTGCCTTTTTGCATGTTCCACAGTAAAGGCAACATTGACCTTTTCTGCATTGTTACAGATAACGAAGCTAATTCAAGCTGTTAACGAAGTCTACAGGCTCCACAATCTTCCTGTATTTTACCAGGTTTTTTGCCGAGAGGATTTCTATGTTGAAGTTTATAAGGGCATTTGAATTATCATCTAGAAATTTCAAGTCCTTTAGCTCTCTACTACGATGGATGCTTTATTGATGTTGAATACTTGTTGCAGGATCCTCGTCCTCATATATCATTAACATGGGCGTTGGGTGATGTCAGTGATTTGCTACGAAAAGTAGTAGAAGAGACGAAGAAACATCATGATGCTAGAAGTTCATTACCGAAAAGGGTATTCACTGTCAAATTCAGCGGTATAGAGTGTAAAATAGGCAATAAAAATTATAAAATCTGTAAAATGCCGTGTGAATGAGAAGCTTCGATTGATATCTGGGTTGATTAAATCATGGGGTTGAGCATTGACAGTTGGTTTAAACGGAAGCACATGATGTAAGGCCTGTTGTAATATGAAGTTGAAGTTTGGCATGTTGGAGTTACAAGGAAATATGGTCTGTGTTGTTGGAAGTTTTAGGGGCTGAATAATGAGATGTACAAATATATGCCTATTCCAAGCCGCATAGCAAATGTGGTGGTCATTTCTATTAAGATGTCGTATGCTTGAGATCAGCTTGAGGCATTTAATTACATTGTTTTGGCATTTGGTTAGCTGTAGACCTGAAATTTATAGTATTGTACTCCTATTGCTTATATATTTGAAATACAGAAATGCAGAGCAAATGCCAACTTCTGGGAGTTCAATATATTATTGCACAATGTCGTTATTTTATTTTTTTGAAGAATTATTTTATAAGGGGTGTTTTTATTTTATAAGGCACGAAATGACAGATAACAAATGGATTTGATATCGCATGATAGGATTCACGACGAAGGATTCTTGCCGAGAGATGAGGGGTGTGCTGATGGCATGCTATAGTGCAACCTCTAATCCTCTATGACTGGTGTTCATTTATGGTACCGTTGAGTAGATTATACTCCCTCTTCTTTTTTTTATTTGCTACATTGTTGTTTTGGGAAATGAACCACTTGAAGGATTTATGTCCTCGACTTAAATGCAATTACTAATTATATTATGGATCGTATTATGGAGATAATAAATTCATTCTATTGGGTCGTCTATACGTCTTGCTAGAGAATGTTATAGAATTTTGGGTTAGGAAATTATAAACCCGAAGCCCAATATAATGAATCCTATTAGGTCACACATAAAACCTTGGATCAACAAAAAGAAACCTAGAGCCCATAAAGAGCTCTAGGGTGGCCGACCAAGAGGAGGGGAGAGGAGAAGTAATTCTACTTCTAACCTAAATATATTTATATTTGGTTACGCAATAAAAGAAGATACAAGATATCTCTTATATTGCTCTCTCTCATATTCTTTCCTAAAGTCACAAAAACTCCATTAAAGTAGAAAAAGAATTTCTTCCTTCCAACTAGCATTGGTGGAGAGTTGATCCGGGTTGGTGGACCAAGTAGAGGAATCGCAATTGGGGTTCTTTGTCCGGGTTATACAAGCTTTGTGGAATTCACGCTTCAAAAGGTTAAATTCTAAACTATCATGTGAAACTTGAATGTATATGCATGAGATCCTGTTTTAAGTGCTTATGAATATGATTCATGAAATTCCGCTTAGAGTACTTATAATCTTACAGTGGTATCAGTTTTAGCCTCTTGCATATAATTTTTGGTCATAATAATTAGATTTATTTTGATGTGTTCTTGATTAATTTTAATTGATTAAGGGGAGGAATTGAATTATGGATGTTTTATTTAATTGGATTAACTAAATTTGATTTAATCTGCCTAATAACCAATTTTAATTTCGAAAATTCGACCTAATTTTTTTTCATTCGAAATATATTTTGTTTGGCAGAATTTTAAAGAAAATAAAATCCTGATTTTCGAAATTAAAATTCAATTTTAGATCTCAAATTTTTCAAAAATTTCGAGAGTTAGATTTATATTATTAATCTGTTTTTCATATTTAAATTGTTTATGTATGAAGATTAATTCATGTGAAAATAGTTTTGTGTGAATTAGAGATTAATACATATGAATAATGCTAAAATTAAATTAAAATAGAGATTTTATGTTAATTTCGAATATTCAACTCATATAATTAATCTGAATTTTCATATTTAAATTGTTTATGTATGATATATTAATTCATGTAAAAGGAGTTTTATATGAATTTAAGGTTAATTGATATGAATAGCCCTAAAATTAATTAAAATGGAGATTTAAATTAATTTGCAGAATTAGGCATAAAGGAGTTTATGTTTAATTTAATTTGATCACTAAATTCATTTAAAATAAGTTGTGATTTAATTTTAATTCCCACAAAAGAAAAAAAAAACAAAGAAGGGAGGAGGAGCAGCCATGGCTGGGTGGCGCTGCCACCTGCTGGTGGGGCCACGGTGGCTGCTCCAGGTGATCCTTGGTGGGCTGCCGTGGCTGCGGCAGCAGCAGCCATACTGCGATGGCAGCAGCAGTGCTGCGGTAGCAGCACAAGAGCTGCGGTAACAGCACAAGAGCTGCGGCAGCAGCAGCGTGGCTTGCTAGCCACGTTTTGCTGCTGCCCAGCAGTATTTTAAAAAAAAAAAATTTTTTTTTGGAAAATCATTAAATCAGATTTTCAAGTTTTTAAGCAGATTTACAGTTAAATAATTTCATAATTTTAGTCTTTAATCTAATTAAAATTAGTAGGATAGATTTTATAGGATAAAATCTTTAGGTGATTGGAAATTACTAAAATTCTTTATCCTCTTGCTTTAATTAAGAATATTTGATATTTTAATTGTTGGCAAGTATAATATGTGATATTATTATGTGGCTTTTATATTTTGATATAATTGCTATGTATGACTAGTATGGCCCAAATTAAGTTAGAATATACGATCTGCGTATCGTGATGTATTCTTGTAATTTTAAATACGATCTGCGTATCGTTAAGTATTTTTGTAATTTATTTAATTTAGTTATTATTTAAATTATTTTGATACTTATGTAATCCAAAGACGAGCCCATCGACAGGCGCCCATGGCTAAGATGGATGGAGATCCATGAAGAGTCCAAGAAGGAGCCATTGATGCTTAGTTCTTAGGATTAGGGGCCATACTAGATCATTTTATTTTCGCATTTTATTATTCTTTAAAATGCTTATAAGTTTATTGTATGTTGTTTGTTGATGCGCTAGAGTTCACTAATTCATAACAACATAATAAACTTAGGTCCCGTAAATATTAAGGTTTGCTTTTCCAAACATAAAGTACTTATCAAACCCTTAATTAATAGTAATAGGTCATGCCTCCGCGGGGTGTTATCATTAATTTTGGGATATAAGGTAAAATTGCAAATTTTACAACTTAGTTTGGTTGTCCTTAACAAAATTATCAAAAGCGTTTTGAATTTTGAAGCAAGAGATAGTTAAACATGCGATGTTTATCCATCTAAACAAGAGTTATAATTTGTTATAATTAATAAAAGAGTTTATTTACCTTGATAATGTAACGTTAAGATAAGGCCTCCGTCTGCTTAGTGTTGCATGTTGATAGGATCTTGTAAAACACTTATTCAAATGGGACATTAAAATTGAATAGGTGATCAACCTAGAAACCTTTGCATGTTTTAGGTTACTTTATAAACATAAAATTGAACTTTGCATTATTTTGTGTCTGTAGATACCATGTCTAACAACAACAACAACAACTCCGGTTTCAACATTCGTCCTTTTCTGGAAAAGGACAGACTGAATGGTGAAAATTTCCTCAATTGGGAAAGGACCTTAAGACTCGTTCTGAGGCTTGAGGGTCGAGAGGACATCTTAGATACCCCACTTCCTGTTGTAACTGATGAATCAACTTAGGCAGACAAACGTCGTGCCAAACAGGCTAGTGATAAGTCTATACCAATCACTTACTTGATGATAGCAGCCATGGAGCCGAACCTCCAAAAGAGGTTCGAAACCAAGGATGCTTATAAGATCATGCAAGAGCTGCGGGCCATGTTTAAAACTCAGGCCCGAGTTGAGCGGTATGAGACTAATAGGGAGATACTTGAATGTCACATGAAGCCGGGTCAAGCTGTTGGCCCCCATGTTTTCGCAATGATGGGTCTTTTCGAAAACATGGAACGACTTGGATTCCCTTATAGGGTTGAGTTGGCTACTGACATTATTCTCCACTCATTACTTGAAAGTTTCAATCAGTTCAGAATGACCTACAATATGAATGAGTCCGAGAAGACTTTGCAAGAGCTGCATGGATTGTTGGTCAATGCTGAAAGGAACATCCCTAAGGTTGAATAACCAAAGAAAGAGGTTTTGATGGTTCAAAAGGGAAAGGGTTTCAAGAAGAAATGGGCAGGAAAGAAGGACAAAGGCAAGCAAGTTGCCATTGTTACTGAAAAACCTAAGTCAACCGCCAAGCCAAAGGTCGCTACGGAAAGCAAGTGCTTCCACTGTCACAAGATAGGACACTGGAAGAGGAAATGCCCAGTATACTTGGAAGAAAAGAAGTCTGGGGCTTCCACTTCAGGTATATATGTTATAGAAATCAATTTGACTTCTAATTATGGGTATTTGATACCGGTTGTGGTTCTCACATAGTTAATGATGTGCAGGGACTAAAAAGAAGTAGGAAGCTGGCAAAAGGCGAGGTAGAGCTACGCGTTGGAAATGGAGCACGAGTTGCTGCACTTGCCATAGGGAGCTATAGTCTACACTTGCCATCTGAGCTTATTTTAGAACTGAATAATTGTTATTTCGTTCCTTCAATAACTAAGAACATAATTTCTGTTTCAGTTTTGGATTCTGAAGGGTTTTGTTTTGAAATAAAGAACAAGTGTTGTTCCATTTCTTACAATAATATGTTCTATGCCAATGCTAAATTGATAAATGGCTTATATGTGCTTGATAGGTCATTACAAATCTATAACATAGATAGCAAGAAACAAAAATCAAATGATTCCAACCTAACCTACATTTGGCATTGTCGAATGGGTCATATAAACCAAAAGCGTATTCACAAGTTACAAAAGGATGGTATAATTCCATCATTTGATTTCGAATCATTTGATGTATGTGAATCATGCTTAATGGGGAAGATGACAAAATCACCATTTACTGGAAAAGGTGAAAGGGCCAGCGATCTTTTAGGACTCATACATACAGATGTATGTGGTCCTATGAGCACAAAGGCAAGAGGAGGGTTTAACTACTTCATTACCTTCACTGATGATTTGAGTATATATGAATATATCTACTTAATGAAACATAAGTCGGAATCTTTTGATAGATTCAAAGAGTTCCAAAGTGAAGTACAGAATCAACTTGGTAAGACAATAAAAGCACTACGATCCGATCATGGTGGTGAGTATTTGAGCCAAGAATTTGATGATCATCTAAAGGGTTGTGGAATTCTTTCACAATTAACTCCACCAGGAACGCCACAGTTGAATGATGTATCTGAAAGGAGGAATCGAACCTTGCTAGATATGGTTCGATCAATGATGAGTCTTGCTGATCTTCCGATTTCTTTTTGGGGATATGCTCTCGAAACAGCTGCACACACACTAAACGAAGCCCGTCAAAGGTCAGAGAAAAGACTCCATATGAGTTCGGAATGGAAAAACTCCAAACTTGTATTTTCTTAAGATCCGGGGATGTGAGGTCTATGTAAAACGTTCTTATCGTCGACAAACTTGCACCCAAGTCAGATAAATGTCTCTTTGTGGGATACCCAAAAGAGACAAGGGGCTATTACTTCTATAACCGTCAAGAGAACAAAGTGTTTGTTGCTCGTGATGGTGTCTTTCTTGAAAAGGAATTTGTTTCTAGAAAGACAAGTGGGAGTAAAATAATTCTCGAAGAAATTCGAGATGAGCAACAATTGGACGTGGTTCACACCATGTCAGAGACGGCCCGACAAGACGAAAATCTAGTTAAGGAGATGACGTATTCAACGCGTGAACCTCCTACCGTCCCACTTGAATCTAATTCAAGCGAAGATCTTCAAGAAGTTGAAGAGAACATTTCTCTTGATGCTCAGGCCCCGCGTAGGTCTAGTAGAGAAAGGATTCCAAACAAGAGGTTGGTTGATTTCCTATTAACTGAAAACTCTGAAATTATGATTTTGGATAATTCAGAGCCTACTACCTACAAACAAGCTTTGACGAGCCCAGACTCTGAGAAATGGCTTGAGGCCATGAAATCCGAGTTAGACTCCATGTCTGAGAATAAAATTTGGACCCTGGTCGACTTGCCTGATGGGGTTAACCCTATTGGATGCAAGTGGGTGTTCAAATTGAAAACGGACAAAGATGGGAATGTCTATGTCTATAAAGCAAGACTGGTTGCAAAAGGATTCAGACAAATTCATGGTATAGACTATGATGAGACCTTTTCTTCAGTAGCAATGCTTAAGTCAATTTGGATACTTTTAGCGATTGCTGCATTTTATGATTATGAAATTTGGCAGATGGATGTCAAAACAGCATTCTTGAATGGGTTCTTGAATGAGGATGTGTACATGACACAACCTGAGGGTTTTGAGGATCCAGAAAATCCTAAAAGGGTTTGCAAGCTTCAGAGATCCATTTATGGATTGAAGCAGGCATCTCGGAGCTGGAATCTTCGATTTGATGAGGCAATCAAGAAATTTGGTTTCATCAAAAGCGAAGAAGAATCTTGTGTCTACAAGAAGTTTAGTGGGAGCTTGAGCTTAGTCTTCTTGGTATTGTATGTAGATGACATACTACTCATGGGAAATGACATACCAATGCTTGAGTCAGTCAAGGAATGGTTAAAAAGTTGTTTCTCTATGAAGGACCTTGGAGAAACTGAGTACATACTGGGAATCAGAATCCATAGAGATAGGTCTCGAAGGATGATTGGGCTAAGTTAATAAACTTATATTGATAAGGTTCTTGCAAGGTTCAACATAGAAAACTCGAAGAGAGGTTTCGTTCCCATGTCACATGGCATATCGCTTAGCAAGAGTCAGTGCCCGACTGAGTCTGGTGAGTTAAAGCGAATGAGTAGCATTCCTTATGCTTCGGCTATAGGATCTATCATGTATGCCATGATAAGTACTCGACCAGATGTTGCATATGCCTTGAGCATGTGTAGAAGGTTCCAAGCAAATCCAGAAGAAGCACACTGGACTGCTGCTAAGAACATCCTTAAGTACTTGAGGAGGACTAAAGGCATGTTCTTAGTCTATGGGGGACAAAGTGAGTTGGTTGTTGAAGGTTACACGGATGCAAGCTTCCAAACCGACAGAGATGATTACCGCTCTCGGTCGGGGTATGTCTTTCGTCTAAATGGAGGAGCAAAGTGGCTGGAAGAGCTCAAAACAAAGCACCGTAGCGGACTCTACGACGTAATCGGAATATTTAGCAGTTGAAGCGGCTAAGGAAGCGATTTGGATAAAGAAGTTCTTGATATAGCTGGATATTGTACCTAGTGCTCTGGAAGGAATTGAGTTGTTCTGTGACAACAATGGTGCTATTGCGCAAGCAAAAGAACCAAGGTCACATAACAAGTCCAAACATGTGATGAGGAAATTTCACCTCATTCGAGAGATAGTTGACAGGAAGGATGTCAGAATCTGCAAAGTTCATACGGATGAGAACGTGGCTGATCCGTTAACTAAACCACTACCTCAACCCAAGCATGAGTGTCACGCTAGGGCTATAGGCTTGAAGCAAATGTTAGAGTGGCTTTAGATTGTACTAGGTTTAGAGAAACTTGTTACAATGTAAAGACATGGTTTTGCTATTTATGTTTATGAGAATAAATTTTATATTATTTAATTATTGGTTTGGTATTAAATAAAATGTCCAAAATATATCTTGAATTCTATGGTTTTGTCAAATATGTGATTTGATGAATGAAACACCATAAGTGAACAGAATTCATAGAATATTAAAGTTCCTAATCTAAGTCATTAAACTGGACATAAATGACTTGTTAAAAGGATTAGCATATAAGATTGATTGATAGCGCCGTTTCATGGGCTATGGGAACATGGAGATGTTTAATCAATCATATGGATATGTATAGTTGATACATAGTCGAATTAGACCTACTTAGAAGTTTTATAACTTCGAAATTATATTAGTAGATTCCTAAGACATGAGTGGAACATTACTTAATTGGCCTAATGATTGGTATAACTTTGATACTGTCAAACGTCATGCCATAAAAGGGGACTATAAAGGCAGCATTCAGGTTGTGCTGAAAGTTGAGTGGGAGTATTGGTTGCCATAAGATTGAAAAGTCCTCCTATAAGAGATAGGATGGGTGTCTTGGCCCCTTGAAGAGTGAAAATTGAAAAATGCATGGCCGTGCTCAAATGGATCATTCGATGATCATTTGATTGTCAATTCGAACTCGGATTTCAAGGATTAATTTGAAAACTAGTATGGATAATATAGTAGTATGATCATACTATCGAATTAAGACACTAAGAGACTTGAGGAATTAAAACATTGCACACTCGTCTCGGAAAAGTGGGAGATTGAAGGATTTATGTCCTCGACTTAAATGCAATTACTAATTATATTATGGATCGTATTATGGAGATAATAAATTCGTTCTATTGGATCGTCTATACGTCTTGCTAGAGAATGCTATAGAACTTTGGGTTAGGAAATTATAAACCCGAAGCCCAATATAATGGATCCTGTTAGGTCACACATAAAACCTTGGATCTAAAAAAAGAAACCTAGAGCCCATAAAGAGCTCTAGGGTGGCCGGCCAAGAGGAGGGGAGAGGAGAAGTAATTCTACTTCTAACCTAAATATATTTATATTTGGTTAGGCAATAAAAGAAGATACAAGATATTTCTTATATTGCTCTCTTTCATATTCTTTCCTAAAGTCACAAAAACTCCATTAAAGTAGAAAAAGAATTTCTTCCTTCCAACTAGCATTGGTGGAGAGTTGATCCGGGTTGGTGGACTAAGTAGAGGAATCGCAATTGGGGTTCTTTGTCCGGGTTATACAAGCTTTGTGGAATTCACGCTTCAAAAGGTTAAATTCTAAACTATCATGTGATCCTTGAATGTATATGCATGAGATCCTGTTTTAAGTGCTTATGAATATGATTCATGAAATTCCGCTTAGAGTACTTATAATCTTACACCACTAACTTTGGCAGATTATTTTGATTTTTTTATAAGTAAAAATATAGTCATGTGTGGTCTTGTTATATTCGTCTCGATGTTTAGATTTATAATATATCAAGTTTTTATAATTTTTACATAAACGAAATAAGAGATATTAAGAGTTAAAAAATGTCTTGAAAACCGCGCAACAACAATGTAGCAAATAAAAAAAGCAGAGGGAGTATGATTCATGTATATTTAAACATATTTATTAAAAATCATTTACAAATCAACATTGACTTATTAGTTTTTGATATAAAATGACATTTTTTTTGTTGAGAATTACATTAATTATGAGCTAGTATAATAACTTTTTTTTCCCGAAAAAGCACTTTAATTATAAACTTTTTTGTATACTCCTACTACATTAATTTATTTGATTTTGTTGAATAACCCTAAAACCTACTTTTATTTCAATTTTATTTCTTTGGTGGAAAAGTCAAATATTAGGGATTTGACTTTTATTTTCCTTTTAAATTGTCCTCGCGTATGTGTCAAATGGATTTTTATTTTAAACTCTATTGCATTTTTTCGTTCTATCTCTCTTTCTCTAAATTCATCTCCTTGTTACCTCGCTTGCCCTTTCTTCATCCCACGATTCAGTGAGTATCAAATTCGATTATTATATTATCCATACCCATTAAAAAGAGAGAACGTGTTCTACTGTAGCTTAAGAACAGCGTGTGGACTATTTTACCCCTCCAAATCCTTACAACTACGTCCTTGCCCACACGTTCTCTTTCTACCTGGTTTTCCTCTAAGCCATTTAATTCGCTTTACCAGGATCTCCTCCCTTCCCCCTTTTTCCATGTAAATCTCCTTCTTTTCTCTCTCATGTCTCTTTCTCTTTCCTTCCCCGGCCCTCTCCTTATTTCGCTTTACCAGGACATCAGGTGTTCTTATTCGATCTCTCGGGAGTCCGACGTCTCGCCGATGTTGTCATCACCCGATGCTTCAACCTCGCAACAGGAGCAACAACAACCGCATTTAAAGTTTGATTCATTTCAGCTAGCAATAGCGGCATCAACAACAGTAGCAACAGCAGTAACAACAACATCAGAGACAACAACGACAACAACTTGTGAGTTCTTCCTTGTAAACCCTTTTTTTTGGTTAATTAGTTCCAAATCTCATTTTTTGTGGAAAAAATCGCCTTTTTTTGTTGGGTTTGTTTGATTGTTTATGTCGGTGATTTTACTGGGTGTTGAGGGGTTGATTTTGTTGATTCAAGGTTTAATTCTTAGGATTTCGATCAAATTCACAAGTTAGGGTTTTGAATTTTGGGATTTTTTGATGCTGCGGATCATTTTTTTAATTGAATTAGGGTTTCGCATCGTCAATTTTGTATGGGTTTAGTAGATTTAGCTTCAGGAGTATGAATTTTTCAGGTTTTGTAGTATGATTTTTCGCATTGTTGAGGAAAGGTGAAAACTTTCTCGTTGTTTAGGAGAGAAAACTAATAGCAATATTTTCAAATTGTTGAGTAATGATGCTTTTATTGTTCAATCAGTCTAATGTTTAGGATTAGTAGAGCACTAGCTAAAGAAAGGACCAAGTTTGTGCAGTGATTGCCTCAAGAAGCAGCATGCAGGATGCTCTACGAGCTACCAAAATGAATAGCTTTTCGACTTGGGGTATACGCTCATTTTAAATGAATGTGTTATGAGTACAATCTGAGAATGTCACAGGTTATGTACTTGGTTACATGACCATTCTATATTTCTTTGGAAACATGATACACATATACTTAACCATTTTGAGAATTAGGCTTGTAATGAAGAAACTAGATGAGACCATACATTGATTTTATCTGAAATAAATTGATCTTTTGATCTGTTCTTGAGATTATTGGCAAGTATGTGCGTCCACAGTTGATACAATAATATTAATTGCAATTGATGATCTTATTTTCTTTAGTGTGCTGTCATGCTGGCCGTTCTTAGAGACATTTTACCAAAAGGTCCTTCCAAACGATGCTCATTCCAGGTGCAATGGACAATTGTGAGGTAACAACATAACCTCCTGTCATCATGTTTTACTATTTAACTAATTTCTCTTAACTTGGTTTTGTTTGTGTGGGGGATGTGGGCTGTGAATCGGTGAAGTGTATAGTAGTGCTACCTCCACTGCAAATTGTCTTTAATCACCTCCAAGCTTCTTGTTCATAAGTTTTGGGCCTAATGGCGTGGGTTTCAAATATTTCAGCCATAGTTAAATCTATGGTATTACAAATGAGTCCGGTGGGAGGTATATGATACATGTGGATCATTGTTTGATACAAAAGATCTTTCTATCGTTATAGATTGAGGTTTGAATGAAGATTTATGTGGATTCAGTCATTAGAGTTGGTAGGAAATTTAATTTGTTTGATAAAGACTCACCAAGGGGGTATTGATGCTATACAAGTTACTTTATTTTTTTTTGCTATATTGTTGTCTGCTTGACTGTTTTGATTGCTTACACAACACATTGTACATTGTGTGAGTGATCACGTGCTATTAATTATTGTGTGATTTTACACACTCCCTGACTTGAGATTTAGATTGTTATTTCTCATATACGAACTTTCAGAAAACATAGTATCACATGTACATGTGGCTGGACGTTTCGGTTGTGTGGATTGTTAGGGCTTCTTCTACAACAAGATGCAGCAAGATCAGCACAAGAAGGTTTTAATTTCTCTCCATTTTTTCTCTCTTCGTTTCTTGTGCTTAAGATCTCGTGGAATTTGAGTGTTTGTGAAGCACGTTGAGAAATTTGTTCTGTGTTTTTAATGCACAGTTGGAATTTTCTCTCTCTTCGTTTCTATTTTTTTGCCTTCTTTTGCTCGACATTTGTTCCGTTGATTGCAGGATATGATCGAATTGTCATACTTTATGCTGGACCAAGCAAGAAAGGAAGCTGAGTACTGCATGGAAAGTGCTTTCGCTACTTACTCAGAATGGATCTGTCTTTTCTCTTGCAGCTATCTTAGATTGTTATGATTACATATAGGGCAAACGAATGTTACTTCAAATTAAATAAATAATTTTTTTACTTTCTAAAGTCTATTAGCTGAGGTGGTTTTGTCAGTAGCTGATAGTGTTGTAACCAACTGTTGGGTTTCATTTGTATGACAAAAATGCTACAGAAACTTGTGCTACGAGGTCAGCATAGTGACAGTTGTTGTGGGCTTTGGTGGGCTGAAATGCTGAAAGTAAGGGATCAGTACAAGGAAGCAGCCAGTGTTTACTTCTGTGTATCTGGTGAGGTAATGCTCCTTTCTTCAACCTATTTGTTTTGTGAACATGTCTTTAAGGTCTTACTTTCATCTACTTCCTCAGGAACCATTGCAGTTAGTAGTAATCTCGAGCAAGCATCTTATTGTTACTTACTTTCAATGCCACCAATGCTACAGAAGTATGGATTTCACCTCATTCTTTCTGGTGATTCTTATAAAAAGTGTGATCAAGTACATCTACTAAACAACAAGGCTACTAAGGCTTCTCATTATTATGATCACTTTATGGATTTTCTTATAATTTGATATTTTAAAATCACGCACACCAGACAAAGCATGCTATTCAGACGTACAAAATTGCTCTTCCTGTTTTCAAGGGGACTTTTGAGGTCTAATTAGAGATCACATGCATTTCCATCTTGGCATGTAAGTAAAATCAATTGATTGGAAAGAATGGAAGATAGAGAGCGAGTTTGAGATAATTTCCACAAAATGGAAGCATTTTACTTAATAAAAATGGGGGAGTAAGCACACGTAGGAGAATATTTTATTCATTTGAGTTTCTTTTTGGAAAAAATGATGGTAATACGAGGGAAGGGATTAGTTAGAAAGATGGAGAAAGGTATAAAAGAGGGAAGATGAGCAGATGAGCAGATGAGAGTTGAGGAGATCAAGATACGAAGTGTTAGAGGTTGAGGAAGGGATGGAAAAAATAAGAATATCAAAATGAGAAAGAAAAGTTGAGTTTGGAGAGAAGAGTAAAGTTGTTCGACCTTGTTTCTTATTAAATAAATATGAATCATAGAAAAATACAGGAATAATTATAGTTGGAAAAACCACTTAACTAAAAGAGTAATTACGTGAACACCGTTATGATATATGAGAGATTGATAAGTGAAATGTGTGTATCAAGCTTTGTAACACATTAATTAAACAAGAACAGAAATTGCATTGTAAGCTTGGAATGATAGAGGTTATAGTGGACGCCAATTTTTCCTTTTTGATGTCTTTAATTCAGAACTGAACATGAAATTTTTGTTGCAATGAATAGCCTCGTCCTTGGAATGTCTAGAAGGTCCAATATTGAAGTGTTTGCTATTTATTAATCTTACATGAATTTGCAGGTATGATTTCATGCCAACTCTCCAAGGCCTGAAGTTAGATTAGTAGTTCTACGTGGATTGTGTGTGTGGTAGCAATCAAGGAGTTCTCATATAACATCCCAAGGAACACAAATTGATTGGGAAGCTATTTTTAATTTACTTTTGATATGAACTTTTGCGGGGACGGGAGCTGTGAAGAAATAGTTGCACCTCAGTCTTAAAGTGGCAATATCTTGGAAAGACTAACTAGATGTAGCAGCACTTAGCTTTTGCAATATAATAACTGAAATCTTCTGAACTCCTATGTAAATAAGATAAAGCACATATCTTTCTATTTCATAAACTTTTTTTGGTAGACCACTGTTTCATGCACATAGTCATAGTTTTTTTCCCCATTCGTTCTAAGTTGTAATCTGTAAAGGTACGAGGGCTTTCTTGCATTTGCCCAATGAAGTTCATCTTTCATGAACTACATGTCTTGAACATCCAGGAGGGTAGAGTTGGCCATGGCCTCCCTATCCTCCAATTATATGTTATAATTTTTTCTTTATATGAAATAGGCTTTTATTTTCCTCGTAAAGGATTTGGGGAAGATTTTTTCCTCCTAATAAAATAGAGTTTCATCACCTTATCTTCACTTATTGTAGGAAAAAAAAAATATCGTAGAACAACTATATCGAGATGAAGCCAAATAACATTTTTAGGTGTATTATTATAGAACATAATGCAAAGCAAATCACTGTAAAATTCTAATGTTCTAATATTTCTTTATGTACAACTTCTTTTTTTTTTGAAATGAAATGATTTCATTTTCATTTCAATTTCATTTCCAAAAAAAATAAATTGAAATGAAAAGGTATAGGAGTAACTGAGACATAATGTGTAGTTATGGAGATTGAGTTGACCATAACTTAAGGGAAAAAGATGGTGGAAATTGAAGGAGAATCATTCAATAAAGACCAGCTATGAAAATACTAGCAACAAGGTCTCTTATGAGTTATGATCGTTATAATATAAGACTAGAGAGCTAGATGGGGATTTGTTTCTTATAGCTGGACTAGCTGCTACTTACACGTTGGTGATGCAAACCCGCTCACCTCTTTCATGATTATTTAGATGTTCTTGGCAAACCATTGTGACAGGCTGACAGCCCAAACACGTGGAAATTTGGTCCGTGAAATTGATGACATAGTTTGCCCCTCGCCCCTTAGAAGTAAGTGTTGCAACACACACACACGTTTCAGAGCTAATGCAATCTACGTACCTTATGTTCTTAACAACCAAGTTTAGATGCTTTTGTTTTTCCTAAACGGATTATGTTAATGCCTAACATTTAATTGTCTGTAATTATTTTTACTATCTTGGGGGGCCACGCGCGATAGCGCGCGGTCCAACAACTAGTATGGATAAACAAGGTATATTAAATCATTGTGGTAGTTGATCGTCTATAGGCTATAGCGTTGTAACATTTGACCCATCTGGAGTCGAGTCTATCATCACCAATGCGCATCGAGGGCCAACAATTGTCCTCAATAACCAAAACATACATGATCGTGCATTACTTCACAAGGTATACTTCATGAATAATAGTACTTGTACTAATAATAATAACAATAATTCAAGTTTCCATAACACAAAGAAGAGAAAGTTCAACATACAATCATGAAATCAAAAGAATAAGAATTCTACTCTAAACAACTCATAACTCATGATCAT